>CM056056.1:45808907-46408907 GCA_029574335.1 Rana kukunoris | reverse complement strand
GAACGTCAATGACGTCAAATCCCCATTCATGGACGTTTTACGCAAGCGACGCAAAATTTTTTTTTTTCGATGCGATGACGACGGCTATACTTAACATAGGATACTCCACTAGGGGGCTGCTTTATCTTTACGCCGCGTATCGCTTACGGAAACGTCGGAAAGTCACTGCGTCGCGCCCGAATACGATCGTGAATTGCCGATTCCCGCTGATTAACATATTTTTTCGGCGTAAATCAGCGGGAACGCCCCCGGCACCATTTTTAAATTAAAGTTGCGATGCGATGGCGAAATTCAATTATGCCGCTCGCATCGGAACTCCAACCCGGTGTTTCTTGTTTTCTGGTTACAGAAAACAGAAACGCCGGCTTAAAGTGACAGTTAGGCTGGAGTATCACTGATACTCCAGCCTAACTCTACCTGAATCTGGCCCATAATAGCTTATTGCATACACGATAAACACTTATAATTTTCTATGGCATGTGAATTATATTAATTCTATTTTTGTCTTGTGTATTACTGACAACACTTTTACCATGTGCTTTGTTTGGCCGTGTTGTACACGGACCGGTGAATGGGCAGCCAGGGGGATTCCCCCCCAGCTTCCTGATACAATTCAATGTAAACGGATCACTGGTTTGGCAGAGTTCCCAGATACACCCAGTATAATTGATTAAAAACATTTACTCAGCGTGACAGATTAAACCATTGGAACCAGATGGAATGTTCTTTGTTTGGCCTCAAACGGCTCTGATAATATTTTGCATAATTACTGTCTTCTTTTCTCACTATGTCAATCCAGATTTTTAAATATGGTGTCTAATATTTTTTAAATTTTTCATTTACTTTAGGTATTTATCATAGGCGTGCGCACAGGGTGTGTCAGGTGTGCCCAGGCACACCCTAATCATCCTGTGCAGCACAGATACCCCCCACTGCCCTCCCCTCCCACCAATCGTCCGACTTCCCTCCTCTCCTGTTGGGCTGTTGCTGCGGAGATGTTTTAGGATGAGTGGGGAAAGGGGCCAGTAAATTACATATTCCCTTTCTGAATCAACATTGTGAGTTATCGGTAATGTGTGTTTGAGCTTTGGGGTGCACACCCTAATGCAATAGGCTGTGCACACCTATGGTATTTATATAGTGCCAACAATTTACACAGCACTTTACATACAGTATGTTGTACTGTACATTCACTTCAGTCTCCAGTAGTGTAAACGATACCTGTTTTCTAATGCTCAGGAGTCTCTAAACGTGGCCGAAAGTGGCTCCATACAAAATGCTATCCACCCTACAACTAGGGTCAGTAGCATATCCTCAGACTCAGCGCACAAAGTAGATTCAGAGAGGATTGAGATGAGTTGGTCCTGCTTCTGATGGGGGCCCTGATAAGGACACTGATGTAAGTGAGGACTCTGATAAGGACCCCGATGTAAGTGAGGACTCTGATAAGGACCCTGATGTAAGTGAGGACTCTGATAATGACCCTGATGTAAGTGAGGACTCTGATAAAGATCCTGATGTTACGGGGGTTGTTGGTATGCAAGGGGGCTCTAAAGTGAAGTAGGGCTCTAATATGAAGGCAGGTCTTTTTGATGACATGAGGGGGACTTCTGATGTGAAGGGAGGACTTCTGATGTGATGGGGAAACTTTTGATGTGAAGGAATGACTTCTGATGTTATGAGGGGGTTTCTTATGTGATGGAGAGGCTTCTGATGTGAAGGCAGAGACTTTGGATGTAATGGGGGACTTCTAATGTAAAAGGAGGGCTTCTGATGTGATGGAGAGGCTTCTGATATGACGGGAGGACTTCTGATGCGATGCGGGGGGGGACTTCTCATGTGATGGGGGGCTTCTCATTTGAATGGAATGCTTCTGATGTAATTGGGGACTTTTGATGTGAAGTGAGGACATCTGATATTATGGGGGGCTTCTAATATGAAGGGAACACGTCTGATGTGATGGGGGGCTTCTCAAGTGAAGGGAGGCTTATGGTGTTAAGGGAGGACTTCTGGTGTAATAGGGGACTTCTAATGAGAGGGACTTCTGATGTGAAGGGAGGACTTCTGATGTGATGGGGAAGTTTTTGATGTGAAGGAAGGACTTCTGATGTTATGAGGGGGTATTTCTTATGTGATGAAAAGTCTTCTGATGTGAAGGGAGAGAGTTTGGATGTAATTGGGGGCTTCTGGTGTGATAAAAAGGCTTCTGATATGACGGGAGGACTTCTGATGTGATGGAGGGGGGGGGGGGGGGCTCTTCATTTGAAGGGAATGCTTCCGATGAAATAGAGAACTTCTGATGTGATGGGAAGACTTCTGATGTGACGAGAGGACATTTGATATGATGGGGGGCTTCTGGTGTAAAGGGAACAATTCTGAAGTGAAGGGAGGTTTTCTGATGTGGTGGAGCCTTTTGATTTAATGGAGGGGGCTTTTAATGGGATAAGGAACTTCTGTTGTGATAGGAAGCTTCTGATATAATGGGGGACTTCTGATGTAATGGGGGACTTCTGGTGTAATGGGGGACTTCTGGTGCAATGGAGGACCTCTGATATGATGGGTGACTTGGAATGGAATGTAAATCTCGCGCCACAGAAATAAGGTGTATAATCACAGTAAATGATTATAATATAGTGAATTAATACGTTTAAAAATGGTAACAGCAGCTCCCCTGGAATCAGTAACCTGGAAAATATAGTGAAGTGTGGAGGGTAGAGGGCGCTAAAGTGCTAATTAGGTTAAAAGAACCCTATGTAAAAAAACAATATATTAATTGAATAACAATATCCAGTAAATTACAGTGTAAAAAAAAGTCCATGCAAATAAATATAATAAATATAAATTGTGCAAATGTGCAAACAAAAAGTCCCAGCGATGCAGTCAATAGAAAGTTCCAAATTGTGAACACTGGGCGTCAGATTCTCATATAATTTCGGCGGCGTAGCCGCACCATTTACACTACGCCGCCGCATCGTACTAGAGCAAGTGCTTTATTCCCAAAGCTTTTGCTCAGTAGTTTGCGGCGGCGTAGCGTAAATGGCCCGGCGTATCCCCGCGTAAATCGAAGGGGGCGGCCTGTACTTAAATTAAGAGCGCCCCCCGTGCCGATTGAACTGCGCATGCGCCGGCCGGGAAAAAAGCCCAGTGCGCATGCTCCAGCTCACGTCGGAAAACGTCGTTGAAACCGACGTGAAAACGACGTGATCGTCACTTACGCAATGCCCTATTCGCGAACGACTTATTAAAACGACGTAACCGACGGAAAAAGACGACGCTGACCCGACGCCATACTTAACATGGCATCCGACGACATCCGACGGCATCCGACGGTACTGCGTAAGGTTACTCCACACATTAGCTGAGATACCCCGTCGTAGCGCCTCTGAGAATCTGGCCCTGGGTATGTGAGGTAGATCATCAGAGTGGAAAAGCCTTCACCACAAAGTATGCATTTCACCCGACGTGATCAAGTATCCCTCCTTACCAACATTAATTGACCCTTTATTTAAAAATAAGTCAATAGCGCTTGTATGACATGGATGTCAAGCTCCTTCCAGAAGCCAGGATGTCCAGTAGTACAGTCAAATTCCAACAGTTATTGCCACGGGATAAAGAGAAAATCGCAATAGTATAATACTAATTTATTAAAATGATTAAAAACAATATACTGCCAAATGGCTCCTTTCTATGTCTGGTGCCTCAGTCCCGGCCCTGAGGCTGTTAGGCGTTGAGCAGTAGCCGACGCGAATAGATACGCCGGCCGCAACCACGTTCGTGAATCGGCGTATCTAGCTCATTTGCATATTCGACACGTAAATCGACGGAAGCGCCACCTAGCGGCCAGCGTAAATATGCAATTAAGCTACGATGGCGTAAGAGACTTACGCCGCTCGTATCTTAGCTAAATTCCGGCGTATTTTGTTTTCTGAATACAGAAAAAAGATACGCCGACGCATCTTAGAAGTTACGCAGCGTATCTTAAGATACGCCGCGTATCTTCTTACTGAATCTAGCCCATTGTTTTTTAGAACCCGAAAAAACGATTGTGTGTACGCGGCATAACTGAAAGTGTGCATTTTTGCAGGCAGAAGAACATTGAAAAATATATTAAAGACACAAAATAATGTGAACTGTTATTTTCTTCATTTTTATATTATTCCATGCAGCATTTTAGTGTAACATTTACTGAACGCTTCAATTAGACTTTAAATATTACATACAGTAAGTGGTAATACATGAGTTTTGTAGTAAATTGTAGAAAAATAAGGCCTTCCGGGGCTCAGCGAGTAAAATACCTGTGTGTCTTTATTGACGTGTTTAAAAAACAAACCTATTCCCACGTCTACTGCCAGAGCTCCATGCTGTTGTCACTAGTTAATGTCACCGTCCCCACAGGAGGAATCGGCAGCGGGGGGTCCCATAACGTTTGACAGTTTAGAGGACAGAAAGAGACAATGAAGAGGAGAGAGATGAAGAGATTGACGGGAGCGCAGAGGAGAAGGCCCATAAGACAGAACCTTGTCTGTCTCTGTGAGGGGGGCCTGCACTCTCCATAGGGGACACTCACTGATTGTCTCGATGACATTTTAATGTCCCTTTCATGTGTTGTCTTTGACATTCATTAGACTGGATGAGAATCTCACAGCCTGTGCAATGCAGGTGGCCTCCCGATAACTCCATTTCCCCCTTCCTGCTCAGATCCATGAGAACTTCAGAGCTTCCAGGACAGCGGAGAGACGGTCTATATGGAACGATTCCAGAGGTTCTCTCGCAAGCGAAGCTTCACATTCGGGGCATATGGAGGGTGAGTACCTACCAGTCATTTAATACAAATGTCTAGGGATTTTGTTCCCAACCACAATGCTGATTTTATTTTATTTTTTAATCATCCTGACTCATCTACTGGACCTTGGAGTAGATTTAAAGGATCACTAAAGGAAATATTTGTTTTAGCTAAATGGCTTCCTTTACCTTACTGCAGTCCTGGTTTCATGTCCTTATTGTTCGTTTTTGCTTTGAAGTTGCTGTAATCCTGCTCTGTTCTCCACACTTCCTGCTTGTCTGTTTCCTTATAACCACAGTGCTGGGAGCTTTCTCACGGTGTTCTGAGCTGTCATTACTGTGTGTCTAAAACTTCCCAGAACCAGATTCAGTTTAAAAACAAAACACTGCCCTGGATTTGTTTGTTTTTGTTCTGTGTGTCTATTTCTACTTTGCAGAATCATGAAGCCAGTTCAAAAGTGAAACTAACCTGCAGGCACATTATATGATTGATTTTTATCTATTTTTAATCATTTTGAAAGGGAATCAGTTAACTTTTATGTCTCTATACCCTGTAAACAGTAATTTCGGCAAAACATTTTTTTTCCTTCAGTGACCCTTTAATCCCCCTGTTGACATATTTGGTATAATGAGTATTAATTTCTGTCTTCTATACAGCCTAATTTTGGTATTTAATATCATTCTATTTGGACATGTGGTTGCATGAACAGCACTGTCATGCTTTGGTTTGGAAAAAGTACTGTGCTACAAGAAAACCTTACCAGTCCAAGGCAGGGCCATCTTAATAGCATCATGGGCCCCTGGGAAAAGTAATGCTCTGGGGCCCCTACAATGATGATAGTGCAGGTAAACAGAAATCAAGTAGGTAGGAGGCAGACCTCCTCCCCTGTGCATCTATCACTCCTAGTGCTATCATGGGGCTCCAAATTTCGGGGCAGTGTGGGCTCAAGGATCAGCTGCTTTGGGAAAAGTGCAAGGGCCCCCCATGCAGCTGGGGCCCCTGGGCAGTGCCCAGGCGTGCCCTCTCTTTAAGACAGCCCTGGTCCAAGGGATGGTTCTCAAATGTTAGCAACTCTTTTTCTCAACATCTTTTTTGTAAGGTTCCTTTATTTTTGGAAAAATTAGTTAACTGACCAAATCAAACTAGTCATATCCTTCCTTCTCCTCACTACTTCATACCTTTCACTTGTTCTTCATTACTTTTATCCTTCCTCGTCTCTTTTTACATTTTCCTCTCCTCTCTTGTCCTTTTTTCTTTTCTTTGCTAACTCTTCTCCCTCTCCTCTCTTCTCCTCACCCCACCCTTCTTGTTTGCTTCCTTCCTTCTTTTCTCTACTCCTACCTTCCTTATGTCCTCTCCTCCCTCTTATGCCGCGTACACACGATCATTTTTTGCGATGAAAAAAACCAAAACATTTTAAAACGTCATTTAAATTGATCGTGTGTGGGCAAAATGTCGTTTTTTGTCTTTAAAAAAAACGACCAAAAAAAAATTCCAACATGCTTGAATTTTTTGTGTCGTTATTCAAAACGTCGTTTTTTGTGTCATAAAAAGTGATGGTGTGTGGGCAAAAAAATGTTGAAAACGACGTTTTTAAACCCGCGCATGCTCAGAAGCAAGTTATGAGACGGAGCTTCAATGGAAAAGAGTGCCGTCGAACGTGGTGTACGTCACCACGCTTTGCTAGAGCTTTGAAGAAAAACGATGGTGTGTACGCAAAGTCGTTTTGGAAAACGAAGTTTGAAAAACGTCGTTTTTTTTCATGATTGAAAACGTCGTTTTTTTTCATCGCAAAAAGTGATCGTGTGTACGCGGCATTACCCCTCCCTCTTCCTTCCATCCTCCATTCCTCTTCTCTCCTTTCTTTTTCCCTTTCTCCTCTTCTCTTCCTCTTTACGCTCCTCTTTTTCTCTCCCTCTTAACCATTTCTCAATGTATCTACTACTATCTTCTATAACTTTCCCTCTACTCCTCTGCTTCTTACAACCCCCCCCCCCCCCCCCACGCCTCTTCTCTTGCACCTCCCTCTTCTCCTTTCTGCTACCCTCCTCTTCCTTGCCCCTCTCCTTTTCTTCTCTTATATCCCTTCATCCCTTCTCACTAATCTTCCCTTGCCTCACCTTCCTCCCTTCATTACTTTTCTTCTCATTCCCCCTCCCCACCTCTACCTTCATCTACTCTTCTCTCCACTAACATTCTTTCCTTTCCTTTTTTCTATCCTTGTCTGTTATTCTCCTCTTATCCATGGCGACCTCTTCCCTTTCTCTCCTTTTCTTTCCCTTGCTTGCCTTCTTTTTGCCCTTTTCCCTCCCCCTCTCTCTTGCCATTTGCTCTCCTTTGATACCTCTTACCTGTTTTTCCTTCTACTTACTATTCCATTTATTCCCCTAACTTCTTCTCTTTACCCCTCCCCTCCTCCTTCTTCTTCCCCCCTGCCCCCCACTCTTCTTTTCCCTGCCCTGCCCCCTTTTCTTATCATCTCTTCTCTTTTCCCACCTCTTCCCTCCCCTCCTCCTCCTTCCTCTCCATTCATTTGTTCTTTTCTCATACCCTCCTTTTTACTAACCTTCTTTTTTTTCCTTCCTCTTCACTTCCCTCCCTTTTTGCCTTTCCCCTTCTCCTCATCTCTTCCCCTTTACTCTCCTCTTTTCCCTTTTTTTTCCTTCTATCTCCTACTTCATTCCCTTCCATCCTCTTCCCTAACTTCCTTACCCCTCTCCTCTCCCCTCCCCTCTCAATTCTTCTTTTCCCAGCTTTACCCTGCCCCGTTTCTTATCTTATTTTTCATTTTCTTATTTTTATCACCTCTTCCCTCCCCTCCTTTTCTCCATTCACCTTTTCTTTTCTCCTAGCCCCCCACCCCTTCACTAACCTCCTTTCCTTTTCCTTCCTCTTGTCTCCTTTTTTTCCCCCTTTTCCCTCTCCACTTACCTTCTCCTTTACTATCCTCCCCTCTCTCTTCCCATCCCTCTGTCCCTGTTCTCTTCTCCATAGGCCATTTCATAAATGTAAGCTTTAATTTCTTCTTTCCTGCTTTCAGAAAACCAGAAGAGACAGAGCCGTATATTGTGGACCCACCTACCAAACCAGCAGAGGAGATGTCTCATCCTCCAGCTTCACACAGCAAGGTCAGAGAATATCCTATCACAGTTATTCTCTAAACCAGGGGTGTCCAACCTGCGGCTTAAGGCGACTATGAGTGTCGCACAACACAAAATTATAAACTAAATTATAAATGTTGATTTCTTTTGGAATTTTTTAGTAAAAATGCATTTACACTTAAACACATGCAGCCAAAAAACAATGTGTCTCTTTACTGGACTTTTCGAAGTTTTATCTTCCCAAAGATATCCCACGCTTCGGGGAAGAGGATCTGTGTTACAACAGTGAATATTGATTCGCTGTTGTAACACACCTGGGCGGGCTTGGAGTGCGCTCTGTGACCCGAGCCCACCTCTGCATTGAAATTAAGGGGCCGTATTAATATTTTTAAGATGTTTTTTTTTTTTTTAACCACAATTTTTGTATTGTTTAAGAGCAGCCCCAGTCTTTATACCCAAAAATGCAATCTATTAAGGCCACTTTGTCCTCTTTCTTCTGGAATTGGACTCATCCTCTAATTGCTAGGCCCTCTCTACAGGCTTCTATATCGGATGAAGGCCGTGCCTATCCAAATTTGAGGAACAATTTTTTTGTATTTTAGCTCACTTATGTGTGTGACTGGTTACATTCTGTCCCACCTCTCTCCTGTCTGTATTTTTTGTCCTTTCCATTTCTTTCAAAGATGACTGTAATTGGCATGGTCTGTGGGATCTTGATATTCTAGCTCCTCCCTGTCGAAGTGGGCTTTCTGACCTGGGGAGAAGGGGGGAAGATACTGACTTAAGTCCCTTTGTGGAACAATCCTAATCTCCCTGAGCTCTATGGTCATCCCGACTCAAACTGGTGGGGCCATATACCTCTTTAAAAACAATGGGCCGGATTCACGTAGAGCGGGGCATCTTTGTGCGGGCGTAGCATATCTACTTTATGCTATGCCGGAGCAACGTTGAGAGGCAAGCATGCTATTCACAAAGGATATGCGCTCAACGTTGCGCCGGCGTAGCGTAAAGTAGATATGCTACGCCCGCACAATATCATCCGATATAGAAGCGTAGCGTATAGTTGTCGGCGTAAGCCAGCGTAAGTCAAAGTAGGTGCAAGTGGGCGTGATATATTATAATGAAGCGTGACCCCAATGAAAATGATGGGCTGAGCTTCAAAAAAAGAACTGCGCATGCGTCGTCTCTTGGACGCATTCCCAGTGCGCATGCTCACAGTTACGTCGAAAAACCTGCCTAAGATACGTCAATACACTGCCTACGACGTGAACGAAACCTACGCACAGCCCTATTCACATAGTACTATATAAACAACGTAACATACGACGGCTGTTCCCTGGTCCATACCTTTGAATGGGTTGCGCCTCCTATATGGGGAATAACTTTACGCCGGACGTAACCCTTACACAAACCGTGTATCTTTTCTGCCTGGCGCATCTACGTTCGTGAATCGGCGTATCTTACTCATTTGCATATTTAACATGGGTACTCCGAATGCGTCCAGCGTAACTATGCGCCCACTATACGCCGGCGTAGGCAAGCTACGCCGGTCGGATGAAGTCAGTTTTTTTTGGCGTATCTTTGTTCTATGGGTACGGCGCATAGATACGGTGGCGCACATTTGTACTTACGCGGCGTATCTTTAGATACGTTGGCGTAAGTCCGTCGTGAATCCGGCCGAATGTATTTATGTCCTTTGAAAACCTAAAGGGTAGTCATGGCTTGGGCAATCTTTTGTTCCGATGCGCTATCCGGATGCAGTTTGGAAAATTGACTCTGAAGCTCACGGAATCCTCCTTGCTATCATATAAGGAACTCACTAAGTTGGTAACTACATTTTATAGCCACCTTTAGCTGGCTGTGGTTAACCCATTTCAGAATTCCCACCCCAAGTGGCTTACACTATTGCCTGGGCTCTCTGAAGAGGGTTGGGAAGAGGCCACTGATGTGTATTTTCAAGATGTTATTAGTACAGCGGACCGATTTATTCAATTTAAGTTCATTCATCTGGCCAAATTGGCTTGTATAGGATTTAATTCTGCTACTTGTCCCCATTGTAGACTAGTTTGGGCGGATCTGGTTTACATGTTTTAGACTTGCCCAGGGCTAACGAAATTTTGGTGTGATTTCTATTTCACCGCCTCAAGTGCAGCAGTGAGCAGTAGTAAAGTTTATTTTAACAAGTGCTGGAACTATACTGCCAGAGCGCTTTATGGTGACAATGTTAGCCCTAGACCGACTGGGTATGCACTGTCCAAAAGAAAAGGAGGATGATAGTGGAGGGGGCAGGGGAACAAAGGAGGCTTGCAGAATAATTATTACAGATGGGGCAGTCCTTTGAAATGTTCTTCTGCCGGCTATCATTGAGACACTTTAAGAGCATTGGTTCACTTAACGACAGCCCCAGTTAACATGCATGAAGTATGGGTACAGTACAAGTATGGTATAGTCTACTGGTATAGTCTACTGGTATAGTCTACCATATACAGGCTCAAGATAGATGTAATAATGGTTTGATATACTGCAATTTAGGTTCAGCCTAGGTTTGGAATACGTGTGGTGTAAACTGCAGTATGGATTGGTTACACTTGGTGTCCTGCTGTCACATACCTGGTTGGAGGCCGGAGTGCTGACAGGGCTCCCCTTGCGGCTAAATGCAGAGCATCCTTGAAGATGATACAGGAGATGCAGTGCCCAAGGAAGTATGGGTTGCCAGCTATGGTAACCTGAAGAGCTGATCACTGAATAATAGCAGGAACAAGCAGGATGCACTGCAGGGCAGGTGTCCCTTAGAAGTATCAGGTGTACTTCGCAGCAGGACCAGACAGGAAACAGGATCAGGAGCCAGGCATGGGGTCATGCATGGTTAATTACTCAGGAACAGGTAGGGCCAGGAACAGGAACAAGCCAGGGTCTTACACAGGTAGGGCCAGATCCACATAGAAATAGATCGGTGCAGCGTATCAGAGATACACTACGCCGCCGTACCTTACCTGGCGTAATTTCGAATCCTGAAAGATTTTGCGCTGTAAGTTACGGTGGCGTAGTGTATTTCTGACGGCGGAATTCAAATCGGCGATTAGGGGGCGTGATTCATTTAAATGAAGCGTGTCCCTGCGCCGATTGAACTGCGCATGCTCCGTTTTGCGCTAAATTACGTTGCAACGACGTTATTTTTTTTACTAGTGTAAATTACGTACATTTCTATTCACAGACAACTTACGCAAAATTAAAAAAAATTAAAATTTAGACGCGGGAACGACGGCCATACTTAACATGGCAAGTCTAACTATAGGCCTCAAAAAAGCAGCTTTAACTATACGCCGGAAAAAGCCGAATAGAGACGCCGTAAGAGAATGCGGCGGCCGACCGTACGTTCGTGGATCGTCGGAAAAAGCTCATTTGCATACTCGACGCGGAGAACGACGAGAACTCCACCCAGCGGACACCGAAGTATTGCAACTACAATCCGAAGGCGTATGCCTGTCGGATCGAACCCAGATGCTGTCATATCTTGGTTTGAGGATTCAAACTAAAGATACGACGCGGGAACTTTAAAAGTACACCGGCGTATCAGTAGATACGCCGGCGTACTCTCTCTGTGCATCTGGCCCGTAGTCTTTTAGCTCACCCCCCTGCAGGCCAGATGAGAATGGTGCAGTATAACATCAGTAGCTTAGTAGAGGGAGAAAAAATTTAAAGGTGATGTCTACTTTTCTCTATTGCTGTAGCCCAGTACCCGGCTTCAAAACATTACTGTGAAAATTCATTGCGCTTGTGCAAATGGCGAAGACATCCACAAGATGAATTTTTTATACACCTTAATCTGTCAGGGTGTCAGGAAATATGAAGCTGCTAATTTGCATGTTACCAGTTCTCCTGGGGTAGAAAAAAAATGCTACAACATAATAATATATTGAAATCTTACTGGGAACCCCCTTGCAGTTTAAATGCCACTTATGGTTCAGATGGGGATATCTAATGAAAGATCTATAGAGACGATGTTGCTATAAGACTTGGGTATGTTGCTCAAAGGTAAATGTCCCCTCCTCTGGAATGTGTTCACTCACTTTCCTCATCTTTTTTAAATTAACCTTTTGTATTTGTGTGTAAATGATCACTCAAGCTGTATATAACAAAGGTGTGTGATATATTTATCACAAGCGTCTTCCATGTTTCAGAATTGGCACGCAATGCTGTATTGTCTCTGGATTCACAATGATACTGAGAGGAATGTGAGAGAGCCTGGAAATACCTGCAAAAAAGTTGTCAATAAAAATACCTTTAGGGCCGGTTCACACCATGAATCGCGCATGAACGTGCTGTGTGTGTTCCTGTGCGATTCACATGTGATCCAGGTGCAGTGCATTTTCAGTCAATTCATTTGAATAGGCTGAAATGGCACCAGAACATAGAAAAAGTAGTGCATGTACCACTTAACCACTTGCTTACTGGGCACATAAACCCCCATCGTGCCCAGGTGAAATTTCAGCTTCCGGCACTGCGTCGCTTTAACTGACAATTGCGCGGTCGTGCAACGTGGCTCCCAAACAAAATTGGCGTTCTTTTTTTCCCCACAAATAGAGCTTTCTTTTGGTAGTATTTGATCACCTGTGCGGTTTTTATTTTTTGCGTTATAAACAAAAAAAGAGCGACAATTTAAAAAAATATATATATTTTTTACTTGTTGCTATAATAAATATCCCAATTTTTTTAAAAAAAATAATATTTTTTTTTCTCAGTTAAGGCCGATACGTATTCTTCTACGTATTTTTGTAAAAAAAAATAATAAAAAAAAATCACAATAAGTGACTGCTTTGCGCAAAAGTTATAGCGCCTACAAAATAGGGGACAGAATTATGTTTATTTTTTAATATTTTTTTTTTTACTAGTAATGGCGGCGATCTGCGATTTTTATTTGGACTGCGATATTGCGGCAGACACATCGGACACTTTTGACACATTTTTGGCGCCATTCACATTTATACAGCGACCAGTGCTATAAATATGCACTAATTACTGTATAAATGTGACTGGCATTGAAGGGGTTAACACTAGGGGGTGAGGAAGGGGTTAAATGTATTGCCTGGGTGTGTTCTAACTGTGTGGGGGGAGGGGGGTGACTGGGGGAGGTGACCGATGCTGTGTCCCTATGTACAAGGGAAATAGCATCAGTCTTCTTTCCCTGACAGGACGTGGAGCTGTGTTTACACTCAGAGCTCCACGTCCCTGCTCTGTCACCGCCGATCGCATGTACCTGACGGACATCCCGGCCGCCGGGTACACGCATCGGATCCTTGGTGAATCACGTCCAAAGACGTGACCCCAGCGCCTCAGGTCTGCGCTGTTGACGTATTCTGTCAATAGCGCGGACCTCTAGTGGTTAAAGGATCACTAAAGGAATTTTTTTTTTAGCTAAATAGCTTCCTTTACCTTACTGCAGTACTGGTTTCATGTCCTATTGTTCGTTTTTGATTTGAAGTTGCTGTAATCCTGCTCTGATCTCCACACTTCCTGCTTGTCTGTTTCCTTATAACCACAGTGCTGGGAGCTTTCTCACTGTGGTCTAAGCTGTCATTACTGTGTGTCTAAAACTTCCCAGAACCAATCAGATTTATTTTAAAAACAAAACACTGCCCTGGATTTGTTTGTTTTTGTTCTGTGTGTCTATTTCTACTTCACAGAAACATGAAGCCAGTTCAAAAGTGAAACTAACCTGCAGGCACATTATATGATTGATTTTTATCTATTTTTAATCATTTTGAAAAGGAATCAGTTAACTCTCTATACCCTGTAAACAGTCATTTCAGCCAATTTTTTTTTTTCCTTTAGTGACCCTTTAATAAAACACACAGCAACTGGATCACAAGATGACCTGGTGGCACTGACTTCATTGTACTGGACCATACCTCCCAACTTTTCAACTTCAGAATGAGGGACAATTGTTGTTGAGCGGGGGGGGTCCGTGGATCGGAGTTGTTGAGCGGGGGGTCCGTGGATCAGAGGGGGTTGCAGCGAATCGCGGTAATCGCGGGACCGCGGGATTTACCGCGAATCGCGGGACAGTCCCGCGGAATCCGGGACGGTTAGGAGGTATGTACTAGAATACAGGGTGGACCTGGCGGTGCTGGGGGGGGGGGGTAGGCCTGGCGGCATTGGATGGCAGACCTGATTGTACTAGACTAAAGGTTGCATAGTTCCCAACTGTCCCTGATTTGGAGGGATTGTCCCTGATTTGGAGCAATGTCCCTTTGTCCCTCTTTCCTCCTCATTTGTCCCTCATTTTGGTCTGATCCATATAGTTGTATATAAAATAAGGTGGCCAGATTTTTTAAATGAAATCCGGGGACATATCTTTTCTTTACTAGTAATGGCAACAATCAGCCACTCTCTGCCTGTCGCCACCTCACAGCCTCTCAAGTCTTACTCTTCGGGCCCCGGCTACTACTGGATGGGGAGCGGAGGAAGATCACTCTGCCAGGGAGGGCAAGGAGATAGGCAGGTAGCTGGCTGGGAGTTGAGCCATAGCAGAATAACATGCGTGTGGAGATGAATGGGCATGCACCTGAAACTGAAGACATTTTCCCTCCGCTCCGACCAGCACATGATCATCAGAAAGGGGCATTGATAATTGGAAAAGTACAACCCCCCCCCCCTATGCTAGTAGGCACGGCGGAGCGGGGGGGGGTGTAATTCAATTTTTTTATTTTAATTCTGCACTGATAGTCTTTGAAATTGCCCCTGCCCCCTATTAAATCCAATCTGGGGACAAACCTGGGGACAGACTTGGTCCGGGGACAGTGTCCTCAATCCGGGGACTGCCCCCTGAAACTGGGGATGTCTGGTCACCCTAATATAAAATGCACTTTTTATCTTTCAAAAAGTGTTTCATCCACATTCTAAATTGCTGCATTTGTAAATTTTAAAAGACAATATAAAAGGAATAGTAGTGGTGAAAAAAAGCCCTTGTGACTTTAATAAACCTTTTTTTGTGTTAATTCTCCTTTAAGGGGGTGTGGCAGGGAGTGTGTCGTATGCCTATCTACATTTGCTAGTAGGTGTTCCTCATTCACATTTTAAAATGTTGGGAGGTATGAAGGTTGGACCTGGCAGTGCTGGATGGCAGGCCTGGCGGCCTTGGAAGGCAGACCTGATTGTACTAGAGCAGTGATGGCAAACCTTGGCACCCCAGATGTTTTGGAACTACATTTCCCATGATGTTCATGCAGTGTAGTTGAGCATCATGGGAAATGAAGTTCCAAAACATCTGGGGTGCCAAGGTTTGCCATCACTGTACTAGAGGATGGATTTGGCAGTGCTAGAGGGCAGGCCTGGTGGCATTGGAGGGCAGACCTGATTGTACTATACTACGATGGAGGGCTTGGTGGCACATCAGCATGGGGTCAACTGCTTAAACTAGGAAGAGACAGCTGGTTGGCATCACAGAGAAAGATGGTGGCATGAGACCCTGGGTGCAGTAGCTGAGCAGTGGATCACAGCAGATGTCAGCAATGTCAGAAGAGGACAGCCATAGCCGTTTTCTATGTTTCTCGATTGACATGTTTGCTTTAAGAGCAAAAGTGCGGCATAAGACCTGATTCACCTTTATTGCATATTCTTTTGTGAATTGCCCCATCTTGTGGCCAGAGGTAGCATTGCAACCATTTTAAACAATTCCCAGTGTAGCACTACCTCTGAAGAAGCTGCTGGATATTTTCGGGCGGCATGTTACCTCTATTTCTTCGCCGTCGAGGGTGATGGATGAGAGTTGAAAAAGTTCAATGTCCACACTGTACACTTCCCTTTTTTAAGATTTATTTGCTGAATTTGGTAAAGAAATAAAAGAAGTAATTGAAAAGGTGGAAGGGTGACAGGTAAATAGGTTCAGGTTCAGTATTTAGATCAGGAAACACTCCTGCTTCCTGGGACACAGCTTTAATCGTCACTCTAGCCAGAGCGGGTATTGCGCACCCGGATAGGTTTCTCTCACTAGCCTAACAGCCGGAATGGCCCACGGAATATGGTACAGTCTCTGCCACAGACCTTCCCACAGATGGAGACACTTTTGGTCCAAAATCCTTGTAGCACAGGATTCAGCACCCGGATCTCTCCAGAGTAACTTCTTGCAGAACTTGGAACTGACAGGCGATCACCATCAAGCCTTTCAGTAAACACTGCATCCTTTGATGAAGTTCAAGGCCTCTCTTGAGACTCCAGCCTCGTGCTCAGTCCTCTCCAAGATAGGTCCTTCATCAAGCAGGTTCCTCCCTCCAGGACAGAGAGCACATGATCACCCTTAAAAGCGTAGACCCAATCTGCTTACTGGGCCTACTTAACAGATCACAACCCCGGACCAACGTGATCCGGAGCCAGGATTACAGGAACACGCACCCCCGGCCAGGAGGGCCGCACACAGGGTGATGGGACGACAGACCCGAATCGACGACCCTCATCCAATGACATCTGTCCCTTAAGTACACCTCTCCAGCATGCACAGTGGGACGATCAAACCCCACTGATTGGCTGCTGAGTGGAAATACCCAAATCACCTTGACCTAGCTGCTGCCACCCTTGGCCTGGAGTCGAAACAACACCCCAGGCGAACAATAGATTCCTCCTAAATTTAAAGCAGCAGCAGCCCAACAGGAGCAGGCCGCTACACCAGTAAGATTTAAAGATGTTCTGTTCCAGAGCAAAAAAATCTACATTGAGTTGATACTTAGTTTATCAAGACGTGTGCTAAAATTATCATTTCTTTCATAGAGGAAAGTCATCAGAACAATTCATGTATACATCTTAAAATGTTTGTTTGATCTTGCATCAGAGAAACAAACTTTTAGTGAGATGACATAGAAGTCTATAGGGCCAAGTCCAACTGGAGTCACACAAATACTGTATAGTGCAACTGTTTTTTTTGTTTGTTTGTTCTTCTGCAGCAGAGACCCAAGTTGCTGCAATTAAGATGGAACCCGTTAAATCAATGGGGTAGATTCAGAAACGATTTACGTCGGCGTATCTCCAGGTACGCCGACGTAAGTCCAAATGTGCGCCGTTGTATCTTTACGCCGATTCACAAAGCGAGATACGTCGAAAAATAGTCTTTCTCCGCCTGACGTAACTTGCCTACGCCGGTGTATCGTGGGCGCATAGTTACGCTGGATGCATTCGGCGTTCCCATTATAAGTATGCAAATGAGTAAGATACGCTAATTCACAAACGTAGATGCGCCTGGCGGATTCATATACGCGATTTGCGTAAGGCTTACGTCTGGCATAAAGTTACCCCTGCTATATGAGGCGCAGCTAATATAAAGGTATGGGTCAGGGAACGACGCCGTCTAATTTTACGCCGCGTACGCCATTTACGCAGTACTACGTGAATAGGGCAGTGCGTAGGTTACGTTCACGTCGTAGGCATTGCGCCGACGTAGCCCAGTTCGACCGGCCATTAATTTACATGGGGTCACGCTTAATTTAAATAGATGACGCCCACCTCCTTCCTTCTTTGAATTAGGCGGGCTTTCGCCGGCCAATTTACGCTACGCTGCCGCAACTTATGGAGCAAGTGCTTTGTGAATACTGCACTCGCCTCTCTAAGTTGCGGCGGTGTAGCGTAAAGAAGATACGCTACGCCCGCACAAAGATACTCCAATGTATCTAAATCCCAGCCATTGTGGGCCAGATTCAGGTAGATGGGCGAATCTTTATTTTGGAGTAACTTTTCTCATTTACGTTACTCCGCCGAAACTTTAGGAGCAAGTACTGTATTCACAAAGCACTTGCTCCTAAAGTTGCGGCGGCGTAGCGAAAATGAGCCGGCGGAATTCAAATTGGGCGGGTAGGGGGCGTGTATTATTATAACTAGGCGCGATCCCGCGGCGAACGTACTGCGCATGCGTCGACTGTCAGTGCGCATGCTCCAAATTCTGTCAGTGAACGTCAATGACGTCAATCCCCATTCACGGACGTTTTACGCGAACGACTCGAATTTTTTTTTTTTCGACGCGATGACGACGGCCATACTTAACATAGGATACTCCACTAGGGGGCTGGTTTATCTTTACGCCGCGTATCTCTTACGGAAACGTCGGAAAGTCACTGCGTCGGGCCCGAATACGATCGTGAATTGCCGATTCTCGCTGATTAACATATACTCGGCATTAATCAGCGGGAACGCCCCCAGCGCCATTTTTAAAATTGCAGTTCCGATACGACGGCGAAATACAATTACGCCGCTCGTATAGGAACTCCAACCCGGCGTTTCTTGTTTTTTGCTTACAGAAAACAGAAACGCCGGCTCAAAGTGAGAGTTAGGCTGGAGTATCACTGATACTCCAGCCTAACTCTACCTGAATCTGGCCCTATGTTTTTATCTGTCTTGCAACTGTCTGTATCACCCAGAAGTTGCAAATTGCAACAAAATTGCTGCAGTGTGAACCAGGACTTACGTGACCATGTGATTTATGTGACCATCATAAGACAATCAAAAGATTGTTTAACCCTTACGCTGCCACAGACGTTTTTGCTTTTTTTGCACATGTGTATTAAAAATTATTTTAGACCTGAAGGTTAGTTTAAACCCCCAAACTATATATTTGAATGCAGAGACCCTGGAGAAAAAAATAGTGCTAGTACCATTTTTTTTTCTGTCACTAAATATTTTCATGGTTTATGAAATGCAAATTTTCAGTAAAAAAAACACTAATGTTCCTTTTAGGGCACACAAATGCAATATATTACTCAGTTTTTAGTAAAATATAACAGATGATGTTGTGTTGAGTAGATAGATACCCAACATGTCAAGCTTTAAACTTGTGTCCGCCCATAAAATGATGATGTACTACACTACCCTGTATTTTCCAGTGTGACACTTTAAAATGCCCCTTGAAGTTATCAGTTTAGGATTAACAATGGGTAATGACCCTTAAATTATTGATATCACTCTGGAGTTTTTAAAAAATACTTTAAATAACGACTCTACAATTTGTAGCACTGTCCCCTTAGGGCTTGCTGAGTGTTGATTTATTAGGCCTCTCTCTGGTTATCTGCAGCTGGTTGCTAACGGTTTCCACATGGTTGCTAGGGTTTTCCACATTGTCCCACCCTTACCCCTACTTACTTATTACTAAGTGACCAGTCCACGGTATTTTGGTTTTTGTATTTTATTTTTTGGAACTTGGATGGGAGAAGAGATGAGTTCTTAGGGTGCATGCAGCTGGGTCACCTTCATCCTAGAGACCAAGGATGCTGTGCATCTCCACTGTAAATGGCAATATGCTTTGTAGGATTGGGACACACATGGGTTGATTTACTAAAGACAAATAAGCTGTGCACTTTACAAAGTGCATTTGCACTCTACAAGTGCAACTGCTCCAGAGCTTAGTAAATGAGGTAAAGCTTAACTATGCAAGGAATACCCAATCACGTGCAAGGAAAAAAAAAACAGTATTTCTGCTTGCATGTGATTGGATGATGGAAGTCAGCAGAACTTCTGCTCATTTACTAAGCTCTGGAGCAACTGCTCTTGCAAAGTCCAACTGCCTTATGCAAAGTGCACAGTCTATTTGTCTTTAGTGATCTTTATGAATTTATGTTCTTATAAATGGACCCATCTGTACATCTGTCTATACTCACGCCTTCTCTGCTCTCTTTCAGCCTGCTGACCTGTTTGAAATGATTGAAAAAATGCAGGTAAGTGACCAGGGGCGGACTGACAACTCATGGGGCCCCCGGGCAATAGAAGATTATAGGGCCCCCAGGCTTACAGATGGCCACCAAGCCAGGTAGCAGTACAGAGGCGGGGCAGCTAAAATCTTGGGATTTTCACATCAAAAGCATGTAGGTTTTGGACATATCAGGGATAGATGTAAAAAAAACACAGATTTTTACATACTGTCCCTGGTTTTAATGAGCCTGGCAACCCTGATGGGGCCCCCTAGTGGTATGGGGCCCTCGGGCAGTGCCCGAGTTCCTCAATGGTCAGTCCGCCCCTGTAAGTGACTATATTATACATATCAATAGGAAGAATTACAGGTTAGATCCAGACATGTTTATGAGATCACTGTGTGGTGTATTACTTATCCCATGTGTGTGGGAATGCTGGAGACAGATGATCCCTACAATTGTGGTCAGTGGGAAGAATGCTTCTTACATTGGTGGTCAGTGGGAACAATGCTCATTGTATTGATTGTCTTTGCAAAGCATGCCCCTTATATTAGTAGTCAGAATTTCCCTTATATTAGTGATCAGTGAGAAAAATGCTCCTTTACAGTGGTGGTCAGTGAGAGAAATGCCTCCTTACAGACACAGACATGTCTTTAAGGCAGGGCAATTGTTGTGAGGCCCAAAGTAGCTGCCCTTATACTTGCCAACTATCCCAGTTTAAATGTAATTGTCCCTTGAAGTTTTAGTCCTTTGCTGTGTCCCGATATCTCAGTGTGAAGTGCTGTTACTAATGCTGCCCAGCTCTGCCCTATTGTTGTGTACAGATGACTCACCTGCAGACCCTGTGTTTACATGTAAATAACTGGCATCCATATGTAAATAGCAGTCACATTCATATGTAAATAGCTGAGGCTGACGGCATTCATATGTAAATAAAGTTGGCATTCATATGTAAATAAAGGCGGCATTCATATGTATATCATGCCCCTCTGCAGTGAAGAGATGATGTGCTGTAACCTCTAGCAACCAATCAGTGAGATGTAATGTGTGCTGTAACCTTTAGCAACCAGTCAGTGAGTGGTAATGATATGCTGTAACCTCTGGCAACTAATCGCAATCACTGCCTGATCTGATACAGTAAACTGATTTTAAGTCTAGCTGATATTTATTGTATGTCTCAGAGCAGGTGGAGATCAAAATTGCATGGAGGGGCCCCAAGAAAATGTTTGCTCAGATTCAGGGTCCAATCAACATTAAAGATGGCCTGGATCCATGGTTTCTTATCTGAGAGGCAGAAATGACATATTGTTAATAATAATAATAAAAATATTATTCAAAGAACCCCTAGCAACCACAAGAACCCTAGGTGGGAAAGGCTGGTGTAAACCTTAAATAATTTTTTCTTTGGTATGCTGTTATCTGCTTTGCACGTTAACATTATTATGTGTTGCTTTGTTTCAGTGCACCCGCTTAGAAGACCAGCGCTGTGTCCTTCCCTCCCCTATGAAGGTTGGTTACATCTACTTACACCATTCCTGTTAGCTACTTTGACATATAAAGTGTATCTAAAGCCAATTTTTTCAAATTGTGTTTTGGGTAGAGTGTGGAAGGTATAGAACCCCTGGTAAGTCTTATTACTGAAGACCATTATTAACATGAGTGAAATTTTAAAATGTTGAGGCATTTGAACAGAAGTAGAGTAATATCTTCCAATGGAGGCCCTTATTCTAGTGACATCTTCACTTTGGAGAGATGTCTTCCCACTTTTATCTAGAGACAGGAAGGGAAGAAAAATCTCCCCAATGAGATACAGAAAAAAGAAAAAACTTGACAGGGGATTAAACCCTTTCCTATTCTATCAAAAACTAAGAAAATACAATTAAACCACTTGAGTCTTAATTTCCCTTTTTAAACAGTACAGGGATATCAGGAATATTCATCCCAGAGCTGTCCTAGTGCTGCTTTAAAATAAAGGTGGTCTCATTGGGTCTTGTGAGTCCCGGCAGCTTTAGCAATGGAATTGCTGGCTGTGCATCAAATACATAAATGAATGCAATCTCAATTGATTTTTGTGATTGCAAAGCCGTCATGCTAATTTGTGTCCTCATCAGTGGCGGCTGGTGCTCAAAAATTTTGGGGGGGCGCAAACGAAAAAACAAACAAAAAACAATTGCAGCCTCACTGTACCTATCAATTGTCACCACTGTGCCATGCCATCCAATGCAGTCACGGTGCCATCAAAATGCAACCACTGTGTCATCAAAACGCAGCCACTGTGCAATGCCATCAAAACGTAGCCACCATGCCATCAAAACGCAGCCACTGTGCCATGCCATCAAAACGCAACCACCGTGCCATGCCATCAAAACACAGCTACTGTGCCATGCCATCAAACGCAGCTACTGTGCCATCAGTTGTCACCACTATGCCATCAAACACAGCCACTGTGCCCCCAATTGTCGTCACTGTGCCCCCAATTGTCGCCACTGTGCCCCCAATTGTCGCCACTGTGCCCCAATTGTAGCCACTGTGCCCCCAATTGTAGCCACTGTGCCCCCAATTGTCGCCACTGTGCCCCCAATTGTAGCCACTGTGCCCCCAATTGTTGCCACTGTGCCCCCAATTGTTGCCACTGTGCCCCCAATTGTCACCACTGTGCCCCCACTTGTCACCACTGTGCCTCCACTTGTAGCCACTGTGCCCCCACTTGTAGCCACCGTGCCCAGTACCCCCCCCTGGCACTTACCTTTATGGCTTCTACGTCCCTCGATGTCCCTCGTCCCGCCCTCGATGACGCTTCAGCGAATCAGGTTACCTGATTGGCTGAGACGCCTGTCAGTCTTATCCTCGGATGCACGGCCAGTACGTCCCGAGGATGAGCTTCAGGAAGCCGACTACAGCCGCTGGCCCTCATAGGCACTTCCCCACAGCCAGTCAGCTGCCGCTATTCAGCTGACCGGCGCTCAATGTCCGGTCAGCTGAATAGTGGGCGGCAGCGGCGAAAATATACAGATTCATACAGTGTATGAATCTGTATATTTTACTGGCTGTGAGCAAGCCAGAGGGGGCAGCGCTCCTGCGTCACTATGGACACACTGCCACTGGTCCTCATTAACCCCACGTATTATCTTTATGTTATGCTATCAGTTTAGGCAACCATTTTTTTTCCCTGCATTAAATGTAGTGTCTAAAGGGGAATAAAGCTCTTCTAAAATGCAAACGTTCACATTGAGCTTTACCGATTTGTTTCAATATTTAAATGTCACACTAATGTGACATCATATTAATCAGCAGGTTGTGCTGATTATATTTTGGGGTAAAATACATTTTCCTGAATATGTCTGTAGCACCCCTGTACTTCCAGTACGGACGGTATTTAAATTTAGAGGGGGATGAGAGAGTTATGTAGCTCTCATCCATGTGATTTGTGTAAATTTAGCTACTGTGCTGTGCTGTCGGTTCATTCTGTGTTCCAGAGGTGCTTTTCCCACTTTGGGGCGACAGGTGGCGACAGTGGAGTTCAGGCAGGAGAGCCTTCTTGCCAGCAGCAAATAAGAGGAGTTTTTCCCTCGCGGGGCATGCTGGGGGAGGGTACTTCTGGTTAGACGCCATTTAGGGCACCCTACCAGGCCGGGGCGCACGTGCCACGAGTTATCTATGGTTCCGGGACCATGTTGGCCCGGAGCGACTGAAGCTGAGATGGGACCCCGTGACCTATTGGGTCCCTAACCATTCTAAGAGAAGATCCCAAGTGAGTTGTGCTGTTCGGTGGGGAGTCAGTCTGAGGAGAGCCTGGGGGCAGGCAATCCAATAGGGCCTAGACAAACCATCGGGGATCTGAGTGACTGGACACTGGGAGTTTGGCAACCTGTCAGTCGGTGACTGCAACCAAGAACTACCTGAGGGAGATTCGGGCAACTACTTTCATTGAGAAGGAATCGCTCCATTAAGCTGCGTTCCAGAGTAAGGGCCTATGGCAGAGGCACCACTTCTAATTTCCATTGAGCCAAGTCTGTGGCAGAGACTTGTGTTCCTTCTCAAGGTTCTAAGTGATACCCTGGCTGCCAGTTCTGTGAGAGAGACTGTCCAGGTACACTATACCCAGGAGTGGCGACGAAGCAAAGGTATCGTTGAAGCAGGTCTGCTTCTGTTAGTTAAGGCCTGAAACTGCAACTCTCCTTTTTCACCAATCTTTCTCTGTCTACCTTAAGTTAACTGTTTTCCGTGTTCGGCAAGAAAATAAAAGCACAGAAAACGACACTTGCTGTTTGGACATTCTGTCAACGCTCACATCATCTATTCATCATCATACCCCTAGACGCATTACAGAGGTAACACGCTGATCCAAAATCTAACCAGCGGCTCCTGAGGGGGTATCGCTACATGTCCAATAAAAACCAAGGGCATAAAATATATGAATCTAGATTAGCTACCAAATTAAAACCCTATCTCTCCTGAAAAAAGCAATGTATAATACCTTAGGGTAGGGTTCAAAGGCTAACATGTATAATGTTCAGAATCAAGACATTGCCAAAAATACAAAAAAAAGAGCTGGTGGTCTCTCCAAGAGGCAGGGGGTTTACAGGGGCAATGTGGCTGGAGGGCACTGTGGGTGCTGAGGGGTACTGTGAGAACATTGTTGGAGGCACTATAGGGGGCTGAAGCAAGCTAGACCACACTGTGGGAGTGTAACGAGAGTCACTTTTGGGCACAGGGTGAGCAAGAAAATAATGGACATTAAAAATATACCTTGGGCTACTTAAAATGGGACAGTGATATTTATCCACAATATATTCCAGGATATATGTAAGACTATTTACTGGTTGTTTTATACTGATCTCAATATGTTAGTTGAAAGATGCTAATGTCATCACCTCCAACCATCTGCTTGTTGTCTGTTGTAATGTTAATGAATCCAGAGTAACTTCGAAGTATCCTTTCATGGGAGCTTGGGCTAATTGACCGTGTATTGTATGAAAGGATTCCTGTAATAATGTGTATTGAAGTTCAGGAGACAGCCATGCTGCTAAAAGGAATTAGGTAATTACAGGGACGGACTGACCATTCAAGCACTCGGGCACTGCCCGAGGGCCCCATGCCACTGGGGGGCCCCATCAGGGTGGCCAGGCTCAGTAAAACCAGGGACAGTATGTAAAAATCTGTGTTTTTTTACATCTGTCCCTGATATGTCTGATACCGACATGCTTTTGATGTGAAAATCTGGCAGTCCACCCCTGGGTAATTAGCATGTTAATTAGGTCTGGTCACAGGTGTATTTCCAGAGTAATATGATGCACCTCCTCTTTTTACTGTGTATAAAACTTGTGGTTTTTTGAATAAAGATTGTCAGTCCTGCTTGAAACCTCAAGACAGAGCTGTGTCTCGTTATTAAGGGAGAATTATTCTTATGGGTTTTGTTTGCCTGACTAGAGTGTCGGTAGCTGCCTTGGTGTTCGGGAATGGAATATCCTAAAAGACATTAACCCCTTTCATACACTGGGTGTCGTTACAGGGAGGTTGGAGGGCACTGTGGTGACTAAGGTCTCTTTGGGGGGCCGAGGGCTTGGGGGCACTGTAAGAAGTTGATGGGCCCTGTGAACCTCTATGGGACATTGGATGGTACTATGGGAGTTGGGAGGCACTGTGAGAGGTTAGGGATCTATAGCTAGCTGGAGGCCTAGGAAAATGGAAGCTGCAGTCCAGCAATGGGACATGGCCAGGTGGTTGAAAACCACTGGTCTCCAGTATGTGCTGAACAAAGATGATTTCTAGTGGCCCCCGAAATAAACTGTTCTCAATACTAAAGCACACAGCTTTCTCTAGCAGATGACTGACATTGCTGACATCATGGCCCTGATTCATCAAGCTACATATTAATGCAGCCTCTAAAGCAATACTGTCACACATGTACATGTCAAGTGTCCCGAATTTATCCGGGCCATCTCCCATAGAATAAATCTTATTTAAGTTACTGCACATGCACAATAACTGAAAAAAGGTGCTAATTGCTGAAATCAGGTGCTGCAGGTGCCACAAATGGGCATTTCCCATATGGTGTCTAGACATTGTGGGTGTGATGGGTGGTTCAGTATTAAGAACATTTTATTTCAGGGACCACAGTGACATTGGCATTGAATTGAAACAAAATAACAACTGTTTATGGTACACAGGGTATTAGCAAACGAAATGACGATTTGTAAGGGTATATATATATAATCTATATTCATATTTATTTGTAAAACAAAGATATATAAAAAGCTGATAAAAATGGATATAAAACATGTTTTTAAAGATTTAAACAAAAAACAAAATAATTTTCATTTTTGTTTTTCCAGAGAAAGGGAGGAGAAAAGCTGCACTCTGGCCTCCAGGAGGTGAGTAGTAAGCAATTTTACTGAGGTTTTACTGTCCCTCAACTAACCACTTAAAAGATAACATACAGCTTGGGGTGGGGGGCTGTACACTTGCCTGTGGCTGCCGAGAATTAAACTTTGCTTGCCAAGATTAACAGGCATCAGTGCCTGTCAAACTCATCCATTGAAGTGAATGAGACCTCACCGCAACCAACAACCAAATACTCAGCTTGTGGTTCGGTAATGCCATTGAAAATCGCCATTGCCAAATAACGCTTCATTCTCTACTATGGAACCGTTCTAATAGGAGCGACTTAGAAAAAGGTTCCTGTATTACTTTGGGACGACTTGCATTGACTTCAATACAGAAGTCATTTTGTAAGTCGCCTGTGAAGTCGTGGGCAGATCGCCTTGCCGAGTAGCTCGCCAAGTCGTGCTGCCCCAGTGTGAACCGGCTCTAAGGGATCCAATTATAAAAAAATTAGTTGGGCGGATGTGACAAGCATTCTCCCATTCTTGATGAATCTTAACAGTACATTTCTTAATAGGCCCATCAGCGCCATCTAATGGCCATAATGTGGTATTTTCCTTCTGAAATCTCTCAATCAGATAAAATGCTGCATCATGGCCACTAGGTAGAGTGAAGGATCATTGGAAATCACTGTACAATATTAGGAAAAATATGATCAAAATCCATCAAGGGAGGGCAAATGTGCAAATCGCATTTACACATTTATACAGTACATTTATACAGTACCTGCATATACAGTATATTAAATAGATGATTAATATAGAGCAGGGCCCTCCAGTTCTTGAAATGTTTTTAGGAATGAATGTATTTAAGGAATAAAAAAGCTGTGTATGTTTTTGCTACAGTGTTCAGTATATTTATTGAACGTGGATGCAGAGCTGTATCCTGGCCTAGGCTAACAAGGCCCAGGCCTAGGGCAGCACTTTGCAGGGGGGCAGCACAAAAAGAGTCCCCACCGGCTTGCGGTACACTAGCAGCCGCGCTGCTTCTGGTATGCGGGCGGCCGGATTTCCGCAAATTTCCGCAAATTTTCCGCAAATTTGGGGGGGGGGGGGACGCTTCCAATTTTGACTGTTTTATCATCCTGGACCACAAACCTTCCTCATTGTGCTATATGTTTCTGCTGCACCATCTACTTAAAGTAGAACTAAAGTAGAACTTTTCGTTTTTAATTTTTATTTTTTTTATTTTGGGTAGAGTAAGGGAGGGTTATAGCCCCTGTCAGTTTATTTTTTACCATCCCTGTCCCATTGCGAAAATTTCCCTTCACTTCCTGCTCTATGGGCAACCAGGAAGTAAGAGGAAATCTAAGTAAATTAAGGGAATCCATTGTCCCCCCCCCCCCCCGGCCCTCAGAACTAGTGTCCTCACTCGAAAATTTCAGGGCGGGTCTTAAACAACATAGGGTGTGGCCTTGATAGGAAGGGGTGGGTTATATTTAAATTAGGGGGTGCACAAGTTTAGTCAGGCCTAGGGCAGCACAAAATCTAAATACACCTCTGCGTGGATGAGAGATGTGTTTATGAGTGGAGGCTTTATAATACTTTGATTGTTTCATTATGTGGTACACATCCCACAGGAAGGATCTACTGATATTTAGGTTTGTACAAGTTAACTGTAGACTTTGAGTACCAGTGATTGGTCCCCAATAATGAATTACATCAAATGATTTTGAAAATGACGGTAAACAAGTTTTTTTTTTTTAAAGGGCATTTTCTATGGTCACCCTTCTTAACCTAAAGTGGTTACTGTGAGTAAATCTTTACTCTATGCATACTAAAATATTTAGAGATTCTGAACAAGCCCTGATTCACCTCTGTGGCTATAGGAATAGTGGAGAAATGAATCTTCAATATTTACATCAGAAGCATCATAATCTTTTCCTTATTGCCAATCAGCTAAACAGAGGAGCTCGGCAGCTCAGCACAGGCAGCATTCAGAGAATGCTTTATATTTTCTGAATGAATGCAAAGCATTCTCTGATTGGATGAGGTAGAAAAGTAGAGTGTTGACATCATGCTCTCCACCTAGTCCAATCAAGAAGGCTTTGCATTCATGCAGAAAATACAAAGCATTCTCCAAATGGCACCTATGCTGGCCTCCTGTATTCCGAATGCAGCAGGGCAGCCTCTCAATGTAAGACCTGGAAACTAGTAGGGATCACTGAAATGGTATTGTGATTTCCAGCTTTTATGGGCATTTATCCAGGTATGGTATATACATAGTTACATTGGACCAAACTATAACTACCGGTATGTATAATATAGCCATACCTTGAATTATTCTTTAATGTTTGTTATATTCTTAATATCTAAAATTAAATTTGGCTTTAAAATATTTTATTGAGAATATGACCTATTATAATTGAGTGTGTACGTGCAATGTTTAAGATGTTTGATGATGTTTGAGGTTGAATTACTTGACAGTACAAGCAGTTAGAGAGGTGAATGAGGGTTTGTGCTCTTTTCTTACTTATTAGGAATATGTAATTACTTTAAGCTCTTACTGACCACATAAAGCATATGTGTGGTGGCAAGGAGAGTGCCACACATATGTGTCCATTACAGCTGGTCAGCAACTGGTCTCTAGTTATGATCGGAAGCTGGTGGGATGGGCTTCCAGTCATGTGACCATTGTGATGGCCCCCTTGCTTAAAACCTAAAGGGCCACAATGGGTGACAAGGAGCCAGGGTTGCCAACTTTCAGTAAATTTACAGACAGTTTGTAAAATCCATTATTGTTGCATTTGTCCATGAATGTCAGTTCCAGACATGCAGCCTATATGTCCGCAATGGACATTCAAGGACAGATGCAAAAAGTACGGATTTTACAAACTGTTCGTAAATTTACTGAAAGTCGTCAACCCTGCAAGGAGTTAATGTTAATAGTCTATAAATATGATCTTGCGCAAAGCAAGAAATCTAAACATACACAAAGCAATATATAGTGTACCAAAATCAAATAAATAAGCCAATAAATCAGCAAAAAATGAATAAATAAGATAAGTGTCACAGAGTGATAAGTGAACTAAATAGTGCACATAAAAAGTCCAGTGATAAAATTTGTGACCAATCCCGTGTCAACCAAGACCCTGCGGGTGTAAAATCTGTGGGAAACAGCCTCACAAGCCTCTTACCTCACTGCTAAAAAGCAACAGCATCCAACAAATTAAAAGGACACCTCCAGTTTCATCCGATGGTCAATATTATGCTGGTACAAATCTCTCTCTGATCTCCTATGTTCTCTGCAGGAGCATCTAAATATCACTAAGGGAGAGAAGGTGCCAGATGAAGGCACGTGTGCATGCCGTAACGCGTTGGGAGTAAACGTACACATGTAAGGGCATTACTTTTAATAAATTGCTCGTTTTACTTTATACTACACCATTGGAGGTCCGTCTCTCTTCTCCTTTTCTCTCCCTGAGTGATATTTAGATGCTTCTGCAGAGAACATAGGAGATCAGAGAGAGATTTGTACCAGCATAATATTGACCATCGGATGAAACTGGAGGTGTCCTTTTAATCTGTTGGATGCTGTTGCTTTTTAGCAGTGAGGTGAGAGGCTTGTGAGGCTGTTTCCCAAGGATTTTACACCCGCAGGGTCCTGGTTGACACGGGATTGGTCACAAATTTTTTCACTGGACTTTTTATGTGCACTATTTAGTTCACTTATCACTCTGTGACACTTATCTTATTTATTATTTTTTTGCTGATTTATTGGCTTATTTATTTGATTTTGGTACACTATATATTGCTTTGTGTATGTTTAGATTTCTTGCTTTGCTCGAGATCATATTTATTTATTATTTATCTACTGGTGCACTGTAATCACTTTAGTTTTCGCTGCAACACTGTTTTATATTGATTTATTACTCACATAGCGCGAAGGCTTCTTTACATTAATGTTAATAGTCTGTTAACAGGTGCACTCTGATTTTTCAAAGTTAGTGATTCTCTTTCATCATTTATTATTTCTTGTAAAACATGTGCAAATGTTTTCTGCAGGTACTAAGAAAAGGTCGTCCTTTCCCACTTCTTATAGTGCCCCCCAGTGGTGGATACTGGTTAGAGGGCACCAACCACTCCTTGTCTTCTCCTGAGTCCGACTTCACTCCTCCATATGACAGACTGCGAATCCTTCAATCTGATCCCACGGCTCGATTCTACAGAAAGCACTTTATGGGGAAGGTACAATCATTTCATCCTTTCACTTTATTTATGGCAAAACAAATATATACTGTATAGTGTGACTGAGTTCAAGATGTGATCCGATAAACCATTCCAGTCTTATTTAGTAATAATCCACCAAATATAAAAGACATCTTACAGAGATTATCAATGGGAAAAAATTCAATCTCAGATAGAAAGTTTAGGAATCTAGAGGTACCTGCACATACCTACAGAAACCTCCCAAATAGGACTGGATTTATATCTGTAGAACAACCCCTGAAAGAGCCACTGGTGAACTTATCTATAGTTCCTTCATAGAGTCCACGGAGCCTGGGACACGGCATTTCTGCACCTTCCTCTGGCTCTAAAGGTCAGTCAGTGGGTTTCTTTTTGGGTTTTTATTGGGAAAGATTAACTTAAATGGGGTGAGGGAGCATGAGACACCCCGAAAAACTGTAGTGCTTAATACCTGTACAGAAGAAAATTAATCTCTATGCTGATGGTGACCTGTACTCCTTCCAGATTTAAAAGCTACACACAGTCACTACTCTTCAGCAGTGTGGTCATTTACTCAGGATCCTCGGTTGTCTCCTTCCGGTATCCACCAGGCTCTTCCACCAGGCTCTTCCCAGTGAGGGAGATGCAGGCTCACACCGCTATAGGACAGCTGGACTATTTCGCACCAACTTCCTCCCGACTCCCTCCAGTGAGTTTTTCCAAACCCAACTTCACTCCCCGGGTGAATAGGCCCCCCCCCAGCTAAGCCTAGCTGGGACCTCGGTGCCTTCCTGGTGACAGTGTTGCCAACCGTCAGTATTTTTACTGGCAACCAGTAAAAAACTGGCACTTTTCTCCTGCCAGTAAATGGCAGCAGGAGCAAAAGGTTGCCAGTTAAACATAGGCTGCGACGCTTGCCTCAGAGCTGGGCATACGCAGCTCCGGAGCCAGCCGAGACCATCCCAGTCCCTGCTACAGTGTGTTTGAGCAGTACCAGTGGAGGGGCTGGCCTGGCAGAGGCGGTGCCTGAGCGTTTTGTGTGATGTCATGATGCAAGGGAGCTGAGCAGAGCGACCAGAGCCTTCTGTGTGGGTCAAGAGCAGTGGCGGTGCGCAGGAGCGCCGCCCCCTCTCTCTCCTGCACTGTCACTCAAGTCAACAATACATAGATTCATGCATTGCCATCTGAATAACAGCAGTTGGTTGTTTTGGAAGTGTCTATCAGAGCCAGCGGTGAAAGCCAAAGTTATAAGCCTTATACACACTGGATGTTTTTACAGCTGCTTTCTTGGGCTTCAGGCATTTTTTTCTGCAGCCAGTAAACTCCCCAGCGTGTTATCCTATGTATTCATGCACACAAGACTTTTATCAGCATTTTTTTAGAAGGGGTGTTTTCTAGCTGGAAAAAACAGAACTAGTGAGTTTTAAGAGGAGTATTTTAGCTGTAAATATACGCTCTAAGGGGGTTATTTACGAAAGGCAAATCCACTTTGCACTACAAGTACAATTTTTTTTTCACTTGGAAGTGAAGTTGCTGTAGATCTGAGGGGGACATGTAAGGAAAATAAAAAAACAGCATTTTAGCTTGCACATGATTGGATGATAAAAATCAGCAGATCTTCCCCTCATTTCAGATTTACAGCAACTGCACTTCCAAGTGTACTTTCAGTGCAATTTCAAGTGCACTTTGCACTTGTAGTGAAAAGTGGATTTGCCTTTTATAAATAACCCCCTAACTCTGATATAAGCTGGAAAACGTGGCTATTCAACATTTATTAGCATTGGAGCCTGAAGCTTTTGTGGGGGTATAATTTTGCTAAAAAAAACGCTGATAAACGCTACTGAAAAACTCATTCTACAGCTAACACTCGTGGCGTTTTTATAACGTCCAGTATGCATTAGGTCTATACCATGAACTGTGTTCATCTCTGGAAATCTTAGACCCCTTTCACACTGAGGAGTTTTTCAGGCGGTACAGCGCTAAAAATAGCGCTGCTATACCGCCTGAAAAACTCCTGCTTAGCAACCTCAATGTAAAAGCCCGAGGGCTTTCACACTAAGGCGATGCGCTGGCGGGAGAGAAAACAAATCTCCTGTCAACAGCATCTTTGGAGCAGTGAGAGGAGCGGTATGTATACCACTCCTTCACCGCTCCTTCCCATTTAAAACAATGGGAAACCGTGGTAATACCGCCCGCAAAGCGCCTCTGCAGCGATATTAACCCTTTATCGTCCGCTAGCGGGGGTTAATACCGCACCGCTAGCGGACGATTCCCGCGGCAATTCTGGCAGTATAGCGCCGCTATACCGCCACCGCGGCTCCCGCCCCAGTGTTAAGGGGCCTTAGGCTCCATGCACACTAGACACTAAAATAATGTTATAAAAATGGCAGTAGCTTTGCAGGGAGTCTATCAAAATGTTTTAATGTTTTTGCAATAGCGTTTATTGGCATTTTTCAGTGTTTTTCTGCGTTACCGTTCTTTTTTTCAATGGACGAAAAACGTTAAACGCTGGTGAGCCACATTTTTGAGTGTTTATCGACATTTATCAGCGTTTGACGTTTTTTGTGGTCAGAAAAACGACTCCTGAACACGATTTTAGGGCATTTAGAAAACGGCCCATAAACTTCACTGTTGATAAACGTCCAAAAACGTCCATGTGTGCATGGACACATAGGATAACATAGGGTGTAGTTTATTTATGGGCATTTAAAAAAATGTCCAAACTCCAAAAAACTGACGTTTATGAGCTCCAGTGTGCATGGAGCCTAAAACTGCCCAATTGTTCTAAAATCTGCCTCTAGCGCGAGCAATATTGATTTTGTATGGGAAGTACATTTACCTGTGCTGGAGTATCTATCTGGGGTGAATGAGCCCTAAACCTCATTCAGCCAAGAACAATTAGATAAGATGATGTACAATAAAAGTCATGAGACATTTAAACTTTTCCTAACATTTTAATAAAAACAGAGGTCTCGGTTGCATACATTTGCAAATATATCAGCATACTGATGCAGAAATCCATGGTGTCCATTCTCTACTCTCAGGTCGCGTACACACGATCAGTTCAAACCGATGAGAATGGACTGAAGTCTAGTTTCATCGTCACCGCGTTCTGACTCGATCAGATTTTGAACTGATGGTGTGTACGCACATCAGACCATCAGGCCACCTCAGCGGTGACCCGATGAAAACGGTCCGTCGAACCATTCTCATCGGGTTGGACCGATCGTGTGTACGCGGCCCTCAGAGATCTGCCACTGATGTATATAAAAACTTTCCTCCTGTTTCCCAATTTTGCACCAAACTTAGCAAATCAAATTAAAATAATGATGAAAATCTAAAGCAATGTACACATGATCGGAATTTCCAATGGAAAAAGTCAGACTCCGTTTGAATTACGTCGTAATTCCGATGTGAATTTGGTCGGACAAAGGTCTAATCATGTGTAAAGCTGCGTACACACAATCAGTCCATCCGATGAGAACGGTCTGAAGGACCGTTGTCATCGGTTAACAGTAACTGATGAAGCTGACTGATGGTCTGTCGCACCTACACACCATCGGTTAAATAACCGATCGTGTCAGAATGCGGTGACGTAAAACACAATGACGTACTGAAAAAAATAAAGTTCAATGCTTCCTCTTGCGTCAACTTGATTCTGAGCATGCGTGGATTTTTAACCATACTAACGATCGGTTTTGACCTATCAGTTAGGAATCCATCGGTTACATTTAAAGCACGTTGACTTTTTTTAACCGATGGTTAAATAACCTATGGGGCCCACACACCATCGGTTTTGACTGATGAAACCGGTCCATCAGACCATTCTCATCGGTTTAACCTATCGTGTGTACGCGGCCTTAGTCTATAATTTGCTAGAAGGGTGCATGTGGTAGAGATTTGGCCTTACTAACCAGGAATTTGGGACTAACTCGCCTCATCTCCAAAGCTTGAATAAAACGAAAGCTCTCAGATGCATATATTTGCAAACGTATGTGGAAGCCACACGCCACGCCAAGGCGCCTCTGTATTGTGCGGTCCTACTCTTATATAGAGAATCATTGCAAGGCAAATAAAATAAAAAAAGCATTGAGAATTACAAGCTTACCTGGGATTGTATCATAATTATAGTTGCTCGTAAAAAACAGTCTCTGTATTACCCCCTAAATTGGTGCTGGAGGAGATTGAACGTTTTCATAGGGTGCTGAATGTCCAGATTGAATGTATTTAAACCCGCCCCTTTAAATAGGAACTAAACCCTCCTATCCTTTTCAGCCAAGGAAGCTGCCATCTTAGCTTCTGTTGAATCCAAAACTGCCATGGTGCTGCACATGTGAACATTTATGGCACCAACCATTTGATGGTTTGACAGTTCGGGTTCAGTGCACAAGCAACTGTAACAGGTATGCCTCATACACACGATCGCGATTTCCGACAAGAAAACCACGTTTTTTTTTGTTTCCAGCAGGAAAACCGCTGAAATTTGTGTTGCATACACAGGGTCACACCGATCTTGGCTGAAATTCAGACCGTCAAGAACGCCCTGATGTACAACACGTACGAGGAGCCGAGATCAATGAAGTTAAATAGGCAGTTCGGCTCTTCTGCTTGATTCTGAGCATGCGTGTTTTTTTTTGCACGCCATAATTGCATACAGATGAACGCGATTTGCGATAGAATATTTTCCTGACAAAAACCTCACATCGCACTTTTCCTGTCACGAAAACCGATTGTGTGTATGAGTCATTAGCATTCCCAGGATATCGGTTCAATTCCCACAGCCGGGCTGTGATGGCGTCACTGCTTCGCATTCATGCGGCAAGGAGCTCTGAGGGGATGGCGTGGGGATGCTGGCTCTTCAGATATCATGTGCTGGTAACATCACCAGCTGCATATGGTGTGAATATCTCCTGAATGGTGCAAGTTTGGGAGATATTAACTTCACTGTACCTACAGGCAATCCTTATTATAGACTTACCTGTAGGTACAAGTAAAACAACGTTACTACCACTTTAAGAGGTTCTTTACACCCTAGGGGTGGGAAGAAGAACTGACCAATCATGTGACCACTGTGATTGGCCATCACTGTGGTCACATGATTGTTAGCTGGTTCCGGTGTAACTAAATACAACCAAATACATGAATAACCAGCAATGGGGTGGATTTACTAAACCTGGAGCACTCAAAATCTGGTGTAGCCAATCTGCTTCTATCTTGAGCTTGTTCAATTAAAGTTTTGAAATAAAACTGGAATCTGATTGGTTTCTGCGCAGAAGGGAGCCTGATTTTGCACTCTCCAGCTTTAGTAAATAAACCCCCAATAAGTACTGTCAGGGACGCTCAAACTCAAGTTTAATATGATTTTAAACTTTATATATATATGTTTAATAAAGGTGATACTTACCTGCTCTGTGCAGTGGTTTTGCTCAGAGCAGCCCAGATCCTCCTCTTCTGAGGTCCCCTGTCCTGGCTCCTTGTCTTTGGTGAGTGCCTAGATTTGAAGCAGCTTCTTTTTGGGGGCACTTGTACCAGCTCTCTTCTAAGCTTCTACTGACACAGACAGTGGGACTCAGCCCCACCCACTGCTCCCTCATTAGATGATTTGATTGACAGCAGCAGGAGCCAATGGCTAGCACTGCTGCCTCTCTGTCCTGTGAGGAGAAAGACAGCAGAGAGTCGCTGTTCTTGTGCACATCGCTGGATTGATATTTGGCTCAGGTAAGTATTGGGGGGGATCCTGGACACAGAGGGCCAGATTCTCGTACAATAGCGTTGTAACGGCGTAGCGTAGCGTATCCCATTTATGCTACGCCTCCACACTTTTTACGGGCAAGTGCTGTATTCTCAAAGCACTTGCTCCGTAATGTGTGGCGGCGTAGCGTAAATGGACCGGCGTAAGGCCGCGTAATTCAAAGTAGGAAGGAGGGGGGCGTGCTGTATTTAAATTAAGTGTGCCCCCGCGCCGAACGAACTGCACATGCGCTGGCCGTAAATGTAGCCCACTGCGCATGCTCCATAGTACCCCGCAAATACATTGGTTTCAACGTAAACGTAATTAACGTACAGCCTATTCGCGACGAGTTACGTAAACGACGGAAAAACCCGACGCTGTCCCGACGTCCATACTTAACATGGCATACGCCGGACCTACGCAAGGTTACCCCTCATATAGCAGGGGTAACCTTACGCTTAGGCAAACTACGTAAACTACGACAACGGTGCGCAAATATGTTCGGGAATCAGCGTATCACGCTCATTTGCATATTCAACGCAGAAATCGACGGGAACGCCACCTAGCGGCCAGCGTAACATTACAACTTAGATCCGACGGTGTAAGTGACTTACGCAAGTCGGATCTAAGCAAAATCTATGCGTAACTGATTCTAAAAATCAGTCGCATAGCTACCCAGGGCCAGATACAGAGATACACCGTCGTATCTCAGCTGAGAATCTGGCCCAGAAGGTTTGATACCGTAATGCATTAAAGTAAAAAAACTTGAGGCTTTAGAACCAGGAATACATTTGCATCCTTTAATCCAGTGTTTCCCAACTCCAGTCCTCAAGGCACACCAACAGGTCATGTTTTCAGGATTTCCCTCGATTGAAACAGCTGTGGTAATTACTAAGGCAGTGAAACTGATCGATTCACCTGTGCAAAATAATGGAAATCCTGAAAACATGACCTGTTGGTGTGCCTTGAGGACTGGAGTTGGCAAACACTGCTTTAATCCCACACCCCCGTACCCACCAAAAAGTCTTATACTCACCTGTACACCCTCCTGGGAGATCCACACTATCCCACATGGCTCTCCCTGCTGGTCCTTTACTTCTTTTGTTTCATACTTTCCAATCAAGAGGCTGTTTATCGACTGGACAAATGACAGATTGTAAAGCTGCAAAAGGGGGACAAAAGTAAATTGTTCATAGGTTACACTGCACAATCACAATAAATAACACTGCACAATCACAATAAATAAAACAATTTGAATGAGACATCTCAAGAACTTAATGCATTATAGCCACTAGGTGGAGCTGATGATCATAGGAAATACACTTATTAGACGCAATACCGTAGTTTTTTGTGATGACTGTGTGAATGTATTAGTGTGTATTAGTACATACGATCACTTTTAGCGATAAAAAAAAAACTACGTTTTTAAATTGTGTGGGCAAAACGTTGTTTATTGTCTTCAAAAACACAACCAAAAAAAAATTCCAACATGCTTGAATTTTTTGTGTCGTTTTTCAAAACGTCGTTTTTTGTGTCATAAAAAGTGATGGCGTGTGGGCAAAACGATGTTGAAAACGACGTTTTTTAAACCCGCGCATGCTCAGAAGCAAGTTATAAGACGAAGCTTCAATGGAACAGAGTGCCGTCGAACGTGGTGTACGTCACCACGCTTTGCTAGAGCTTTGTAGAAAAACGATGGTGTGTATGCAACGTCGTTTTGGAAAATGAAGTTTGAAAAACGTCGTTTTTTTCATGAGATAAAACGCCGTTTTTTTTCATCGCAAAAAGTGATCGTGTGTACGTGGCATTAGACTGAGAACCAAGAGATCAAACACTGCAGATCGCCCGGTTCTCAGAGCTGTCACTCACTGCTGTGTGCTCTGCCCCCCCCCCCCCCCCCTCTCACTCACTGAAGCGCTGGGCTGCGGAATGGGCGCAGAGCAGCCGGCTCAGCTTCTCAGACTCGCTGAGAGGCAGAGGTGGGTGCTGGTCCAGGCATGTGGGCGGATCCCAACCATATGGTCACGATCTTTCTCAAGCCTGGACCGGCTCAGTGATGTCAGCCGCAGGCTTCATCCTGCTGAAAACTTGTCACAGGAGAGCAGAATGAACTACACGCTGTGATCCACAGGCGAAGTATAGCCAGACGAGCTTTGGCTGTACATCTCCATTAATATGTGTCATTATTAAAACAATAACACCATATATGAAGTGGAAAGATATTGCAATAAATAAAGTAAAAATAAGAGAATTCCTTCTTATTGTGTTTGGCGAGGGATGTAGGTGGATCCATCAGAATCTCTGAAACAATGTAACACATGAATCCAAAATGTATTTAGTTCCATTCGTTACTTTTTGGATGTACGCAATTCCAGTTGATGTCATCCAATCAGCTCAATCAATTTCTCTTTGTGGGTTGGACTAGCAGGATCAATCTCCTGAAATAACAAAACGTTAAAACAAATATAGCTAATCTTCCGAAATAACAAAAGAATAACAAAAACTTCTGAAAATACAAATGTTTTTTAAACAAAGAAGATATTATACTCTCCCGAAACAGCTGAAAACATTCTGAAAACAAATCATTCTAACATTATGAATATGATGAAACAAAGAAACTGAAACAAAAACAAAACATGTTTCCATTGTGCACATCTCTTGCTGGCAGCCCTCCTTGCTGTGTGGGCACCAGTGTGACAGCAGCTTTTTTGCCCCCATAGTCCTTGCCTCTGTGTTGGCATCAAGGTAGCTCTGCCTCTTTCTGCTGTGCACCTCTACAGCCCATACCACTGTGCTGGCACTGCATCTCAGCAGCCCTTTTACTGCACAGATGCCTACTTCCCTGTGACCCTTGTGCAGTGTTGCCAACCTACCAGAATGAAATTTACTGGCACGACACCTAAAATGTACTGGCGCAGTCACGTTTTTACTGGCATTTCACAAAAGTTACTAAATTACATTTTTAGGTGCAAATTTCAGTACTTAGGCTACAAATAAGTATGCTAGGCAAATAGCAATGCGATTTAGATATTAAGGTAAAAAAACATATTGTTATTTTCGATACAATAAGGGCAAATTATTTAGTCACATCGCCCCCCGCCTCCATCCCCCCCTGCCACCAACACCCCCTGCCCTCACCCCTTTCTGCAGTGCCACAATCTCCCCCTTCCTCCAATCTCCCCCAGGCCCCGTGCTTCCATTCACCCCCTGCCTCCATCCCCCTCTGCTGTGTCACCAACAACCCCTGTCTCCATCCCCCACCCTCTGTGGTGCCACCATCCCCCTCTGCGGTGCCACCAACACTCCCTGCCTCCAATCACCCCCTGACACTAACACCCCCTGCCTCCAATCTCCCTCGGTGGTGCCACCGCAGCCACCATCACCCCCTGCTTCCAATCACCCCCTGCCTCCAATCTCCATGCGCAGTTCCCAACCGATCTTGGCTATTTTAACTGGCACATTCCCGCAACCACAGACATTTACGAACGGGGGAAAAAAGTGCCCGTTTTTACAAACTGTCTGTAAAAATATGGATGGTTGCAACACTGCCCTTGTGGCTGTGCGGACACTGGCAAAAAAAAAAAAAAAAATGGACCAGTCAGGCCTGCAAAGTAAAAATTCTTAAATGGATATGAATACATTCGATCCTATGCTTTTGTATGCACTTTTTGTACACTAGATGTTAAGAAGAGTTCACAAGCTCAAAGTTTAGATACGTTTACCAAATTAGTAAATAAATAAATTGCATTCACATACATACACTCTACTTTGCTTTTTAAACCTTTGCAGTGTCTACTGTTCCTGTCTGCCTTGTCACAGACTTAGTATTACATGGCATCAGGGGGCAACCCTATGTATTGGCTATAGGGCATTGGCACTTACTTGTTATTGGTGTCCTCCTTGCAATCTGTGCACAACATTGAAATCACAGTTGTAGTCTAGTTGCTGATTGCTACCACTTCGGCTCAGTTCACATCTATGCAGGTGTAACTGTAACTCTAAATTAATTTCAATGGGCTTCCTCACCGTAAAAAAAAATTAACAAAAATCACACTGCAACAAAACACATGCCACTTAGTTACTACGTGTTTTGACACACAATATTGTGTGGACATTAGGAAGGTTTGTTTGGTGTCATTAGGAATTAACAGCACCGGTTAATTCCCTATTAAACAGGGTGGTGACAATCAATTATTTCTAAGTATTTGTTTTAGGGGATCCATTCATTCACACATTGCCACTCCACACTATGAATTAATAAATCAAGAAAAATTATTGATTTGCTCATTTTTTATTTTGCTAGAAATTTGAAAGCAGATCTGGGTTGGGAAAGCAAGCAAATGTGAAATCCAGACAGCCCCGATACAGTAATTGTACAATTCTGTGCAGCCCTTGACACTGTAAGGGTGCCATTATACTATCCCAGAAGCCTCGCCGCTGTAAGGGCACCATTCACCACAGCCCTCATCGCTGTACAGACATTGCGTCCCAGCAGCCCTTGTTGCTGTGTGCCAACATCCCAGAATTTCTTGCAGTGCCGCCATCCTGGCAGCTCTTACTAATGCCAGGGCGCCAATGTCCCAGGAGTCCTCGCTGCTATAAGGGTACCAGCAGCAGACAGCAGCTATCCCGAGTGGCTCTCGTTGTCATGCTCGTCGTCCTCCAAGCACTTCCGAGAGAGCAGCTATCCGGGTGCCTCTCAGTGCCGTGCTATATGCGTTGCCGTGTTACGCGTCGCCCTCCAAGCCGCTTTCACCGCTGCGAGAGAGCAGCTATGCGGATTCCTCTCGGGTGCCGTGCTATATGCGTTGCCGTGTTACACGTCGCCCTCCAAGACGATTTCACTGCTGCGAGGGGGCAACTTTCCGGGTGCCTCTCGGTGCCGTACTATATGCGTTGCCGTGTTATGCGTCACCCTCCAAGCCGATTTCACTGCTGCAAAGGGGGCAACCATTTTCCGGGTGCCTCTTGGTGCCGTACTATATGCGTTGCCGTGTTATGCGTCACCCTCCAAGCCGATTTCACTGCTGCAAAGGGGGCAACCATTTTCCGGGTGCCTCTTGGTGCCGTACTATATGCGCTGCCGTGTTATGCGTCGCCTTCCAAGCCGATTACACTGCTGCAAAGGGGGCAACTTTCCGGGTGCTTTTTTCGGTGCCGTGCTATATGCGTTGCCGTGTTTCACGTCACCCTCCAAGAAGATTTCATTGCTGCGAGGGGGCAACTTTCCGGGTGCCTCTCGGTGCCGTACTATATGCGTTGCCGTGTAACGCGTTGCCCTCCAAGCCGCTTTCACTGGTGCTAGGGAGCAACTATCCGGGTGCCTCTCGGTGCCGTACTATATGCGTTGCCGTGTTATGCGTCGCCCTCCAAGCCGATTTCACTGCTGCGAGGGGGCAACTTTCCGGGTGCCTCTCGGTGCCGTACTATATGCGTTGCCGTGTAACGCGTTGCCCTCCAAGAAGATTTCATTGCTGCGAGGGGGCAACTTTCCAGGGCGCCTCTCGGTGCCGTACTATATGCGTTGCCGTGTAACGCGTTGCCCTCCAAGCCGATTTCACTGCTGCGAGGGGGCAACTTTCCGGGTGCCTCTTGGTGCCGTACTATATGCGCTGCCATGTTATGCGTCGCCTTCCAAGCCGATTACACTGCTGCAAAGGGGGCAACTTTCCGGGTGCCTCTCGGTGCCGTGCTATATGCGTTGCAGTGTTTCACGTCGCCCTCCAAGAAGATTTCATTGCTGCGAGGGGGCAACTTTCCGGGTGCCTCTCAGTGCCGTACTATATGCGTTGCCGTGTAACGCGTTGCCCTCCAAGCCGCTTTCACTGCTGCTAGGGAGCAACTATCCGGGTGCCTCTCGGTGCCGTAATATATGCGCTGCCATGTTATGCGTCGCCCTCCAAGCCGATTTCACTGCTGCGAGGGGGCAACTTTCCGGGTGCCTCTCGGTGCCGTGCTATATGCGTTGCCGTGTTTCACGTCGCCCTCCAAGAAGATTTCATTGCTGCGAGGGGGCAACTTTCCGGGTGCCTCTCGGTGCCGTACTATATGCGTTGCCGTGTAACGCGTTGCCCTCCAAGCCGCTTTCACTGCTGAGAGGGAGCAACTATCCGGGTGCCTCTCGGTGCCGTACTATATGCGTTGCCGTGTTATGCGACGCCCTCCAAGCTGATTTCACTGCTGCAAAGGGGGTAACTTTACGGGTGCCTCTCGGTGCCGTGCTATATGCGTTGCCGTGTTATGCGTTGCCCTCCAAGCCGATTTCACTGCTGCGAGGGAGCAACTTTCCGGGTTCCTCTCGGTGCCGTGTTATATGCGTTGCCGTGTTACGCGTCGCCCTCCAAGTCAATTTCAATGCTGCGAGGGAGCAACTATCTGGGTGCCTCTCGCGCTGTGTGCGCGTCGCCTTCCAAGCCACTTTTGTCACTGCAAGGGTGCAGAGAAGTCCAGGACCGAAGGACACAGAATAGGTAAGCTTGGGTGGGGGCTGAGGGGTAGGTTTTCCTACCTTATCCCTTAAAAACTGAACACATATCAATTAAACAGGTTCTGTGGCTGATTAAGTTGGTAATTATACTCACTTGGTGCCTTATCTGCATTTAATTAGCCTCAGAACCTGTGTAAGTCGAATGTGTTTCATTTTAAAGGGATGAGGTGGCAACCCTGGGGGGGGGGGGGGGGGGGGTGCTATAGTATTTTTATTGCAGTGCTGTTTAAAAAATTTAGAGTGGCTCAACTCGATTTCTTACAATCCAATGCCATGACCATCTAATCCAGACTTGGATAGGTATTTCTATGGGAAGACAGATTTCTAATTTAAAAATGGGAAATCCCATAAATTTTACCAGGACACCAGAAGGCTCCGGACTAATAGAAAAATAAGTGCGTGTGAAATTGTATATACCTTCCATCCTAGGAAAAAAAAGGCAGATAAGTATTACACAATGGGCTCAATTATAAGTTATGTTCCGCTTTAAAATCTGAGATCAAATTGCTCATAGGATTTTTCAAAATATTTATTTGTAATTCACAAAGTGAGAGAAAAATGTGCCAATTTTTCTGCTCAGAATCCCGGTGTAGCATGGAGATCTGTATCCCATGAAGATACACCGGCAGCTCTACAGCGGCGAGAATTGCTGGGATGCCGGCTCTGCTTAGCATGGATATTAGGAACAGATGATCGCCCTTGCATGCAAGCCGTTTCTGTGCAGGGGTGATCATTTGTTCCTGACGGCAGGTAATTGTTCCATGTATGATTAAATCTAAACAATCATGAACAGTTGTCAACCTGTCATTGCTTTGCACGTGGCTGGGTACCCGCAACAATCTAGATTCTTTTCACAGCTGGCACATAAATGCTGTGTGTATGTGCCTTAAACATCAATTAATTTATCACTAATCGTCATAACATCAGACAATATATTTAGAGAAATACAACTCTCAAAGTTTGTACCAGCTAAACGTATAGACAAATGTTTTCTGTTAAAAAAAAGTATAGACAAACGATAATAATTATAATAATTCAAATTGTCACAACAACCCTCTCTTAAATCCTTCCCAATATTTACAATTGTGCGTTTACAGTTTGATTTTGTGTTTCTGATTAAACTCTAATTCTATGCTAAAGCTGTACGGTTAGGATTCTCTTACCTTGCTTCTGTCTCGACTGCAACCTCACGCCTGTTATTGCTTTATTATACCCAACCCAACCACCAATCACAGAGGAGAACGTGTCTCACAAACTGATAATTGCATAATCTGGGGGGTGTATTTCCAAGAGTTCTCGAATCTTCTCTTGGCACATGTCTAGTAACAACCAAAAAAAAAAAACACCCTGAAATGGGAGGAGGGAGGACAGTCTTTTTCGTTTTCTCAGAAATGTAAAAGAATGGTTTCATTTCTTGATTGTTTTGTCTTGTTTTGTGCGTGGTTTTTATTTAATTTTTTTAGTACAGTGTAGACCTGTGAGTTTCAAATTCTCTTGCACTGCCGAGCATAGAAGAAAAACAATGAGATATAACAGTAGCTGCTGCCAACACCTCCAGTGTGTCCCCACACCAAAATGTTAAGTGTAAAAATAGTGCTGCTACCATCCAAACATGAATTCTAATACGGAAAGCAAATGTTGCGCTAAATGAAAAAGGAATTAATATCCAAATAGTGAATTATAAAATCTTTAAAGTCCAAAAAAAACATAATAAATGTGTAGCCAAAGAACAACCAACTCAGAAGAGCTGGTCAGTGTAATTGAAAACCTCCACCTTGTGAGAAGCCACCGACACAAAGGTCAAGATGTACTCTTACCATAGAGTATGGACCCTTTGATTATGGAAGGTCATATAAGCCTTAGTAATCCACTACTAGTAGTTGGTCCAGGCAGACAAAAGGCGATGGTATGGATCACATACACAGCTCCTGCTGATCTCTCCCAGGGAATGTAGGTCTTCAATGAAGCACTCGAAAAGAGGAGCCAGGAGTGTGCTGGGGGACCCCATAAGAGGAGGATCGGGGGCCCCTCTGTGCAAAACCCTTGGAGCAATCAGAGGCAAATTCCACCACGTCCATGACTCGCGCTGTGCAGGATGACGAAACACTGGGACTTGATGACGTGATGCTGGAGCATTATGGTTGCCAATCAGCACCATGTGCGTGATGATGCAACGCTGGTGCGTTACGGTGGACAATCCGCACCAAATTTCACCACGTCCGCAATGACGCAGGGCTGCGAAAGATTGAGGCGGCGCTGCGAAGGATGACGCAAGGCTGGCACTTGATGACACGAACCTGGAGCATTACGGTGGCCAATCAGCAGCAACTTCCGCCATGTGCTTAATGATGCAACACTATGCGCGTTATAGTGGGCAATCTGCGTCAAATTTTGCGTTGTCCGTAATGACACGGCGCTGGATGACGCAACACTTGCGCAATACGGTGGGCAATCCATGGCAAATTCTACCACGTTCGTGATGACGCAGCGCTGCGGAGGGTGACGCTCGCTGCAAAGGATGACGCGACGCTGGAACAATTATGGTGGCGAATCAGCACCAACTTCTGCTTGATAACACAACGCCGGCGAGTTACGGCAGGCAATCTGAGACAAATTTTGCCACGTTCGTGATGACGTGGTGCTGTGGAGTATGACGCAATGCTAAAGCACTATGGTGGGCAATCAGTGGCAACATCCACCATGCGCTTGATGACGCAACGCTGGCGCATTACGGTGGGAAATCCGCGCCAAATTCCACCACGTTTGCACAGACACGCCGTTGCGAAAGATTGAGGCGGCACTGCAAAGGATGACGTGACACAGGCACTTAATGATGCAAAGCTGGAGCATTACAGGGCCAATCAGCGCCAACTTCCGCCATGTGCTTAATGACACAATGCTGGCGTGATATGGTGAGCAATCCATGGTAAATTGCACCACATCCATGATGACGCGATACTGGAGCATTACGGTGGCAAATTAGCGGCAACTTCCGCCATGTGCTCAATGACGGTGGGCAATTCGCACCCAATGTTGCTTCAAACATAAAGACGGAAAGCTGGCGCAGGATGACGCGACACTGGCACGTTTCAGTGGGCAATCCGCGCCAAATTACAACACATCCGTGATTACGCGGCACTGCGAAGGATGACACAGCTCTGCAAAGGATGACGCCCCGCTGGAGCAGGATGACGCAACGCAGTCGCGTTACGGTGGCGAATATGCGCCAACTTCCACCATGTGCTTGATGATGCAACCCTGGTGCGTTTTGGCAGGCAATCCGCGCCAAATTCCACCACATCCGTGATGGCGCGGAGCTGCCAATGATGACATGATGCTGGCGCTTGATGACGCAACACTGGAGCATTACGGTGGCGGATCTGCGCCAACTTTTGCCATGTGCTTAATGACGCAACACTGGAGCGTTACACCAGGGCAATCCGTGACAAATTTCGATACTTCCATGATAACGAGGCGATGGCACAGGATGACGCGATGCTGGTGCGATACAATGGGAAATCTGCGCCAAATTCCACCACGTCCATAATGACGCGATGCTACAAAGGCTGACGTGGCGATGGCGCTAAACCCACCAATGACAGTGCAGAATGTGTCATATAAATTGCTAATTGCATAATCGGGGGGGATTCTAAGGCTGGATTCATACCTATGCATTTTTGGTTCTTTTTGCATTTTGCAGATTTGCATTACAGTCCATTTACCATGGTTTCCTATGGAACACAATCTGTAGTGCAAATCTGCAAAATGCAAAAAGCACCAAAAACGCATAAGTGTGAATCCAGCCTCAGAGTTCTCGAATCTTCTCTTGGCACCTGTCCAGTTACCACCCTGAAAGGAGGGAGGACAGTCTTTCTTTGTTTTCTCGGAAATGTAAAAGAATGGTTTCGTTTCTTGATTGTTTCGTCTTGTGTGTGCGTATCTTTTTTTTTTTTTTTACGTACAGTGTAGACCTGTGAGTTTAAAATTCTCCTGCACTGCCGAGCATAGAAGAAAAACAATGACATATAACAGTAGCTGCCAACACCTCCAATGTGTCCCCACACCAAAATGTTAAGTGTAAAAATAGCGCTGCTACCATCCAAACATGAATTCTAATACGGAAAGCAAATGTTGCGCTAAATGAAAAAGGAATTAATATCCAAATAGTGAATTATAAAATCTTTAAAGTCCAAAAAAAACATAATAAATGTGTAGCCAAAGAACAACCAACTCAGAAGAGCTGGTCAGTGTAATTGAAAACCTCCACCTTGTGAGAAGCCACCGACACAAAGGTCAAGATGTACTCTTACCATAGAGTATGGACCCTTTGATTATGGAAGGTCATATAAGCCTTAGTAATCCACTACTAGTAGTTGGTCCAGGCAGACAAAAGGCGATGGTATGGATCACATACACAGCTCCTGCTGATCTCCCCCAAGGAATGTAGGTCTCCAAGGAAGCACTCGAAAAGAGGAGCCAGGAGCGTGCTGGGGGACCCCATAAGAGGAGGATCGGGGCCCCTCTGTGCAAAACCCTTGGAGCAATCAGCGCCAAATTCCGCCACGTCCATGACTCGCGCTGCGCAGGATAACGAAACACTGGGACTTGATGACGTGATGCTGGAGCATTACGGTGGCCAATCAGTGCCATGTGCATGATGATGCAATGCTGGCACGTTACCGTGGGCAATCTAGGTAAATTTCACCACATCAGCAAAGATGCAGCGCTGCGAAGGATGATGAAATGCTCGTGATTAATGACGCAATGCTGGAGCATAATGGTGGACAATCAGCACCAACATCCGCCATGTGCTTGATGACGCAACGCTATCACGCTATGGTGGGCAATCTGCACCAAATTTCACCACGTCCGCAATGACGCGGTGCTGCGAAAGATTTAGGCGCCGCTGCAAATGATGACACGAAGCTGGTGCTTGATGATGCAATGCTGAAGCATTACGGTGGCCAATCAGCGGCAACTTCTGCCATGTGCTTAATGATGCAACACTATCCGCGTTATGTTGGACAATCTGCGCCAAATTTTGTCACGTCTGTGATGACGCGGTGCTGGATGATGCAACACTATCGCTTGATGATGCAACGTTTGCGCGATATGGTGGGCAATCCGTGCCAAATTCCACCATGTCCGTGATGACACAATGCTGCGAAGGATGACACAACGCTGGTATTTGATGACGCGACGCTGGAACATTACGGTGGCGAATCAGTGCCAAGTTCTGCCATGTGCTTCATGACACAACGCTGGCTAGTTACAGCAGGCAATCGGACCCAATTTTTGCCACGTCCGTGATGACGCGGCGCTGCGAAGGATGATGCGACGCTGGAGCATTATGGTGGGCAATCAACGCCAACAACCACCATGTGCTTGATGACACATCGCTGGCGCATTTTGGTGGGCAATCCACGCCAAATTCCACCACGTCTGCGATGACATTACGTTGCGAAAGATTGAGGCGGTATTGCAAAGGATGATGCAACGCTGGCACTTAATGACGCGATGCTGGAGCATTACAGGGCCGATCAGCGCCAACTTCCATCATGTGCTTAATGACACAATGCTGGTACGATATGGTGGGCAATCTGCGCCAAATTGTGCCACGTCCATGATGTTGAGGCACTGCAAAGGATGACGCGGCGCTGGCGCTTGATGATGACGTGACGCTGGAGCATTACGGTGGCGAATCAGCGCCAGCTTCCGCCATGTGCTTAATGACGGTGGGCAATCCACGCCCAATGTCGCCACATCCATTAAGACGGGGCACTGGCGCAGGATGACGTGACACTGTCGCGTTACAGTGGGCAATCGGCGCCAAATTCTTCCATGTCCATGACGCGGCGCTGCAAATGATGACGTGGCTCTGCGAAGGATGACACCCCGCTGGAGCAGGATCTCGCGACCCAGGTGTGTTACGGTGGCGATTCAACACCAACTTCCACCATGTGCTTGATGATGCAACGCTGGCGCGTTACAGCGGGCAATCTGCGACAAATTCCACCACATCCGTGATGACGCAGCGCTGAGAAGGATGGTGCTGCGAAGGATGACGCGACACTGGCGCTTGATGACGTGCCGCTGGAGCATTACGGTGGTGAATCAGCGCCAACTTTCGCCATGTGCTTGTTGACGCAACGCTGGAGCGTTACACAGGGCAATCCGCACCAAATTACGCCACTTCCATGATAACGAGGCGCTGGCACAGAGTGATGCGCCACTGGTGCGTTACGGTGGGCAATCTGCTCTAACTCCCGCCATGTGCGTGATGACGCGATACAGTGGGCAATCCGCACACAATTCCACCATGTCCGGGATGACGCAGCGCTGCAAAGGCTGACGCGGCGCTGGCGTTAAACCCACCAATGACAGTGCAGAATGTGTCATATAAATTGCTAATTGCATAATCGGGGGGGGGGGATTCTAAGGCTGGATTCAAACCCATGCATTTTTGGTGCTTTTTGCATTTTGCAGATTTGCATTGCAGTCTATTTACCATGGTTTCCTATGGAACACAATCTGTAGTGCAAATCTGCAAAATACAAAAAGCACCAAAGATGCATAGGTGTGAATCCAGTTCTTGAATCTTCTCTTGGCACATGTCTAGTAACCACCCTGAATGGGAGGAGGAAGGACAGTCTTTTTTGTTTTCTCGGAAATGTAAAAGAATGGTTTCATTTCTTGATTGTTTCGTCTTGTGTGTGCGTGTTGTTTTTTTTTTTTTTTACTTACAGTGCAGACCTGTGAGTTTAAAATTGTCCTGCACTGTCGAGCATAGAAGAAAAACAATGAGATATAACAGTAGCTGCCAACACCTCCAATGTGTCCCCACACCAACATTTTAAGTGAAAAAATAGTGCTGCTACCATCCAAACATGAATTTCTAATATTTAAGCCAAACGTTGCGCTAAATGCAGGGCCGTCTTTAATATGGTTTGGGCCCTGGGCAAACATTTTTTTGGGCCCCCCTCCAGCCTATTTTGGGCCTGGCTGGTTCACATGTATGTGTTTTGGCGTCCCTCATTTGTGCAGGCACAGCATTGATTTGAATGGGCTGCCATGCCTTTGTTTCCTGCAGAAAAAAGGTGCATTCAGCATTTTAAAAATACAGTTGCCTTGAAATCCATTCTGCTTTTGCACCATGCTACTTACCTGCAGTTCTTTCACGCACAAACGCACTGTGTTTTTAAAAACGTCTAAAAATGCAGCAACTTTGACAGTGCAGGAACTGCAGATAAGTCACAGCAGACACAGAATGGACAGACAGTGCTGTATTTCATTGCTTGATGGGCATAGGTGTGCCGTGTGCGCAGCCTATTACATAAGGTACAGTGCCTGCCGTCGAGAATGTGTTTTTAGCACGACAGCATCGCGCTGAATCTCGGCGACAGGCTGCCGATATCTCGCACTCGCTGGAATAGTAAAAGCACATTCCAGCGAGTGCGTCATAGAAGCGACGGGGATCCGACGCGGATTCCCGCCAATTCTACACGTGGGCGGAGTTTGTTATGAATCCTGAAGGAGAAATCCCCGCTGGATTTTTAAAAAAAATCTGGCATGGGTTCCCCCCTCAGGAGCATAACGGGCCCTTAGGTCTGTTATGGGTTGTAAGGAGACCCCCTACGCCGAAAAAACGGCGTGGGCGTCCCCCCACAATCCATAACAGACCCGTATCCAAAGCACGCTGGCCGGCCGGTCAGGAAGGGAGTGGGGGCGAGCGAGCGCCCCCCTCCTGAGCCGTACCGGGCAGCATGCCCTCAACATGGGGGGGTTAAGTGCTCTGGGGCAGGGGGCGCACTGCGGCCCCCCACCCCAGAGCACCCTGTCCCCATGTTGATGAGGACAGGGCCCCTTCCCGACAACCCTGGCCGTTGGTTATCGGGGTATGCGGGCGGGAGGCTTATCGGAATCTGGAAGCCCCCTTTAATAAGGGGGCCCCCAGATACCGGCCCCCCACCCTAAGTGAATGAGTATGGGGTACATTGTACCCCTACCCATTCACCTGCAAATAAAAAGTGTAAACACAAATAAACCACACAGGGTATTGAAATATTTTATTAGTTGGCCGCCGGGGGGGGGTGTGTATGATCGCTTTTATAAAAGCGCCCCCCTCCGGCGGGCTTCTGTGGGGGGTGGGTGCCGCCGTCTGGTTCTCTTCCGCCGCCGGGGGGGGGGGGGCGCTTTGATAAAAGCGCCCACCACCCGGTGGGCTTCTTTCGACGTCTTCGGCGGCTGGGGGGTCTTCTCCCACTCTCCGGGGTCTTCTCCTGCTCTCCGGGGGTCTTCTCCGCTCTCCGGGGGTCTTTTCCGCTCTCCGGGGGTCTTCTTCTTCTTCAGGACTTCTGTCCCCTCTTCTGTGTCGTCGTCGTCTTCTTCTTCTTCTTCTTCTGTTCTCCAGATGTTGACACGACGCTTCCTTCCGCTGTTATGCCGGGCGCGCGGCTCGCAGCGAATTATATAGGCCTGTCTTGTGACGTCGCAGTCCCATCATGCTCCGGTAGGTACCACGTGCTACCTACCGGAGCATGATGGGACTGCGACGTCACAAGACAGGCCTATATAATTCGCTGCGAGCCGCGCGCCCGGCATAACAGCGGAAGGAAGCGTCGCGTCAACATCTGGAGAACAGAAGAAGAAGAAGACGACGACGACACAGAAGAGGGGACTCGCCGCCGCTAGTAATTGAGCTAACACACAAAGTTAGCGGCGGCGAGTCCTGAAGAAGAAGAAGACCCCCGGAGAGCGGAGAAGACCCCCGGAGAGCGGAGAAGACCCCCGGAGTGCAGGAGAAGACCCCGGAGAGTGGGAGAAGACCCCCCAGCCGCCGAAGACGTCGAAAGAAGCCCGCCGGGTGGTGGGCGCTTTTATCAAAGCGCCCCCCCCCGGCGGCGGAAGAGAACCAGACGGCGGCACCCACCCCCCACAGAAGCCCGCCGGAGGGGGGCGCTTTTATAAAAGCGATCATACACACCCCCCCCCCGGCGGCCAACTAATAAAATATTTCAATACCCTGTGTGGTTTATTTGTGTTTACACTTTTTATTTGCAGGTGAATGGGTAGGGGTACAATGTACCCCATACTCATTCACTTAGGGTGGGGGGCCGGTATCTGGGGGCCCCCTTATTAAAGGGGGCTTCCAGATTCCGATAAGCCTCCCGCCCGCATACCCCGACAACCAACGGCCAGGGTTGTCGGGAAGGGGCCCTGTCCTCATCAACATGGGGACAGGGTGCTCTGGGGTGGGGGGCCGCAGTGCGCCCCCTGCCCCAGAGCACCTAACCCCCCCATGTTGAGGGCATGCTGCCCGGTACGGCTCAGGAGGGGGGGGGGCGCTCGCTCGCCCCCACTCCCTTCCTGACCGGCCGGCCGGCGTGCTTTGGATACGGGTCTGTTATGGATTGTGGGGGGACCCCCACGCCGTTTTTTCGGCGTAGGGGGTCTCCTTACAACCCATAACAGACCTAAGGGCCCGTTATGCTCCTGAGGGGGGAACCCATGCCGGATTTTTTTTAAAATTCCGGCGGGGATTTCTCCTTCAGGATTCATAACAAACTCCGCCCACGTGTAGAATTGGCGGGAATCCGCGTCGGATCCCCGTCGCTTCTATGACGGCTTTGTCTCCATCACGGCAAGCCAGCTCGGCGCTGGCTCCCGCGATGGGGCTCGCAAGTGCTCAATCTCGCCGAGAAAGGGAGCGAGATTGACACAATATCCCAGTCACCTACTGTATGCGCTTTTCTTTGCAGGAAACGCAGCCAAAACACATACATGTGAACCAGCCAGGCCCAAAATAAGCCCATCAAACAGTTAAATACAGACAGTAATGCCATGTGGTCTGAGGCCTTACTCAGCCTGGACTGCAGGTCTGGTCTGTGATTTAAAGAGTTCCTGTATTTTACACATGGCATGGCATGGGGTCCCATGGTGCTAAAGCAGAATGGACAGACGGTGCTGTGACCCCATGCCATGCCATGTGTAAAATACAAGAACTTTTTAAAACACTGACCAGGCCTGCAGTGTATCATCAAATATTATAAAGACTTTGGGCACACTCTACAGAAAACTTCTATTTACAATATAGCAAACAGTGACATACCTTGGAGTGCAGGACATGAAATAGAAGTCAGCCTCGGGAAGAGCAAACTGGGGATGCCATAAAATCACATTATAATTCACTTTTACATACAAGCAGCACCCGTGGCAGGAAGGGAGAAGTGCACGTCTAAAGGGAAGCCAGGGGTGCTGTACATTTTATAACACTGGCAAGGGAAGCAGTACTGCGTGCTGCTGATGATTTCCAGTGCGGATTTGTGGGCAGCACAGGGGCTTAACGGGTGGCTCTGCTTTGGGCCCCAACAGTGACAGGGCCCTGGGCAGCTGCCCCTTGTTTGCCCTATGGTAAAGACAGCCCTGGCTAAATGAAAAAGGAATTAACCACTTTAGCCCCCGGACCATATTGCTGTCCAAAGACCAGAGCACTTTTTGTGATTCGGCACTGCGTCGCTTTAATTGACAATTGCGCGCTCGTCCTTTTTTTCCCACAAATAGAGCTTTCATTTGGTGGCATTTGATCATCTCTGCGGTTTTTATTTTTTGCGCTATAAACAAAACTATTTTGAAAAAAATTCAATATTTTTTACTTTTTTCTGTAATAAATATCCCCCAAAAATATATTAAAAAAACGTTTTTTTCCTCAGTTTAGGCCGATACGTATTCTTCTACATATTTTTCGTAAAAAAAAATCGCAAATTAGCATTTATTGATTGGTTTGCGCAAAAGTTATAGCGTTTACAAAATAGGGGGTCGTTTTATGGCATTTTTATTAATATTTTTTTTTTACTAGTAATTAAGCGGCGATCAGCGGTTTTTTTCGGTACTGCGATATTATGGCGGACACATCGGAAATTTTTGACACATTTTTGGGACCATTGGCATTTTTTTAGCGATCAATGCTATAAAAATGCATTGTATTACTATAAAAATGCCATTGGCAGTGAAGGGGTTAACACTAGGGGGTGGGGAAGGGGTTAAGTGTGTTCCTGGGTGTGTTCTAACTGTATGGGGGGGGGGACTAACTAGGGGAAATCACTGATCTTCTGTTCATACATTGTATGAACAGAAGATCAGCGTTTCCCCCGCTGACAGGAATGAGAGCTATGTGTTTACACACATAGCTCCCGTTCCCCGCTCTGTAAAGAGCAATCGCGGGTGCCCGGCGGCGATCGTACCCCCCGGGCACGCGCGCGGGACTCGGGGGCGAGCGGGGGGCGCGCGTGCGGGCTGCCGCCGGCGCTCACGTGCCCCCTAGTGGCCGCTGAAGGGCCAATGTAGTATGACGGGCTCTCGCCCAGGAGTGCCGACCTGCCGCCGTAGAATGACGGCGGCTGGTCGGCATGTGGTTAATATTCAAATAGTGAATCATAAAATATTTAAAGTCCAAAAAAACGTATTAATTATCGCATTAATCTGAGTTACAGAATAATTCATAGAAACATGTTTTGTCCTGGTGGATGGAAGAGGTTGGGACGGAGTTGGGAATAACAACCTGCCAAGTACTGCCTCCCCAGCTGAGGCCGGAAAAAGGGATACCCCAGCGATGAAACTCAGCTATGAACTTAGGTATAGTCCAAGTCCTTGATGACAGGGTGCTACCATGCTCTAAACCACCATGCGGGGTTGGAGAGATGAATGCAAATTCATCGCTTTTGAAACACACAAGACCTGATCTAAGGAAACACAAACTAGAGAAAATAAGATCAGATAACCAGCCCATGAAACAACAACACCCCTCCCTCCGTACCTAACAAGTATAAGGATGTCGGCGCAGAAATGACAAGACCTAATAGGAACCTAATGATAACACCACCCTAGTGTATGCAGTATGTGAGCTCGAGTAGCCTGCAGAGCAAAGACAGGTAATTAAAGTGGAGGTTCCCCTAAAAAGAAACTTTTAACATTGCATTCCCGAGGTTAATGACAAGTAGAATCGGCGGGTTTTAAAAAAAAAAATATGTCCGTACATACCGTTTCTCATATCCCTTCTCACTGCCGATTCCGGGTCTGATGGTCGGGGATGGGCGTGCCTAACTGATTGACAGGCATCTCACCGACGCATACAGGGCATCACGAGATGCCGAAAGAAGCCGAACGTCGGTGCGCAGGCGCCGTATAGAGCCGCACCGACGTTCGGCTTCTTTCGGCATCTCGTGATGCACTGTATGCGTCGGTGAGATGCCTGTCAATCAGTTAGGCACGCCCATCCCCGACCATCAGACCCGGAAGCGGCGGTGAGAAGGGATATGAGAAACGGTATGTACGGACATATTTTTTTTTTTAAAACCCGCCGATTCTACTTGCCATTAACCTCGGGAATGCAATGTTAAAAGTTTCTTTTTAGGGGAACCTCCCCTTTAAAAACAAACACTCAGGGCTAAGGTACCCACAGACCGTAGTGGGTAGTAGTAAAGGTGTAATGGTGAACGTGCATCGTATGACGTATGGTATACGGGTGAGAAGATTGTGGAACGACAATCAATTAAAAACAAAGCCTTAGCCCGTATGGATCTGTAGATGTGACAGATCCTAGATGAGAGCACTAGCTAACTGTACCCATGATAAATAGCATGTATTGCTGTGAATTCCCTGAAACAATGACACAAGCAAAAACGATGGAAAATACCAGAGCGAAGATGGAACAATGATACATGTAAATGTTTGAGATGACGGGAAAGGATACTGCACACGTTCCAACTGTCCTGAATTTCCCGGGACATTCCCAGGATTTAGACCCTTTCCCTGGATTTTGACATTCCCGGGAATTGCCCAGTGAAATTGCCAACGCCGCCGCTAGAGGTCCGTGGCCTGTGGAGACAATGTCTCCACTGGCCGCCATTTTTCCGAAGACCACAATAAACAATTAGACCCGGATTCACAAAGCACTTACGCCGACGTATCTCCATATATGCCGACGTAAGGACAAATGTGCGCCGTCGTATCTATGCGCTGACCCACAAATCAAGATACGTTGAAAAATAGGCTTCAGCGGCCCAACGTAACTTTCCTACGCCGGCATATAGTGGGCGCATATTTACGCTGGACGCATGTGGCGCTCCCATTGATTGTCGATTCAAATATGCAAATGAGGCAAATACGGCGATTCACAAAGTAAAGTTATTCTCCATATAGGAGGCGCAACTCATGCAAAGTTGTGCCGTCGAAATTTACGTAGTTTACATTGTACGTGAATAGGGCTGGGCGTAGGTTACGTTCACGACGTAGGCAGTTGTTTCGATGTGATTGTGAGCATGCGCACTGGGATACGTCCACGGGATGGCGCATGCGCCGTTCGTTTTAAGTACTTGTCTGGCACTCGGCCCATCATTTGCATGGGGTCACGCCTCATCAGCATGGCTCACGCCCACTTCCACCTACACCGGCTTACGCCGACGAAATATACGCCACGATGGTGCAACTTGGGAGTATGGCTTTATGAATTCCATGCTTGCCTCTCTGCGCAGCGCCGGCGTAGCGTAAAGAAGATACGCTACGGCGGCATAAATATGCGCCGATGTATGTGAATCCTGGCCTTACTGTTTAGTAATGGTCGGGTGGCTGCCAATAGAATTGGAGTTGTGGCACCGCCCACCTCCTGCCCGCTGCCATCTGACAGTATGTGACCTGATGTGGGAAGGGGCGGGGGTGGGCCGCGCCGCAGCTCAATTGCTATTGGCAGCCACCTGGCTATTTTGTCCCATTCTGTTTAGTAATGGCGGTGGAGAGAGCCTCCACTGCTGGATGGAACGACGCTTTAATGCAGAGAATACATTAAGGTAAAAAAAACTTGAGGCTTTAGAATCAGGGATACATTTGTATCCTTTAATCCCACACCCCCGTACCCACCAAAAGTCTTAGGGCTCTTTCACATGGAGCGTCCGTTCAGATCCGCCTGCCAGTTTTTTTTTGCGGACCTGAACGGACGCTCCGTGCTCCTCTTTGGAGCCGCGGATGTCATCGGAGACATGCCCGCTGACATCTGACCCGCTCCAATCCGCCAAAGTGTGATGGAGGAAAAACCTACTTTTCCTTCCATCTGGCGGATCGGATCGGATGTACACGGACAGACGGTCCGTGTTCATCCGATCCCACCATAGGGGAGAGCGGAGAAAAGACAGGGCGGTCCCTGCACAGTGTGCGGGGACTGCCCTGTCTTCCGCCGGCTCAGCGGGGATCAACGGAGCGATCCCCGCTGAGCAAATGGAGGTGCACGGGGAGGATAATTACTGATCTGCCCCGTGTGAAAGAGCCCTTATACTCACCTGTCCACCCTCCTGGGAGATCTTTTTGTCCCATACACTCCAATCAAGAGGCTGTTTATCGACTGGACAAATGACAGACAGATTGTAAAGCTACAAAAGGGGGACAAAAGTAAAAAATTGTTCATAGGTTAGACTGCACAATCACAATAAATTAAACAATTTGATTGAGATATCTCAAGAACTTACTGCATTATAGCCACTAGCAGGAGCTGCTGATCATAGGAAATACACATATTAGACACATTATGGTAGTTATTTGTGATGTGAATATTTTAGGCATTTGCACAGCAATTTTTTTTTTTATAAATAGACCTGACAATATAATTGTCAGAAATATAACTAACTGGTGTCTAATTTCTGATTGCCCACTAGGAACACTACAACTTCTGCACCCAGGACCCCCGACTCGGAGCCATCATCCTGTCTGCAAAACTGGAGCAGAAAGTGGAGAGGCTACGACTGATACTGAGGTGAGAGATGCAGAATATAAAATGGTATTAACCACTTAAGCCCCAGACCAATATACTGCTAAATGCACAAAGGCATTTTTACAATTAGGCACTGCGTCGCTTTAACAGATAATTGCGTGGTCATGCGACGTGGCTCCCAAACAAAATTGGCGTCCTTTTTTTCCCACAAATAGAGCTTTCTTCTGGTGGTATTTGATCACCTCTGTGGTTTTTATTTTTTGCGCTATAAACAAAAATAGAGCAACAATTTGGAAAAAAAATGCAATATTTTTTACTTTTTGCTATAATAAATATCCCCCAAAAACATATATATAAAAAAAAATTTCCCTCAGTTTAGGCCGATACGTATTCTTCTACCTATTTTTGGTAAAAAAAATCGCAATAAGCATTTTATCGATTGGTTTGCGCAAAAATGTATAGCGTTTACAAAATAGGGGATAGTTTTATTGCATTTTTATTATTTATTTATTTTTTATTACTAATGGCGCCGATCAGCGATTTTTTTTCGTGACTGCGACATTATGGCAGACACTTTGGACAATTTTGACACATTTTTGGGAATTTTTTTTGCATTAAAATTGCATTGTTTATTGTGAAAATGACAGTTGTAGTTTGGGAATTAACCACAAGGGGGCGCTGTAGGGGTTATGTGTTCCCTGTGTGTGTTTACAACTGTATGGGGGTGTGGCTGTAGGTCTGACGTCATCGATCGAGTCTCCTTATAAAGGGGATCACTCGATCGATGCAGCCGCCACAGTGAAGCACGGGGAAGCCGCACTGTCTCTGAGCTCTCCCGCGCTGTCTCTGAGCGCCGCCGCCAACATATACCGAGCACAGTACACTCGGGTACACTCGGCTATGCTCGGCCACACTCGGCTCCTCACGCATAAAGGCTAGGAGGCGGCACAGGGCGTGACCGTGAGTGGAGCCGATCGCGGACGAGCATAGTCGAGTGTATCCGAGTGTACTGCTCTCAGTATATGTCGGCGGCGGTGCTCAGAGACAGCGGATCGGCGTATAACGCGCACCCAAAAAAGTACGCCGATAAATACGGTACATTAGGATAGGTAGTAATGTAGGATTATTGGTTGGCATTTATCCATTTTTTCCTTTCCTTTACATTTTATAAAACAATAATTATTTATACATAGGTGTTCAAAGTTCACGCCTATTCTTATAGATATGTAACAATTTCCCTGTTACATTACCAAAGGAATACTTGGAAGGGATTCCTATACAGTATATCTGTTTTTAAATGTGTTTTTAAAATATATTTAAAAATATACTTTTTTTAATATAACATTTTTCAATATTTTATGTATTTAGCACATAGGGCCAGATTCAGCAACACTTGCGCTGGAGTATTTCGATATGCGCCGCGTAACTGTGAAGATGCGCCGTCGTTTCTATGTGCCCGTACCCACCAAACTAGATGTGCCCAATAACGGGCCATTTGCGACCGGCGGAACGTTCCGACGCCAGAGTATCGTCAGCGCTTGATTTCGCTTGGCGCATCAGTCGCGCCTATTGATTTCCCCTGCAAATATGCAAATGAGGGATTTTTCCCAATTCACGAACAGATTAGCACCATACGCTGGCTACATGCGCCGCGCGTATCTCGTCCGTCCGGCGCAAAGTTATTTCTACAAAAGGCTGCTTTATCTTTACTCCAGATGGCCACAGGTCAGCAGGAGAGCAGCTACAGCAGCGTTACCGACGATAGGAGCTAGCTGAGCACCCCCACTTGCAGGACAACACCTCTGTCCATGCTTGTCTGTCAACTTTTACAGCCATGGAGGAAGACATCATAGGTCTCCATAGCCGTGATGACGGCTGACAGCTCCTGGCCATTAAAGTTCAGCTTTCTCCTGTGTTTGCGGGGAACGGGAGCAGCCATCTCAGAACAAAAGTAACTTCACTGCGGGGAGGGGGAACAGGATATACTTTAGTGCCGGAATGGCGCTTCTACGGGCGCATTTAAACGCCCAACGGAAGGCATTGCGCTGACGTTTCCCGTGAAGTGGTGCCGACGGAAGTTGTGAGCATGCGCACAAAGGGGGCGAGTGGAGCCTCACTCACTGCGCATGCTCCGTGGTTGATGCGCTGAACGTAAGCCTCTGCGCTGGGCTCCGCCCATCATTTACATATGATCACACCCACTTCCCCTTGCGTCGGGTTACGCCAGCGCATTATCGTTACTCTGGCGCAAGTTTACGCGCAACTGCTATGTGAATAACAGTACTTGCGCTGAAAGGGTCGTCAGAGTAACGTAAATGAGAAGCGTTACTCTGGAGCAAAGATGCTCTCATCTACCTGAATCTGGCCCATAATGTTTAATGCATGTCAAGTATATTTATATATATATATATATATATATATATATATATATACATATATAATTGTATAAACTGTAAAGTTTTGATGGATTATATGGTTTAGGATTCAAGGAACTGAATGACACTACACGGCAGGAGACACATACACAAACTGTTGTAATTCCTACACCGTTCACCTGATTTGGATGTAAATACCCTTAAGCCCAGGTTCACACTGGGTACAATTTGCTTCGATTTGAGATGCGATTTCACATGTGAAATCGCATCTCAAATCGGCGGCATTTGCTGGCAATTGTCGGCAATGACACCGTCCTAATTGGTGCGACGCCGCATCTGCGGCGCTACACCGATTTCAAAAAGTAGTTCCTGTACTACTTTTTGCGATTTCGGGCAGCGATTTACATTAACATCTGTGCAGAAACCCACACAGATGTCTCTTAAATCGCGACCGAAATCGGGACTGCCAGCGGGAGTGAAATCGTGCGAGTTCAGCTGAACTCGCACGGCTTCACTCCCGCAGCCCAGTGTGAACCAGGGCTAAAGCTGAAAGTCTGCAGTTAAAGCACATCTTGTTCATTTCATTTCAAATCCATTGTGGTGGTGTATAGAGCCAAAGAGATTAGAATTGTGTCGATGTCCCAATATTTATGGACCTGACTGTACTCTTTAATGTGTTGTACCCTAAACCCTTTGGAGTGTTAGAAATTGGAACATTTTTAGTTTTTATTTGATCAAATAATCAATAATTTCTTAGCATCAGAAAACAGAATAAAATAATACAGATATATTTAAAACTTTACAGCTCCTTCATACTCCTACTGTAAGTATTTATTTTATTTTTTTTGTTTTAGACCATTGACTGTTATTCAAAAATACTATAAAGTCTTCAATAAAAACTGTGTATGGCTATAAAAAATAAATAAGTAATGATAAAAAATTTCTTATATTTTTATTGTAGAACTAAGTCTGGAACCAAACACCAGGTAATTGAAACTTCCAGCTTCCAGCATTTCCCAAGTGCAGTGCAGATGGCGCAGGTAAGAGGCTGAGACTGCATAATGGATATTTGATCAAAAAAGTAGTTTTCCCCTTAATGTGTTCTTGTTTGCTCTACCTGCATTGTGCACTAGTGATTAGGTTCAGATCGAACAGATCAGACACTTTTGACAGTTTTTTGGGACCATTGACATTTATACAGCGATCAGAGCTAAAAACAGCCACTGATTATTGTATAAATGGCAGGGAAGGGGTCAACACTAGGGGCGATCAAGGGGTTAAATGTGTTCCCTCAGTGTGTGTGTGTGTGTTCTAACTGTGGTGGGGGGGGTTGAGAGTGACTAGAGGAGGAGACATATCGTTGTTTCTAACTAATAGGAACACACAATCTGTCTTTCCTCTCCTTACAGAACAGGGATTTTTGTGTTTACATACACATCCCCGTTCTGTCTCTCGTGCCTTGGATCGCCGGTGGCCAGCAGTCAATGCCACCACCGAGCATGCGCATCGGGTCCCCCGTCGTGCTCGCGCCTGCTTAGCCTCTTAAAGAAGCCAATGTACCTGTATGTCGTTTTGTGCAGGAAAGCCAGCCTACCGAGGTATATGTACATGTGTCGGTCAGGAAGTGGTTAAATTAGGGTTCCCCAAAGACCCCCTTACATCAGAGTCCACAGGGCATCCCTTAGATCTGAGTCCTGCTTACCTTAGTGTATTCACTTGCTTGGAGGCAGGAGAGAGAAGGGAGGGAGACTTTAGACACAGACTTTGGATGGTTAGCTCTCATCTGAGGATGGAGGATCAGGCATTGACATCTTTCATCTACGATGTATCTGCCGGTTGCTGAGCTTCATATTTCCAGGCCATGCGTTCCTTTCTCAAGGCACAGAACATCAGGGATTGGAGTGTGAGTGGGCAGACGTAGGGTGGGATGATGAGGAGCATATCCAGCCCTCTCTCCTCCTCTGTCTGTGTATGGGAATGGGTCCCATGTGCACCCCCATGCAGTCGGCAATGGTGGTACTTGGGGAGCCACAGTCCATTATAGGTATTGTGTCCGGGTTTCAGGCGGTCAAACCCAGACTGTCCGAGTGAATCCTAGATGCGTGGCAACACTAAGCAAAACGCAGGACGTGTTTGCAATGCCATTACTTCTTAATGGCATTCCAATGCCGGTGCAATTTTGCTGTGATTGTCGCTCCTGCTCCTTTTTGAGCGACAAGCTTCACTCCTTGCAATTTTGTCAAGATTGCAGTGTGCTTTGTCTCAGCAAAATCACACTGCGATTGGGACGCCATTAAGAAGTAATGACATTGCAAACACATCCCTGTCTTTTGTCACTGTTCTGGAATCACAGGCAGAGTCGAAACACCCAGGTGTAAATGGTGCCTTAAGTATTTGTGTATTTTGAAATTCTCACATGAATAGAATCTCTCTACCCATTGTACAGTATGTTTTTTATTTTTTGACATTTTTTTTTTTTTTTTGCATTGGTATACATGCTTGACTGCAGTGTCCTGCTTCCTGTGCCATTTTTCCTGTGCCATTTTTCCTGTGCCATTTTTCCTGCTTCCTGTGCCATTCTTCTTGCTTCCTGTGCCATTCTTCTTGCTTCCTGTGCCATTCTTCTTGCTTCCTGTGCCATTCTTCTTGCTTCCTGTGCCATTCTTCCTGCTTCCTGTGCCATTCTTCCTGCTTCCTGTGCCATTCTTCCTGCTTCCTGTGCCATTCTGTGACAGTAGTTTGCCTAAAAGACCCAAAACAGACAGAATGCACCAACAAGATTCATTGCCTTTGATTAATGCCGTGAAATGTTTCTATAAATTCGATTTTAAACTATGAACTCTAAGGCCCTGTACACACGGCCGAGGTTCTCGGCAGAAACCAGCGAGAAGCTCGCTGGGATCCTCATTCTGCAGAGAACCTTGGCCGTGTGTACACTCTCGGCGAGCATCCCGTCGGGAAAGCCGCCGAGAGAAAATAGAGAGCAGGTTCTCTATTTTCTCGGCGGCCCGTCGGGATTAACAGCTGGTCGCCTTTCCCGACGGGATGGTCGCCGATTCTGACGGCCGGCCGAGAACCTCGACGGGCGGAACGATGTGTTCTGCCCGTCGAGGTTCTCGAACGTGTGTACGGGGCCTAACCCATGCACCCAGGGCCGATCTGCCCTATAGGCTCACTATGCAAGCCGCTTAATGCCCCCCAAATTACTAGAGGCCCCGTCTGGTTAGAAGTCATTTTCGGCCCCTCACCCCACTTCTCAAAGTGGAGTTCCACCCTGAAATTTTTTTTTACACCAAAAATACAAAAATAAAACTGTGTGTATCCTAGAGAGCAGCCGGCCCATTTACAAAGCGCCGCGCTGCTCGTGCATGAGCAGTAGGAAACGGGCAGTGAAGCCGCACGGCTTCACTGCCTGTTTCCCTTAATGTGGATGGCAGTGCCTGGAGCTGCCAGGATTGAGGGATTGGCCTCGGCGGGGGCCGACATCACTGGTGACTAGGACAGGTAAGTGTCCTTATTAAAAGTCAGCAGCTACAGTGTTAGTAGCTGCTGACTTTTATTTTCTCTTTTTTTTTTTACCGGACCTCCGCTTTAATGTGACATGTCACTGCTCACCCTGTAGCCTCGGTAGGAATATACTGCATGTATATCTATCTGCTCAAGTTAAGTTTTAATAAGTTTTAGATTTCTCTTCTTCAGGTCTTATGTGAAGAATTGTCTGTGGAGAGGTTCTTCCCAGTCCTTTACATGAAGGTGAGGTCCTAAAAATGGCACTTGATGATTGGTCAGCAATTGCAGTATATACCATGTCATATGCCAGAAACAAATCTACAGCAAATATGAAATCAATTTTTATTCTATGTGTGTCTCAATGGAAAATGTTCCCGACATATTTCTAAAATGTGCTATGCCTAAAGGATAAGTTCAGACTATAACATTTTTTAAATAAATGCACATTTTTATGCAGGTAAAAAAAATCCATTTATTATTTTTTGTTGCAGGAGCCTGGAAAGCATTAGCAGATCACTGATGCCATACAGGTCTCCTGTCAGCGTATCTGTGTGCCTGTACATCCCGTACGGGTAAGCCGAAAGTCCCTGACAGGAAGACTCAATGAACTACCACAGTGCTCCACAGCAATGCGGTAGTTCATTGAGTACTAAAAGCCGCCAGTCTAAGCTAACGCTGTTGGGACTTGTAGTTCATTCAGACGCCAAGCTGTGTGCAGTTGGTTTTGCACAGAGAAGCCCAGATCCTCCTCTTCTCGGGTCCCTCGCTGGTGCACCTGGCTCCTTCCTCCTGTCGAATGCCCCTACAGCAAGCAACTTGCAATGGGGGCACTTTCAGGCACGCTTTCGATCCTCTCCTCTGCGCGTCCATTCAGACACAGAGCCATGGCTTGGCCCTGCCCCCTCTCCCCCTGGTTCCTGCTGCTGTTTCAGCCAATGAGGAGGTAGAGTCCCTGGGGAGTTGATGCACTCGTACACATCGCTGGATCGAGAGGGCTCTCGGGTAAGTATGAGCGGAGCTGCTGCACCGAGAAGGTTTCTTTACCCTCATGCATAAAATGCATTAAGATAAAAAAACTTCAGTCTTTAGAGCCACTTTAACTCTCTGTAATGCCTATTGGTATTAAACTTCCATATCACCTTCTAAATACATTTAAATAAAATAGAAGTTCCTACTCTGGATGCTGAAATGAAAGAGGAAGTATAGAGCGGGAGTGACCTAACTCTTGTCTGAAGTCTATCTATCCTACCTTTACCTCTTTAGGCCGCGTACACACGATCGAATTTGTCCACAGACAAATCCGAGCGTCTGTACGGGCTAGCGGACGTATTTCTCCGGATTTGTCCGGCGGACAAATTTCAAAGCATGCTTTAAAATTTGTCCACCGGAGATATCTGCCCGCACATGCGTCGAAGCCGTCGTATGGGTTCGACGCATGCGCGTGGAAGTGTTTCACTTCCTGGTGCGGTGAAGTGGCGGCGTCAACGTCACCGCCACGTCACCGCGCTGTCCGCCAGCAGGGATTTTGATCCGATGGTGTGTACAGCCATCGGACCAAAACAGCCCGGCAGACATATCCGATGGAAACGGTCCGAGGACCGTTTCCATCCGATATATTCGATGGTGTGTACGCGGCCTTATAGGGTAATGGAGATCCTCTTTAAAGGACATTGTATCGAGCTGCAATGGCTCACAATATTTAATGCCAGTAACCAATTACAACTCATGGGCCCCAGGAAGAGTGATACAAACTAAATTCTGATAGGCTAAGATGGGTTAAAGCTTTGTTCTTTTCATATTGCATTTGATAAGTTCACATGTGCTGACCTTATTGGTTTTGGATATTTTTCTCAGAAGTCTCTAATCTCCTCTACCAAAATATGTTTCTTTAGGCCTCTCAGCTCCTGGTGACATTTGATGAACATGTCATGACCAATAACTTCAAATTTGGGGTCATCTATCAGAAACCAGGACAGGTAAGGAAAAAATTTATAAAAATCAAGACATGAAATTGGTATTATTTCTAAATAACACATTTAATATACAGGGATGTAGTAACTGGCTTGCAGTAGATGAGGTGTTCTGACCTTGATTTAAAGTATATGTGTAGAACCCTGATGTTTAGGCAGAGACGCTGTTAAATTTAGTTGCCAGGCGGTAGTTGCCTTGGCCAATTGTTAGGAGGTCAATTGATTTTGCTCTAACTCTGGAATTGCTGCACTTCTCTCTTCTGTCGCTGATAACATTAGATAAGACAAGGGCATTGCAAGGACAGATTAAGAATGAATGAACGAATGGGGGTGTCTCAGCCAATGGGCAAGTATTTTCTTGGATCTCTTGGGCTGCTGGGAGAACCTATTTATTTGAATGGAGTCAGGTGATCGGGGTTCTGTGCCACCTGTACGTCTGACTGGGTGGATGTGTGTTGTGCTGCCCCGTGCTGCTAGGCCGGAAGCCCTTCAGGCCTTTCCAGGGGACATCTGGCTGCTAGGATATCTGAGGGCCTGTCCAGAAGCAAGAGAGCAACGTAGGGTTGGGACTGCGGGCTTGTAGTCCAACTAGAAGTAAACCAGAGAACCAGTGTGGTCGGAGGTAGAGGGGTAGCTGTCGCCACTATGGGACCATCCACCTTGTTACCAAAGGCTACTGTGAGTAGCTGAAGCAAGTACCACAGCAGTATTTTCACCAGCCGGGGATGGTGAAGAATTGGGAAAACTCCAGCAAGTGCCAAGCCAGGGACCCAGCCAGCAGAGGTGACGCTTGCAGGGCATTATTGTGTGCCAAGCCAAGGATCAAGCAGGCCAGCGGGGTGATGCTTTAGGGGTATCTGTGAGTGCCAAGCTAGGGAACTAGCAGGGATGCGGGGGGTGATGGTTGAGGAATATACTGAGTGAGAAGATTGGAAGAGCTCAGGGGATCCAGTGGCTGTTAGTCTAGTGAAAGACTGAGAGCTCAGCTGAATATAGTGCTACAAAAGGAGATTGTAGAAGAAGTGAGGGAGTTTGTTGCAACCTTTGTTAGAAACTGTTACAAGATTGCTGCCAATTAGCATTAGCATTGCATTGTCCTGGCCCTAAACCTCTCTTTCACAGTTCTATTCAAGAGACAATAAATCTCTTTGCATTCAAGAAGTGTCTGGCGCCCATCAATCTATCTTGCATTACACCCACCATGCCTTGTAACCCACTCTACACAGAAGGATGTCAGCCATCCCTAACTTTGGAGGTCACCATTAGGACTACCCCTGTAGGAGCTGCTAGATAGGATGGGTCCTCTGTTCTTTGCCTAGATCTTCTCAAGAACCCCAGCTCCTCTGACACACCGGGTTTAGTGTAAAAACATACACTATCACAGGAAATCACTGAAAGTAATACTTAGTACCCAATAGTAGTGTTACATCATATATACAGGCATCAAACAAGACAAGTTTAAAGCAGTTGTATACTAGCTCATTATCAATTACTTACTTTAGATCGAAGCCCCCTACAGTGGTCCTTGGACACGTCCTCCGTCGCCGCCATTATACCCGCAGTGACTTCCAGGTATCGCCGCTTCGGCGCTGTGACTGACCGGATCGGCGATGACGGCACAATCCCTGCACATGCGCACATATCCGGCACTTTCCGGCAAGCTTTCATTCAAGAGTCGGTGTGCTCAGTGCGCCTGCACTGTTGTCTACGGCGCGCATGTGCCGTAGACATCGGTGCCCAATTTTCTGCAAATATCTCCTTAACATATAGGTAAGCTTTAATGTAGGCTTACCTGTAGATGCAAGTGGTTCAAAAGGGTATATAACCGCTTTAATATACTGTCACCCAATATGGTTGGTAATGATGCAAACATCAAAATAAATTAATAATGTTAATAAGACAATTTATCATATAGAGTGGTTAGTAATAAGGACAAGGCAAAATAGGGCATTTGGCATCCCGATTAGCATAAACAGCATCAAGGCCACCTAAGGTGCAGCAGTGGACAACAGTAAAGCTTGATTTACTGAATATGGGAGACAATACTACTGAAGTGTATTAATGGTGACTATGGTAGGCCTAGATCGACTTGGTGTGCACTGTCTGTAGAAGTAGAAAGAAAGGGGAGAACTTGCAGGATGGTATTGCTTGAAAGGCAGCATGGTGTTCTTCATTGGGATACTTTAAGAAGTAGTGGTGCACTTAAAGGAGTTGTAAAGGAAAAAAAAATGTTTTGCTGAAATGACTGTTTACAAGGTATAGAGACATAATAGTTAACTGCTTCCTTTTAAAAATGATTAAAAATAGATAACAATCAATCATATAATGTGCCTGCAGTTTCAGTTTTGTTTTTCATCTAGTTTCATGCTTCTGTGAAGTACAGAAAACAGAGCCAATACAGGGCAGTGTTTGTTTTTAAAATGAAACTGAGGGGTTTTAGACACACAGTAATCACACCTCCTTGTTTAGAGACCACAGGGAGAAGCTCCCAGTACTTTTTTCATAAGGAAACAGACAACCAGGAAGTGTGCAGAACAGAGAAGGATTACAGCAACATCATAGCAAAAATGAACAATGAGGACATGAAACCAGGACTGCATTAGGGTAAAGGAAGCTATTTAGCTGGAAAAAAAATTCCTTTAGTGACCCTTTAACAACAGTTTGAGTAAGCCAGCATGCAGTTGTTGCGGTAAAGATGCAGTAAAAATGCTGTAGAGATGTGGTAAGGTGCGATATACTCAATGCCCTGCCTCCGGTACCTAAGTCCCTGCTAGCAGTGTGAACAATGGGCAGTGTAGTCTTTGCAGTCTTTGAGGCGCTGCTGTGATCGCTCGCTGTATGAAAGGGGGCTTCCTCAGTCTCTCCACAGAATGTCCCAGGAGAGTCAGCGGTGGGAATTCAGAGGCCAGTCCAGCCTCACTCCCCGCTGGACTGGCCTCTGAGAAGCGTAGTTAGCATGCAACAGGTGTGCTCTCCTCTATTACCTCATTGTCAAGAGGAACAAGTTTCCTGGACAGTTCAATAAAAGCCATCTCCTCACTCCTCCCACTGCCCAAAAGAGTCCATAAGCCCCATTATATGGCTGCCATCTCACAGCTCCCATAATTCTCAGCGCTCTGCATCAAAGTCTATGGGCTGGCTTGGCTATGGTACAACCTCTGCTGGCTGGAGGGGATAATGCAGCATAAAATCAGCATCATGGTAGAGAGTGAAAAGAACAAAAAGCAATGTCTCCTTCCCATGTTAATGTAGACCAGTACCTGGCTACACTTTGTTTTGGATAAAGTAGAGAAGAGTTAAGCCCCTATTATTTTTTGCTCCGAATATGTAGAATAAAGCGAGCACCCTACACTGGTGGTAATAGAGTCCAGAAAGATAGTTTTTTGGATGACTACCAATAAAAAAAAAAAAATCTCAATGCATTTCAAGGGTTCGCACACCAATTCGGCAGTACCTGAACTGCTAGATTTTTCGGACTCTATTACCACTGGTGTGACACTCTTGCTGCTTTATGCATATTTGGATCTTCCACAAGACCCCTTCACCTGTTCGAGGTTACTCATGGGAGCAATCTCACTGAAGAAATCCAGCCAAATAATAAAAGACAGCCCTTCATAATTTAAAAAGCATTAATGATAGATCTATCTGTCACATTTATTTTTTGCTGACTGTGAGTGTGTACCACCGGAAAAATATCCTTTGACTTCCTGTCCAAAAGATACATTAGGAAGTTAGGGAAAATTTACCAAAGTGAAGCAAATTCCTCTCCCACACAGCTGTCCTTAAGGGTCCTTTCACACGGAGCGGACTGTTTTTCGGTCCGTTCCGTGTGCCCGTCAGCTCAGCGGGGGGGGCTCCGCTCAGCTGTCGGCGGACGGGGCGGTCCCCGCACACTGTGCAGGGACCGCCCCGTCTCTCCTCCGCTCTCCCCTATGGGGAGTCGAATGGAAACGGACCGTCTGTCCGTTTGCATCCGATCCGTTTGGCCGGACGGAAGAAAAATAGGACATTCTTCCGTCCGCAAAAACGGATGCGGATCTAGCGGACGTTAGCGGATGCATCATCCGCTAACGGATCCGCTCCCATAGGGAAGCATTACAAGTCCGTAAACAGACTTGTAATGAGCGGACCGTTCGTCCGCTAGTGTGAAGGGGCCCTAAAACAGGAGTCCCTATTGGAAGATTTGCCCTGTCCTCTTGTTCTTGGGAAAGCTCTAACATTTTTGGATTTCCCCAGACATTTTTCCCCATGACATTAGTCCCCAGTAGAAATTACATCTCCAGTGGTGACACAGACAGCAATTAAAACTTGGCAGAGGGCAGGGGCGTTGCTGGGTGGCAAAAAGACCAGGGGCTTCAGCCCAAAGTCCAAGGCCGGGAACCGGGGGGGGGGGGTGGTCTGTATGTGACGTGGGCTTTTTTTTCTGGCTAGCACGTGACCTACCTTACCTACATACACTGACGATGCAAAAATGGAGGTAAGACAGCCGCACTACAAAAATGTATTGATTTTATTGTAAAATCAAAAAACACACAAAAAGCATGCCACAGCAAACAGGGTAAATAATTTGACGCATCTATGAACAATACATATATAAAGGATTACTAGTACGAAATCCTATTGATATCATAAGATATGGTAAAAAAAAATGATTGAGAAATTGTACATATGTGAATACAAGACAAGCATAAACAAATATTAGTGAAAAATAGATCTATTCAAGGGATGTATATCTCGATAAATATATATATATACAGTATGTGTGTGTGTGTGTGTGAAAGTGTGAACTAAGTGAAAAGATGGAGAATCCAAAAAGGATCTCCATCAAGTGAACGTATATACCGTGCTTTCATAAATTTGAAAAATATGTATATGAGATAATATGAACAAAAGTAATAATGAACTATGTCCAAAAGCATATAATATGTTTATTACAAGCCAATGATCGGCCTGTGAAAGACAGGGGCGGGACACATACATGTAGCGGTCTGACCAGATCTCAGCCAATTGGCTGGTGTTGGATAGCTGGATCCCACCCACCCTGGGTCCCGCCCACCCCCGACATCAGACCTCGCTAATGACAGCTCCCTTCTCTCTCTCTCCATGTTTCACACACTCCAGCTGCTCCCTTTTCCACACTCTGCTGACACAGATTCGGGCAGTGTCAAATATCGGCCTAATTTGGATATAATCGGGCGATGCCGTTTTCTCCAAAATGGCCGAAAATTGGCCGATATATCTAGTTGTGAGCACTGAACTCTCTCTGTAGAAGACACTTGAGAGGGGATATGATTTCAATTTACAAATACTGTTCTGGTGACCACACAATAGGGAGAAAACCTTTCCGTGGAAGAGCGTTTGATAAGAAACGTGTCCACTCATTAAAATTAGAAGAAAACAGGTTTAACTTTGAACTATGTAGAGGGTTCTTTACTGTAAGAGCAGCAAGGATGTGGAATTCCCTTTCACAAGGCGGTTTCAGCGGGAGCATCGATAGTTTCAAAAAAACTATTAGGTAAGCACCTGAACCACCATAACATACAGGGATATACAAATGTAATACTGACAATCACACACATAGGTTGGACTTATGTATTTTTTCAACCTCACCTACTATGTAACGAATACATTTTGGGACGATCAACAGGTATATTCTGTAATTGCATAATAACAGGGAATTGTACATGCATTGCATATGTACCTGATGTTTGTTGTGTTTTTTTTTTTTGTTCAGACGTACACTTTAGCCAACTTTTAGTAACAATTTACAAACTTCTATTACAATATTTAGCACACTTTTTTCAAAAGTTGAATAGAAATGATGTGAAATATAAAGTTGATAAATATAGGTACTGTACACAAAGGCCTGGATTCACGTAGGACGGCGTATATTTAGAGCGGCGTAGCGTACGCCGCCGCAACTTAGAGAGGCAAGTGCAATATTCACAAAGCACTTGCATCCTAAATTACGGCAGCGTATCGTAAATTGGCAGACGTAAGCCCGCGTAATTCTAAGTAGGCAGGTAGGGGGTGTGTTGTATGCGTGTAGATGCATGGCCGAACGAACGGCGCATGCGCCGTCCGTGAACGTATCCCTGTGTGCATGCTCATAATTACGCCGGCTAGAATTCCTAAGATAGGTCGAACACTGCATACGACGTGAGCGTAACTTACGCCCAGGCGCATTCACGTACGCCTTACGTAAACAACGTAAAATTCGACGGCTATTCCGACGTCCATACCTTAACATGGGCTGCGCCTCATATAGCAGGGGTAACTTTACGCAGAAGTACGCCTTACGTAAACGGCGTAGCTTACAGCGATGGGCGCATTTACGTTCGTGAATCGGCGTATCTTGCTCATTTGCATATTTTTAATTGGAACGCCAAATGCGTCCAGCGTAACTGTGCGCCCACGATACGCTGGCGTAGGCAAGTTACGTTGGGCGGCTGAAGCCATGTTTTTTGGCGTATCTTGCTTGTGGATCGGCATAAAGATGCGACGGCGCACATTTGAAATTACGACGGCGTATCTGGAGATGCTCCGGCGTAAAGCCTTTGTGGATCTGGGCCAAAGTGTTAAAACCAAGAAAAGCGTAAAATATGAATCAACTAAAACATGTGTTGTTGATCTGAATTGCTTTGTAAAAACGGGATAGCTTTGTGTGAAATTAACTATTTAAAGCATAAATTAACTCCTGGGTCAAAGAAGTGACCCAAACAAAGAAATTCATCAGAATGCGCATGATGACCATAGTGTATGAAAAGTTTGGGATGCAAATATTGATGTATGAATAAAAGTATGAATGTAAATATAAATGTATAAATATACATGTAAATATATATGTAGATATGAGAGCACCGCTGAATGTAAATATAAATGTATAAATATACATGTAAATATATATGTAAATATGAGAGCACAACTGTTGAGTGAAGAGAAATATTATGTATATGTCTCTATAACTAAACATGCATTAGACTGCGATCTATAAAATTGTATCGCCCTATGTAAAGGATGAATTAAGTAGAGCGCGATCGAATCTGTGCATATAAAACATAGTTCATGTGTCAAAGTAAACTCTCAACCACATAGATGGATCGAACTAAGTCACTGAAATTTTCGCCCTCCATAGCCAACTTTTTTATGGGTTGTTGGGAGAGGTCCCACGTCTTTGGACATGATAGACCCCGCCGTCTTGATACAGTTTTTTACTGTCGCTACATAGACGACCTATTGTTCAGCACCTCTGATGAGGAGGCCAACCTAGACACCTGGTTATCATATTTCAATAATAATCAACTTAATTTAAAGTTCACTGACGTTCTCCTTGTGACCACCATAAATTTTTTGGCCGTCAAGCTCTCCGGAGTTGGACACACGGTGGTAACCAGTTTACATAGGAAACCTACAGCAGGCAATGCCCTCCTGAGAGCTGATTCAGCTCACCCTGGACATACCACCAGGGGGGTCCCATATGGACAATTCCTCCGACTTAAACGTATCTGTAGCACACCAGACAATTACAACATAGAATCCCAGGAGATGGCACTAAGGTTTAAAGACAGGGGTTATCCCAGTAAAATCATAAATAGAGCCCTTTTAGCTACCAGCATCATCCATAGAGATAGCTTATTGGATAACACCAACAAGACAACTAATACCGGCAAAACCTGCAGTACTTTTGGGAACATACCAATTTTTTCTACCTCGTACAGCTCTGAATTCACTAAAATCAAAAATACAGTTAACAAATATCTCCCCATCCTGCTTAATGATCTAATCTACAGTGAGATACTGTATGTAATGATCAGGGGTTAACGCTGTTTACGATATTCCATTCCACCAACCCACGACAGCTTCCGACACTCGACAATACGGCAGACAAGACCCATTGGATTTCCCCCAGAAAACGAGACACACACAGCTCTGTTTTCTGGTTCCAAACAGATAGACCTTTTAATGGTAAAACTCAGGCTTTTATACACACCAAGAGGAATGTTGCAGTAATCAAAGGGACAATAACACACTCCACCCACAGCATCATACAATGGGTACTAACGAGTCCCTCTCAATCCACATCTTAGACAGACATTTTGACTCCGCGATAAGCTATTCTCACCTGCTACACAATACACATTCCTTTAGTAAACATAAGTCAGACGTCTGACCTTTAGAGTGTGCTAACTCACGACACATATTATCATCAATAGAACTTTCACACAATACAGTGTTAATTAGCATCACACAATGAAATATCTTAGGAGCCGGATTTAATTAACACCTTAACAGTATGTGTCCCCACATTGAATGAATCACACTATTATTGACCTGTTGGGTTAGTTCAGAATTAACCACCTGTCATGAGCAGCCCTGTCCACCAGATGGCAGTAGCGGGACATCGGCGCGCGCACGCACATCGGCGCGCACGGGGCGCGCGCAATCGCGGCACCGTAACGCGCTCGGGCACGCGCACGCGGGCACGTGAGGACGCCGTTCTGGCGACAAACTTAGGTTTAAAAGGGTCCTGAGCCCTGCACCTCTTGCTGTCCAGTCTACAGCGTTACCGTGACTACCAAGTACCCTACTCTTACCTGAACCTGTTCCTGACCCGGCTAGTACCTGTTCCTCCTTGCTTTCCGCCTGCCCTGACCATGGCTTGTCTGACCATCCGCCTGCATGACCCTCGGTACCTTCTGCTGCCCGCCTGTTGCCGACCCGGCCTGAACATTACCACTGTCTTGCCTGCTACGCCTGTGCCTGATCCACTACCGGTCGGCGGACCCATCTGCTGGGACTTGCATCTGCACCTCCCCCGCTCCTGCTGCTTCTATTGTTCCAGTGCCTCTACCTGCCATCCGCAGCCGCCAGTCGCACCTGCTTCTCTACACAGCCCAGGATCCACAGAAGCTCCTTCCAGCCCAGCACCTGCGCTGCAACCGGCGCTTGTGCGACTCTGCATCCCTGAGCCCCCTGTCTACTCTAACAGGGGTCTCGGGATGAGAGGAGCAGGGGCAGCCACTCCTTGCACACCGGGCTCAACCATCAGGTATGTGACACCACCTGTAATATTTCAAAATATCCTGCAATACATTGTGAATTATCTTTACTGTCTCATCTCATGTAATTCAAGATATCAGTTCTCAGTCATCCTATGCCCCTAGTGGACATAGGATGACCCTAGATCCAAGAGTCATTGGTGAAGCTGAAACAGGAGTACCCCACATCCTTCAAGAGCTTCTGGGTCCTACGGGCCATTCCGTTACACTGCCGAAGGGCATCAAGTCAGTATCCCACATAGCACTCACTTTAGGGAGCTCGCTTTCACCCAGCCTTTTTCAGAGCGCTATGGCGGCTCAAAACTGATTGAAATTTAAGGGCACGTTTAAGTGTGGTGTCAAGAGCTGCAATTACTGCCATTTCTTTAAAAAAGGCCAATGGGTAAAATCTTGTTCTGACAACAATATATTCGATATCCTACAATTTATTAATTGTAATACCAAATTTGTGGTTTACATTATTACATGTGAAGAATGCCACGTACAATACGTAGGCAGAACCATCCGCAGACTTAGAGATCAATTACATAATTACTTGTACGATATCGAAACTAACAAAAATACAAATGTTGCCAATCATTGGAATTCTGTACTCAACAAAAACACCTCTAGTTTTTCGATCCAGGGTATAGAGGACATCAAGGTTCCCATCAGAGGAGGCAATAGGTTCAAGATACTATGTAAACAGGAAGTTTTTTGGATTTTTTCTTTACACACCAGAATACCGTTAGGACTCAAATTTGAATGGGATGTATCCCATTATTATGATTAATACAATAATTTAGTTTTACTATTTCATCTCACTTCACTAAATCTTGTTCTTTGGTCCTATTCTTATCCCATACAACTAGAGGTCAGTCCATACTGTAGCACTGTAGTTTAGACCGACTTTAGGACCGAAACTTGGGGCCGCTCAAGGCTGCGAGCGTATCGGTATCCAATTTTTCCTGGCACCTTTTTTTTTTTAATTCATTTATTTTTATTTGGTTTTCTTTTCTTTTTTTGTTTTTTTTTGTTGACTAATTGTTTGTTGGAGCAAGAGAAACAAAAAAGAAAACCAAAATTCCTGGCACCTTTTTACATGTTTATTGTACCAATCCATCTGTGTGTTGGTGTGTGTAGTCTTATTTTGACATGCAAATTATTGCATGTCTTAATTGTTTGTTTTTTTTGAACAGGTGCCCACACCTGCCGAGGTGCATCTTCTCATGATCTTCTCATCCCGTTCATGCAGGTGTGACACACAATATTGCATCGTGTGTGGAGGGTTTGCTCTTTTCCGGTTGTGCACTTTGTCTCCAATATCCAAGTTTAACTTACTCTTTCTTTCCTGGTGCTCGTAAGATCATTTGGAAGGAAGGGTTCTTATTTTGAATCCGATTAGAGGGACATTATTGGACACAGGGTGCACATCCCATACCTATCTAGGTGCGCGTATTTCCCGTAGCCATTCCGATTTAGCATAATATGTGACATGTTCATGTTGTTTTCAGATATTGCGCATTATGTGTTTTTAACTACCAAACATCCATATGGTGATTTTTATGTTTTGTCATACATAGCCATTCAGTGATATTGGCAACAAAAGTTATTTTTTTTCCATAGGTTTAGGGTTTGGTGTATGGGATTTATAGGTATGTACAGGTTATATCTAGCTACTTGTATACATACATTGAATACAGTGACCCCCTCTGATGGTACAGTATGTCCAGGGTGAGCTGAATCAGCTCTCAGGAGGGCATTGCCTGCCGTAGGTTTCCTATGTAAACTGGTTACCACCATGTGTCCAACTCGGGAGAGCTTGACGTCCAAAAAATGAATGGTGGTCACACGGAGGTCGCCAGTGAACTTTAAATGAAGTTGATTATCATTGAAATATGATAACCAGGTGTCTAGGTTGGCCTCCTCATCAGAGGTGATGAACAAAATGTCGTCTATGTAGATGGCGGGAGCTATCATGTCCAAAGACGTGGGACCTCTCCCATCAACCCATAAAAAGGTTGGCTAGGGCACACCATCATGACGCGCTGTACGTGAGGCGCGTGTGTTGAGGGAGGGGCTGAACCCGCACCACGAACCATCCGGAGCCTCGGGGAGGGAGGACGCTGAAGGTTCCATCGTACGGAGCCGGCATGCATGGCGTAGCTGTGACGGATTCGCTCGGCGTCCTGCTTTCCACTGCGGCCCCCCCCCCGTTCATCCCATGGAGTTGTCTAACGGTCCGTTCGTGTACGCGCTGTGAGATCGCTGCTTAGGAGGTATTGTTAAAATACCGGCGAACGGATCGAACGGCAGCAACCCCTTCTCCACGGTCCCCGCAGATCCCCCGGCTTATGCTGTGTTGTGCTGAGCCGCGATGCAACGGTGGCAGGTAAAATCCATCTAATAATATACCTAATCACTGGAGCCAGAGGCTGGGTAAGCAAGTCTTAAATGCATAAGGTAAACATTGAAAATATAAGATATGGTTTACCCCCCCTTGTCTGCGCTGTAATCTCTAGAGGATTCCATGTATGTATTGATGGGCAACACCAAGCTAAGCCTCAAACAGACTTCGATCGCTGGGTGCACAAGCGGGGTACCCCGCAGATATAAAGGGGGTCCCACCATATTGTAATATCCCACTGCAGAAACACTGAATTAATCTCTAGAGCGCTACTAAGGCATTACTCTCATTCAATACTGTTGCCAACATTTGCCGCCCCCCTACATGTCATTACAAGGGAGGACCTGGTATTATATCTACGATTACACTGAGTTATCCAGTGCTATTTTACCCATACTAGTAGTAGGGGGGGTAGCCCGGGCCTACTATTCTTGAGGCTTAACTAGAGAAGAAGCCCACAAGCTAGACCCTGTATTTGAAGAACACACGTAGGACCCAGGAAGTTGGGGAGTCTGCCGGGTCGGTAGAAACCCCAGGTGGGAATATTGCTAAAACTGGGGAAGCGAATCCGGGCAAGGAGCAATCATAATCAGCAGAATATGAGCAAGATAACGCGGGGCTCCGCCCCGAAAACCCCTAAGGACACCCCTATAACCAGTACCATCAAACAATATATGACCCAGGAGGGGACTACTAAAAGCCCCGGGCACACAAAAAAAACAGAGAAAATGGGTACAGCAAGGAAAGGGACGGGCGGAACCCATTCTCAGACTCCTGACGTTTCAATAGAAGGGGAATTGGAACAAACACAAAGTATGGATGGATGCACAGACACGCACTTACCATCTAAGGGGGAATTGGAAATTATGCTGCAGCGACTGGAAAGTAGATTGGAACTGTATATCAAGAATGAAATAAGTATCCTTAGAACAGATTTGAGCCACCTGCTGTCACGAGTAGAAGCAACAGAGAACAGGCAGGAAAAACAGGAACATGAATTAATCCATCTTAAAGACCAAATTCTAACCATTCAGCAGAACCAGAGGAGGTAGGGTAAGGATCTCGCGCCAAAATAACTAATAAATGTGTATTAACGTGATATAAATTAACCACTACGTGAGCTGCACCCCAAAAATTCAAATTAGAATCGATAAATGGAAAACAGCAGGGGGCGCTAGAAACTGATTGTTTAAATACAATAGTGAACTATGTATATCCCCATCAAAGGAGATAATCAGAATAAAAGTGCAATACAGTGCAAAGTGTAAATACATAAATTGCAATGAGCATAAAAATATTATTAATAAATGTCCAAATAGAAAGTGCAGAAACCAAATCCAAAAGTTATGAAAAAATGTCCATATAGGTGCAAAAGGATTAATAATGTCCTTAAAAATCCTTGTGACTTGTTCTCTCATATAAGTGAATATAAGTGATCGCAAATGAAGTGTTTCCACCTTCACCAACTAAACACCGACAGTGTAAACAGGATGGATCCTTACCGCAGGCGCTTCCTGATGACGAATTATTGAAACGTACGTCGAGGCGGTACGTGACCACGCACAGCAACTTCCGGTCTAGCTGGTTCTCTACACAAGGGAAGTGGAACGCACGCGAGTGCTCCCCCAGCGAGGACGCATCTTATCCATTGATCCAAAGCCATTAGCCTCAGTGCCGGGACGGAGGGCACCAAAAATAGTAAGGAGCCACTCGGCATTGTGTGTATAAATCTATGTCTTTTAATAAAACGGTATTACGCTATGGCGGCAATTTTCTGTGTTTCTTTGCCCTTTAACGCATGCAACCAAGGGAATCCAGGCTATCTACTGTCCGTGGAGACACTACGCTTTATTTGACCTATTTTCTAACGAGAAAGGTCAATAGTTTGCGGTAAGGAGCCATCCTGTTTACACTGTCGGTGTTTAGTTGGTGAAGGTGGAAACACTTCATTTGCGATCACTTATATTCACTTATATGAGAGAACAAGTCACAAGGATTTTTAAGGACATTATTAATCCTTTTGCACCTATATGGACATTTTTTCATAACTTTTGGATTTGGTTTCTGCACTTTCTATTTGGACATTTATTAATAATATTTTTATGCTCATTGCAATTTATGTATTTCCACTTTGCACTGTATTGCACTTTTATTCTGATTATCTCCTTTGATGGGGATATACATAGTTCACTATTGTATTTAAACAATCAGTTTCTAGCGCCCCCTGCTGTTTTCCAGAACCAGAGGAGACTAAAATACCGCTTAGAAGATCAGGAGAATCGCAACCGAAGAAAAAATTTAAGGATTAGATTTATTAAAGAAGAGAGTGGTGAAGACCTGCGAAAAATTCTAAATAGCCTATTTATACCCCTGTTAGACCAGACGACTGAAGAACCCCTTAAAATTGAGCGAGTTCACCGAATTGGAAGGACACTCAATGGCGAGGGGGGAAGGGCAAGAGACATAATTGTTAGATTTAGATTTTATGAGGACAAAGCGGAAATCTGGGGGCGACTCAGGAAAAAAACCCCGTTGCGGTATGGGGACGCCGAGATAGAGGTATACCCAGATCTGGCATGGGAAACTTTAGCCAGAAGGCGATGCCTGAAACCCCTATTGGAGCAGATGCAGTTACAAAACATCAAATACCAATGGGGGTTCCCTGCGTGCCTTATTGGGCAGAAAGACAGGATATCAGCGAGGTTAACCTTCCCGGAGGATCTGGCAGGTTTCTGCTCCAAATTGAATATTCCGGTTATAGAGCTACCCGAATGGTTAGATTAAGTACTCCAGCCTCTTGGCTACTCAAACGGGAGTGGGAAAAAAAAAAGGGGGGGGGAAGGATGGGGGGACGGTGGGGGGGGGGTGTCCGGGAGTGGGTCTGCGGTCGCATCTTGGATAGATGCGGCGGTAGACCACTGCGGGACCTTTGGTTGGGGGGGGGCGGGGGGGGAAGCCCCACCTCACCCACAAAGTGCCGGTGGTCACGAGGAGGGAGGAAACCCACGGTACTGAAGGCCCAAATGGGCCAGGGTTGGGAGGGAGGGGGGGGGGGGTTTCATGGAGGGGGGGGGGGTTTCATGGAGGGGGGGGGGGAAGGGTGGGGGGAGGTTGCTAATAGGGTGGGTGGTCCCCCATGGTCCAGACAAGCGACTAGGCAGGAAGGTATGGCTGTGTTGAAGTTTTTATCTTATAATGTAAAGGGTCTTAATGCTGCTGGGAAAAGGTCAAATGTCCTGAATGAGATCAAATTTCACAAGGCGGATGTAGTTTTTCTACAGGAGACACATCTCTCTAATGTTTCAAATATTAAACTATACTCACCTATGTTCCCTATATGGTATTATGGGGACTCTACTTCCAAAAGGGCATGTGGAGTGGCGATAGGGTTTGCCAGTGGTGCAAGGTTTGTACTTGAGGCAAGGGTGACCGACCCTGAGGGTAGATATCTATTCCTCAAGGGAAAACTCGCCAATATGACTTGCACACTCGCAAACATCTATGCCCCCAACGCCAACTCAATCAACTATACAGAGAGAATCCTTGGGAAGTTAAAAAATTTCGCAGAGGGCCACATGATAGTAATGGGAGATCTTAACCTATGTATGAATCCGAGGACAGACAGCACGTTCCGGGGGAAGGTGACAACAGAGGGGCAACTGCAGAAGCTTAAAAGAAGGTTACACGAGTGTCAGCTGGTAGATGTCTGGAGAGTATTTCACCCCAATGTACTCGATTATACGTTTTTCTCCCCCCCACATGGAACGTACTCACGACTAGATTACATATTAGCAGACCACAAGCTGTTGGAGAAGATAAAGGAAATCGAGATTGGAGTGGTGACCATATCCGATCACGCTCCAATTTATATGAAAATCCAGATCTCCCCACAACAGAGGCAAACACCAGTATGGCACCTAAACGAAAACTTGATACGAGAGGTTGGTGGGGCACAAAGGGTGGAAGAGGAACTTAAACAATTTTTTCTTACTAATGACACGGGGGAGATATCTAGTGCTACCCTATGGGAGACGCACAAAGCGTATATTAGGGGAATTTTTATATCCAAAGGGGCAAGGAAAAAACAAGAAAGGAGTAGGAAGTGGGACTCACTAATAAAGGAAATATCTCGGCTAGAACAGGAACACAAAAAACTACCTTCTAAAGAGATCTACTGTAACCTAATTATAAAAAGGGACGAACTTAAGGAAATATTAGAGAAAGATACCAAGAACAAATATAACTGTATAGCCAGACAGAGGTATCTCTGGGGAGATAAACCTAGCAAACACTTAGCAAAAATGGCTCAAAAAAAGAAAACCAGAAACTACATAGAAAATATTAAAAAACCAAATGGCGATTTGGCCCATACCACTAAGGATATAGCTGCGACTTTTAGGAATTATTACGAGGAATTGTACAATATAAAACAGATGGGATGGCAGGGGAGCGAAAAAGAAGTTAAAACACGAGACTTCCTGGATAAAGCAAGATTATCAAAGATCGATGACATCGAAAGCTCACACATGGACAGACCAATAACGGAAGAGGAAGTTAGTAGGGCCCTAAAAAACACGGCAGTAGGGAAAAGCCCGGGACCTGATGGGTTCACAGTGTTCTATTATAAAAAATTTAGTGAGATTCTGGTTCCTAGGCTCTGTAACTACTTCAATGGCCTGGGATCCATTTTTGAAACAAGTAAGGATGCCCTTTCCGCAACTATTGCGATACTACCGAAAGAAGGGAAAGATAGGCTACTCTGCTCAGGATACAGACCAATAGCATTATTAAACTCTGACATTAAACTTTTCGCAAAAATCCTTGCGGAGCGACTGAAAGGCGTTATGCATCTACTAGTACACCCAGACCAGGCAGGGTTCATCCCCGGGAGGGAGGGCAGGGATAACGGCATAAGGGCACTCTTGTTAATCCAGAAGATAAGGCAGGATGGGTCCCCAGGTCTATTCCTGGCAGTAGATGCTGAAAAAGCATTTGACCGGGTGGACTGGGGACTCATGCTGCAGACACTGGAAACGATGGGCCTGGGTAAAAAGAAGATGGCATGGATTAAATCCTTGTACATTCGTCCTACCGCAAAAATTAAAATCAATGGAACATTATCAGAGGCCTTGGAAATGACGAATGGAACCCGACAGGGGTGTCCACTATCACCGTTGCTTTTTGTACTATCCCTGGAACCATTGTTAGCTACGATTCGGAATGATAAAGAGACAAACGGAGTCAGGGCAGGAAATGAGGAACATAAACTATCAGCTTTTGCTGATGATATTATCTTCTATCTCCTTAAACCATCTAGTACGATCCCTAGGTTAATGATGATCCTACAAGAATACGGGGCGATTGCCAACTTTAAGATCAATATAACCAAATCTGAAATATTAAATATAAATCTCAATAAAATGGAAATAGGGCAAGTAAAAGAGATTTGTTCTGTCCCTTGGAGAAAAGAACTCAAATACCTGGGAATAAAATTGGTGAACTCGGACAGACAGATTTATAGAATAAACTATATTGAATGAATGAATGAATGAGAACTTATATAGCGCGGCACATGCGAACTGAATCGCCTCTGGGCGCTTGTTGTTCCTGTCTCCTTTGATATCAAAAGAGAAAAGTCTTGACCTTTTTCCTAAATGCTAGGTGGTTCTCCTCCAACCGAATGCTGGTTGGTAAAGCGTTCCATAGTCTGGGACCTTGGATCGCAAATCTTCTTTCTCCTTTGGACTTGAAGTTGGCTTTCGGAACCTGGAGCAGGTTCTGATTCGTGGATCGCAAAACGCGATTTGGATTATGCGCTTTTATTAATTCGCATAAGTAAAGGGGGGCATTCTCATGGACACATCTATGCGTAAGACAGAGGGCTTTAAAAGCGATTCTGTCTTTAACTGGCAGCCAATGAAGGGCTCTCAGTGAAGGTGAGATGGATTCCCAGGGTTTTTTCCCAGTCACAAGTCTGGCGGCCGTATTCTGAACGACTTGCAGACGAGCGATTTGGTATTTGGGGAGTCCGAGGTAAAGGGCATTTGCATAATCCAACCTGGAGTTTACAATAGCTCCCACCACGACCGCTAGATCTTCTTTAGGGATGAACGGAGTGAGTCTGCGTAGTAGGCGCAGTAGATGGTGAGATCCGCTGACCACTGACCCTATTTGTGCGTCCATTGTCATAAAGGAGTCAAAAATGACCCCTAGGCTTTTGACTTTGGCGCTAGGGGTGATGAGCTTGCCCAAAATAGGTGGGGGAGACCACGCTGTTGAGGGTTGATTCCTTCGCTTGGCGTGAAACAGAAGAAGTTCTGTTTTCGCTCCATTGAGTTTAAGATAACTCTTTGTCATCCAGTCCTCTATCAAAGAGAGACATGTCTCTAGATTGAGGTGGTGATCCTGTCTATTGCAGATGCGGAAATACAGTTGCGTGTCATCTGCATAAGAGTGATAAAGCAGATTATGGCTGCTAATAATCTCAAAAAGAGGACGAAGGTAGATGTTGAATAGCACTGGTGACAGAGGCGATCCTTGAGGGACTCCGCATGTTACTGTGCGTTTTTCAGACGTAAAAGGTCCTAGCTTCACTGTTTGCGATCGGTTTTCCAAAAAAGAAGAGAACCAAGATAAATCGCCTTCTGCGACCCTGGCTACTTCAGAAAGCCGAGTCAGTAACAGATTGTGGTCTACAGTGTCAAAAGCTGCACTTAGGTCCAACAGAACCAGGAGACAAGATTCTCCTTCGTCTGCGGCCTTGAGAACATCGTCCCATACTTTCAGTAATGCTGTTTTCGTCCCATGTCCGGGACGGAAGCCTGATTGCAATGGGTCAAGTAGCTTGTAGGTATCTAGATGCAGTTGCAGCTGTTGTACCACTACTTTTTCCATTATCTTAGAGAATACGTTGAGGCTTGTTATGGGACGGCGGTGGAGTGGGTCCTTGGGGTCCAGGGAGGGTTTCTTCAGGATGGGTTGGATTACACCCTCTTTCAACTGTGAGGGCAGTATGCCTTCCAAGAAAGACTGGTTGATAAGCTGCGTGATGGGAGGAGCCAGGATGTCGGCGCATTCCTTCAGCAGTTTTGTGGGGATAATGTCATTTGGCGCTGCGCCATTGCGCAGAGTACAAATGACATTCTTAGTGGACTCGATGGAGATGGGTTCCAGGGTGAACTTACCTGATATCGGAGAATTACTATGGGTGCTGTGTGAGAGGCTACAGGGGGGGCTGAGGGGAGAAAAATTTTGCTGAATGCTTTCACGGATTGCCTCGATTTTATTAACGAAATAATCCGATAGCTCATTGCAAAATTCTTGTGTGTCCGAACTGGGGGCTTCAATGCATCCTGGTTTCATGGTCTGGGTGACCATCTTGAAGAGTTCGCGGGGGCGGTTTTGGGCACCGTTGATAGCCTCCGAAAAATAATTCTTCTTGGCTTGGAAAATTCCTTTGTGGTATTTTCTTGTTGTCGCCTTGTAGATGGATAGGTTTAGCTCAGAAGAACATCTTTTCCAGGCAGATTCTGCCCTTCTGCGTTCTTGCTTCAGTAACGACAGCTGGTTGTTAAACCAGCTGCGGTTGTTTTTCCGAATGCGGGTTATTCGTTTCGGCGCTACCAAGTCGGCTGACTGTAGCATGGCCGAGTTTATGGCTTTCAATGTTTCAACGGCCGTTTGATGCGGCTGGGTTGTTTCTATTTTTTTCCTTAAAGTCGTTTTGAAGAGTTCCGAGTGGAGCTTCTTCTGACATCTAGTCCAGTGTGTTGCCACTGGATTCGATGTTTTTGTTGCGGGGGGGATGGTGGAAATACTGAATATAATTGCCTGGTGGTCTGTCCATGGCAATTTTTCATTTTCCCTAATTTTTATTTCCAGAGCTTGTCTGAAAATAAGATCAAGTGTGTGACCTGAAGCATGTGTAGGCCCACATACTAGTTGCTGCAATCCTAATCCTTCCAGGTGGTCGATACAGGCGTCGGCAATGGGGTCTTGTGAGGAATTGGCCCAGAGATTGAAATCCCCTAACAGCAACAGGTGTTTGCTGTTGAGGGTATAAGTGGAGAAGAAATCCGTCCATGATGAGAGCAGCTGCGATTTTGGGCCGGGTGGCCTATAGCAGAGCAGAATGTGGACGGTCTCCTTTGAACTTGCTTGCAGTTGCAGAGTAAGGGTTTCCATGAATGGAAGAGGGTTTTGGCGGACTGGTTTGGTGATCGTAAGATGAGTCTTGTGGATCACCGCCAGGCCGCCTCCTCTTTGCCCTATTCTGTTTTCCGTTATGATACGGTAATTTTCTGGCACCAATTCTCCTAGAATGGTGTTACAGTCGGCTGTGAGCCAGCTCTCTGTAATAAAAAGACAGTCTAGATCCTTTTGTTGAATGAAGTCGCGGATTTCTAGTCGGTGTTTTACTGCCGATCTAGTATTGATCAGAGCACATGATATGTGCTTGACCTGGGGTAAATGTTTGAAATGTCTAACCGTCGATCTATGATTGGTTCTCCATAGTCGCTCAGTTCTTAGGGCCTTTCTGGTGATGGCTGGCAGTATTGCGGCGCATTGCCTCAAACTCCAAATGGTCTCGGCAGAATATTGCCTACATGCCATGTTCGCCAATACACCAGGGGGGGGAGGGGGGGATTTTAGGGCAGTGGGGAGAGGAATTGGCTAAACTCCTCTCTCCTGGCTTGGTCCAGAGGAAGGCAAAAAACCCTGGCGGCGCTCGGCCAATATGCTCCGGCAGGGAAAAAATTCCTTCCTGACCCCTGTAAGAGGCGATCGGGTAACCCCTGGATCAAGTTGTAGTGGTGATTAAGATTTGGGGCTGGGTGCAGCAAAAATGGCCTGCCGATCGGTAGCAGGATCCAGACTGGTAAAGCTTCCAGATTGGGTGGATCGGTGCTACTATTTGGGGCCAGGATTACTAGACCGGGGTGTGAGGTAACTTTCCTGGGGGTATGGGGTGGGGTTCAAGTCCGTTTTCGGACTTTGGTGGCGGTTGGAGGGGGTGAGAAGCGGCGCGCCACTAGGCCGCGGGTGAAGCCGCGGCCTTTCCTAAATTGCGGCTGCCGCGATTGCTTCCACTATTAAATGAGATAAAAAGAGAAGTTAAAAAAATAATAAATAAACCAGTTTCTTGGATAGGCCGCATAAACATGTTAAAAATGATAATAGTTCCTAAAATTTTATACAAATTCCAAATGATCCCGATAGCTCTACCTCCACAATACCTCCGAATACTTAACTCAATACTTATGAATTACACGTGGAAAAATAAAAAGCATTGCATATCCTTATCAATCCTGAAACAAGACAAGCAATTTGGGGGCCTAGCAGTGCCCGACATTAGGAAATACCACCAAGCAGCTATGTTGTCATGGGTGGTGGAATGGGCTAGGAATAGAACAGAGAAAAGATGGGTGCAATTAGAAATGACACAAGCCAACGTAGTTTTGGCCAATATTATTTGGATTCCTACACAATGCAGAGCACTTGATAGTAACACGCTTCAACTGACACGAGAAACTTTGAGAATGTGGGATAGGGCACTAACACAAACAGACAGAAAATATAATTCTCCACTATTAAATTTAAGGGAAAACCCGTATTTTGCACCGGGGGGGGAAAAAACGGGGGGGAATTGGATAAAAGTAGGAAAAATATGCCTAGGAGATATAATAAAGGACGGAAAAATCAGGACATATGAGGAGCTGCAATTCAAAACTGACACATGGGAACTCAATAATTGGAGGTACATGCAGCTACACCATTTTGTCCAACACCTCCCCAAGCCATTACGGACGATGGAGGAGTTGACCCCTCTTGAGAAAATTTGTCACCTTAATGATTTAAAGGGCACGGTTTCAAAACTCTACAAAACACTGGTTAGGGGAGATACACAGGGGGAACCCCCATTTGTACAGAAGTGGGAAAGAGAATTAGGATCACTTAGAGGTGGGAACACGTTTAATAGATTAATGAAACTAACCCATTCCTCGGCCACGGACATGCGTACAGCTGAGACCAACTATAAATGTATCTCGGGCTGGTATACCACCCCTGACAAAACTCGTCATTTTAGAGCTGGTTCATCGACTAAGTGTTGGCGAGGTTGTGATGACAGGGGCACTATGGCGCACGTGTGGTGGGCTTGCCCGAAAATCCAGAAATTCTGGGAGACGGTTCTGACCTGTATCAAGGAGATTACAGGCATAGAGTTAAAAAGGGACCCTTGGACCGTACTTTTCCATGGTAGCTGTGAGTGCGTTAAAAAAATACAAGCAGTCATTGGTACCACATTTATTGAATGCCGCAAAACGGCTTATCCCAAAAAACTGGCAGGCCACCGAGAGCCCACGGATATGGGAGTGGATAGATGCAGTCGAGGAAACCTATAGAATGGAGGACCTGAAAGAGAGCATAGAGGAGAGTAGTGGGGATTTTCATGATAAATGGAGTAAGTGGAAGTCGTTTAAAAAGACTTGGAGCTACGTGGAGCAGCTGCGAGCATAAAGCAACATTGAGCTCCAGAGGTTCCCAGAGCGAAAAATATATAGCCTTTGCCGCAACCTTGCAAACAAACAACCAGTTTAGAACGCTTGTCGAACTAGGGACCATGGGGTGAGGGGAGGGAGAGGAGGGAGGATATGGGGGGGGGGGGGTAGAGGGGAAGGAAAATTATAACGGGTATTTTTTGGGTGCTGGGAAAGGCGCAGTCAGTAGATGCTAGGGTCTACATAGGGACCATGCGGTATTCAAAGTGCCTGTTTGTAACAATTATTTTTTCACTACAAAAAAAAAAAAAGACAATAAACCACAACTATAATAGTAAGCACCACAGATGATGCGACACAGTCAAACAGAGACACGTAAGCAACCTACCATGAGCAGGTCTCGAATGGTCGGAAACAAGCTGATGTGAAAAAAAAAAAAAAAAAGGTTGGCTAGGGAGGGCGAAAATTTCAGTGACTTAGGTTGATCCATGTTTTATATGCACAGTTTTTGGTTGTATTTAATGGCCTCTGGACTTTCGATCGCGCTCTACTTAATTCATCCTTTACATAGGGCGATACAATTTTATAGATCGCAGTCCAAGCCTAATGCATGTTTAGTGATAGAGACATATACATAATATTTCTCTTTGCTCAACAGCAGTGCTCTAATATTTACATATATATTTACATTCAGCGGTGCTCTCTTATCTACATATATATTTACATGTATATTTATACATTTATATTTACATTCCTACTTACATTCATACATCAATATTTGCATCCCCAACTTTTCATACACTATGGTCATCATGCGCATTCTGATGAACTTCTATGTTTGGGTCACTTCTTTGACCCGGAGTTAATTTATGCTTTAAATAGTTAATTTCACACAAAGCTATCCCGTTTTTCAAAGCAATTCAGATCAACAACACATGTTTTAGTTGATTCATATTTTACGCTTTTCTTGGTTTTAACACTTGGTGTACCTATATATATCAACTTTATATTTCACATTGACAGTAGTGACCTACATACACTGACCTACCTGCACTGATGGTAGTTACCTATCTACACTCACCTACCTGACATACACTGACCTACCTGACATACACTGACCTACTTACACTGACATACACTGACATTTAGATACACATTATTACACTGTCTGATGGGTCTGACCTACCTTAGCTTAGCGGTGTCACAGCAGCAGGCAGTCATTCCGTCAGAGAGCCGAGGAGCCTGGCTGGAGGGGAGGAGAGCCATGGAGCCTTGAGGAGAGGAGAGCCCAGGAGGAGAGGAGAGCCACCCGTGGCCCGCCCGAGTGTCAAGCAGGGATGTGGCGCCGGTGCGGCGGCCGTATTGTAATTCCCACCTTCTGGAGCCAGTGCAGCGCCTATGATGGACGTCACACGTCCCGTGGTCGTGGAATTGGACCAGTGGGATGTCCATCATAGGCATTGCGCAGGCTCCAGAAGGCGTCACCTGCTATGGGACTCGGCCACATTCTGCCACACTCGGCTACATCCGGCAGCACTCGGGATCAGATCGACCCCGGCGCTCGCCACTCGCTCGGTGCCTCGGGCTAATAATGCAGTCCTGCCACTGTGAGACACAGGGCTTTACGGAGTCACATTCGGGGCTTCAGCCACGGCTGGCCACCCCCTGCCGATGCCCCTGGCAGATATATAACCTTTCTTCACCCAAAACCTAGAAAGATTTTGCATAGATATCCATTTTGAAAGAATCAAGAAGATGCTAAATCATACTATTGAGGTTACTATTAAGGTTCTGTAATTTTTATTCAACTTGACCAGTGTAGGAGATACATTAAATGATAGATAGATTGACTGATCATACCAATTGTGTGTGGCCAACATTAGAGTTCTCCCACCCTTGTTGCCTCTCCTTGTTTCAGGTCACAGAGTCTGAGCTGTTCAATAACACAGAGGAGAGTTTGGGCTTCAATGAATTTATCGACTTTCTAGGGGAAAAGATCCAACTACAAAATTTTAAAGGGTGAGAAAAAAACCCAAAGGGGTCAAAATATTTTTTGTAATAAGAATGATTGATTCTGACAATATGCAGTTCCTCCTCTTTCGTCATGTATTCCCTGTTTGCCAGAAATATATTTGCTGATTACTGACACCACCCTAACCTAACATCGTGATGGGCTTTCTACCAAGATGTTTCCTTTTCCCATTCGGATGCATGCAGCTGCATTCTAATATAAAACACACAATTTGGCATGTAAAGACTGCATGTGTCCTGCTTTGCTGCAGTTTAACACACCTTATTAGAACATGATGCATCTAAAGCAGCTATTCTTGACTAGGGTTTCTCCAGAGGTTGCCAGGAGTTCCTTGAGCTGTGATTGATTTACTTCCCATCTGATGGTGCCCGAAAAGTTCCCAGGCCATTGCTACTTGGCAAACCCAGCATCATGACACCCATGACACCAATTATCTTTTTAGGTTATCTGTAGGACTAGGTTGGCATGGGTGACCAAAGAGTAGCAAAAAAGCACATGGCTGATCTGCCTTTTTATTGCCTCTCAACCTTAAAGCTACAATGGTGGCTGCTTAGTGATGTGGAAATTGTCCACCTGTTCACCTTTCCTATTGAAGTCAGGGGGATTGAGCTGCAGTTGGGTGACAAATGCAGCCCTTGCTGTTCCGGCATGCTAGTAAATTTCCCATTGGCTTAGGAAAAAAAATCCTCTTGGGAACCAAAAAACAAGCATGCAGAAGGCAGCGGTTTCACCCTGGATGCCTATAAATTGGTTCTAGACCACCTCTGAAAAAGCAATCTACCATCGATCACTTATCAGTGGGTTGTAGAAGCTGTTGTCCATGTCAATGAGCCCTATGGGTGACATTCTGACCACCACTGTAAAGGGGAATTCTTCCCAATAATTCGCAATGTAAAGGGCATTTTTGCCATTGATCCCCAATTCATTGTTTTTAGTTAGGATTCCCTAAAACTTGAAAAGTGTTTTAGGGGTTCCCCTGAGGTTAAAAGGTTCAGAAAGACTGGTTTATAGAAATGCAGCTCAATTCAAGCTCTAATTCATCCCAAAGGTGTTCTATCGGTTTGAGGTCAGAACTCTGTGGAGGCCAGTCAGGTTCCTTCACCCCAAAATCACCCATCCATGTCTTTATGGACCTTTCCTGGGATCCAGTTTTAGATTGACTGTCTATTGTTTAATGCAAACTATGCAGGGCTTGTAAAGGTTCATGTTTTTTCACCTTAATGCATTTTATGCATTAAGGTGAAAAAACATGTGATGTTTGCGGGCCCCCCAGCCTCCCCGTTTACTTACCTGAGCCCTCGAAAGTCCAGAGTCTTGAACGAGCAGGCTTCTTGACTGGGCTTTTCGGCTCATTTATTGGATGATTGATAGCAGCGCAGTCATTGCCTCGCGCTGCTGTCAATCAAACCAATGACGCAGCGCGTCGGAGGGCTTGGCCAAGTGATACACTCGGCCAAGCCTGGTAAGAGAGAGCTTCCCATGAAGGGGGTTAGCTATTCTGGGGAGGAGCCGAGAGAGCCACAAAGGGACCCCTGAAGACCAGGATCAGGGCCACTCTGTGCAAAACGAGCTGCACAGTGGAGTATGATATGTTTTTATTTTTTTTATATTTGAACCTTTACAACCCCTTTAGGATAAAGAGCCTTCTGTGGGCAGCAACCCCCCCTAATACTTACCTGAGCCCCATCTCAATCCAGCAATGAGACTTAGCTGTCTGGGGTTCTCTCTCCTCATTGGCTGAGACAGCAGCGAAGCACCATTGGTGCCTGCTGCTGTCAATCAAAGAAGTCAGTGGACCAATGAGCAGAGGGGGTGGGGCCGCAGCTCCATGTCTGAATGGACACAGAGAGCTTCAGCTTGGCTCGGGTGCCCCTATAGCAAGCTGCTTGCTGTGGGGACACTTAACAGGTGGGAGGGGCCAGGAGCACCGGCAAAGGACCCGAGAAGAGGAGGATCTGGGCTGCTCTGTGCAAAACAAACTTTAAGTATCTAAACTCTCCAGCAAGAACCAAAAATGTATCACCTCTGTGTGCGCTGACCTTTTAATCATCTTCATCTGGTGCAGGTTCCGTGGGGGTCTGGACGTGTCTCAAGGTCAGACGGGAACAGAGTCTGTGTATACCATGTTCCGGGGTCATGAGATCATGTTCCACGTGTCAACGAAACTTCCGTACACCCCGGGGGACACGCAGCAGGTCAGTGTTGTTAGTTTTTTGAATGCCACATAATACAGTGAGTATCGTCCCTTATTAGTGTTGTAGATAAAGGTCTAGCAGAAGCCGCTACAAGGCCAATGGCTGGTTTCACAAGAAGCAAGAAGGCAATTTTTGTAGGTCCACTAGGCCAGGGAACCATTAAGAAATGTATATGTTTGCCAAAATAATCCAGCTACGTTTGCTGCAGATTTATAAAGCCTGAGATGGTTATTATTTTGCTTCAGGGAATAGCAGAAATTAAAGAGGAACTGCAGCCTGCTCACATCATTTGTAATAAAAACATATGTGCCATTCTGAAGCTTCCCTCCAACCACTTTGTGTGTTATTTTATATATACTGTGATTCTGTACTTACCAAATATACTGCAGAAATCTCCCTTTACTAAGTCTGGCTGCAGCTATTTTCACTGTGGGCAGCTGAAACTGCTGCCTATTCTATTCCTGGATTTACACAGACACAAAGAGGCACAAACTTCAGCTCTGCAGCATTCATTGGCCCTCTATGACTCATCCCTCCTCCCTTCCTGGCACACTCGTATGAGAGTGAGAGAGAGATTTGTGCATGATGTCATAAGTCTAGGCTAATGACCAGACAAGAAACAGAAAGGGGGCTGTATAAGCCAATTAGGCATTAAGCATAAAAAAATGTTTTACTGTCCAAAGATAAAACAACAAGGGCAAAAGATTTAATTGATGGAAAGGTGGATAAATTACTGAAGAGCCGCTTTAACAACACTAATTATTTTTTGTTAAGTACAGGTTTTTTGAGTCACGGAATGGAATTACATCAATGCTGTTATTTGCCACTGTAGCCATACCCCCGCAAGAGCTGCTAGATTTGGGGTCCCCCTGTTTCTGCATGGCCAGGCAACACACATTTTTGCTCTCATTCAAATACAAGGAAACAGTCCAACAGTCCAACTTGTTTTTGTCGTTTTATTAGGGAAAACAACTTGGATAGTGTATGGGCAGGGCTGTCTTAATGCCTGGGCACACTTGGGCACTGCCAAGGGCCCCCAGGTGCATGGGGGCCCCATAATAGTCTGCTAGGATGGTCATACATTTGACTACGTTTTCTCAGGATGATGGGCTTGTCCTGAGTGGCATCGCAGAACTTGTACTTTGCCCTCCTGATGCCCTTCTGCCTCCCCCCGTGCTCTTTGTGTTGATTTAGTCTTTGAATTATGGCTTTTTTATTGAAAGTACTAATATATATATATATATCGACTATGTATACTTTAATTCTTGAGTAGGTGCGTACAGTTGGGGCAAGCTGTCAGGGGCCCCAGTGCATTACTTTGACCAGGGGCCCATGATGCTATTAAGATGGCCCTGGGTATGGGATGCCCTATTGGATTTGATGAGGAATGACGAGGACAACTGTCGCAGACTTGGGGCTGCAGAAGAACCATTGCTCAGAGAACTCTGTGTTTTCAAGTTTTCCAAAAGGGCTGGTCACTTATTGACTTTTGGCTTCCTTCCTATGAATAATGTATTTCTACGGGGGATCCAGACTGTGTAAGGTGGCCATTGTCTGTGATAATGGGAGTAGCCCCTATCTGATTGTTTTCTGAATAAATTCAGTGTCTTTCTCTAATAAAGGGAGTCCCCGTGTTCTGACGAGAAAGGTCCCCTGGCGAATAATGCCCGCTGTGTGCGCTTGCGCTGTACGGATCGGCCGAAGCCACTCAACATTGAAATACGCTCCCGATGCTTGTGCAAGGCTGCAAGGGGCAGACTTATTCCTAATGGGCACTAGACATGTGCACCCTAGAGGGTAGAGAGGTGCACTGCTAAAAAAAATTTTTTTTGATTTTCGTTTTTTGCTTTTTTCGAAAATTCGTAAATTCTGAAATTCGAAAATTCAAAAAATTCAGAATTCGGAAGTTCGATAATTCAGAATTAGAACATTTTTAAATTTAGAAATTTCTCATTTTTTTAATGTTAGATTTTCCAATTTTCGATTTTCAATTTTTGCAATTTCGAATCTCGAATTTTCAAATTTCCAATTTTCTAATTTCTAATTTTCTAATTTACGAATTTACAAAATTTGAAAATTCGGAAATTCGGGAATTCTAAAATTCGTAAATTTGAAATACATTTTTTGAAATTTCCCATTTTAGATTTTCTAATCTCGAATTTTAGAAATTTCCAATTTTCGAATTTACGAATTTCTGAATTTACGAAGTTACGAATTCACGAAATTCAGAATTTTCAAATTTACAAAATTCTGAATTTACGATCTTACGAACTTCGGAAATTCGAAAATTTTGGAATTAACTAATTTGTCAAAATTCGTTAAAAAACGAATTCGGAACTAAACAAATTGCACATGTCTACTAGAGGGTGCTACACCACCTTGCAACAGCTGGAAGAAGTAGAGAAAAGAAGGGTACAAAGGATCATGTTGGTCAGCTCTCTACTCACTGGACAGACATAATGAATTACTTAAAGTTAGAGTGATTAGAACCCCTGTCAGTTTTTTATCACTGTCTGTGCACTCGTTAGGGAGATTTGCCCTCCTATATTTATCCTGTTTTTAAAATTATCATTAAAAGTGAAAGAAAAAGAAAATTCTAAATGTTGGGTTCCCCCTAGAAATGTAATAGGGGGCAAATCTTCAAATGGGGATACTAATTCTGGTGACCTGGGGGTCCCCATGGAATTCCCTTAATTTGCAGATATTTTCTCTCACATCCTGTTTGACTATGGGACAGGAAGTGAAGGGAAATCTCCACAATGGGACACAGATGGCAACAAAAAATCTGACAAGAATCATAACCCTCCTTTTCTCTATCCAAATTGCACTTATTTTAACTGTAACATTAGGCGGCCCCACATGTGAACATCTTCCTCCTTGGGAACAACTCAGAATTGTGGGCAGGGGAGGATCAGAAAAAGAGATTCTGCTCCTCTCAATTACAAATTTTCTTCCAGTTGCAGAGAAAACGTCACATTGGGAATGATATCGTCTCATTGGTGTACCAGGATGATGGCTCGGTTTTCTCACCGGATATGATAACATCCCATTTCCTCCATTGCTTCATTGTCGTCCAGTCCTGCAGAAGTCACAGCGGTAATACTCTGTACAAGGTATGACCTTTTTCTGTAACTTTAGGAAGATGAGACCATCTACAGAGCTTTTTTCTGCATTTTTTAAGGCTAATTTGCTAATTTTGTAATAAATAACTAAAAAAAATATAAAAAAAAAAAGAGCATGGATAGGTGGGCACTGCAATGGTTGACATGCAGGGCTGCTGTTTGAAATCATGGGGCCCTCTACAGCTTACCTCACCCTGAGATTTTTTTTTTTATGCTAAAAATACACTAAAATCATTATTAGCAGACACAAACACAACATAACTTACAAAATTACTGCTAAATCTAAAATATTGAACTGCATTGAGTGGAGATGCAGCAACATATCTATAAAAAGCAATTTTAAAAAATTATGAAAAAAATATTGAAATGATTAAGATCTGCTTCACAACATTAACCACGTAAGGACCCCTTCACGCCAATATACGTCGGCAGGATGGCACGGCTGGGCACAATCATGTACCTGTACGTGTCTCTTTAAGCCCAGCCATGGGGTCGCGACCCGGTCCTAAGCACTGGACCCACAGACCCAATCGCCTCCGGTGTCCTGCAATCGGTCACTGGAGCTGATGAACGGGGAGAGGTGTGTATAAACACTCCTTCCCCGTTCTTCATTGTGGCAGTGTCATTGATCGTCTGTTCCCTGATATAGGGAACGACGATCAATGACGTCACACGTCCAGCAATGCCCCCCTACAGTTAGAAACACATATAAGGTCACACTTAGCCCCTACAACGCCCCCTTGTGGTTAACTCCTAAACTGCAATTGTCATTTTCACAGTAAACAATGCATTTTTATAGCACTTTTTGCTGTGAAAATGACAATGGTCCCAAAAATGTTCCAAATTGTCTGATGTGTCCACCATAATGTTGCAGTCACGAAAAAAAAATTCTGATCGCCGTCATTGGTATAAAAATGCAATAAAACTATCCCCTATATTGTAAACGCTATAAATTTTGTGCAAACCAATCGATAAACGCTTATTGCATATTTTTTTTTACCAAAAATAGGTAGAAGAATACATATTGGCCTAAACTAAGGAAAAAAAAGTGTTTTTATATATTTTTGGGGGATATTTATTATAGCAAAAAGTAAAAAAATATTGATTTTTTTTCAGAATTGTCGCTCTATCTTTGTTTATAGTGCAAAAAAATAAAAACCGCAGAGGTGATCAAATATCAACAAAAGAAAGCTCTATTTGTGGGAAAAAAAGAACGCCAAATTTTGTTTGGGAGCCACGTCGCACGACTGGGCAATTGTCGATGCAGTGCCAAATCACAAAAGGGGGCAAGGTCCTTAACCTGCATAATGTTCCGGGTCTTAAGTGGTTAAGGTGCAAAGTGTAACTGTTTTGCGTGATGAGTTTTGCACAGCCCATCAATTTTAATGGGCTACAAAACATGCAGGAATGCACAAAAAGTACTGTATCTTTTTAAAGTGTGATGCAACAAACTGCTTAGTACTGCGGTACCATGTGTTTTGGCGGCTGCAACTTCTAGATGTGTGGAGGTGCCACAGGATTAATGTTATCTGTGCACGTCTGCAGAGGTAAGGGAAAGGGACTGAGGGAATGGGACTGTAGTAATGGATGTTGTGGAGTTGTGGTGCAACTGGACCAGTGATGAGATTCAATTAAGAATCTTATAATGATGGATGCTAAATCTAAGCTATAGGTCAGTAATCTTCAACCACGGATGCCGGATGTTGCCCTTTGCTTGCTTTTATCAGCTCTTTGAGACACTGTTCCTCCCAACTGCAGGGCCCTATTCTTCACACTGACACCAATTATGGGTCATTCTTTACTCCCATTGATACCAGAGCATTTTCTACTCCCATTGGCTACAGTCTACCCCCCTCAAAGTCTGAACGACAGTAAACTGGCCCTTTGTTCAGAAAGTTTGGAGAATCCTGCTATAGGTGATAGAAAATGGGGCACATTACTTAGATCAGTTAGCAAATTGTTAAAAAGAAGGAGATGAGCAGTGATACATGGATCTGCAGAGGGAACAGAGTCTGTAGGGTGATGACAGCATAAAAAGAGAAGAAGCAAAGTTGCCGGCTCTTCCTTCCATCATGCTGTCACACTGCTGAAGCCTGCTGTGACACAGGCTTGGAGTCCCCCGAGTGAACACGGAACTTCTGGAGTTACATGCTTTTTATTATCCTATATTATGTGAGTAGCCATTTGGCTGAATATTCTTAATAAATTCCCATTTACTTGATCTGCTACACTTAGTCTAGCGCACCTTGTTGCTTTTTCATTTGTCTTCCAGGGAACTGCTTCACCCTTAAGGGAGCTGCCACTAGTGTTGCTACAGCACTCCATTGGACTCCATGGACTTTGTTGTGATTTTTTTATTTGATAATCCAGGACTTTTATTGCATATACATTTTACACAATTTTAATGCTTTACTACTACTCCTTGTCCTCCCACGGTGTGTCTCTGTTCATACTTTGCACCATCTCCTCCTTCTTGTTTGCAGTGAACTGAAGGCTACCAGCCTGGAGGAGTGGAGTGGAAAGCCAAGCTACAGTATCTCACAAAAGTGAGTTCAAAAGTGAGTACATCACATTTTTGTAAATATTTTATTCTATCTTTTTATGTGACAACACTATAGAAATTCCACTTTGCTACAATGTAAAGTAGTGAGTGTACAGCTTTTTTAACAGTGTAAATTTGCTGCCCCCTCAAAAAACACACAGCCATTAATGGCTAAACCACTGACAACAAAAGTGAGCACACTTTGGGCCCAAATTGGGCCCAAAAGTGTAAATTTTTTGTGTGGCCGCCATTATTTTTCAGCACTGACCCTCTTGGGCATGGAGTTCACCTGAGCTTCACAGGTTTAGACTGGAGTCCTCTTCCAATCCTCCATGAGGACATCCAAAGGGAGGGGATCATGCTCTGCTTCAGTATGTCACAGTACATATTGGCATTCATGGTTCCCTCAATGAACTGTAGCTCCCCAGTGCTGGCAGCACTCATGCAGCCCCAGACCATGACACTCCCACCACTATGCTTGACTGTAGGTAAGACACACTTGTCTTTGTAATCCTCACCTGGTTGCCACCACACATGCTTGACACCATCTGAACCAAATAAGTTTATCTTGGTCTCATCAGACCACAGGACATGGTTCCAGTAATCCATATCCTTAGTCTGCTTGTCTTCACCAAACTGTTTGTGGGCTTTCTTGTGCACCATCTTTAGAAGAAGCTGACCCCCCACCCCTTCAGGTTGCTGGAGGGGTGGGGGGAAGCACTCATATGTCTATTTTCCAAACACAACCTCTGGATATGGAGCTGAGCATGAGTACTCAACTCCTTTGGTTGACCATGGCAAGGTTTGTTCTGAGTGAAACTTGTCCTGTTAAACCGCTCTATGGTCTTGGACACCATGCTGAAGCTCAGTTTCAGGGTCTTGGCAATCTTCTTATAGCCTAGGCCATCTTTTTGTAGAGCAACAATTCTGAATGAATGAATGAATGAATGACTTGTATAGCGCAACGCATGCGAACTGAATCGCCTCTGGGCGCTTTTTCCAGCCAGTGTCTGCTTGGCTGGTGCGGTCATTTTTACCCCGTAGGATCTTGACACGCTAGGAACACACAGTCATACACACATATATACATATATACTGGGTCAATTTTTGGACGGTACAATTTACCTACCAGCATGTCTTTGGAGTGTGGGAGGAAACCGGAGTACCCGGAGGAAACCCACACAGACACAGGGAGAACATGCAAACTCCAAGCAGATGGTGTCGTGGTTGGGATTCGAACCAGCGACCCTTTTGCTGCTAGGCGAAAGTGCTACTCACTGGACCACTGTGCTGCCCTTTTTATAAGATCCCCAGAGAGTTCTTTGCCATGAGGTGCCATGTTGAACTTCCAGTGACCAGCATGAGAGAGTGAGAGCGATAACACCAAATTTAACACACCTGCTCCCCATTCACACTTGAGATCTTGTAACACTAATGAGGGAAAATGGCTAATTGGGCCCAATTTGGAAATTTTTACCTGGGGGTGTACCCACTTTTGTTGTCAGCGGTTTAGACATTACTGGCTGTGTGTGGAGTTATTTTGAGGGGACATCACATTTACACTGTTATACAAGCTGTACACTCACTACTTTACATTATAGCAAAGTGTTATTTATCAGTGTTGTCACATGAAAAGATATAATAAAATATTTACAAAAATGTTAGGGGGTGTACTCACTTTTGTGAGATACTGTATATACGTGAAGTATAAAATATATATACCTTAAATAGGAAAAATAATTCTGACATTAAATAAAGAAAGAAGAAAAGGAAACATTCTTTTCACCATTCTGGATGACTCTTCTCTTTTATAACTCATTTTTATCTGAACATTTTTAGTTTACAGAAATCTCCTAAATAATAAATATTGTCTTCCCAGGTCTCGGTTACAGCTCGGGATGATGTGCCAGGATTTGGACCAGCTCTGTCAAATCCAGCCGTGTTTCAAAAGGTAATCAAGATGCCAATCTTCCCTCTTACAGGGGAGGATACCAATATATTTACTCAAGAAACATATGCTTTGATAATTTGCTGAACAAATTTAGACCATTCCCAAATACTATACATCCGAGGTCCATGTCTTCTCTTGCGTGGCTTCTTCTCATATATTTGTAGACCCCCCAACAACTACCACCACAGTATAATATGCCTTGGGAGGTTATTCATCTTGTTTTCTGGCTTGAGCACTGCAGTCTGAACAGCAGTGGATTGTGGTAACTGCTGTCTAGCTCAGTGGTTCTTAACAGCCAGGCTACAGCCTGGTGCCAGGTCACAATCTCTGACTTCTTCCCACAGGAAAACTGGTGGAGAAAAAAAAAGAGCAGGATCTGTTTTTTGCCGTCAGGAAAAAATCCTAGCGGGAAAACCGTTCGTCTGTATGCTTTTCCGACGGGAAAAAAAACATGCATGCTCGGAAACAATTTGCCGCATGCTCGGAAAGCATAGAACTTAAATTTGTCGGCTCGTCGTAGTCTTTTACGTCACCGCGTTCTTGGCAGTCAAAAGTTTACCGGACTTGTGACCGTGTGTATGCAAGGCAGGCTGGAGAGGAATTCCATCGGGAAAACCATCTTTTTTTTTCCGAAGGGAAAACAGCTTGTGTGTACGTGGCATAAGAATCAGGAATGGTTTTAAACAAAGCATTAGGTGCTCATTACTAAAAAACAATATGTGTGTAGCGCCGGGTTTCTTCCAAGTATCGGTGCTATTGAAATTTAGAGGGATAATCAGAGTGTAAGTGACTCTGATTCAAATTGCAGTCAATTAATTAGGGTCTCTGTTTCAGCTTGGCTGTGCTGTGGGCTCATCCTGTTGCACTGGGGTGTTTTCCCACCCCGGTGCGGTAGATGGCAGCAGTGGAGTTGAGGTTTGGGTGTTTTCTCCCAGCTGCCAATTGGGAGGCTTAGACCTTGCTGGGCATGCTGGGAGAGGGTACTTATGGAACAGACGCCATATTGAAGGCTGTTCTTCTTCCAGTGTGGCACCCACCTTTAGGTTGGCCACATCACCACGCCCTAGCGTTATGGCCTACCTGGCCAGGGCGTGCGTGTCACGTGGTGTTCCTGGTTTCTGGGCCATGTTGGTCCGGGAACATTTGAGCAGGACGGGGACTCAGTGGTCTACTGGGTTCCCATTTTGAAGATCCCAAGCAAGTGTAGCTGTTCGGTGGGGAGTCCATCTGAGGAAAGCCAATGAGAGGCTGGCGATCCAATAGGATTCTGACGAACCACCGGGGATCAAGGTAACCGGACACTGAAGGATTGACTCCTCTTTCAGTCGGTACCTGGGCGACATTAAGAAGAAAATCCAGGTGTAACTTTACCTAAGAGGGTTGCCTCCGTATCTGCAATCAGAGAGGTCCTGTGGCAGAGGCGTCTCCCTGATGTTCATCTAGGAAGGGTCTGTGGCAGAGACATCTCCCTAAGTTCCGAGTGATACTCTGGCTGACAGGTCGGTGAGAGAGGCCTGTCCAGGTACGCTATACCCACTCCGGCTGGCAGTGGCGGATGGTGCTCAAAAATTTTGAGGGGGGCGCAAAAAAAAAAAAAATGCAGCCTCACTGTACCTATCAAATGCAGCCACTGTGCCATCAAACGCAGCCACTGTGCCATGCCATTAAACGCAGCCACTGTGCCATCAATTGTCACCAGTGTGCCATGCCATCAAACACAGTCACTGTGCCATGCCATCAAACACCACCACTGTGCCATCAATTGTCACCACTGTGCCATGCCATCAAATGCAGTCACTGTGCCATCATACGCAACCACTGTACCATGCCATCAAAACACAGCCACCGTGCCATCAAAACGCAGCCACTGTGCCATGCCATCAAAACGCAGCCACCGTGCCATCAAAACGCAGCCACCGTGCCATCAAAACGCAGCCACTGTGCCATGCCATCAAAACGCAGTCACTGTGCCATGCCATCAAACGCAGCCACTGTGCCATCAATTGTAGCCACTGTGCCCCCAATTGTAGCCACTGTGCCCCAAATTGTAGCCGCTGCGCCCCAATTGTAGCCACTGTGCCCCTAATTGTCGCCACTGTGCCCCCAATTGTCGCCACTGTGCCCCCAACTGTCGCCACTGTGCCCCCACTTGAATTGAAGGGGACTTTTTCCTGGTGGTTACTATCCCACTGACACCAATGATTTGTGGAATTATTTTTCACGTGTGGCCACTATCCTATTGACCTCAATGATTTTGTAGGGCATTTTTCTGGTGCACACTATTCTATTGACACCAAGAATTTGAGAGATTATTTTCCCCTGGGTTCCATATAAATGCCCACAATTTTTGAATGGGGAACGCAGCAAGCTTAACTATTGTAGGTGTAGGTTTGCCTCCGTTATTTAGATAATTTTTGTCTAGTTAACCACAATAACAAATCTTTCTTCCATTCTAGAACCAGCAGTTTCGAGAATTCCTTCTTACCAAATTGATCAATGCTGAGGTCAGCTGCTACAAAGCAGAGAGGTTCTCCAAGCTTCAGGTGAGGGTCATATATGTTGGGGCATCTGATGTCTTCTGAATGGTATCTATATCTGCACTGGACATGAAGGGTAAGGATCCACTAGACAGAATGACCATAAGGACCTACCCAACATTGTAGAGGCCAGTGATTAAGTAGAGGGTTCTTCTAGGTCATACCATTTTCCTATGTAGCGCTAACCCCCTCAGGGGCCACTGGTTAGATGAGGGATCAACATAAGTTAAGTTACCTTTGATGTGGCTAGGGAAATTGATGGTAGCAACCTGTGAGAGCAGTAACGGAATGTCCAAGCCAAGGGTTGACGTTTTCTAAGTGTTTTATTTTCGGTCAAAGACGACCAACATCAACTTGAGGTAGACAGGATAGGTTGATGAAAGAAGGAGAAAGAACCTTGCAGCGTCAGGCTTTGGATAAGTAAGACAGTCCTGCCTTCAATAATAGTATCTATCACGTCGCCACTCTAGCCAGAGTGGGTGAAGTGCCCCCAGACAGACCCCTCTTACAGGCCTGGCAGCCGAAGTGTCACTTAAAGCTTCTGGGAAGGAACAAGTCTCAGCCACCGACTTGGCTCTAATTAAATTAGGATTTTAAGATGGAAACCTCTCTCACAGGCCCAATGTTAGCAGAGTAGAGTTGTAGAGCAAATCCTCCCAGTAGGTCCTTTCAGTAGAGATCACCAGCTGACAGTCTGACTATGTTCTGTCAGCGTCTGGTAACCAGAACCCCGATGGTTCGTTCAAGCCCTGTTGGATCACCTGCCTCCTGGTTCTCCTCAGACCGATCCCCCATCGAACAGCAACCAGCTTGGGATCTTCTCAGTAGAAGTGGAAACCCAGTAACACACTGGGGTCCCTGACAGCATCAGTTGCCTTGAGCCATGAAGCCCAAAGTTCATAGCTCTGCGTAGTGTAGGCCCTGGCCAGGTAGGCCATAGTGGCGGCCTCGTGGTGTGCATGCACCCTGAAGGTGGGTGCCGCACCTGCGACCCACTGCGGGTAGGAAACCCGGATAGAAGACCCGGATAAAAAGGCGCCCGCATCAGATATACCCTCTCCCAGCATGCCCAGCGAGGGAACACTCCTCTGGTTGGCTACTGAGGAACCCCTCTGGCGCCATCTGCTGTCCAAAAATGGTAACATATCCTCAGCACAGAGAATGGGACCACAGGCAGCCCAGCCCCGGAACGCAAATTTAGGGAATTAACATGGATGAGAGCAAGGTAACTTTCTCACCCCTCCACTAAATTTACAATAGCGCCATAACTGACAGTAGGGGGCGCTACACCTATATGATGCCACTATTCCAAATTTTAGGTGGTGGTACGTAGTCTGTAGTCAAAATACATTTATGTGATTTGCAGTCCACAAAGAGTGAAATGGGTTGCTTTCAATGCTATTGTAGATTAGAAGTTTAGAAGTCTCTGACTGAGGATAAGTTATGCAGACAACTGCAGATGTTAATTTAGTGTAAGGGATCAGGTTCAATGTTAACCTAATGTCAATGGTTAGGGGCTTAAAGTGTTACTAAACCCAGGACACTGCATTTACTTTATCTGGTACAGTACACAGCACATGGAAATGCAATTATTTTAGTAAATATAAACTGCTAAATACTTTTCTCATCAGCAGTATATAGCAGTCTTGTGACTTCTATCAGTGTCTGGTTAAAGCTTGTGGGAGGAGTTTTCTCACTGTCAAATGAGACTGCAAGGCCTGTGTCTGAAGTCCAGAGGGATTGCTTTAAGAAAGGCCTGGATTCTTTCCTAAATGTACGTAATATAACTGAGTACTAACATTTATAGGTAAAGTTGATTCAGGGAATATCTGATTGCCTCTCGGGGGGATCAGGAAGGAATTTTTTCCCCTTCTGTAGCAAATTGGATCATGCTCTCCTGGGGTTGTTTGCCTTCCTCTGGGTCAATTGTGGGTATAGAATTGGGTACATGGGATTGTATGATATTAATATTGTTATTATTTTATTTACTTTATGGTTTAACTGGATGGACTTGTGTCTTTTTTCAACCTGACTAACTATGTAACGAATGTAACTATAGTGGAAACTGGCCTTGAGCTACCAACAAATGCCCAAATGTCTTGACTCCTTAGGAGCGAACGCGCAGCTGCCTCATGGACGCTCTGTATGAAGAACTCTTTCTGCACAGTCAGACAGTCCTGGGGACGATGGAGGAGAATTCTGGGGATAAGATGGAAAACCCCTCAAGTGGTTTTTTGGAGAACTTTAAAGTAAGTGTGTGTGTGGGGGGGCATCATTCAATGGTAATTATATGGAATGTTTTCCATTTGTGATCTCCTCTTTGGATTTGGTATACATCAGGGTAGTGGTAGACAATACATGTCCTCCTCCTTGTCCATCAATTTTGTGACAACGTGGTCTTTTACCCTACTTAAAATTTATAATAGGTAAAAGAAGATACTTACCACTTCTGTGGAGTCCCGTGGCAGCTTGTCATAGTGATCTAGTGATCCTGCTACACGGGATCTATATATCTTTGATGTGCCTTTTTCATACTTACTTCACATGAGTCCCCATTTGTCAGAACTTCTATTAAATTGTTTTTACTCCTAAATTTAGAAGAGCCTCTCTCCTTCCTGTCCTAAATGCAATATATTACCTATTTATTTTTTGTGAAAAAAATATAAAAGATCAGGTTGTGCCGAGTAAATAAATACCCAACATGTCAAGCCCTAAAATTGCATGCACCTGTAAAATGAACTTCAGGACCCTAAATTTTCCATAGGTGATGCTTTGAAAGCTTCTAAAGGCTATCAGTTTAGAGTTCTGCCAATGATGGGTCTAGAATTATTGACCTCACTCCAGCATGAGAGGCGATCTATAGCACAATAAACGTTTTTGTATCCATGTGTTTCTCCGCGCGTGTATTTATGTGTATAGGAACGAGCAGCTCAGCCTTTTTTTTGGGGGGGGGGGGGGGTTTAAGTGCTAGTATGTAGCTTTTTTTTTTTTTTTTACCAATCTTCATTGCTATTACCAATTGCCCTATGTGATAGAATACTTTTAGTGACAGGTCCTCTTTATTTGAAAAAACAGGGGTCCGTGGAAGCAATCTGGTGGCTGTTCATCTGCCGGATTGCTTCCATCGCCGCAATTCTGCCCTGCGATTTCAAATGGCTGCAAAACACAGGACGCATTGGTGATTCCATTACTTCTAATGGCACCCCAACTTAATTGTCTCGTGGTATATCGCACTACAATTGCAGGAAATTGCAAGTAACACTGTCGCCCCAAAAGAAGCTCAACTTTTTTTGAGCAACAATCGTTGCGCTTGGCGATTGCAGCACAATTTGCCATGTGACAATCATGGAAAAATCGTGGTACAATTGGGGTGCCGTTAGAAGTAAGGGCATTGCAAATGTGTCCCCCGTGTTTTGCAGTCATTCGACATCACGGAAATCTCCCCTGCAGCTGACAGAAAAAGGTACTATGTACTACAAGTTGCACAAAAAAAGTCTGTGCTCATGCTAAGTGTGAATGAGGGCTCAGTATTCTACGTATGTATCCAGCCCTATGTTGACAGGTTCCCCTAAAATGGAATTGCATTGCTGGTAATGACTAGTTTCCTGAACATCATTTTTTTATTTTATTAGGTAAATAGAAATGGAAGAAGGTGATGCAACTATTTCATTTTGTGATTGTTGGACTGTATTTTTTATTTTTTTATTTATAATGATAACATTTTATAAAGTGTCCTTTATTTTGAATGAAGTGCAGGGGTGCCAAATAGAAGACTTCAGAGGACAAAATGGTCACATTTTGTATTTTTTCCTTACTTAAAGTGATTGTAAACTCTTACATATACCCAGTGAAGTGACTGACCTCAGGTGATACACAGGGATGAAACAAATCCTTCTACATAAGATGTACCTATTCATGTACAGCCGTCTTTTTTTCTACATCCACTTAAAGTGCAGAATTTACACAGGATTTCTCAGCTCTGAAAAGCAGGGGATGGGGAGCTGACTTAACATAAATAAGGGGAGCTGTCAGAGCTGATTGGCGGGAAGAGACACACCCCCATCACAAAGCTCACAGGAACATAGCTGAGGCTGACATTCACAGGCTGTGCCCTCCTCTGTCACCATTTTCTTGTTGGTGTCAGGAAAACTTGTCAGGCGCCGTACACACGGCCGAGGTTCTCGCTGAAAATCAGCGAGAACCTCGCTGGAATGCACATTCCAGCGAGGACCTCGGCCGTGTGTACGGTCTCAGCGAGCTTCCCGTCGGGAAGCCCGTCGAGCCGAAATAGAGAGCACGCTCTCTATTTCCTTGACGGCCCGCCTGGAAGAATGGCTGGTTGCCATTCCCGACGGGCGGGTCGCCGAATTCGACGGCCGGGAGAGAACCTCGACGGGCGGAACGATGTGTTCTGCCCGTCGAGGTTCTCTGCCGTGTGTACGGCACCTCAGAAGTGACTCTTTTTTCAACCTCACCTACTATGTAACTATGTCTGAGGTTTACAACTACATTAAATCTTCAAAATAAACGTGCCACTGCACTTCAGGGGTCCAAGAGTGCACCTCACTTCTTTAGGACATCCAAGTTGTAACGGAGGGCCTGTGGGACCCAGAAGCTCTTAGAAAGCATGAGCCAGAAAATAATGGACAGTCAGAATATATCTTAGACTACCTGAGATGGGACTGTTATGTAATTATTATCCACAATATATTCCAGGATATCTGTGGAGAGCTAGTTGCTGTTTGTTGATTCTGAACTCAACAGGTTAATTGAAAAAGTGACTCATTCATAATGTGGGGACACATACTGTAGGTGTTAATGTCATCAACTCAGCCACCTGTCTGTCTGTTGTGATGTAAATGAATCTAGGATGGCTTCTGAGGATCTTTCATTGTGGCTTGTGCTAATTGACCCTGTATTGTGTGAAGGTCTATTGATGGTAATGTTTATTGTAAGTTAACAGACAGCCTAAAAGTCAGGTGTATTAATCATCAGCTGTAGTTAATTAGCTCATGTAAATTAGGTCAGAATGTCTACTAAAAGATGTGTATTGAGGGGGCTCGTTAAAAAAACATTGTATGATGTTGTGAGTGGAGTTGGGTCATTGTTCATTTGATTACTGCAGTATTCTTTTTGTGTATATAAGAGCCCCCTGTCTCAATAAAGATTGTCAGACCTGCTTGAACTTCATAGAGAGCTGTGTGTGTCTCGTTAATGGGGGAATTCATATGGGTCATGTTCGCCGCATTGTGGAGTGTTGATAGCTGCCTTGTGTGTGGCAATGGAATATCCTAAACGGCTTTAACCCCTGTGCCATTTGGGGTTCCGTTACAAAAGTCATCCATTAAAGTGGTTGTAAACCCACTTTATTGACTTTTACTTACAAGTAAGCCTATAATAAGGCTTACCTGTAGGTATAAAGAATATCTCCTAAACCTGTACGGTTTAGGAGATATTCCCCTCGCAATGCACAGCGGCGCATGCGCAGGGGGGAATCTACGGCCAAAGGACCGGCCACCACTGTCCTGGCCGGATTTAAATCTCCCGCGCGCATGTGCGGGAGTGACGTCATCGCCGCTCCAGCCAAACACAGCGCTGGAGCGGCGATAACCGGAAGACGCGCCGAGTCAAGAGATCTCGCTCGGCGTGGACCAGGTAAGTTTCCTACACCTCGTTCCGAGGTAAGTATTTCATAATGAGCTAATATGCGGTGCATACTAGCTCATTATGACTTTTGCCTTGCAGGTGTGGGGGAATTTTTTATTTTTTTTTGTGGTTTACAACCGCTTTAAGGCAAACACCTAATAAGCCTCAGCGTGAACATATGTTCATCAATAAGCTGCCTAGAATGTAGTCCAGCTGGTTGGTGTATTGTATGACAAATACTTTATTCTGTAGTGACACAAAAACCTTCTCCTCCATTCAATACATTAGCGCTTTATAATTTTTCTTTCTTTCAGACCTTCTCGATGTCTTTGAGGAGCCCTCAGCGTTCTCGTGACGCGCTCTCACGGGGATGTAGAAGTAGCAGCATTGCGATAGAAAGCGTCTCCGAGGATAAAAGGTGCATTTGGGCATTGGAGGAGGGTACCATGTTTTTAGGGGCGGCTGTGACCTTAAAATAAAATTTAAGTTAAACTCTGGGAAACTTTAAATGCTTCTGGTGTTAGTTCAGAAGAAGAAAAAATCAAAATCTATGAGTTTCGAGGATTAAGAAATGTCCTCCTTCTTAAGGGCCCAAATACTGTATGTGGTTAGAAGGACTCAAAAAAAGGCATAGTCATCAAAATGAATTTACATGCAGCTGCTACACTGACCCTGGACAAATTCAAATAATTAATATTGGTTGTGACAGACTCACCCGGGACAGGGGCTTTTGGAGGCAGTGAATGCTAGCCTCTTGCCTTGTGATCATGGGCCCTGGCATTTGGGGAAACGGTCTTCTTTGTATGCCTGGGACCCTTTATATGGCATTAGAGTGACCGATTCATACTGTTGGGACATACAGTGTAAGGAGATGCTAATGCCGTCACCTCCAGCCATCTGTCTGTTCTCTGTGCTAATTGACCCTGCTAGTGTGTGAAGATGTCCTGTGTTTACACTTATGATAATGTGTATTATATAGCAGGTGAGCGAGGAGACGGGACGTCTACCATGAAAGGTCATATCTATGAGTCACCTAGTCCAGGTAAATGATTAGTTAATTAGCTAATTAGCTCATGTTAATTTATGTTCTGGTTACCTCCTCTTTAAACTGTATATAAGGATGTATTCTTGGATCTATTAAACACTCCATGTTCAGTAGACAAACAAGTCTTGTCTCGCTCTGTGCTTGTGAGAAGCTGGAATATCTGATATTTATATCCAGACTGATAGGAAGAGTGTGGGACATTCCATTACAATGGCGATTGTTCAATTTTTTGGGTCCTGTTAACCACATACAATGGTTATTTGAGCCCTGAAGAAGAAGGGGAGTTTTGATCTCCAAAACGTGTTGTCTGTTTTGTGTCTCCTTGATATGAATTTAAAACAATAACAAGATTTTTGAACTTTTAGTCCCTTGGTCTGGTGTTCTCATTAGATTTTCTATTCCTGGATTCCAAACTCTGGGTCCCCTAGCTCAGGAGTACCCCAATTTGGAGGCAACCATACCAGAACCATAGTTCCCTGCCTAAATGTGACATTTAATTGCAAGCTGAAGAAGTCAGCCATCATATATGGGTCTGGTTTTCAGACTGATCTTTGACAAATACATTCTTTCCTCATTAATACAGACAGGACAATCATTAGAACTCTTGGGGCCCCATACAGCCAACCTGACAATGCTGCACCCATCCCCCACACAAAGGTATTTAAGGAGGCCCTTCTCTGCTTCCAGGTCCCATGCTAAATTGATGGGGCCTGGCCATGGTACATGTGGGCCGGTTCTACCTCCTATCAGTGACCCTGATTACAACAGAGCTACCAAAAATGATCACAAATTTATCCTGCTTTCCACATACTGCTCTTATAGAGGATTTGCATAATCTAGGTCAGGGGTTTCCAAACGTTTTCAAACAAAGGGTCAATTTATTTTCCTTCAGACTTTAGGGGGTCGGATTGTGGCCAACAGGGGCAGAAAATGTCACGGACCCATCTGTGAGAATGAATATGGCCTCAAGGTTGGTGGTCAATAGGAGGAGTGGTGCCCCTTTTAGTAGGAGGAATAGTATCCCATCATTGGTATCCATAGAATAAATAATGCCCCATTGTTGGTGTCAGTGAGAGGAATAGTGCCCCAAGGGCTGGATAACGGCTACCAAAGGGCCGCAGTTTGGAGACCCCTGATCTAGGTCATTAGCAGTATGTGCAGCACTGGGGTTGCGATCTCAGATCCTACCAGGGACACTATCTGTATTAAGATTACATGTCCTCCTTGTGTTTGCTCCTTTATGTCTTATAGTCTACTTCCAAAGCCCCAATAAATGCTAGTAAGATAGGTTCCAAATTGGACTTTTTTTTATAAATATGATTGTATGACTGAGTAAAGTGACATTAGATTGTAACCTCCTCTGGGGTAGGCAGTGATGTGAATGGTTTGTGATTGGTTTACTAGTCCACTCAAAACTGATGTTGGTGGGTGTCGGGTAATTGAACCCCCTCTACCCTCTTCTATCTCCCAGGGATGCTATCAGTGAGATCTGTGTGCTGAGTTCCTGGGTCTGTACACATGCTGTACCCATTATGAGGGGCTCCCACCATCCCTTTGTTGAGTTCCCAGGTACACACCTGTTGTGCATATTATGGGTCACCATCCCTGCACTGAATTCTAGGATCTACAGTATCTGTAAGCCGGTTGATATAGCCAGATATGTGCTGTCCCGAAAAGTAGGATAGGAGATAATTTTTTTCCTGGTTCTTTGGCGGGTTCTTCTCTAGGTCTGGTTCAATAATTGAATCATATATAAAGGAACAGTGGTCTGGTACAAGAGTTTAGCCCCCGAGAGAGAACCCCCCCTGGAGTGGTAGTTGGGGAGGGTTCGGGGATTTTTTCCTGTGGAGAATCCAAGAGAGAGAGAGAGAGCTAAACCTGGGGCCTGCCAGGGAGAGAGACAGAGAATAATACCCGCGAGGAGCAGAAGGAGGTCATCTATTACTATTGGGATGTAAAGGCCTTGGGTTTTCCTTTTCGAAGACACCAGCACTGGAGTATGCCTCTGAAGGACTTAAATCTGCATGAGAATGCCTCTAAAAGGACTTTGCTGGACTTAACCTTTGCAGGTATGCCAGGGCAGCACAAGTCTGTGGTTGTGATGAGATAGGAACAATCCTGTTCTTGTATGTTGGACTTTTGAATGTTCATTTTGCACCTTTCTTAAGTAAAACATTGAACCATTGTCCTAGCCTGGTCTGAACTTACTGAAATGCTGAGGAATGTAATGCAAGTAACCGGCACACAGTTTATCAAGTGTGCCTTAACACACAAGGGTAGGAAGATATTGGTCTAGAGTGGAGTAGTGAGAAGACACAAGTGGTTATCTGGGGTATAGGATGGTTTACTTGAGCCTGTCGAAAGTGTGTACCTGTTATTGATGGGACCGCCTCTAGTAGAGAGGGAGATGCTTAGTGTAGCCCAGATGAACTCACCTTGGGGTAGGCCTCTCATGTGACCCACACTTGGCCCCCCAGGAGGAAGGGGACATGGAGGGAGCATCTACCACCTACACTACATGTACAGTTGCTGTGTTAATTTTGAGGGATTGCCACCATCTTTGCTTAGTTCCTGGGTCTTCTGACCTGATGTACCCTTTATAAGGGGTTTCCACCTAGACTGCTTTATTTTATTTATATCATGGGTGATGTAACAGCAGGAGCAGGAGCACCCAAAACTCTCAGGTAGACGTGTACAAATCCAGGAATTATGGGCAGGAGACCTTACTATTGAAGTATCCCTAACCTAGAAGAAGCCAGAGACTGACTTAACTCACCAGTCTCCACCTGTAACTAAAAAAAACTATTTGGGGTGACCCTGTTATTTTATACTGTATGTAAGCAACACAAATAAGCAGGAAATTATTAATCTCTGATTTGTTTGTTTCTCTCCATATGTAAGAAATTTGTCAAACCAGACTTTGGAGTTCTGCCGAAAGCCAATGCCTTCCTACTCCTCATCCAATAGCAGCAGCTTCTGCAGCGCACAAGGCAGTGAGAGCTCCCCGGAGGACAAGATAATGGTGACTCTCCCAGTATATGACATGCATGTCTGCTCTGAGAATTGTTTAATCTCTATGTCTTATGTATTGTTGTCTCATTCCATCACATATCCCAAACATAAAAGAAATATTTCTCATTTCAGGATGGCAAGTATGCAGTTTGGGATAAATGGCTCTTTAATATATTTGCACTATAAAATTATGTTTCTTTCTCGTACATCACGGGACACAGAGCGGCATATTCATTACTATGTGGGTTATATGGAGTACCTTCAGGTGTGGACACTGGCAATCTTCAAACAGGAAGTCCCCTCCCTATATAACCCCCTCCCCTAGAGGGAGTCCCTCAGTTTTTTCGCCAGTGTCTTAGGTGTTGGTCACGGAATAGCTTTGCTCCACATCCTTTGGGATTAAGGGCGGGCTAACCGGATCTGTCCAAGGAGCCTCAGTGCCAAAGTGGACAGTACCCGGGCCCCAAACCGTGGGGTTTTGCCTATAATGCTCCTCTTTGGAGGGCTGGACCCTGGGCCCAGGACTTGGAGTTTGCAAAAAACCATAAGGTTCCTGTTTTGCCAGGGTGCTATATAGGTCCAGGACAGTGGGTACCTTCATAGGACCCCAGGGCCTGAAGGTCTACTACGCTACCCACGGAGATGGGAGAAGACTGGATCAGTTTGCTGGTCAAACATCCTGCAGCATGGAGCAGGTAAGGGGGAGCCTGCGGGACTTGGTTCGACAGCAGGCTCCCCGGGGTAACCTAAAAGGGGGGATAGCCTGAGTATGCTCTGCATGGGCAACCGTGATCACTATGTCTAAGAGACAGGATGACACCCTTTCTCCCCCCATCACTAGGCCCCCCTGTCTAAAGGTGTTGCTAGCTAACCTGCTGTTTCTTCCTAGAAGGCAGTAAACCTCACGGTTCGGTACCTCAAAGAATTCGGCTGGGTCCTAAACCAGGGAAAGTCAGCATTCCAGCCTACAAAGCAGTTGGAATACCTCGGCATGAGGTTAGACACGGAACGTCAAAAGGTGTTCCTGCCCCTGGTAAAGATCAGGGCGATCAAGGGGTTGGTTCAGTTGGTTATAAACAAGAAAAGACCAACTATTCGCCTGTGTATGCGATTACTAGGCAAGCTAGTGGCCACATTCGAGGCAGTACCATACGCTCAGATCCACACTCGCGTCCTACAGGCAGCCATTCTAGCAGCCTGGGGCAAGAGGGCACATGCCTTAGAGTCCCCTTTGACGCTATCATCAAGGGTCCGACAAAGCCTGGCCTGGTGGTTGAACCCTCAGAACCTTCTAAAGGGAAGATCCTTCAGCCCTGTTGTATGGAAGGTAGTTACCACAGACGCCAGCCTGGCAGGCTGGGGGGCGGTCTTCGAGGGGTTCTCCCGCCAGGGAACTTGGGTGAAAGCAGAGAAGCAGCTCCCCATCAATATCTTGGAAATCAGAGCTGCTCGCCTAGCCCTGTTGGCGTGGACCTCCAGATTAAAGGGGTTCCCGGTGAGAATCCAGTCAGACAATGCCACGGCGGTGGCATACATAAACCAGGTCTTTCAGACAATCTGCCAGAGGTGGGGAACGCCAGACGTAGATATAATGGCATCCAGGTTCAACAAGAAACTAGACAGGTTCGTGTCGCGAGTGAGGGATCCTATGGCCTGCGGAACCGATGCGTTGGTTTGCCCGTGGCATCAATTCAAACTTCTATATGCATTCCCTCCACTACAGTTACTCCCCCGCCTGTTGCGCAAGATCAGAGTGGAGCACAAGCCAGTCATTCTAATAGCTCCAGCTTGGCCCCGGAGGGCTTGGTACTCACTAGTCCTGAATATGGCAGTGGGAGACCCTTGGACTCTTCCTCTACAACCAGACCTACTCTCACAAGGTCCGATCCTCCACCCTACATTACAGCGTCTAAATTTGACGGCCTGGAGGCTGAATCCCTGATTCTCAGGGGTAGGGGTCTGTCTAGGCAGGTAATCCCTACCCTGATTAAGGCTAGAAAGCCGGTCCCCAGGGTAATTTATTACAGGGTGTGGAGGAACTATATAGGCTGGTGTGAATCCAAAAGATGGAATTGCCGCAAATATACTATTGATAGGGTGTTAAGTTTTCTCCAGCTAGGAGTGGATAAAGGCCTGGCACTAAGCACAATCAAAGGACAGATCTCAGCTCTGTCAGTGTGGTTTCAGAGGCCGCTGGCCACCCACTCGCTGGTAAAGACCTTCTTACAGGGGGTCTTGCGTATTAATCCTCCTGTCAAGTCACCAGTTTGTCCTTGGGACCTAAATCTTGTCCTGTCCACTCTACAGAAACAGCCTTTTGAGCCTTTGGCTGAGATTCCTTTACTCTTACTGACAAGAAAATTGGTTTTCTTGGTCGCCATAGTTTCGACCAGGAGAGTGTCAGAATTAGCAGCCTTATCATGTAAGGAACCATATCTTGTTCTGCATAAGGACAGGGCAGTTCTCCGGCCCCATCCTTCCTTTCTACCAAAGGTTATATCCAAATTTCACTTAAACCAGGATTTGGTACTTCCATCCTTCTTTCCAAAACCTACATCTAGAAAGGAGGGGTTGCTGCATACCTTGGATATTGTCCGGGCCATGAAGGCCTATCTTAAAGCTACAGAAAAGATCCGGAAAACAGATGTGTTATTCGTTCTACCAGAGGGCCCCAAGAAGGGGCAGGCAGCTGCAAAATCCACCATCTCAAGATGGATTAGACAATTAATCATTCAAGCCTACGGGTTGAAGAGGTTGCCTCCTCCGTTGTCGGTAAAGGCCCATTCTACCAGGGCCATGGGCGCCTCTTGGGCAGCACACCATCAGATCTCTATGGCTCAGATATGCAAGGCGGCAACGTGGTCATCAGTCCACACGTTTACAAGGTTTTATCAACTAGACGTGAGAAGGAATGCGGATTCTGCCTTTGGACAGGCAGTACTACAAGCTGCAGTTTGAAATCCTCGGGATCAGAAACACCCTTGGTTATAAAAAAAAAAAAAAAAAAAAAAAAAGGTTTTTTTCTTGACTAAGTTGGAATTATTATTATGATTTGAGTTTATCTCTAAATTGAATCCTTCTTTGGAAGATGTCTCCCTCCCCTCATTAAAGCATTGCTTTCGGACATCCCACATAGTAATGAATATGCCGCTCTGTGTCCCGTGATGTACGAGAAAGAAAAAGGGATTTTTAAATACAGCTTACCTGTAAAATCCTTTTCTTGGAGTACATCACGGGACACAGAGCTCCCACCCCTCTTTTGGGTGACCATTTTGGGAGGCATACTGCTTGCTACAAAACTGAGGGACTCCCTCTAGGGGAGGGGGTTATATAGGGAGGGGACTTCCTGTTTGAAGATTGCCAGTGTCCACACCTGAAGGTACTCCATATAACCCACATAGTAATGAATATGCCGCTCTGTGTCCCGTGATGTACTCCAAGAAAAGGATTTTACAGGTAAGCTGTATTTAAAAATCCCTTTATTACGACTTTGGGGATTGTAGCTCGGCGACCAGGGGCCACAGAGACTCCATTTGGGGGGTATGTAGCTGAAAACCCATCCCAAAACTGGTCAAAATATAGGGCTCCTATCATTTATGGTTCCGGAGATCTGGGGATGCTTGCGCAGCCTGTCAGAAGCTACATACAGAGCAGCCAGTTTAAATACAAGCTGACACTCTCTGCAGCAGCAGACTGAGAGGATGAGATCACAGGGCTTATAATAATTATTTGTATATTACTTATAGTAATTAACCCCTCGCCGCCCAGGCGGATTCTGACACTTCTCTCCTACATGTAAAAATCATCATTTTTTTTTTTGCTAGAAAATTACTCAGTACTCTCAAACATTATATATATATAAAAAACACTGGGCCAGATTCACAGAGCCCTTACTACTGTATAACTGGTGTTAGACTGGAGTAATTTCAAATTACGCACGTTTTTTAGCTAGTCGAAAACCTCAAACCATGAATAGACGGCTGCGGGCTTCAATTCGACTGGATTACGTGTTCATACGCCTTCGGATCTACGCTGCAATAAAATTGCGCCCACTGGGTGGACTTCCCGTCGTTTTCCGCGTCGGGGTATGCTAATGAGCTTTTGCCGGCGATCCCAGAAATTACGATCTTCAATCGCAATCTCTTACGGCACCTTTAGTCATCTTTTTTTTACGTAACACTATACCAGCTTTTTGCTGGTCTAATATTAGACAGCCCATGTTAAGTATGGCCGTCGTTCCCGCGTCGAATTTCTACGTTTTCCGACGTCTTTTATTATTTTTTACGTAAGTCCGGGAATAGGAATGTTCGTAAACGACGCTACTCAAACAACGAATGACGTAACGTGATTTCACGCAATGCAGGGCGGGAAATTTCTGAACGGAGCATGCGCAGTTCGATCGCCGCGGGGATGCGCTTAATTTAAATGCTTCACGCCCCCCAATTGCGTATTTCGATTACGTGGCGAGAAATAGATTACGTTGCCGTAGCGTACGGGCAAAAATCTACCAGGATTCGGTGTAGAGTGATGGTGAAATACGGCAGCGTAGAGTATTTCGATTACACAGCGCAATATTAAGTGTATGTGAATCTGGCCCACTATTTTTTGTATACTAAGCCAGTGGTCATCAACCCTGTCCCCAGGACCCACTAACAGGCCAGGTTTTATGCATTACCTTGGGGAGATGCAGACTAGAATGCTGCAGCAAATTATATCACCTGTGATGCATTTCAGTTATCTTGCAAACCTGGCCTGTTAGTGGGTCCTGAGGAGAGGGTTGATGACCACTGTCCTAAGCGATGCTTTGAATTATGTTTACAGGTTACATGTTTGGAGTTACAGAGGAGGTCTAGTGCTAGAATTATTGCTCTCCCTCTAACAATCGTGGCGTATGTAACCTGTGTGTATCTGGCTCTGATACTAGCCAGGGCCTTCCCAGGGACTGACTAGTAGCTCTCCCCAGCCTGTCCCCACACACCCTCTCACCTGCTGACCTGTGGGTGGGGGAATCACTCCTGCAGTGTTATTGTGTTCTGCCTATGAATACAATGATCAGTGTTTCTAACTATAGCTGGCAGCACTTATTGTTTTGGGAAAAACCTGACAGGCTGGTTGTAAAACCAGCTAGCTCATACATAGATCGACTATGGCTGGTCTCTGCTTAATTGGCGTAATTTTAATCCATGTATGTACCGCTTAACCACTACGTATATTGCCCACTGTCATACCCTCCACACGTCTCTCCTGTACATACTGCCCACCATCATACCCTCCACACTCCTCTCCTGTACACACTGTTCACTGTCATACCCTCCAAACTTCTCTCCTATACATAGGGCCCACTGTCATACCCTCCACACGTCTCTCCTGTACATACTGCCCACTGTCATCCTCCCCACTCTTCTTCTGTACATACTGCTCACTGTCTTACCCTCCACACTTATCTCATGTCCATACTGCTCAGTATCATACCCTCCACACTCCTCTTCTGTACATACTGCTTGCTCTCATACCCTCCACACTCCTCTCCTGTACATAATATTGTACATACTATTGTCATATACTCCACACTCTTCTCCTACACATACTGCTCACTGTATTACCCTCCACACTCATTTAATGTACATACTGCTCAGTATCATACCATCTACACTCCTCTCCTGTACATACTGCTCACTGTCATTCCCTCCACACTCCTCTCCTGTACATACTGCCCACATTCATACCCTTGACACTCCTGTCCTGTACATACTGCCCACTTTCATAAACCCCTCTATTGTACATAGTGCCGGCTGTCATTCCCTCCACACTAGTCTCCTGTGCATACTGCCCACTATCATACCCTCCACACTCCTTTCCTGTGCATACTGCCCACTATAATACCCTCCACACTCCTCTCCTGTGCATACTGCCCACTATCATACCCTCCACACTCCTCTCCTGTACATACTGCTCACTGTCATACCCTGCACACTCCTCTCCTGTACATACTGTAACCCAGCCTTGCCCTCCACACACCTCTCCTGTACATATTGTAACCCAACCTTACCCTTCACAATCTACATACTGCCAACTATCTTTATCTCCATATTCCTCTCCTGTACATACCGCCCCCCATCATACCCTCCACACTCCTCTTCTGTACATACTGCCCATTGTCATACCCTCCATGCTCCTCTCCTATACAAAGTGCCCTATGTCATACCCTCCATACTCCTCTCCTGTACATAGTGCCCACTGTTAGATCCTCCACATTCCTCTCCATCACTGCACATAATTCTCAGTTTTATACCATCCATACTCCTCTCCTATGCCTCTTACCCACAAAAACAGTTCTTTAAAATTATACTGCATATCCTCAATGTTACCAGCTCGAATGGGCACACTTGTGTTACTTCAACTAAAGGAAATCTTCTCAGTCCTCATAATTGTTCTGCCCATTATTAGTGCTTATTTAATTTTGTGATTACTACTGTGATGTATAGAGGAACATTTTTTAAATGTTGGCAACTATGCACTTAGGCACTGTCCAAGGGCCACCGGGTCAGAAAGGGGCCCCATGAGAGGCTCCTGGCATCCTGTGATAATAAAGCGGTAGTAAACTTTACTAATATTACTACTTTTTAGAGGCCCTGGGGTAGGTTATGCCACAATGTACAAGAATGCACTGCATATTAGCATGATGTTCTTAATCTGGCCCTGATTTTGGGGATATGTGATAGAATGATACATGTGAATAATCTCTTCTACTGAGGCTGAACTGTGATATGTCAGTGAAAAATAACTGCTAGCATACTGTGGATTTAGGGTACTGCACTCCAGAGTATCTATATTTCTGGAAATTGCACTTTTAAAGAAATTTGTCATAAGAGAAACCAATGGATGACCTTTATTCTGAAAATGATGATTGCCTGGCTTTCATGCTGATTCCCTACCTTTATTTATTACTTTGAGTTTCTGCCCTGGAGCAAGTATGCAAATGACGACCCCTAACTTTACTCCAAAATTTTAGACCTTCATGTTCATTCTAGGTGTGGGAATTAGAACTGATGCCAGTTGGCATAACTGTCAGGCAATTAGCATTTTCAGAAATAGGTCAGCAATGACCTTTTTCTGCCTTGACATATTTACTTTCAAGCCCAACTGGTTCCCCGCTGCAGGGATTTTGCTTCACTTCCTGTCTAACACTTTTCCAATAGGCATGAAGTGGAGAGATTTTTATTTCCTGTTCTTTCCAATTTTTGTGAGATAGACAGGAAGTAGGAAAAATAATCAGCTTGGCTGTGCTGTGGGTTCATGCTGTTGTTCCTGTGGTGCAGTTCCACCCCAGGTCGGCAGGTGGCAGCAGTGGAGTCAAGGACTGGATACTTTTTCCCAGCAGCCTATCAGGAGGTGGCTTCCTTGCTGTGCATGCTGGGAGGGGTATTTATGGGGCAGACACCATCTTCCTGGGTCTTCTCCTCGTGTGGCGCCCTCCTTCAGGGTAGCCATTCCATGGCGCCCTGGCAAATGGCCTTCCGGGCCGGGGTTCACATGCTACGCAGAGATCCTGGCTTTGGGACCACGTTGGCCCGGAGCATCTGGTCTGCCGCTTGGGACTTAGTAATCGACTGGGCCCCCCATCTAAAGAGGCCCTGGGCTGTCCATCCTGTTGGAGGAAGCTGTTTGGTGGAGAGTCTGCCTGAGAAGTGCCAAGAGAGGCTGGGGTTCCAATAGGCTTCCTTTGGAGTGCAACCAGCTTCTATAAAACTGACCACCAGCCCCCACTGTTCATGTGCATATGATTTGCTTGTCTGCAGTATCAATGTCTGATTATATGCACAAATTATTTTGTAAATCCACCCCAATGTCTCGGCTGTGGTCTGTTTTCCGATAAATAATAAATGCTACATTTATAAGGATCTAATCCATTTCTTGACGTTCACTTTTTCTTCTTTTTGACAGGACACCTTGAAATAAAAGTTGATGCTGTCACCCCAAGATACTTGGGGACTATATGTATAACACAAGTGCTGATCCTCTCCGACAAATCGAAATAGTCATCAATGCTCCCCATTTCATGGTTGGGGGCAGACTTTGGGGGTTTGTTCCCAGAATCTCCTGTCCTTTAGAAATGCCACTTTGGTTTTAGAATGAATCTAGAGGAATATCAAATATCTATTTTTCTGCATGTATGGATTCAAATTTCCTTAGTGTTCGTAATATTCACATGAAATATTTATTGACAAAAATCTGTATTTAATGATAAAAGAGTATTTATTTTCCTGTAGTAAAATATATAATATTTAACTGTATAGCAGAGTGCTTTGAGTTTTATTACCATTGTGGTGGATGGAGAACATTCTTTGAAAAATGAATTCCGCGGTAAATTGATCAGTCCACCTAAAATTATTATCTCAGTGTTGGGTAAAGTTTCTTCCATCCCTCAGGGACTTGATTCAAGAGTTAAGCTGCTGTGCCCATTATAAGGAGTGCCCACCATCCATGATATTTTTTTATTTTTTATTTGATATTATGGAGAATGTAACAGGACCTGGAACATACACAGGTGAGCAGGAACACCCAAAATCTGGACAGATAAACAGGAACAGTTGGAAATTATGACAGAGAGATCCCACAATTGGACTCAATGTATAAAAGAAGCTAGGGGTCGAAACTAAGGTTTCCCTTTTTGGTTAGGCTGGCCCATTGCAGAATTATGATATATCATATCAAACAAGTGATTTGAAAATAACACATGCCAATTTGTCCAGAATGCAGAGAATAATATACAGCAACGGGCCCCATTAGTTCAACAGAGGAGCCTGGGCACCTGCCACGATGCTCCGTATCGCTGGAACTGAACACCCTGTGGCTTCCTTTGGAGTGCAACCAGCTTCTTCTCATCTACCTCCTGCCAACTGTGCTCCAAGGAAACACACAAGGGGATTGGTTCCAATATTTGGTTGGGCCCCTCCAGCTGTTCCGGTTACCCCCTTCCCCTTTCCCACTGTTCCGATGCCCATGTGTGTCTCCAAATCATCCCTCCTAGCACATATCCCCCCAGTACCATAAATATTCAAAGCAGCTCCTCCTAATCCCCGCCCTCTAGTTCTTGAAGGTTCTTCAATCTCCCAGACACCAGGGGCAGGCATTCTAGTAACCCTGACCCAAAGCCATTATTCCTGGCCAGAATAAGCTTTTACCTACACTCAACTCTAGTAGAACACAGTAGAGTAGGGGTGCCCAACCAGTGGCCCGGGGGCCCCATGTGGCCTACGGAGCCCTCTGATGTGGCCCGTGACCTTCTGCTCTGGGATGATGGTTTGGCAAGCCCAGATCGTAGCCACAGTGTGGGTAAATCGCAGCGCATCAGTGTGAAAGTAGTCTTAGGCCCTTTTCACACGATCGGCCCAAATCGGATTGTACATTTACCTCTACAGAGCAGCAGATGTAAACAGACTTTATTCAGTTTACACCCGCCTACCTTCAATCCGATCCACAAAAAAGAAAACAGAGGGTGATTCGTCCCCTTTCATCTGGGCGGATCGGAGGGCCTATAGAGTAGCTGTGACCTGTCATCCACCCGCTCATTGTGGCCCGTGACTGGTTACCAAGTTGCTTAAGTGGCCCTCACTCTTCAAAAGGTTGGGCACCCCTGCACTAGAGGGTTCTACACCCCTAATCCCCCTCCTAACACACATCCCCCTCCTAGCACATATGCCACTATTTCCCCCTCCTAGCACATATGCCCCTTTAATCCCATATCCTAGCAAATATCCACCCTCTACACCCCCTCCCAGCAAAAAATATCCCCCCTCCTAGCACATATCCCCCTTTAATCCCATATCCTAGCAAATATCCACCCTCTACACCCCCTCCCAGCAATAAATATCCCCCCTCCTAGCACATATCCCCCTTTAATCCCATATCATAGCAAATATCCCCCTCCTAGCACATATCCCCCTCTACCCCCCTCCTAGCAAAACAAAATATATCCCCCCCTCCTAGCACTTACACAAGGGGACACCACAATGATGGTGTTGCAGCATCTCTCTTCATCAGAGAGTCAAAGTCAAATCTACCGACTTCTGTTGTTGGAAGATGTTGTTTTTTTTTTTTTTTTTCGAAAGGCAGTTTTATCTTCCTTACCTCTGGGTTCTGTGGAGAGGAAAAACACCTTGGAGACAGGAAATAATGATTTCAGATAGCACAATTGGATATATACATCACTATATGAGTCATCATTGTATTGCTATCGCTGTACAGGCATGTTTCTAAATGATCTTTATATACATGAAGCTGATTAAGGTTTCATGCTTTATAGATGCATTACTCGTAAATGGTGCACTATGGATTGTTTTTCTATCCTTAAAGGGGTTGTAAAGGTTCGTTTTTTTTTTTTTTTCTAAATTGGTTCCTTTAAGCTAGTACCTTTTCCTTCCATTTCCTTTCTAAATGTTTTTTTCCTTTGTCTGAATTTTTTCACTTCCTGTCTCTCTTCAGTAAGCTTTCCACCATCATCCGAGCCGTGGAAAGTCAGTCAGAACAGCTCACTGAACCGCTTACTGAGGAGGAACAGGAAGTAAGAAATTCAGACAAAGAAAACTAAGGGAAAAAAAACATTTAGAAGGGAAATTGAAGGAAAGGGTAAGTGAACCAACAATGCACTAGATTAAAGGAACCTATTTAGAAAATAAAAAATCTATTGGATAGCAATAGGTCAAGGCACTTGCCAACCCAAAAGGCTCCAGACAACTGCCAGTAGGGGGCAGAATAGAAAATGCAAAACAGCAGACAAAGCGCAACTAAAGCTGTGATTTCAAATACCTACAGGTTCCATGACGTATTGTGGACGTACATTTCTAGCTTCCAATGTATCCCAGTTTATTCCCATGAAGAATGGGTGTGGTTGGAAATTTCTTTGTGCATACATGGGCTATGGATTAAAAAGATAGATCATCAAAAGCAAAAAATAAACAATTTAATTTAGCCAATTTTATAGGTAAACTTTTTCTATCTCCGAAAGTGTAGAGCAGTTTCTCACCTCCTTTCTTAAGTCCAGGTCCACCCCAGAAACCCACCCCCCACGATGGTTCCCAGGTCCATAATTTTTTTGCCCGAAGTTGGGCTTTAAGAACCTCTTTGTGGCCAGAAAAACTACAGCACCACCAATAAATGGCCAGTGTGTACCTTACCTTCTCAGGGTTATTAGATGAAGTGTCCGAGCAGAAAGAAATTTCTCTCATCTTTGCTAAACCAACATTGATAATCTTGACATGTCCGGTACTGTCAATGAAGATGATGTTGATATGTAGGTCACTGTAAAGAAGAAGGAACAAAAATGGTAAGCAGGCTCTTCACAACTAGAACAGGGGGGGGTCCAAACATTTTAAACAATGAGCCAAATTGCTAAAATTTATAGGGGAACAGACTGGGGCCAAAAAATGGGAGTAAAAAATGCTGCAGCGTCAGTGGAAGAAAACAATGCCCCAGGCTTGGTGGTCATTGGAAGTTTGAATATTTTATAGTGTTTGTGGTCAGTAGGAGAAGAAATAGGGCCCCATCATTGGTATCAGTGGTAGAAATAGTGTCCCATCATTGGTATCAGTCAGGGCTCAAGTCCTGCGGGAATGCATGGGAACGGAGTTCCTGCACTTTTTTCACAGCAGGAACGCAGTTCCCTTTGCAGGACGAGAGCAGCCGAGCCATCCGAGCCAATCCTTCACTAAGCGGCGATGCCCAGCTTGAGTCACTGTCAGGGGCAGGCAAACCTTAGTAATCCTTTATGTTACTGGCCGCTTCCTGTATATGGATTCAATAGGTAGTGTGTGGGTATTCCGTCACTTCCTCGATGCCGCAATGTCTCCTGGGAGCATTTGTCATTGTTCCCAGGAGACATTGCGGAGGTCTGCCGCGAGTTATCGGGGGATTTAGAAAGAACTTGCGTTTTAGTAATTATGCATATGAGCGTATCTTTTTTTTTTTTTAGTTGGGAATTTTTTGATGTGTACATGTGGTTATGTGTGTATATGTACGTGTATATTTATACACATCTTAACCAGTGTACAGATTGTCCCATAATATAACAACCCTATTTTTACCTCTATTTTTATGATAATATTTATCAATTTTAAAATTTGTTCTATCTAAATATAGTGTTATTCTTTGATTCTATTAATTTAATTAGTCCCACCTTCATCCACTAGGGGGTGTTAGTTTATATCATCTTATGCAATTTCTATTAATTGATAGGCCAATCAATAATAGGTTTATTTAGGTATAAGTGAACACTGGATCATGTGATTAATAATGAATTGATTGTAATTTTTACCAGATGTTGTATGTGTCTACATGTATTGAAGTCAGAAGATATGTCCTTGTAGTAGTGAGTACTAAAAGTCTTATTAATTTGTCACTATATATGGCCAGCAATAGCTAGAGTTTTAAATAGTACTGATTTCTTCATATTTGTTGAATTTTTACTATTTTGCCACAAGATGGCGATCACAGGCAGACTTGTATATAAGCTGGCCTTAGTAATCCATTAGAAATAGCTTGAAAAAGGTGCGCGCCGTGTGACAGACATCTAACACACGGCAATTGCACGGAAACGCGTCCCATCCTTGAGGTACTGCGTGATGACGTCATCCCCCCTCGCCAAGCCGCAATAGCTTCTCAGCGTGCGTTCCAGAGTGCGTTCCAGCCTTCCTCGCTGATTCACTCGTATACAAACACCGGCACGCTTTCGGATTCAGCGTTGCTGGTGTTACCTTCCCTGCACAGCAGACATCAGCTGGATGATCTCCCTGGGACGCTATTTATCCTCGGCTGGTTTGACGATCCATGCAGACCCTCACCTCACTTTATGCCTGTGAACTTCAAATTACCATGTGAGTGCTTTTGTGTTATTCTATCATTAAAGTTCAGCAGTTTTACTTATTGGCGCCTGTTCTTTTGTTTTGTTTACATGTCCTTGGAGCATTGCTTCGGCTCCCCACACAAGGCTGCCTTATATCCAAAAAACTGTGACTCACCACCAAGCCTGTTACAGCTTGTAGGACTTTTGCACTGAGGACAGTCTAAATTACAGTAGGTTCTTGTTTGCGCCAGCATTGTGTATCTTTTTTTTTTTTTTTGGTGGGGGAGTGGATCTTGGGTGAAAGTTCCCACACTTTTTCCCCCAGGACTTGACCCCTGGTATCAGTGGTAGAAATAGTACCCCATCATTGGTGTCAATGGGAGGAATAGTGTCCTATCATTGGTATCAGTGGGAGGAATAGTCTCCCATCATTGTTGTCAGTGAGAGAAATAGTCCCCACATCAATGGTGTCAGTGGGAGAAATAGTGCCCCAGTATTGGTGTCAGTGGGAGAAATATTCCCACATCACTGGTGTCAGTGCGAGGAATAGTGTTCCATCATTGGTATCAATGGAAGGAATAGTGCCCCATTATTGGTGTCATTGAGAAGAAAAATGTCCCACATCACTGGTGTCAGTGGGACAAATAGTGCCTTTCATCAGTGGAAAGAATAGCTTCCCAAGGTCCAGATAGAGACAAGTAAGGGGCCACATCTGGCTTAAAAGTAATATATCTATAATTGTACATTCTACCTCCCTGCCCACTACCAACGAACCCCATAGTAGCACTTTACTTATGGTGTCATTATTCACAGGTTTCCTCTTGGGTATGAAATTTTCCAATGTCACACCATTCAAATACTCCATGATATAGCAAAGGAAATCCTAGAAGAAGAAGGTAAAACAGATTGAAAATTGTAATACATTTATTATTCACAATGGGAGTACATATTCAACCCTTCACCTGTCTGTGAAAGGTCTCAATTTATTCAGGTTATTTTTTTAGAAATAGTCAAATTTAACTGGGCTTGTTCTATGGTGACGACGACATTATGGCTCCTTTAGCAGTAGGAATTGAAGGACCTGCTTGCATGACCATCAAACCCTCCTCAAGGTTACAGAACCAGTCTGGTTGACTAACAACATTTACCAATGTAAGTGATTGGATAGCTATAAGGGAGTAGGGAAATGTGATATTCTAATTGATATGGACTCTCCTAAAATACCCCCAAAAAAGGTCTAATATAAAGTTGCTTACCTCTGTCTGGAAAGTAGCAAGTAGTTGCGGAAAGAACCTGCTCCCTTCCGTCGCTTCCATGGCATGGAGCTTTACCAAAAATCTTTCAAGATGCCAGGGAGGTTTTTGGACCATTTTTATTGCCACCAGCTGACCAATGGTACAATGTGATGCCAGGAACACCTGAAGGAGAAAAAGTAATAGGATATTAGTATTGTCAATTAATGGTTGGCCCACCCACCGGTGATATTTCTTTTTTGGGTTAGATGTAAACATGCCAATCATCCGATGGCTCTTCACATCTCACATGGTCTGCAGTTTTTGAAATTCCCATTTCCACAATCCATTTTTTTACACATATAACCACACTCTTCCTCTATAAGTGTGCAAAGTTTGTTGTCCAGGGGACCTACGGTAGGGGAACATCGATTTTTCAAATTCAAAATTCAAATTCGGGCACCCCTTCCATAGACTCCCATGTTAAATGGTAATTTCACCAGTAACTTTGGGGACCCGGTACTGGCCGGCCGTAGGTCCCCTGGACCCGAAACTTGGAACACATATAGCCCCAGTTCTCCTCTACAAGTGTGTAAAGTTTGCTGTTTGGGGGCCGGGGGGCACTGATTTTTCAAAGCCGGGCACCCCTTTTATATACTTCCATGTTAAACACAAGTCCAGTCAGTTCTTTGTGGTAAAATTTGGTGCCTCGGCTTATATTCGGTCAGCCTATACTCGGGTATATACGCTAATCCAAAAACAAGTTGAAAAAAAATGTTTTAAACAAATACTAAAAAATAAATAATAAAAATTACACCTCCTCTGTCCCATCGTGCTTACACGCAAATGCATACGTTACTAGACATGTGCAGACTGGAATATTTTGTTTCGTTTTTTCGTTTTCGTTTGGAAAATAAATTGATTTAGTTACTCCCGAAAATCGTTTTGATTTACTTAGTTTTTCGTTGGGGAATAGCTTTCGTCCCAAAATCCAATAATACTTGGTTTCTGTCAAATGGTCAAAAGAATATTCGACGGAATGTCGAATCTTTTTGGTTGCTGGTGATTGATGAAATGAATATTCAACGGAACGTTGAATCTTTACGTCTCATAACTCGAAATCTATTTTCTGTAATGTCGAATCTATTATTTCTATAGTGTCGAATTTTTTCTCTAGAATGTTGAATCTCTCTATATCGAATTTTTACCGCAACGAAAACGAAAATAAAGCATTTTTTATGTCGGATCTTTCGGTTTTCGTTTCTTGCACTTTCGTTATCGTTTGGTAAAACGATAACGGAAAAAACAGATTTTCGGACGAAAATGCATTCTAACGAAAACGAATGCACATGTCTATACGTTACTCCCGCACACAAATGTAAACAGTGATCGCACCACACATGTGAGGTATTGTCACAAATGTCGCCTATGGAGAGAATTTTAAGCACGATAGTTTTCCGCCATTCCACGTGCTGACGCAATTTTAAAGCATGACATTTTAGGTATCTATTTACCCGGGTGTAACATCATCTTTCACATTATACAAAAAAATTGGGCTAAGTTTAGTGTTTTTGTTTTTTTTAATTCATGAAAGTGTTTTTGTATTAAAAAAAAAAAAAAAATTATTCTTTAGAGCCTCTGCTAAAAAAAATAGTAATTTTCGATTGTCAGAATTGGCCCGCATACAAAGTGGTTACAATTTTGGCGTGGGGTTTCCCGTAAAATTCATGCCAGGACCCCCACACTCTAATGGAGAATTGAGTACCTTTTTTTTTCATGGAGCTTCTATTTCAATTTCTTTAGAGACCTGATACAGTAGCTCTTCAAAACTAGAAAAAGAATAGTGGTTATCGATTGCTTGCTTATAACAGATCTATTGCTTCAATAGAAAAAGTAGCCTGCACCAGGTCATCCTATGAAGGAAAAAAAAAAAATGTAGGTAAAAGAAAATAAATAGGAAAAAAAAAGTTTCACTGGATTTTGTTAGTTATACTTACCACACTATAAATTAAAAGTGAATATTTGTAATTATGGATGGTTTAGTGAGTGGGTGCAGTTAGACGTTTTTCCTGGAAGAAATACAATTTAAAATACTTAAAGTGGATGTAAACCCAAAATGTTTTTATTTATTTATTGATGTCACAATGTAGAGTATAAGATTTCCTATCATCTGTGCCTAGTCTTGCCACACAGAGTTAATCCAGCTCTGAGCAATCCTCTTTTATTGTTCAGTGAAATAAAATGGACTTGCAAAGAAAAACCTTAGTCCGTTCCGCCCCTTGCTGTGAATGACAGGTTATTTACATATCTTATGCACTAGCCTGGAGACAGGCATTATTTTTTAATTCCCACCCCACTTCTTTTCTGAAGTCATGTGGTTACATTTCTGGATTTTGACTGGATTTTAGTGATCATAGCAGAATTTAGTGTAAGCTATACATAGAAAAAAATGCATGTTGACAAGGAGAGTGTAGAGAAGGGCGGGGAGTCTACTGACATCACGACTCCACCCACCGAGCTCCAGACAACAGATCCACCCACAGAATCTGCAGTTTTTCAGTTCTTATAGCAGACAGAGGGGAGACATTTGACAGGTAAGGATACATGCAGGAGGCATCTATATCCTTATAGATCAGCACTATGGCAGAGATGAAAGGGGTTTACATCCACTTTAAGAAAAAAAATATATTTTAAAAAAGAAAACATGATGAGGCTTTTGTGGTCTTCAAGAATGCCCATGGCCATGGTTTTCAAGAATGCCTAAATATATGTTCTTTTATAGTACTGGATGTAACAAAACATATCTCTAAGGCGGCGTACACACGTCCGAGAACCTCGTCGGGCTAAACACATCGTTCCGCCCGACGAGGTTCCCGATGAGCGGTCGGAAAAGCTTGTCGAGCCAAAGTCCTCATTGAACAACGAGGAAAAAGAGAGCATGCTCTCTTTTTTGGCTCGACGAGCTTCCCGACGGGACGCTCATCAGAAGTGTACACACGACCGAGAACCTCGGCAGAATATGTCTCCCAGCGAGCTTCTCGCTGGATTCTGTCGAGAAGCTCGGTCGTGTGTACGCCGCCTAAGATAGATCTTGCCTTGGGGTAACAATAAACTTGTCAAAAGGAAAAAAACAAACATACAGTATATGTTATTATACAGCAGATATGTTAGACTGGTATTTTTGGGGTTTAAAGCGGTTGTAAACCCGCATTGACTTTTTTTTTTTTTTCACTCCTGCAAGGGAAAAGGCATAATGAGCTAATATGCAAAAAGGCATAATGAGAAACTTACCTGGTCCACGCCGAGCGAGATATCATCTTGACTCGGCGTGTCTTCTGGGTATCGGCGCTTCAGCGATGTGATTGGCTGGAGCGGCGATGACGTCACTCCCGCGCACGCGCGCGGGAGATTTAAAATCGGCAAGGTCCGGCGGTTGCCGGTCCTTAGCCGAGAATCCCCCCCTGCAATCAGCGGCGCATTACGAGGGGAATATCTCCTAAACCGTACAGGTTTAGGAGATATTCTCCTTACCTACAGGTAGGCCTTATTATAGGCTTACCTGTAGGTAAAAGTAAAAAAAGTGGGTTTACAACCACTTTAATGTTTTAGAGTTATCAAACTGCTTCATGGGACAATTTTCTACATTTGAGTAGTTGTCTTTGATGTTACATTTAAAAAAGTGGTAAACCCTTACAATCCACTTTTTACTACAGGTAAGCCTATAATAAGGCTTACCTGCCGCTACCCAGGATATATCCCCTGTATCAGCATGTGCCAACGTCATCGGCACATGCGTACTAAAACAATGACTCGTTTGTGCCGTTGCTTCAGCTAGTCTGCCATTACCGGTGGCTCATGCCCGCATGCGCCGGTGTGACATCATCGCGGCTCCGATCCAATCACAGCGCCGGAGCCAGCAATACCCGGAAGTAACTCCAGGAGCGATTTCGCCAGCCGGAGCAGTATACGCTGACCGCTGCGGGGGATTTGATCTAAGGTGAGTATTTCATAATGAGCTAGTATGCTCATTATGCTCAGTGGTTTACAACTAGCCTTTGCAGTATGGTGCACATGGAAACAAACAAACAAATTTCCCAGGACATTTGAAAGCTAGCCTGCATACAAACCAGATTGACCCTGCTAATAATTAACATTAAAATACAGGGTTTAGTTGCACACATTTGCAAATATATGTGGAAGCCGCAGTGCCCACGTCAAGGCACCTCTGCATACTGCGGGCCTAACTATATTTTTGTGAGTCTCCATGTTGGAGCACAAATAGCAGTGTATAAATTAAGGGCAGGTTTGCCTGGAGGGAGCCCACTCCTCCTTAAAGGCACAGGAACACATTGGACGCCTAGCAAGAGCACAATGGCAACTGAAGGCATCCAATGTGTCCCCACACCAAATCAACCAACAAGCTATACAAAATGATGGCAACCACCCCAATTTATAACTAGCTTTTGCAGTAAGGTGTGCATGGAAGGGCAAAACACATCAACAACAAACAAAGATCTCCGAGCACACTTACCAGCTAGCCTGCAAACAAGCCAAATCCGCCCTGTCTAACAATTACCATTAAAAACAGAGGGTTTTGTTGCACACATTTGCAAATATATGTTAAAGCTGCAATTCTGTTTTTTTTAAGGCCACATTAGTATTGTTTCCTTTACAGCTTCTTGCAATCTTAAGTTAAAGTGCAGTCATTCTACACATAAAGAAAGATGTCGCTCCAGCTTCTGAAATGAGGAAGCAACAATGCAGCTCATTTGCAGATTGGAGGCTTTAATGTTGTGGTGAGAGTAAATCCCCTCAAATCACATAGCATATTAATGTTAAAATATCAAGGCGCCCTTTTCATAAGTATAAAGGGGGAGACAGGAAGGTGTCTGCTGCACTGACATCCCCCTGTTAACCGCACATAAATAAATAAATAAATAGATAAATAAATAAAGAAAGAAAGAAAGAAAGAAAGAAAGAAAGAAAGAAAGAAAGAAAGAAAGAAAGAAAGAAAGAAAGAAAGAAAGAAAGAAAGAAAGAAAGAAAAAAAGAAAATAACAAAATAACAAAACAAAAAAAAAAAAAACATATAAAGAAGGAAGAAACAAAGAGATAAAACCAGAGTACTGAAAATCATTTACGTTTTACATTTTATTGAAACCTGCACTCTTCCGTTTACTTAGTGTGTTGGCGTTGGCGAGCCACAATTACGACCTCTGTATATGTTGACGTGCCACGATTACAACCTCTTCATATGATGGACGCCCACGGATATGGGCCTCTGGATAGGTTGGGGGCCCATGAATACGACCTTTGCATAGGTTGGCAATGCACGATCACAACCTCCTCATACGATGGCGGCCCACGGATATGGGCCTCTGGATAGGTTGGGGGCCCATGAATACGACCTTTGCATAGGTTGGCAATGCACGATCAAGACCTCCTCATACGATGGCGGCCCACGGATATGGGCCTCTGGATAGGTTGGGGGCTCATGAATACGACCTTTGCATAGGTTGGCAATGCACGATCACGACCTCCTCATACGATGGCGGCCCATGGATATGGGCCTCGTCAAAGGTGTGTGGCTGACATCAACAGCAACTAAATGTGAAATTGCAGGATTTCCGCACTTACCTTACGGAATTATCAAAGCAAAAATCAAATGCCTGGTGCAGCCAGGTTTTGAACTATCCAGTGGATTACACTGGTTATCACCTCTCGTGTATGCAAACGGATTTGACCCTGGAAATTAGCATCAAAGACCGGGTTTGTAATCCTGCCCCGTAGGACTACTCTTAGTGATATTCCATCCCAATCTAGGGTACGTTCAATAACAAACACGCAGTCTGTGGGATCCATCCTGGAAAAAGAAAAAAGGATTATATGTAGAGATGGCAATAATAAACCTCCAAAAAATGAATGGGAGTGAGGTAACATTCTATAATATACAGTGTACTGTTGCCATGTTACAACCAAAAACATAAATGTATTTTATTGGGATTTTATGTGATAGACCAACACAAAGTGGCACATAATTGAGAAGTAGAAGAAAAATTATAAATGGTTTTCCAAATATTTAAAAAATAAATATATGAAAAGTGTTGCTGATACTTCTAACTAAAATCTAGTGGAACCAATTGCCTTCAGAAGTCATTAGTAAATAGAGTCCATCTGTGTGTAATTGAATCTCAGTATAAATACAACTTTTCTGTAAAGCCCTCAGAGGTTTGTTAGAGAACCTTAGTGAACAAACAGCATCATGAAGGCCAGGGAACACACTAGACAGTTCAGGGATAAAGTTGTGGAAAAGTTTAAAGCAGGGTTAGGTTATAAAAAAAAATATCCCAAGCTTTGAACATCTCACAGAGCACTATTCAATCCATCATTTGAAAATTAAAATATTGTGGCACAACTGCAAACCTACCATGACATGGCCGTCCACCTAAACTGACAGGCCGGGCAAGAAGAGCATTAATCAGCCAAGAGGCTCATGGTAGCTCTGCAGGAGCTGCAGAGATCCACAGCTCAGGTGGGAGAATTTGTCCACAGGACAACTATTACTTGTGCTCTCCACAAATCAGTTTTTAAGGGCCCTTTCACACTGGTGCGTTTTTGCCGCGTTTTTGCGGTAAAAAAAACGCTCATAAAACGCTCCCCATGCCCCTCTCCATTGAAATGAATTAAAAAACGCGGAAAACGCGGTAAAATCGTGGCGTTTTGCCACGATTTTAATCGCGGCAAAACACAGCGATTTTACCACTTTTTACCAAGTTTTTACCGCATTTTTAATTCATTTCAATGGAGAGGGTCATGGGGGGCGTTTTAATAGCGCTATTTTTACCGCGAAAATGCGGGAAAAACGCACCAGTGTGAAAGGGCCCTTATGGAAGAGTGGCAAGAAGAAAGTCATTGTTAAAAAGAAAGCCATAAGAAGTCCCATTTGCAGTTTGCGAGAAGCCATGTGGGGGACACTGCAAACATGTGGAAGAAGGAGCTCTAGTCAGATGGAACTTTCTGACCTAAAAGAAAAATGCTATGTGTGGCAGAAAATTAACACTGCACATCGCCCTGAACACACCATCCCCACCGTGAAACACGGTGGTGGCAGCATCATGTTGTGGGGATACTTTTCTTCAGCAGGGAAGATGGTCAAATCAAAAATCTGCAGAAAATGTAATAGTGGGGTCTAATGCCGCGTACACGATCGTTTTTCATCATGGAGTAAAACGTCGGTTTTTGGCATGAAGAAAAATTAAGTTTTTCCAACTTCATCATTAAAAACGACGTTTGCCCACACACCATCGTTTATTTTTAAATGATGAGCAAAGCGCGGTGACGTACGACAGCACTCTAAAGGGGAAGTTCCATTCAAGCTCCCGGGTTTAAAACGTCATTTTAAATCATGCCGAAAAAGGATCGTGTGTACGCGGCATTACAGTCTGCAAAAGACTTGAGACTGGGTTGGAGGTTCACCTTCCAGCAGGACAATGACCCTAAACATACAGCCAGAGCTACAATGGAATGGTTTAGATGAAAGCACATTTATGTGTTAGAATGGCCCAGTCATAGTCCAGCCCTAAATCCAATTAAAAATCTGTGGCAAGACTTGAAAATTGCTGTTCACAGACACTCTGCATGACTGGCTACTTCTCAAAAAGGGGTCATTTGGGGGGTATTTTTACTGTCCTGGCATTTTAGGACCTGAAGAAATTAGATAGGCTGTCAGTACATCAGGATTGATCAAGTTTCAAATATATACCATAGTTTGTAAACACTTTAACTTTCACACAAACCAATTAATAAACAGTTTTTGTTTTTCCAAAGATGTGTAGCAGAATACATGTTGGCCTAAATTTATGAAGAAATTCGATTTTATTGGATATGTTTTATAATAGCAAGTAGAAAATAATATTTCTCTTCTTCCGTTCATGGACGGACACAGCAGCAATTGACTTTAGCGTATTGTATCCTTCCTTCCAGGAGAGACTAGGCAGAAAACAGCACTTTAAGTGTTAAAAACACTTTCCTCAGTACAGCTCCTCCCAGGGGGCGTGGTCCCCCGGGTATAACCCACTCTCTGACTCAGCAGCTCCAGTTTTTTTCTGCCTAGCGTCAGGAGTAGACATGGCCTTGCTGGAGTCCATGCACTCTGCAATTTTTTTGCTTTTGTTTTGTTTTAATCCTGCATTTTTTGATCCTGAGATCTACTATCATCTGCCGACTGGGTGACAGGCTGGATCTTGATCCTTGTAGTCCCCCCATGCTCGACCATCGAGCGTGTGCCGGCCCTCAGCTCAGCTCTGGGTCATCCACGACGTGCCCCGTTGCTCCAGGGGAGGCCGGGGAACTACATGTTCCAGGGCACACATATGACCGGTCTCTATGGCTTTGTCACAGTGTGTCTGGCCGACAGCCATGCCGTTTAGCGGACGTTGGTTCTGTCTGGAATGCCTCCAGCCGGTGGTCGCGGGATGGGTAAGTAGTGGCCCCTTGCCCTGGCAAGGTGGTATGGCTGGTGCTTTCCTGGGGAGGTCGAATGAGGGTCCGCCCTGCTTTCCTCTCTCCCTTTCTCTCCCTCCTTCCCCATGCTGGGTGGCGGCTGTAAGGGGGGGGGGCGCTTGGGGCTCTGTCATCAAGGAGGCTGTGCTGCTGTGTGGTGCTATTAATTTTTTGTAGTGCCTTTCCTTGCATTTTGCATCCTGCGAATTGCTTCCTGAGGGACGGGGCAGAGCGGACAGCACTCTCAGCGCTTCAGCAGCACTACAGCCAGGCTGGGTGGTGAGTTACCTGGGGGTCCCCTGCTTTCTGTTTTGCGGCCAGGAGGGTGACCTGTGGGCCTCTGCCTTGCAGTACTAGGGCAGCATAGCGGTGGGTCAACATGGAGTCTGAACAGAGGCTTCTACCCCAACCATGCCTGAGTTAACCCTTAGTGCCCCTGCGGTCTCTGTAGAGCCCATACGGCAGTCCCTTAGGCGTTTATCGCCACGATTGAAGAGACAAGTGGCCAGAAGGGGGGGGGGAAAACCCTCCCTGTGCCTGCTTCTGGGGATGGCTCTGACATGGAACCAGACCCTACTGCTGGCTCTGGTTCTGTCATGTCAGATGATGCAGGCTTAGCCCACACGGTGAGGATGACTCTGCTTCAGGGTCAGCGCTTGATCAGGCGTTTTGTTGGAGCTCTTATCACTGCGGTGTTCAGGATCTGCTGGTCAGGGGAGTGATTGTACCGGTTCCTTTAGGGAACGGTTTCAGGGGTTTTTACTCTAATCTGTTTGTAGTCCCCAAAAAAGGAAGGGGTCTGTCCAATCCTGGACCTCAAGGCCCTTAACTCTTTTGTCAAAGTGCAAGGATTCAGAATGGAATTGTTCCCTCTCCAGACACTGCAAACTGCGGTGCAGCGGTTAGCGACCCAGAAGTGGTCGTCTCTTCGCTTTTGAAAGAGAATTCTGGGTCCTATGGTAGCCTCTTTCGAGGTGGTTCCGTATGCCCAATCTCACACTCGAGTGTTACAGAAATAGATTCTGTCACGTTGGTACAATCTCACTTCATCTCTGGATTACCAGATTTGGGTGAGTCGCCTGGTCAGGTCCTCCCTAGTGTGGTGGCTGACATCTCCGGTACTTTGGACTGGGAAATTATTTCTGCCGTGCTATCGGACGGTGGTCACGACAGATGCCAGCCTCTCCGGCTGGGGGCATTTCTGGTGTGTCCAGTCAGCCCAGGGGCGCTGGACTCAGGTGGAGTCCTGTCTGCCAGTCAATGTCCTGGAGCTCTGGGCTATCACGGCGGAGGTTGCACACATCCTTCGGTGAGCCACAAGGTTCCTTTCCGGCTCTGTCGGCTGTGTACACTCCGGGGGTGCAGAATTGGCAAGCCGACTACCTAGGTCGCCAAACACTGAACCAGGGAAAATGGTCATGGTACCCGGAAGTGTTTCAGATTTGTGCCAAAAATGGGGCACTCCAGGCGTGGCCAGGTCAAGAGACCCTTGGGCGGACACTTCAGATGCATTGGTGGCACCGTGGGGTCACTATCGCCTAATCTACACCTTCCCTCCTCTGAAGCTTCTCTCTCGCCTGTTGCGCAGAGTGGAAGCGGAGGAGATACCAACAATCCTGGTCACAACTGTACAGCGCGCTGCGGGGAAGCCCTGTGTTGTCCGTGTCCCTTGGACACGGCCAATCACAGATCGCGGCAAACGGCCAATCAGAGCGGCCGTTTGTAATGCGATCTGTGGGCGAATGAGAGATGATCTCTCATAGATCATCTCTCATTGCCGGCTCACACAGAGACAATGTCCTGTCTCTGGAGGGGAGGAGCCCGATCTGTGTTCCTTCCTACATAGGGACACAGGTCGGTCACCCCCCCAGTCACCCCCCCCCCCTCCTCCCACAGTTAGAACACACCTAGCATACACATTTAACCCCTTCCTCACCCCCTAGTGTTAACCCCTTCGATGCCAGTCACATTTATACTGTAATTAGTGCATATTTATAGCACTGATCGCAGAATAAATGTGAATGGCGCCAAAAATGTGTCAAAAGTGTCCGATGTGTCCGCCATAACGTCGCAGTACCAATAAAAATCGCAGATCGCCGCCATTTCTAGTAAAAAAAATAAAATAAAAAATAATAATTCTCTCCCCTATTTTGTAAGCGCTATAACTTTTGCGCAAACCAGTCGCTTATTGCGATTTTTTTTTTTTTTTTTTACCAAAAATATGTAGAAGAATACGTATCGCCCTAAACTGAGGAAAAAAAATGTGTTTTTTTTTTTAATTGGGATATTTATTATAGCAACAAGTAAAAAATATTGTATTTTTCTTCAAAATTGTCGCTCTTTTTTGTTTATAGCGCAAAAAATAAAAATCGCACAGGCGATCAAATACCACCAAAAGAAAGCTCTACTTGTGGGGAAAAAAGGACGTAAATTTTGTTTGGGAGCCACGTCGCACGACCGCGCAATTGTCAGTTAAAGCGACGTAGTACCGGAAGCTGAAATTTTACCTGGGCAGGAGGGGGGTGTAAGTGCCCAGTAAGCAAGTGGTTAAATATCCCCAAAAAATATATAAACATTTATTTTCCTCAGTTTAGGCCAATACATATTATTCTACCTATTTTTAGTAAAAAAATAAAAAAATCGCAATAAGCGTTTAACGATTGGCTTGCCCAAAATGTATAGCGTTTAAAAAATAGGGGATTCTTTTATGGCATTTTTATTAATATATTTTTTTTACTACTAATGGTGATGATCAGCGATTTTTTTCGTGACTGCGACATTATGGCAGACACATTGGACAATTTTGACACATTTTTGGGACCACTGTCATTTTCACAGCAAAAAGTGCTATAAAAATGCATTGATTACTGTGAAAATGACAATTGCAGTTTGGGAGTTAACCACTTGGGGGCGCTGAAGGTGTTAAGTGTGACCTCATATATGTTTGATGTATAGAGCATTATATCATCTACAAATTAGAATCGTTAAATATTTTGGCTGTTGTCGAATTTTAATTTCTGACTTCTCTGCAGTGGTTTGGAGATGTCTGGATAGGGGGTAGGGATGGTCTTGAACTTTAGCTGTTCATTTGTTCGTAGAACAAACAAACATATGGGGAGCTTGCAGCAAATTTGCCCGCCCCGGAGCAATCCATAATACACTGCAAGATTGCAGTGCATTCACGGCTGTAGATTAGCCAAAGCATGTACCTGACATGCATGCTTTGGCCAATCCCAGCGTGATTTGCTGTGAGAGCCATGATTGGCCAAAGGCCTTTGCCTATTCATGACTCAGGGGCTAAGTCCATGCCCCACACTATAAAAGGCCGCTGCTTACACAGCGGCCATATATAGTGAATGAATGGAGATTAGGCAGGTAGTGTAGTGTGCAGTCAGTGCAGTATATATAATACAGTTCAGAGTATATAGTGCAGTCGGTGTAGTATATAGAATACAGTTCAGTATTATAGTGCAGTCCGCGTAGAATAGATAATGCAGTAGAGAGTTTATAGTGCAGTCAGTGTAGTATATGTATTACAGTTCAGAGAATATACTGCAGTCAGTGCCCCCCCCCCCCTCTCCTGAACCATTGGAATCTGGAAGCCCCCTTTAACAAGAGGGCCCCAGATCTCGCTCCACCATGTGAATGGGTATCGGGTACATTGTACCCCTACCCATTCACCAAAAAAAGTGTCAGTGGGTGACCTCACCCTTGCCTATATAATAGCTGTCAAAGTGAATAGACAGCAGTCGGCGGGAGGTACGTTTTTTTTAGTTATTTCTATTTTTCTGGTCCGTCGGCCTGCGTGATTGATGATGGATTTACATAGATTTTTACAATGAAGAAATTGTCAAAACTTTCTCTTGTGGTTTTTGCTTTTTGTAAATTTTTTGGTGAATGTACGCGATACCTATTCACATAGGGGGCAGGGTCTGGGGGCCCCCTTTTAAAGGGGGCTTTCAGATTACGATAAGCCCCATGCCCTTAGACCCCGACAACCACCGGCCAGGGTAGTCGGGAAGAGGCCCTTGTCCCCATAAACATGGTGCCCCAAAGCACCCAAACCCCCCCATGTTGAGGGCTCGCTCCCCCTATCCTGACATCCATGCTGCATGCTCAGATAAGGGTCTGGTATGGAGTTTTTGGGGGACCCCACGCCAATTTATTTTTAAATTTATTTTTGGCGTAGAGTTCAACTTAAAATCCATACCAGACCCAAGGGACCTGGTATGGACTGCGAATGGGGGGCCCCAGGCCATTTTTTCATTGGTTCTTCATCTATATTGCCAGACTCTTATCCAAGCATGCAGCCTGGCAGGCCATGAATGGGAGGTGATGAGCGAGGGCCACCCCTCCTGAACCATCAGAATCTGGAAGCCCCCCTTTAACAAGAGGGCCCCCAGATCACGCTCATATGTGAATTGTAACCCTACCCATTCACCAAAAAAAGTGTAAAAAAGAAAAAAACACAACAGACAGTTTTTGACAATTCCTTTATTAACCTCATCCTGCCTGACATATAGTCATATGACGTCTGGAGAAACCTTTATTTTATACAGTAATCAGTGCATATTTGCAGCACTGTTCGCTGTATAAATGTTAATGGTCCCAAAATAATGTCAAAAGTGTCCGATCTGTCCGCCGCAATATCACAGTCCTGACAAAAACCGCAGATCGCCCCCCATTACTACTAAAACTGAATAATAAAAATGCCATAATTCTATTCACCATTTTGAACACGCAGTGCAATCAATCTCCCCCCCCCCATGTTCCGTGCTGTCCTCTCTTCTCCCCCGTGTTCTGTGCTGTCCTCTCTCCCCCCTGTGTTCCGTGCTGTCCTCCCTCCCCCCGTGTTCCGTGCTGTCCCCCCGTGTTCCGCGCTGTCCCCCCGTGTTCCGCGCTGTCTTCTCTCCCCCCGTGTTCCGCGCTGTCCTCTCTCCCCCTGTGTTCCGCGCTGTCCTCTCTCCCCCCCCGTGTTTAAAAAATAAATAAAAATAAAAAGTAAATAAAAAAAAATTAAAAACACACTGACAATCCACCCCCCCCTAAAAAACACAAAAATCACTGTAAAAAATAAAAATAAAAAAAGTTGTAAAAAAAAATCACTGTAAATTTTTTTTTTATAAAATACTGTCACATGACATAAAAAAAAGTATCGGTATTCGGTATCGGCGAGTACTTGAAAAAAGAATCGGTACTTGTACTCGGTCTCAAAAAAGTGGTATCGGGACAACCCTAGAAAAAAACTCATGGGAGCTTCTCTCTGTGGTCCCTGATCAAGAAGGTGTGATTACTGTGTGTCTAAAACTCCTCAGAACCACTCTGATTCAATTTAAAAACAAACACTGCCCTGTGTTTGTTTGTTTTTGTTCTGTGTGTCTCTGTACTTCACAGAAACATGAAACTAGATTAAAAATGAAACTGAAACTGCAGGTACATTATATGATTGATTTGTATCTATTTTTAATTATTTTTAAAAGGAATCAGTTAACTATTATGTCTCTTTACCCTGTAAACAGTAACAACTCCTTTATGGATCCTTAAAAGTGTGTGCACCAGGGGAGGAAACCTCTCATTGTAGTGACATTCCGAGAGGGGCACCAGGAGGTTGAAAGTGTCCTCATTTTTTAGTTAAGCTTATATAAGGTAACTTCTTTTTTTTTTCTTTTGAATGCATTGTATTAATTGTTCAACTTCTGATGACTAAAGGGACATTATTATTTTTCTCAGCAGACATCTACCAGGTTTTATCAACATTGATATGTATCGTAATGTACTGAATTGTATTATTGAATTTCTGAAAATAAAATAATTTAAAAGGAAAACAAAACAATCAATCTTACAAATATTAAGTTCAATATTGCACATGCAACACTCAATACTTGTGAACTGACAACCAAATGTTCTTTAAAGAGGTTGTTTTTGGATATGTAAACCAATTCAATATAAAGTGACTTGTGTATTCAAAACTGCTTAAAATGAAATAAAGCACATATAATATCACAATACTTGAGTAAGTATCCAGTACGTTACTATGTAAGGCTGCATTCACACCTAGGCGTAGGCGGTATGCGGCGTATTGCAGCGACATGTATTCAGCGTTTTGTCCCGGCTTCTTGTTTTTGCTGGGGGGGTGATTGTCGGCTATGCCCGAACGCCGAAGACGCCTGAAAAAAAGGGTCTGGGACTTGTTTTGAGCTTCAGGTGTACGGCGTTTTGGCGTTCGGCGTGGAGATGTGAACCATCAATGTGAGCCGACAATGTTAATTCGCCCCTCCAGCGTATATCAGGCTGCTACAGCGTCGGGCATAGGGCGACAAAATGCCTAGGTGTGAATGCAGCCTAACTGTGTGACTATGTAATTATGTAACTATGTAACTATGTAACTATATCCTTGGTTTTACAGTGTCTCCATGCAAAACCAGTTAAAAGTGCCAGTGCTCCACCACTGTGTCCTAAGTAAAATGAATGGCCGCTTACCAGAGGCTCAGATCCACAAGGGATTTTATGCACATATAATATGTCCTGATGGAATGGGTGCCACTCCTCATGAGCTGGGTGTGAGCTCAGTGTTTGCTGGAAAGACATAGCTAGCCATAGGCGTGCGCACAAAAAATAAAATCTTAAAAAATAAATAAAAATAAAAATACTGTGTTTGAGCTTTGGGGTGTACACCCTAATGCTATAGGCTTCACACACCTATGCAGCTAGCAGCTAGCTCTGTGTCTGGAGATCAGATCCCCTCTCTGATCTGCTGGGTGCTGCACTGACACTGATGAATAAAATGGGTTGTCACTATGTAAAGAAGGACACCCTCCACCTCTTAGCTCAGCACCCTGAAGGTTCTCACCCAGCTCAGCACCTCTCACTGTGGACTATCACAGCCCATCTTGGGCTTTAAAACACCCTGCTGGACTAAACTTCACCTCTGAGCTCTTTGTCTGCCTTGCAACTCCTTCAGTTGGATTGTATAAGCAAAATCTGTGAACACCAGAATCCGGAGGATAACGCACTATGAGTTAGTTTCTTTATTTTAACTCCTAACATCTATGAGCTGAGTGTCTGTTTTCACTCTAATATCCCGGTGACATGTCCATAAAGGTGTGGCACCCATTCCATCCAGGACATATGATATATGCAAAAGGTCCCTTGTAGATCTGAGCCTCTGGTAAGTGGCCATTCATTTTACTAAGGACACAGTGGTGGAGAACTGGCACTTTTAACCGGTTTTGCATGGAGCAAACAGGTGCTCGCAAGCCAGCCGGCTACTAATTGCTGTATTTTATCTACCACATTGTAAGTGTGTTTTTTTTTATATACAATAAATGTTTTTTATCGGGTTTACGCTATGGAAGTTCCTGTTTTTCATTTTCTGGGTGATATCCGAGTATCTATTATGACTGCTGCACGATCAAGTCTATCTAGTCCTTTAATTCTATCTCCCCTCAATCTCTGGTCATTTGGAGTTGCTGTGTTGGGACCCCCGGAAAAGGCCCTGGCTGGGTGTAAGCCACAAGCCCAAGTAGCTTGCCTTTTTGGTAAGCATGCACTTCTTTTGTGTGATGCACAATTGGTGGTGGTGGAAAAGCACTAATCCCAGGATCATGTATATTTACATACATATGTGTGTTATCACGGACTATATACATATAATTTGTTCCTATTGTATCACTTGTTATTTTTCACTGTGTTTATTTCTCACCTTTTATCAGGAGTTGCTTCCTAGTTTCTTAACATAAGGTTACTGTTTATGGTGATAATTTGATATTCATCTGTTATTTGTTTATCACGGTCATTGTTTTTTTTAGTGTGGCTATCATAATCCTTAAATTCCTTGTGTGTATCCCACAATATAGCTGCTGCTTTCTTCGTTTTCATTTATTTTATTTTATCTGAGCGCAGTATTTTTTCCTTTTTATACATCTATTCTTATATGTGTTAGGCCACGTACACATGATAGGTTAAACCGATGAGAACGGTCTGATGGACCGTTTTCATCGGACCAAACCGATCGTGTGTGGGCGCCATCCTTTAGTTATTCATCGGTTAAAAAAAAGCCAACTTGTTTTAAATGTAACCGATGGATACCTAACCGATAGGTCAAAACCGGTCGTTGGTAGGCACGACCATCGGTTAAAAATCCACGCATGCTCAGAATCAAGTCGACGCATGCTTGAAAGCATTGAACTTAATTTTTTTCATCACGTCCTTGTGTTTTATGTCTGACCCGAATGTTTTTTTAACCAATGGTGTGTAGGCGCGATGGACCATCAGTCAGCTTCATCAGTTAACCGATGAAAATAGTCCATCAGACCGTTCTCATCGGATAGACTGATCGTGTGTACGCGGCTTAAGTATGCATTATTATGTCTTTGCAAACCTGTTTAGTGGTAATATTGTTTTTATTGTTAGTATTGGTTTTATCTTTGGAGCAGCCTATGTTGTTATTGTGGTGAGTGGCCCTGCCCCTGACACAGGCTTCTACACCTTTAATTTTTTGTATTTTTTTATATTACCAATATTGCATTAATTGCTCCTTGTCCGATGAAATGTGGGCAAAGTGTACTTAAAGGCAACAGCCAGGCAAAGAGCATTTTAACAGAAAGTTCAACCACGGAAGCCTATTTGTGTTTACATTACAGGTTTCCTTTAAAGTAGGACAGTGACAAGTGTTTGTTTTAGGAGATCAGCTAATTTGCACATTAGCAGTCCACATTATGAATTATTAAAAACCCCCAAAAAAAATGATTTGTTAATTTTTATCTTACCTGGAAACTTGAATGCAGATCTATGGAAAGTCAGCAAAATTCAGGGAGTCCTGTTTAAAAAAATTGTACAATTATGTGCAATTCATACAAATCTACAAGCTTTAGGCAAATCCAACACCAATTAGCCTGACTTGGTTTGCTTTTGATCCATTTCTGCAGTGCTTTTTGTGGTGCATGTTGCGTTTTTTGCACACACGATTTTGAAGTTTTTTTCATGCTTTTTTTATGCACTTTTCATTTTCTTTTGCTTTTTTTTTGCCAATTTGTTGGGTCAATTAAAAAAACAGAAACGCAAATCAGTGAAAAATATGCACCACATGCTTTTCTGCAGATTCTTCATTGAGGTGTATTTAACCACAATAGTCACAATTTTGCTTTAAAAAATAAAGTCCCTGACACTTTCCAAAAGTGACTGAAAAAAGCATTGATGTAAGCGTGTCCCATTGAAGCGGGAAAAATCACCTTTTTTGGAAAAACCAAGAACAGCAGACTGGACTTTTCAGGAAAAACAGACCTTTATGTATTCCAAGCTGGCATGGCACTTAACTCCAACTCACGTCGGGAAGTCAAGGAACGCCTATGAGCTTTTTCAGTGTATACATATTGGCAATTACTTCACAAGCTATACATATTCTTGAGCAATTCAGCAGAAGTTAACTCTGTGTACTTCTTAACACAACCATATGTTAGTATGACATTTATCCTATGCATGGTTTCCGGTAGTTTCAGAAGTTTTGCTTTTGTGGTTAGGTTATCAATATGCAAGCTACTAGCTGTTTTTGCAAAGTAAGAACATCCTGTTTAACTTTTCTCAGTTTCTTTCTCTAAAAAAAAAAAGTTTTCTCAGTTTAAAGACTTGTGTGGGTGAAAGTCAGAGACAGGATGCTCACCTCAGAAATATGCTGCAACTACAGAAAAACACCATTTTGTCTTTGCCTCCATTTTGCTCTTCTACAGCCATTAGCCCCCTCCTATCACAACATAGGATACCATGTTAAATGTACTTTAGTGCGTTTCTGCAAAGCGAAATAAAATATGAATAGGTGTGAACTGAGCCTAAGGCCCCATACACATGAGCAGACAGATTTGTTGAAATCGGTCGGGCCGACCGATTTGAACAAATCTGTCTGCTGGGGACATATTGGTTTGATCGTGTACACACGATCAAACCAAAATCCCCGCTGCCAGACTAACCAGCAGACATGTCGGGCGGATGGGTTCCCAGCCGACAGATTGGTAAGCATGCTTTCTAATCTGTCGGGTGGCCAAATCCTTCTGTTTGCCCGTACACACGATCGAATCTGTCTGCTGAAACGGTCTAGCAGACCGTTTCCAGCAGACAGATTTGATCGTGTGTACGAGGCCTTAGAGTACATAAAGGTAGGTACGGGTACTATCCTTTTCAGAGTCACCCTTACTTCTGCCCTGTACCCACTTCTAAGCACAGCCCTCACCGGTCTCCATATCATTGCAGGGTGGAAGCCCAATGCTCTTAAAGGGCCATTTTTTTTTATGATATAAAACATTTATCTTTATTGCATTTTAGTCTAAATATGAGATCTGAGGTCTTTTTGACCCCAGGTCTCAGATTTAGGAGGACCTGTCGTGCTTTTTTTCTATTACAAGGGATGTGTACATTCCTTGTAATAGGAATAAAAGTGACACAATTTAATAAAAAATTTTAAAACAGTGTCAAAATAAAAAAATTCAAGTAAAATAAATACGATTTTATTTTAAAGCGCCTGTCCCGACGAGCTCGTGTGTAGAAACTATATATAGGTGAGCAGCTCCCGCATATGAAAATGGTGTTCAAACCACACATGTGAGGTAAAGCCGCGATCAATAGAGCAATAATTCTAGCCATAAACCTCCTCTTAAAACATGCAACCTGTAGAATTTTTTAAACGACGCCTATGGAGATTTTTAAGGGTAAAAGTTTGTCGCATTTGCACAAGCGGGCACAACTATGAAGCGTGACACATTGTGTATCAATTTACTCGGTGCGACATTATCTTTCACACTATGAAAACTGGAGAAACCTCAAAAGAGGCAGGATTTTTAAGGCAACAAATATTGAACTCAAAAATTCATAAAAAATATATATAAATGTATTACATGTTATAAATACAATAGAAAAAATAAACAAATGCACAAAACAGCATAGAAATATATAAAAGGATTGAATTGAAAAATATGGCAATGATATTGTCCGTCATGAGATGCCCGTCACCTAATCCTAATCCTTTGGACTATCTGTCTCACTTGCCATTAGCCCTTTGGTGACGGGCATCTCATGACGGACAATATCATTGTCATATTTTTCAACTCAATCCTTTTACATATTTCTATGCTGTTTTGTGTATTTGTTTATTTTTCTATAGTATTTATAACATGTAATAAATTTATATATTTTTTTTATGAATTTTTTAGTTCAATATTTGTTGCCTTAAAAATCCTGCCCCTTTTGAGTTTTTTCCAGTTTTCATCGACAAAGGGGTGATGGCAACCACATGCCGCCCTATATGAGTTAATTTTTTCTATCTTTCACACTATAAAAAAAAATTGGGCTAACTTTACTGTTGTCTTATTTTTTAATTCAAAAAAGTAAATTTTTCCAAAAAAAGTGAGCTTGTAAGACCGCTGCGCAAATACGGTGTGATATATAATGAAATATAATGTTTGGGGGTTCTAAGTAATTTTCTATCAAAATATTTTTTTTTAACTTGTAAACACCAAATCTCAGAAAGAGGCTTGTGGCTTAAGTGGTTAATTCAAGCGGCTCCAAAAACTTCTCTTAAATCATCTTCAATATGTAATTCTACATCTACGATTACATTTTGCAATGTTTCTCCCTCAACTCTAGAAGATTAGAAAGGTTCACTTACTGTACTCCTGTGCCGACTGCAGCCCCGTGCTCATGAGCGCTGCTTTATAGGAAACCAACCCTCCAATTACAGTGAACAACGTGTCATATCATTTAAATAATCTGGAAATTTCTAAAGCTTCTCAAATCTTCTATAATGTCTCTGAGCACCATCTAGTGACCACTCCCAGATGTGTCAGAGGGAGGAGTGTTTTTTTATTTTTTATTATTATTATTTTGTGTGCTTTTATCATTCTTGTTTTTAAGTTTTTTTTTTTACATTTTTGTTTGACTATAGGCCTTCTTTTAGTTTTAAGTCATGTTCTCGTGTACTTGTTGTTCTGTAATTATAAATACAGTACAACCTTGGTTTGCAAGCATACTGTAGTTCGTTCCAGAAACATGCTTGTAATTCAAAGCACTCGTATATTAAAACATTTTTTTTACAGGGTAAAAAAGAGAAGAGAGGCACCTATAAGTGTAGCAAAAAGTTGCTAAATGTTGTACCATTAAATGTGACCATATTGCTACACTTAGAGGCTCCTCTCTTCTTTTTTATATTCAGTTGTGACATGATGCTACTTGACTTACATCAAGAAATCGTTTGTATATCAAGGCACAATTCATTAAAACATTTTGCTTGTCTTGCAAAACACTCGGGCCCAGATGTACAGAGCGATTACGCTTGCGTAACAGGAGATGCGCGTGCGTAAGTCTAAATGTGCGCGTGCGTTTCGATGCACGGCATTCTCAAAACGAGATACGCAAGAAATATATTTTTTTTTGTCCAGCGTAATTTCGATAGACTGGCGCATCCGTCCGCGCAAACTGCGCTAGACACACCATTGATTTGCTATTCAAATATGCTAATGAGGGAGTTACGAGGATCCACAAAAGAACGTTGGTGCAGCGCAGGCTACGCAGTGTGCGCAACAGCAAAATGTCCTGTCTAAAATTAGACCATATAAAAGGTGGTCTAAAATTTGAAAAATCGTCTACATGTCATATAAAGCAACACTGTTAGTGAGGAGCTGAGCAGTCACACGTGTTGCACAACAAACTGTATGCCAACATGCCAGTGGCATCCATGCTCATAGCTATACTACTGACTTTAGATAAGCAAAGAAGGAGAAGGGCACTGAGGAGGGCACAGGGGTTTTTTTTTTTTTGTTTGTTTTTTTAACTTTTAATTTGCTTATATAAACTTTACAATTTAATCTAATCTAATACAATATTCTTATCTGATACAAGCCCCTAACTCTTCACTCTTCACTCTTCACGGGAGAGGATATATCACACACACATAGACATCTATGGCATGAGTGATTCTGAGGTGTCTCGCATCTTCAGATTCACCCCTCATGCCATCATGGAATTAACCACAACCCTGCAGGAGGACATCACCAGCCCAACACATGACACTACCCATGACACCCATGACAGCTACATATACAATCAGAGCCCCATCCCCACAGATTACGAACAGAACATGTATGGGGACAGCTGGCTGGTTGGTGAGTGACATGGGTGGCAGGCATGACTGCCCCCCCCCCATGATGCACACATCACAAGGGGCACATGCACTACTAACATCCTCCTGTCTTTTCCCTTCAAGGTGACTCTGTATATGCACTGGGACCCCATCTCATGACCCCATGTCATGCCAGCTCACATTATGCATCTTAGCACGTTAAACACACACATTAATCAAGGCACAATGAGAATGCATGCATGCACACCACTGTGGTCCCTAGCACACACACCCCACATCCTCATCAAATTGGATTGGCACCAGTCCACCATGCAGGACTTGTGAGCAGCAACGCCACGCCAAGGCTCCAATTATGTCACTGTACATTCATACACCATTCACACGGACCTGGGGATCACTTCTCCACCACAAATGAGGGTGACACCCCTTTTCCGCCTGGAATGTCACCCCCACATTCCCAAATCATACACAAACAGAACAAAAAAAAAATAACATCAAAAATATAATTTAAAAAAAATAACAACAAAGTAAACACATAAAATACAAAAATCACTCTGCAAAACAGTCCCCAAATATCTCAAAGACACGTCACAAACAAACGCTAAAAAACAACAGAACAAAAGCACCTTGCTGTATAGGGAGGGATACAAAGGGATGTACTTTTGCAATGGAAGTGCGTTTGTGTCTGTCTATTTATGCTGTCTGCGTAGTTCAGCAACGTTGCCCGGGTCTACTTCCAATTTCACTGATTGCGCTGTTCCCGAGTTGTGAGCATGCGCACAGAGGTGCTGACCATGGTCTCCTTCAAGCGCGCATGCCCTCTAAAATCAAGTTACTCTCAAACCAAGGTTTTACTGTACTGCACAGTACCACTTCTATTCTATATGCTGGATGTAATTCTAAGTATATGTCCTTATCTTGTAAATTTTTTGGTGATTTGACTTTTTCCCCCCACAAATGGTGTTTGGAGGCATACCCACACAAAGCTAACTTTTGTACGTAGGTTCTTACCCTGTGGGTTTGTGTGTGTGTGTATTTTTGCCTGGGTTTTTAAACTTTTTTACATATTGTGATAGTCAAGGGAAATAGCTGGGACCCAGGACGCAAAAATGTTTGTTACAAAGACAAAGTCTACTTTGTGACCTTGGTATTAATTTACTAAGAGTTAAAGCGGAGTTCCACCTAAAAGTGTAACTTCCGTTTGTTGTACTCCTCCCTCCCTCCAGGGCCACATTTGTTCAGAATTCCCGGGAGCCTCAGCCACGGGTATTGACCTCACCGCCCGCGCTCCCTCCTCCTTTCTCCACCGACGGGCCAGTAGAAGAGCCCTAAGGCTTCACTGACGATTTCCTTACTTGCCTGGGACAGTCCCGCAATTGGCAGGTCTGTCCCAGGTCCCAGGCACCTTCATTCCAGACAATACAGGGTCCCGGAATGAAGCTGACCCCGCCATAGCGCTGGAACCTGGTCCGCCTCCATCATCACCTGAGAGACTCTTCTACTGACCAGGCCACTGGTTGCTAGAGCCGCGTGGCGTCTAACAATCGGAGACTTTACAACCATCCCTGCATTCAAACTTCCTCCTCCTCTGAACCAAGTGCTCTCCACATGGCCAGCTCTGCCTCCACCACGGATGTCCACTCCACCCACCTCCTCTATCATCTCCGAGCCGGCTCCGCCTCCACCTCCACCACAGATGTCCACTCCACCCGCCTCCTCTATCATCTCTGGGCCAACTTTGCCTCCACCATGGACATCCACTGGCACAAACCTCACAATCATCTCCGGGTTCCAGAATGCCTTAAAGCAGGGGACTCCCAAACCTCATGCTACACTGCCACAGCAGCGGGGGGGGGGGGGGGGGGTTCACCTTCGCTGGGAGGTTGGGGCACTGGTGTGTTAGATTGGTGGCAGTCTGTGGGTGGCAAGTGGCACTGTGCAGTGGGCAGGCTGCAGGTTGCAAGTGACACTGCGCAGTGGGCAGGCTGCGGGTGGCAAGTGACACTGTGCAGCGGGCAGGCTGCGGGTGGCAAGTGACACTGTGCAGTGGGCAGGCTGCGGGTGGCAAGTGACACTGAACAGTGGGCAAGCTGCGGGTGGAAAGTGACACTGCACAGTGGGCAGGCTGCGAGTAGAAAGTGACACTGTGCAGTGGGCAGGCTGCAGATGGCAAGTGACACTGCACAGTGGGCAGGCTGCGGGTGGAAAGTGACACTGCATAGTGGGCAGACTGCGGATGGAAAATAACACTGCATTTGGTGACAAGTGACAAGCTGCATCTTGTGGCAAGTGACGGTGACAAGCTGCATCTGATGGTAAGTGACACACTGCATCTGGCAGCAGGCGATGGTGGCAAGCTGCATCTGGCAGCAGGCGACGGTGGCAAATTAAACACTGCATCTGGTGGCAGGTGACAGTGGCAAGTGACATGTTGCATCTGGTGGCAGGCGACGGTGGCAAGTGACACGCTGCATCTGGTGACAGGCGACGGTGGCAAGTGACACGCTGCATCTGGTGACAGGCGAAAATGACAAGTGATACGCTGCATCTGGTGACAGGCGACGATGGCAAGTGACACGCTGCATCTGGTGACAGGCAAAGATGACAAGTGACACGCTGCATCTGGTGGCAGGCGACGGTGGCAAGTGACACACTGCATCTGGTGACAGGCGAAGATGACAAGTGACACGCTGTATCTGGTGACAGGCGAAGATGACAAGTGACACGCTGCATCTGGTGACAGGCGACGATGGCAAGTGACACACTGCATCTGGTGGCAGGCGACGGTGGCAAGTGACACGCTGCATCTGGTGACAGACGACAGTGGCAAGTGACAAGCGGCATCTGGTGGCAAGTGACATGCTGTATCTGGTGGCAAGCAACAGTGGCAAGTGACAAGCTGCATCTGGTAGCAGGAGACAGGGGCACGCTGTAATCTGTGGCAGGCGACGGTGGCATGCTGCATCTGGTGGCAAGTGACCAGCTCAGGGTTCCCACTAATTCTGCATTATGGTGAGTTGAATTATTTTAATATATATTACAATGTAGCAATAGAAATAATGCCATTTGATCATCCTGACACCATATCAAGCATGGTGTCGGGATGATTTAAGTGCCAACACCAGCCATTCGCCCGACAAATCAACCGACGTTAAATTTCCCACCAACCCCAAGATTACATTCTTCCATCCCCCAACCTAACTCCCCCTCTCCACCGGTCCAAAGGTTGGGGACCTCTGCTTTAAAACCTTCAGCAAGAGTTTTGAAATCATCTTTTTTTGGGGAAGGGAGTGGGGGGGGGGGTGTCCCTAAATGGCAGTTTGGAAATGTATTTACCCGACAGCTGATGGAAACATCAGCTGCGGTGCCGACATCGCTGGACTTCAGGACAGGTAAAAAGCCTCGTACACTCAACCGGTTTTCCCAGCAGGAAAACTGCCAGGAGAGCTTTTGGCCGGGAATCCCCAGCCATGATACCTAGCAATTTTCCCATCATAGTCTTTGACGTCACCGTCGCCATTCAAAAGGATGGCAGGTCTTTTGTGTAGCCGTGTGTTTACATGGCTTTTCAAGTGTAGCAAACCCCCGAGGGAGCTGCTTTTGTTTGTCCAGTCCGTTACTCGGCCTTTCAACCCCAATGAACTATCCCAGCCCCTCTGGCACACCTTGCAATGTGATTAATGGAATAACTCAGCAGGAATACACAACACAGTTCTTCTTGTAGTTTACTTGAAGAAAAGTAAAATTCAGGTTAACATTAGTCAGCCAGGACCTGTGTAAGTACCCAGGACTTGGTTGAAACCGTCAGGAACACTATGCAAACAACAAAAGAAATAGGTAACAATATGTACAGATTAAATAGACTCCCCAATAACTTTTGGTGTGTGTGGGATGCTGGGGCTAAAGGGGAACCCCAGGCCAGCCTACGATACCTCTAGTACACACCCATTGAAATAATATCAATACCCGTGGTGTGTCCCCTTTAAGAGCAACCGTGGTAATGTCCTGGAGGCAAAGCTTTGCATTTTATTATCTTCACCAGCAATGTAGGAGCTCTGTGGACAATATTTGAATGTGTAAAATTTGACTAGGTGAACATAAGGTGGCGGCTCATAGTACCGCCTAAACCCATAAAAGTTCCCTAGGGGGGACATGTTAATTGGACTTTCTAGGTACTGATAACAAAACGCAAAAATTAATATAAAAATATTTATTATATATAAAACATATGTTTTTTATGTAATAAATATTTTTATATTAATTTTTGTGTTTTGTTATCAGTACCTAGAAAGTCCAATTAACATGTCCCACCTAGGGAACTTTTATGGGTTTAGGCGGTACTAGCAGCCGCGACCTTATGTTCACCTAGTCCAATTTTCTATAATCTATCATGGATGATGGTACTTGTCTATTTAAGTATTAACAAGTTCTAATTGAGGCTATACTCAGAATTTGTCAATATTTGGTTGTGGTATTCTATAAAAAGCATTAAAGGTTCCTGGGCAAAGCCCCCTCACTAAGTCCTGTACACAGTCAGCAGTCCTCCCCTTCCCAATAGGAAGTTTACAAACAAGCAGTTCTGAATGTCTGTGTGAAGAGAGAAAAGGGGGGTGAAAAACCCCAAACTGCTGCAGCAGACAGTTCTCTCATCATAGATTAGGTCAGTCTGGAGAAGTACCTGCTACACACTCCCCCCACAAAAGAACCTTTGGTCCCCAAAGGAAATAAAAAGTCTGTTACATGCTTTCTATATACAATCGGAGAAAACAAGTTAGCGTGCACAAGAAATCAGACAGTTTGCACTTGCATAAAACCCTGGGAGAGGAACCTCCCACCAATAAGCATGGGAGGGAAAGTTGCCTTGCCTACAGGCCATCTTAACTGGAATGGCCCAGCTAGATGTGCCAGGGGGTGAGTTGGGGTTGTCCTCCACCAAATGTGTGGCAGAAGGCATTAGGCGTATCAAGAGTCCTTTTTGAGGTGAACAAAGCTTCCTCAGAGCTTTCACCCAATACGTCATAAGTCAGTCTCTTGGGTGGGTGAATAGCCCTTCGCTCTCTGTTCTTTTGGCTCTGGTGTTACATGCACACTGGATTCGGCTTTGTCTACAGCTTCTTCTTCCTGCATATCAGCTTCAATTCCCCCGTCTGTAAATGATTGGACATCTTCGGGGTCTGCTGTTGGTAGGGAAGATTGAGTGTCTTCCAACTCTTGAGAAGGTGGACTTTGGGGTACAAACGCAGGATCCTCTGGTCTGAGAGTTGCAGCGTCTGTCACTTTAGGCAGAGATGAAGGGGGTGGCAAACCCTGCCATTTGAGGTGGCCACAGCCAGTCTATCCCCATCTCTTCATCTTCACTGTCCTCATCTTCTACAGTAAGGGGTACAGACTGAGATCTAGTGACCGGTCGGGAGGTTGTGGGTGTGGACTGTGGATCTGGCGATGGTGACAAACAAACTACTTCTTATAGGGGCAGTAGATGGTTGCGATGCCAAGTCTTCAGCGGGCATGTGCTCCCCTCTGGTCGGATTTGGTACACTGGGAGTCCTGGCAGTTGCTTGCAAATGACATAAGCCTGTGACTCAAGCGGTCGGCCAACTTGTGCTTTCCGGTGACACCCAGATTCCTTAGCAGCACCCAGTGGCGTAACTAGAACCTTCAGGGCCCCGATGCAAGAAACCATGAGGGGGGCCCCCTGACCCCCCAGACAGGGCTCTTTTCTCCGAGCTCGGTGGCAGAACAACAGGACCCGGTCGCAAGTGGGTGGCTGCATATAAAAGGAACCGATTTCTCCATTCCCCCTGCATCTCCCCCTTTCCCTCCCGCAGACATTCAGCTGCTGCAGGAGGAAAATGGAGAGATTGGCTCCTCTATGCCAGTGTTTCTCAATATTTTTCAAGCCAAGGCACCCTGGGGTGCCAAGGTTCGTCATCACTGCCCTAGGTGAATGGGGTTACACTGCAACCACCCTGCAACTGTGTGCATTGCATGCAGTTGCAGCATAGCGATGATGCATTTAAGGGGTTAAAACAGGCGGTCAGGAGGCAACCTATTGCCTTTTTACCTGAGCATGGATCGCTTTTCAGTGGAACAGCATTTTTTTTGCTGGTACTATGAACAAGCAAAAACTATTTTTTAAATCGGTTCTGATTGTACACATATAGGGGGTCATGTAAACACACATACATATATACATATATATAAATGCACATATGCACACACATATATACCAGTGGTGGCTGGTGCTCAATTTTTTTGGGGGGGTGCAAGAAAAATTCTGAATGTGAAACTGAAAAAAAATTGCAGTCTCTTGTGCCCATCAACCGCAGCCACTGTGCCCTCAAACGCAGTACTGTGCCCTCAAACGCAACCACTGTGCCCTCAAACGTAGCCACTGTGCCTATCAAACGTAGCCACTGTGCCCATCAAACGTAGCCACTGTGCCTATCAAACGTAGCCACTGTGCCCATCAAACGCAGCCACTGTGCCCATCAAACGCAGCCACTGTGCCCATCAAACGCAGCCACTGTGCCCATCAAACGCAGCCACTGTGCCCATCAAACGCAGCCACTGTGACCTCAAATGCAGCCACTGTGACCTCAAATGCAGCCACTCTGCCCATCAAAAGCAGCCACTGTGCCCATTAAACGCAGCCGCTGTGCCCATCAATTGCAGCCGCTGTGCCCATCAATTGCAGCCGCTGTGCCCATCAATTGCAGCCGCTGTGCCCATCAAACGCAGCCGCTGTGCCCATCAAACGCAGCCGCTGTGCCCATCAAACGCAGCCGCTGTGCCCATCAAACGTAGCCACTGTGCCCATCACATGCAGCCACTGTGCCCATCACATGCAGCCTCTGTGCCCATCACATGCAGCCTCTGTGCCCATCAAATGCAGCCACTGTGCCCATCAAACGCAGCCACTGTGCCCATCAAACGTAGCCACTGTGCCCATCAAAAGCAGCCACTGTGCCCATCAAAAGCAGCCTCTGTGCCCATCAAAAGCAGCCTCTGTGCCCATCAAAAGCAGCCACTGTGCCCATCAAATGTGAATTCTAAAAATAATTGCTGCAGACTGTGTACAATATTGTCTGTCTACAGCTCGAATCAGGAAGTAATTATCGCAGGAAACAACATCTGACTGACACACTATGTTACCCGGTCTCAGACCATACCAATTAGATGCCACACTGACACTTTTGCACATCAGACTTTCTGAGACTGTACTGTACCTTCTTCTCAGCTCCAGCCTGAGCCTTCACTAAACAGGCAGACCGTGTGGGAAAGCCAGCCAAGGCACTGCGCGGGATCCTCTGCTCCATTGTGGGTGGGACTGGACTGGACTGGAGGAGGGAACAACGTCACGATGATGTGGGCGGCACACCGCGCCCGCGCTCAGCACCTTATTGGCTGTCATGGCACCTGTCCTGGCCACACAGTGCCAGCCAGGAAACAGCCTTAATGTAATCGTGGTGGGCATTGGTGGGCAGCGGTGTCACCTCCTAGCCAATTGGCAGACACAGGCAGCGCTGGCTGGTCGGACCATGATGCCTGCACTGTCAGCACCAATGCTATGCTCAGAATCAGGACACACAGAGACAGCACTATGCCGCCGAGCCCCGCGGACTGACATGCCACGCTCGCATATTGATCCATCCTCAGCAGCAGCAGTGTGCCCTAGCCGGCCGCGTAGCGGGAGCGCTAGACCTGCGAGTTCTGTACTACTCCACAGGGCCCCCTGCAGCAAGGGGCCCGGTCGCCATGGCAACCTCAGCGACCCCTATAATTCCGCCACTGGCAGCACCCTGTCACCTGGTTGCTAGTGTTGCTCACGAATATTGCATATTCGAGTATTCGCGAAAAAATCGAATATCGCGGTGAATATTCGCTATTGCGAACATTCGTATTTTTTCAAATTTATTTTTAAAACAGATCACATCCTAGTGATCTCCATCGACGTCTAAAAGCATTGCTGGTATGATTAGAGACCCTGGGCTGTATTACGAATATTCGCGAATACTTTCTCTGCCCTTCTGTGTTTTGTGTATAAAAAAAAAAAAAAATTAGCTTTAGTTTAGTCATATAAGTTTGTGTAAGTAGAGTTAGTGTTTAATGCATATTAGTTTAGTAATCCAGGAAATGTTCTCCGTTTTCGCGTGTTGTTCGCGCGCATGTGCATGCGCGGATGAGAATTTCGCAATCAATTTCGCATTCGCATTAGCAAAATTTCGCATTCGCATTAGCGAAATTTCGCAAACATTTATTTTTTGATAAAATATCACGAATATTCGATATTAACGAATATTTCATGAATATTCTTCTATATATTCGTGAACAGTGCCGGCCCAAGACATTGTGCTGCCTGGTACCAAGAATGAAATGCTGCCCCCCCCCCCAAAAAAAAGAGTGGGAGCAGCCAGGTGGAGGGGAGGACAGAGTGGGAGCAGCCAGGTGGAGTGGAGGGCAGAGTGGGAGCAGCCAGGTGGAGTGGAGGGCAGAGTGGGAGCAGCCAGGTGGAGTGGAGGGCAGAGTGGGAGCAGCCAGGTGGAGGGAAGGACAGAGTGGGAGCAGCCAGGTGGAGGGGATGACAAAGTGGGAGCAGCCAGGTGGAGGGGAGGACAGAGTGGGAGCAGCCAGGTGGAGGGGAGGACAGAGTGGGAGCAGCCAGGTGGAGGGGAGGACAGAGTGGGAGCAGCCAGGTGGAGGGGAGGACAGAGTGGGAGCAGCCAGGTGGAGGGGAGGACAGAGTGGGAGCAGCCAGGTGGAGGGGAGGACAGAGTGGGAGCAGCCAGCTGGAGCGGTGGACAGAGTGGGAGCAGTCAGGTGGGGAGGACAGGGTGGGAGCAGCCATGTGTGGAGGACAGGGTGGGAGCAGCCAGGTGTGGAGGACAGAGTGGGAGCAACCAGGTGTGGAGGACAGGGTGGGAGCAGCCAGGTGTGGAGGACAGGGTGGGAGCAGCCAGGTGTGGAGGACAGGGTGGGAGCAGCCAGGTGTGGAGGACAGGGTGGGAGCAGCCAGGTGGGGAGGACAGGGTGGGAGCAGCCAGGTGGGGAGGACAGGGTGGGAGCAGCCAGGTGTGGAGGACAGAGTGGGAGCAGCCAGGTGGGGAGGACAGGGTGGGAGTATTGCCACAGCTACTGAACTGTAACTTACCTTTTCTTTCAGAGTCTGAGAGGCTGGCCCACACATTTCCCTCACGTTGCGGACTCGAGATGGGCGGACAGTGGACGCACACTGCAAGCAATTTGGCGCGGAGGCGCGCTGTGAATTCTGGGGCGGCCGTGGCCTCCTCCTGATGTCCTGATCACTCTGGTTGCTAGGCTCCGGTCGCCATGGTCGGCACCGCTCTGCTCTCCGCCGCTCAGCGGCGCTAGTATTTCTAACTTTCTTCCGCCAGATGTCGCCACCTCCTAGGTGCCGCCTGGTACCATGGTCCCATTGGGTCCCATGGATGGGCCGGCTCTGTTCGTGAAATATCGCGAAATCGAATATGGCGTATTCCGCTCAACACTGCTGGTTGCAAATCCTGCACTCGAACTCTGAGATCAAAGTTCCTTTTATTTCTTAGCCTCGGGCATCTGAGGTAGCTTGGGCTTTGTCATAGGCGGTCTTCAGACTTTTCCACAGGCGGTCTACATACCCTCTGGGGAATGTTGCTGAAGTATTATCTAAGGATGTGCCGAAAGCCAAGTCTACTGGTAACCGGGTCTCCCATCCATACATTAGACGGTAAGGGGAGTATCCTGTGGGATTGTTTGCAGTATTGTTATAAACATGCACAATGGCGGTTACATGCTTGCTCCAGTGCTGCTTCTTCTCCAAACTCAAAGTCCCAAGCATATCCAGGAGGGTTTGGTTAAACCTTTCTGGCTGAGGATCTCCTTGAGGATGGTATGGGGTGGTTCTGAACTTCTTAATGCCTAACAAGTCTAAAAGTCTCTTGATGAGGCTTTTTAAAATCTGTCCCTTGATCAGAATGGATGCATTGGGGCAGGCTATAGTGTACAAAGAACTTCTCCACCAAGACCTTGGCAACCATGGATGATTGTTGATCCTTTGTGGGAAAGGCCTGGGCATACCTAGTGAAATGGTCAGTCACTACCAGGATATTTCCCTGCCCACTCATATCAGACTCCAAGCACAGAAAGTCAATGCACACTAGCTCCATGGGTCCCTGGCTCTGAAAATTACTCATTGGGGCGGCTCGGTGAGGCAAGGTTTTTTTTTTGGATGCATCTGATACAGGAGTGGCAGTAGCCCTCGACTTCAGCCTGCATGCAGGGCCAGTAGAATCGGTCCCTCACCAGGTTGAGGGACCCTTTCGGGCTCTAGGTGGCCATGGTTGTCATGAAGAGAAGTCAAAATTGTCTCCCTGTGTTTTTCTGGTATAAATAGCTGCCATTTCTCTTCGTGATCATCCGAGGGGTCCCTTCGGATTGGATTTGAATTTTGCGGCCTCATCCCTGTCACGTACCTGGTTATGGAGCCCGATGTGCAGGGAACGGCCTCTCGTAATCCTCTGACTCAGGAACCCCTGGTAGAGCAGACAGGGGGTACAAAGTCTGGAGGGACACAAGTGCCTGGTGGGAAGCTGGAGATGGACCGGAAGAGGAAGTGAACAGGTGTTGACGAGGTCCTAGCAGAAATCCAGCAAACACAGGAACGGTGTTGTAGCACTTGTGAATAGGAGCCAAGGGATTGTCAGACACTGGATCAAGCACCAATCAGGAGACGGAGACAGGTACGAGGGTTAAATCAGGTTCAGACCGGGTCGGTGAATCAGGTAAGCAGACAGCAAGACGGGTTCAAGCAGAGTCGGTAGTCGGATCAGGCCGGGGTCAGAGGCAGGCTGCAGGCAGAGAAGGGTCAACGGAAGCCGGGTCAGGTATTCGGTAATCAGGCAGACAGGTAACAGGTTCAGATTCAGTCAGGAATTGCTGCAGACTGGTCAGCAAGATACAGTGGGATCAGATGGTTTAAATAGCGGTTCTTGGCGCCGAATTGACGTCAGCGCGCGCGCGCGCTCCCGCCGCGCGCGCGCGCTCCCGCCGCGCGCGCCGCGTGCACGCTCACGCCACGTACATCGCGCGCGCGCACCCGCGCGCCCCCGCGCATGCGCTGAAACAGACTTCTCCTGGCGCTGTCAGTATAGGTAAGATTCCTGTTTCTCTTATCATGACATTGCCCCCCCCCTACGGGCAGCCTCCGGATGCCCAACTGGGCCAACCTACTTGGGTGTGCCCTTTTATAGGCCCGGACCAGTCTCTGAGCGTGAATGTTGGCCTCTGGTTCCCAGGAGTTTTCTTCTGGACCGTAGCCTCTCCATTTCACCAGGTATTGAACCTGGTTACGTCTCTTCCGACAATCCAGGATGGATTCCACCTCGAACTCCTCCTCGCCGTCGATAAGTACTGGTGTGGGCGGACCAGCATTCCGGTTGGGAAAAGGATCCGGGACTGTGGGTTTGAGCAGTGCCACATGAAAGACTGGATGAATCCTAAAAGAAGCAGGTAATTTCAATTCGTAAGCCACTTCATTAATCCTTCTGAGTACCTGGAAGGGACCAACAAACTTAGGACCAAGTTTCTTGGTTGGGCAGGCTAGTTTTAAGTTCAAAGTGGATAAATAAACTTGGTCCTCTGGTACCAGATTAAGTTGTCCTCTCCTCTTTCTGTCAAAGACCTCCTTATTATACTCCTGGGTTCTTGCCATTGTTTCCTGGAGTATCTTGTTATTGGTGGAAAAAAAATCCAAGGTTTCCTGAACAGCTGGTACTGAGCATTCCGGAATATGGTTGGATAAGAACAGAGGATGAAAGCCGTAGTTGGCAAAGAATGGGGACTGTTGGGTGGCTGAATGGATTGAGTTATTGTAGGCAAACTCTGCAAGGGGCAACAGAGAAGCCCAATCATCTTGTGAAAAACTGGAGAAACATCGCAGATATTGCTCGAGCGTCTGGTTGGTGCGCTCGGTCTGGCCGTTGGTCTGTGGGTGGTACGCAGATGAAAAGGAAAGTTCAATCTTCAGCGCCCCACATAACGCTTTCCAGAACCTCGAGGTGAATTGCACCCCACGGTCAGATACAATATACCATGGAGCCTTACTACTTCTTTAATAAAATTTTTTGCTGTTTCGGCAGCCGAAGGTGTTCCTACCATCGGTAGGAAGTGCGCCATTTTTGAAAGTCTGTCCACCACTACAAAGATGGTAGTATAGTTTTCAGATGGAGGTAACTCAACAATAAAATCAATTGAAATCATTCTCCAAGGTTTCTCTGGAACAGGCAGTGGTTTAAGTAACCCCCACGCTTTGGTTCTGCTACCCTTGTGTTGGATACAGGTGGCACAGGATTCCACATAGCTTTTGCAATCTTGTAATAATTGAGGCCACCAGAAGGTACGCTGGATGAGTTCGGCTGTCTTGTGGATTCCGAAATGTCCGGCTAGTTCGTGGTCATGGCAGGACTTGAGAATTGTCAATCGTAGTTGTTGAGGCACAAAGATCTTGTTTTTGTTCCATAGCATGCCGTCTCTTAACTGCAGAGTAAGGTCTGGAGATGAGGGAATTGATGAAGAGGCCTGCTTAATTTGAGACAAAAGATCTCCCTGTAACATGAGAAAATTGCCAGGGGCGAGGATGGTGTCCGGGGAGGAAGGAGCTTCAGGCCCATGGAACATCCGGGATAGCGCGTCGGGTTTTTTTTTTTTTGTGATCCGGGTCTGTAGGTTATATTGAAGGAAAAACGAGTAAAGAACAATGCCCACCTGGCCTGCCGTGGCCTCAGTCTCTTAGCAACCTTTAAATATTCCAAGTTCTTGTGATCTGTATAGATCAAGATGGGGTGAGCTGCACCCTCCAGGAGATAACGCCATTCCTCAAGGGCTGCCTTGATTGCTAAAAGTTCCCTGTCCCCAACGTCATAGTTTCTTTCAGCTTCGGAGAGTTTGCGGGAGAAGAACGCAACTGGATGCAGAAGGGATTTGGGTCCTTGTCTCTGGGAGAGCACTGCTCCGACCGCCACCTCGGAGGCGTCCACTTCCAGGATAAAAGGTAGAACTGGATCAGGATGTTTTAGGATGGATGCTGAAATGAAAAGGTTTTTCAGGGTAGAAAAAGCCGCTTGAGCCTCTGGGGACCACTGGAACCGGATACCCTGTTTGGTCAGACCTGTGATGGGAGCAATTATGGAAGAGAAGTTTTTGATAAATTTTCGATAAAAATTTGCAAATCCCACGAAACGCTGGACTGATTTCTTATCGGTGGGAGCGGGCCAATCTGTAATGGCGGTGACCTTCTGAGGGTCCATCTTGACACCGTCGATTGAAATGATGAGACCTAGGAACTGAATGCTCTCTCTTTCAAACTCACATTTCTCCGCTTTAGCATATAGACTGTGTTGACGGAGCCGAGCTAGGACCTTTTTGACATGACTTTGATGATCTGACAGGGAGGAAGAGAAGATCAGGATGTCATCTAGGTAAACAATAACGAATAAATCAAGATAGTCTCTGAAAATGTCATTTACAAAATGTTGGAACGTGGCTGGGGCATTGCAAAGGCCGAAGGGCATCACCAGGTATTCGAAATGCCCAAAACGAGTACGAAATGCGGTTTTCCACTCATCGCCATCCCTTATGCGGACGAGGTTGTAAGCCCCACGGAGGTCAAGTTTAGTAAAGATTGTGGCTGCTCCGAGTCTCTGAAATAGTTCAGGAACAAGAGGGAGAGGATACCTGTTCTTAATCGTGATTTTATTTAAGTCCCTGTAGTCTACGCAGGGTCGTAGAGAGTGATCCTTCTTTTCCACGAAGAATATACCGGCCCCTGCAGGGGATGTGGAAGGGCGGATGAACCCCTTCTCGAGATTCTCATCAATATAAGATTTGAGAGTGACCAACTCTAGCCCAGTCAAAGGAAATATTCTTCCAAACGGAATTTCTGCTCCAGGTAAAAGTTCAATAGGGCAGTCGTAGGACCGGTGTGGAGGCAACGTCTCTGCTCCCCTTTTGCTGAATACATCTAAGAAACTATGATAGGTTTCTGGGATTAATTGACGGTTCTCCTCTTCGGATTCTAAACACATCAAAGAAGGAGGGGAACTGGCCGGCTTCTGAAGGCAGTGTTGTCGACAGTAAGAGGAAGAAAAGTGGATTGTCCCAGATTCCCAGTCAATCTGAGGATTATGGGCTTTCAGCCAAGGCATACCCAGAATGACCGGAAACATTGGGGATTCAATAATGTCCAGACAGAGTAGTTCCCGGTGGTCCTTAGAGATGAGCGTGTATAGGGGAATTGTCTCTTGGGTAACTGGGCCGGATTTGATAGCCGATCCGTCGGCTAAATGGACGGTAAGTTTCTGGTGTCGTGGTCGTAGAGGAACTCCATATCGGAAGGCAAAGGAGGCGTCCATAAAACCGCTGCAAGCACCAGAGTCAATAATTGCGGGGACTTGGAGGTTCCTTCCTGGAAGCTGTAGGGAGATTGAAACAGCCAGGTGAGTATTATCATTACGTAAGACAGAGAAGAGAACCGGTGAGGGGACTGAACACTTACGGAACTTGACGGGGCAGGTGTTTACATAGTGCCCGGATCCTCCACAGTACATGCAAAGGTTATTGGATCGACGCCTTTGACGCTCCTCCGGAGTCAGGGATGGCCGAAGTAGGCCTATTTGCATTGGTTCTGGATGATCGATGGGGTTTGGTCTGGGACCTGAAGGAGGCAGATGTGGTGGGCCAGGTACTCGTGGCATCATCCATATGGGACGTGTGGGGCCGGATGTGCGTTCAGCACGGCGTTCCCTCAACCGTCTGTCGATCTGAACGGAGAGGAGGATGAGGGCTTCAAGTGTTGCGGGAATGCCCACTCGGGCTAATTCGTCTTTTAAAGATTCTGAAAGTCCCATACGAAATTGGTGACGCAGGGCAGCATCATTCCAGTTGGTATCGGAACTCCACTGCCTGAATTCAGCTACATATTCCTCCACTGCTCTGCGTCCCTGCTGTAAGGCACATAATGCTGCTTCAGCGGTAGCTGCTAGTTGGGAATCCTCATAGATAAGGTCCATGGCTTGGAAGAAAGTACTGAGTAGGTTAAGACTTTCCTCCTTGCGTTCTAGAAGACGATGCGCCCAGGTCTGAGGTTCGCCAGACAATAACGAGATAACGAAACCTACTTTTGTGGCCTCAAGTGAAAAGGTCCTGGGTTGTAAGGCAAAAAAAAGTTCACAGGCGTTGCGGAAAGCTCTATATTTGCTGCGATCTCCAGAAAATCTCTCCGGGATGGGGACTCTAGGTTCCGGTGGTAGCATTACTACAGAAGGGGCAGCTGCGGTTCCAGATGCTGCAGGTGCTGTTGTGGACAGAGTTTGGACACGTCCTTCCAGGCGGGTATATCCTTCTTGTAAAGTCCGTACGGCCGCGGTGAGGCCATCTAAATGGCGGCATAAGTCCTCCATGGGAGACGCCCCCTGCGTGGGCTCGGACATGGCTGACCAGTACTGTCACGTACCTGGTTATGGAGCCCGATGTGCAGGGAACGGCCTCTCGTAATCCTCTGACTCAGGAACCCCTGGTAGAGCAGACAGGGGGTACAAAGTCTGGAGGGACACAAGTGCCTGGTGGGAAGCTGGAGATGGACCGGAAGAGGAAGTGAACAGGTGTTGACGAGGTCCTAGCAGAAATCCAGCAAACACAGGAACGGTGTTGTAGCACTTGTGAATAGGAGCCAAGGGATTGTCAGACACTGGATCAAGCACCAATCAGGAGACGGAGACAGGTACGAGGGTTAAATCAGGTTCAGACCGGGTCGGTGAATCAGGTAAGCAGACAGCAAGACGGGTTCAAGCAGAGTCGGTAGTCGGATCAGGCCGGGGTCAGAGGCAGGCTGCAGGCAGAGAAGGGTCAACGGAAGCCGGGTCAGGTATTCGGTAATCAGGCAGACAGGTAACAGGTTCAGATTCAGTCAGGAATTGCTGCAGACTGGTCAGCAAGATACAGTGGGATCAGATGGTTTAAATAGCGGTTCTTGGCGCCGAAATGACGTCAGCGCGCGCGCGCTCCCGCCGCGCGCGCCGCGTGCACGCTCACGCCGCGTACATCGCGCGCGCACCCGCGCGCCCCCGCGCATGCGCTGAAACAGACTTCTCCTGGCGCTGTCAGTATAGGTAAGATTCCTGTTTCTCTTATCATGACAATCCCTCCCAAGTTTTTCTCTATCTTCTCTTCATAACATTTGGTAGTCATAACCCAAAGAATTATTATTATTTTATGGATGAAATGTGGGAAAGTACGTATATATCATACAATCATTCCATAAACACCACATACACTACATATATCATTTGAGAAAAATATGCTTATAAAATAGTTTACCATTAGTCAATAAAAAAATAAAAATAAAATATGTGACCGGATTTTATTTTAAAAATCTAGTCACCTTACCCTAGATTAAAGGGGAAGTAAAAGAGGATGTTGTCCATGGCAGCCTGAGCCCAAAGGTGCCACAGCATGAGGCAAAGAGGCCTCTGAGCTACATGCATTGTAGCCGGTGGTGGCTGGTGCTCAACATTTTTGGGGGGGCGCAAACGGAAAAAAAAATGCAGCCTCACTGTGCCCATCACATGCAGCCACTGTGCCATGCCACAAAATACAGCCACTGTGCCATCAATTGTCACCACTGTGCCATTCCATCAAACAGAGCAACTGTGCCATCAATTGTCACCACAGTGAGGCAGATTAGCAACAGGAGCTCCACAGCGGCGCACGTCTCCTAGGAGTAGGAGCGTGTGTGTCATAGCTCCAGGCAGGCGTAGGAGGCAGACAGCTAGACAGGCAGTGTCCCTCCCAGCCCTGCAAACCGTGCTCCAGCTCCAGTTCCTGGCCAAGCCTCTGCTCTGGGACACCCAAGCGAATCATTTTTTCTCCTCCTGAGCCCCTCTTCTCTAGACATCCTCCCCAGGTAGGCCCTACTTTTCTTTTCACCTCCCTTGGAACCGATTGGCGGCCATCCTTATCAGGATAAGCCACCGGATCAGCTGAACGCTGGGGCCTCTTTCCCTCTCCTTACCCCACATTACCACCCACCAGCCAAGCAACCCTCCCCAGGCGCCTCCCCACCTCTATTCCCCGTTATTCCCCGTTTTTCTCCCCTGAACCGCGCCAACCACTGCTGATTCGCGGCGCGCCGCACTCTCGGCCAAAAACACCATCAGTAACCCCCCAGGAGCTCACGCCCAGCCCCTGTAGGACTCATCCACCCCTGGCTTCAACAACCAGTCCCCCCCCCCCCGCTCACCAATCCACCCAGCTGGCTACACACCAGCCTGGGTCCCATGTCCTGCTCCTGGTCGGCGGCCATCTTGGTACACCCCAGCAGCAGTGTCAGCTCTCCCCCCCACCCCCCTTTTCACAACTTAATAGCACTTGATCCAGGGGTTCGCCCAATCGCCTTTCAGGGATCAGGAAGGAATTTTTTCCCCTACCAAAGCAAATTGGCATTGCACGGTTAGGGTTTTGTTGCCTTCCTCTGGACCAAGCCGGGAGGATTCACCGAATCCTCTCTTCATCGCCACCATAAAAAACGACTTTTCCCCCGGTGAATGGCGACCATGGCTAATCTGTGGTACTCCGCAGAAACCATTTGGAATCTGAGGCGTTTCGCCGCAATACTGCCAGCCATCACCAAAAAGACCCTAAGAATTGAGCATCTTTTGAGGATCGATCGACGGTCAAAAATTTTAGCCGTTTACCCCAGCCTAAACACATTTCATGTGCTTTGATCAACACAAGATCGGCAGTAAAACACCGACTTGAAATCCATGATTTCATTCTACAACACGATCTAGACTGCCTCTTCATTACAGAGAGCTGGCTTACAGCCGACTGTAACACCATTCTAGGAGAACTGGTGCCAGAAAACTACCGTATTATAACGGAAAACAGAATAGGGCAAAGAGGAGGGGGCCTGGCAGTGATTTGCAAGACTCAGCTTGCAATCACCAAACCAGTCTTTCAAAATCCTCTTCCATTCATGGAAACCCTTATGCTACAACTGCAAACAAATTCAAAGGAGACCATCCACATTCTGCTCTGCTATAGGCCACCCGGCCCAAAATAGCAGCTGCTATCATCATGGACGGATTTCTTCTCCACTTACACCCTCAACAGCAAACATTTTTTGCTGCTCGGGGATTTCAACCTCTGGGCCAATTCCTCACAAGACCCCATTGCCGATGCCTGTATTAACCACCTGGTAGATTTAGGGTCACAGCAACTAGTATGTGGACCCACACATGCTTCAGGTCACACACTTGATCTTATTTTCAGACAAGCTCTGGAAATAAAAATTTTGGAAAATGAAAAGTTGCCATGGACAGACCACCATGCAATTAAATTCATTATTTCCACAATTCCCCCCGCAACAAAAACATCAAATCCAGTGACAACACACTGGACTAGATGTCAGAAGAAGCTCCACTCGGAACTCTTCAAAACCACTTTAAGGGAAAAAATAGAAACAACTCAACCGCATCAAATGGCCGTTGAAACACTGGATGCCATAAACTCGGCCATGCTACAGTCAGCCGACTTGGTAGCGCCGAAACGCAAAACCCGCATCCGGAAAAACAACCGCAGCTGGTTTAACAACCAGCTGTCGTTACTGAAGCAAGAACGCAGAAGGGCCGAATCTGCCTGGAAAATAAGTTCTTCAGAGCTAAACCTATCCATCTACAAGGCGACAACAAGAAAATACCACAAAGAAATTTTCCAAGCCAAGAAAAATTATTTTTCGGAGGCTATCAACAGCGCCATAAGCCGCCCCCGCGAACTCTTCAAGATGGTCACTCAGACCATGAAACCAGGATGTATTGAAGCCCCCAATACAGACACACAAGAATTTTGCAATGAACTATCAGATTGCTTCATTAATAAAATTGAGGCAATCCATGAAAGCATTCAGCAAAACAATTCCCCCCTTAGCCCCCCCCTGCAGCCTCTCACACAACACCCATAGTAATTCTCCTATATCGGGTAAGTTCACCCTGGAACCCATCTCCATCGAGGCCACTAAGAATATCATTGGGGCTTTGCGTAATGGCACAGCGCCAAATGACATTATCCCCACAAAACTGCTGAAGGAATGCGCCTACATCCTGGCTCCTCCCATCACGCAGCTTATCAACCAGTCTTTCTTGCAGGGCATAGTGCCCTCACAGTTGAAAGAGGGTATAATCCAACCCATCCTTAAGAAACCCTCCCTGGATGCCAAGGACCCACTCCACCGCCGTCCCATAACAAGCCTCAATGTACTCTCAAAAGTAATGGAAAAAGTAGTGGTACAACAGCTGCAACAGCATCTAGATACCTACAAGCTACTTGATCCATTGCAATCGGGGTTCCGTCCCGGACACGGGACTGAAACCGCGCTGCTCAAAGTATGGGACGATGTTCTCGAGGCCGCAGATGAAGGAGAATCTTGTCTTCTAGTTCTGTTGGACCTAAGTGCAGCTTTCGACACTGTAGACCACAAACTGTTACTGACGCGGCTTGCTGAAGTAGCCAGAGTCGCAGAAGGTGATTTATCTTGGTTCTCCTCTTTTTTGGAAAACCGATCGCAAACAGTGAAGTTAGGACCCTTCACATCTGAGAAACGCACAGTAACATGCAGAGTCCCTCAAGGATCGCCTCTGTCACCAGTGCTGTTTAACATCTATCTTCGTCCTCTTTTTGAGATTATCAGCAGCCAAAAACTGCTTTACCACTCATACGCAGATGACACGCAACTGTATTTCCGCATTTGCAATAAAAAGGATCACCGCCTCAATCTAGAGACATGCCTCTCTTTGATAGAGGACTGGATGACAAAGAGTTATCTTAAACTCAACGGAGCGAAAACAGAACTTCTTCTGTTTCACGCCAAGCAAAGGAATCAACCTGCAACAGCATGGACACCCCCGCCCATTCTGGGCAAAATCATCACCCCTAGCGCCAAAGTCAAAAGTCTCGGGGTCATCTTTGACTCCTACATGACAATGGACGCACAAATAGGGTCAGTAGTCAGCGGATCCCACCATCTGTTGCGCCTACTACGCAGACTTACCCCTTTCATCCCCAAAGAAGTTTTAGCGGTCGTGGTGGGAGCAATTGTTAACTCCAGACTGGATTATGCAAATGTCCTTTACCTCGGACTCCCCAAGTACCAAATCGCTCGTCTGCAAGTCGTTCAAAGTACGGCCGCCAGACTTGTGACTGGAAAAAGACCCTGGGAATCCATCTCACCTTCACTGAGAACCCTTCACTGGCTACCAGTTAAAGACAGGATTGCTTTTAAAGCACTCTGTCTAACGCATAGATGTGTCCATGGGAATGCCCCCCAATATCTATGCGATAAAATAAAAGCTCACAATCCCAATCGCATCCTGCGATCCACCAATCAGAACCTACTACAGATCCCAAAAGCCAACTACAAGTCCAAAGGAGAAAGAAGATTCGCCATCCAAGGTCCCAGACTATGGAACGCTTTACCAACCAGCATTCGGTTGGAGGCGAATCACTTAGCCTTCAGGAGAAAGATCAAGACTCATCTCTTTTGATATCAAAGGAGACAGGAACAACAAGCGCCCAGAGGCAATTCAGTTCGCATGTGCCGCGCTCTATAAGTTTTTCATTCATTCATTCATTCACTGCGCCATGACATCAAACAGCAACTGTGCCATGCCATCAAAACGCAGCCACTGTGCCATCAATTGTCACACACTGTGCCATGCAACACAGCAACTGTGCCATCAATTGTCACACACTTGCCATGCAACACAGCAACTGTGCCATCAATTGTCACCACTGTGCCATCAATTGTCACCACGGTGCCATGCAACACAGCAACTGTACCATCAATTGTCACCACTGTGCTATGCCATCAAATGCAGTCACTGTGCCATCAATTGTCACCACTGTGCCATGCCATCAAACACAGCAACTGTGCCATCAATTGTCACCACTGTACCATGCCATCAAATGCAGTCACTGTGCCATCAATTGTCACCACTGTGCCATGCAACACAGCAACTGTACCATCAATTGTCACCACTGTGCTATGCCATCAAATGCAGTCACTGTGCCATCAATTGTCACCACTGTGCCATGCCATCAAACACAGCAACTGTGCCATCAATTGTCACCACTGTACCATGCCATCAAATGCAGTCACTGTGCCATCAATTGTCACCACTGTGCCATGCCAAACACAGCAACTGTGCCATCAATTGTCACCACTGTGCCATGCCATCAAATGCAGTCACTGTGCCATGCCATCAAACGCAGCCACTGTGCCATCAATTGTGACCACTGTGCCATGCCATCAAACGCAGCCACTGTGCCATCAATCGTCACCACTGTGCCATGCCATCAAACGCAGCTACTGTGCCAAACGCAGCCACTGTGCCATCAATTGTCACCACTGTGCCATGCCATCAAACGCAGTTACTGTGCCATGCCATCAAACACAGCCACTGTGCCATCAATTGACACCACTGTGCCATGCCATCAAACGCAGCCACTGTGCCCCTCAATTGTTGCCACTGTGCCAATTGTTATCACTGTGTCCATTGATGCCACTGTGCATGTCACTGTGCCCTTTAATTGTCACCACTGTGCCCCATAATGCCACTGTGCCCATTGTCACCCCATTCCCTGTAGAAAGCACTTACCTGAAGCTTCCACGTCCTCCCTCGATGTCTTCTGGCGCCCTGGTGAAGCTTCAGCCAATCAGGCTCCTGATAACCAGAATCCGGAAACCTGATTGGCTGAAATGGCCGTGAGTCTTATGCAAGGAACGCAGAGAGGCTGCGCTCCGAGTATAGACATCTGAGAGTCGGAGGGCTGTAATTGAAAAGCCTATCAGAGCTAGCAGCTCTGATAGGCACTTCCTCACAGCCAATCAGCTGCTATTCAGGTAACCGGTGCCCTATGTCCGGTTATATGAATAGACCAGCGGCAGCTGGCAACAATGATAACTCACATTCATTGCATAGCATTGCATTGAATGTGTGTTATTTGCGATAGGGGGTGGCGCTGCAGCGCCCTCTATTGACTGCCACCAAAAGCTGCAGGTAAAACAAAAAATGACATTTTAAGCAAAGTCAAATGTCTTAAAGGGCCCGTTTTTTTTTTTTTTACTACAGGAGGGGGGGGGGGGGGCGGCGCCCGGGCGCTCCCTATGGACGGGCCGCCACTGGTTGTAGCGAGTGGGCACATGCTGCTGCCCAGGACCAGGATGACTATCGCAAGTTTAAAAAGGAAAACCTTCTTAGAGGAGATTTCCATCATATCATGGGCCGCCAGCAATGCTCCAGGATGGTAGAAGTGTCACCGGAAGACCTAGGTTTTGGAAATTCAGAGAAAAGCAAGGTTTTCTGTCATGGCCGCTTAGGAAAAGTGGTCAGCCCAGAAAGGAAAGCACATCGGCCTGCAAGTCTGTGGTTACCCCTAGCAACAGGGATCTTGTGTTGCCTACAGGGTGCATGAGTGGGTCCAGGAAGGCTGCAGTGTGGCTCCATGGCCACATGGGGGAGTCGGCCTGTGGAGACACACACCTGTGAGACAACGCACTCTGAAGTGAAGGCAAGTGAAAGCTATTACACCAGCTGCAGGATATGGTAAGACTGTTTCAGTTTGTAGGACTGATCCCAGTGAAGTGGGAGTATGTCCAGTGGGGAGATCCGCAGTACCGATGGACATAGACCTCAACAAATGTAAGACATTGATCTTACCAAAAATATGATGTATTTTATTAGAATTAATAATATCTGTTAAAATAGTAGTAATAAAAAAAATCTGATTGTATTGCAGGTTGCCATTAGATGGTGGTGTTACAATATTATATTTTGTGCTTTACCTGAATAGCCACTAGAGGGCAGTGTCACCCTGCAGTACAGTCCTCATATTCTTTGCCAGTATCATATTATGATCAATTATTTAGCAAGTGCTTGTCCCTGAATAAAACATTTTCTCCATTCTTTATACTGGCAGAGTCAGAACAGAGGGCGGCGAGCACTGCAGGGAAAGAAAAACCAGTGATTCATACCTTGATGGAAAAGCTAGCTGTATAATACTGAACACATAATCCATAGGGCATTGGCTATTATAAGTCATCGGTAGAGCTGTGAACATTATTCTACATGCCGAGTTTACATTACAGAAAGCACAGGCTGACCATGACCCTTCTAACCACTTGGGAAAATACAAATGCCAGTGCATCTAGGTACTAATGCCTGCTGGGATTTATAACTCCTTCTCACCTGAGGAGCAAAAGAGTGTCCAATCCCCCTCCCCATTTTAGTTTTCGGGCTTGAAGTGTATGTAAACCCGATTCATGAAATTTGAACTGGGCACAGATATATCTGCAGTATTTTGATATCTCTCTTCAATGAGCTAAGTCCCATAGCTCTCTCCTGACCCCTCCTCTGTTATCAGCCTGATAACTCCTGACAAATTCTCGGACTTTTTAGACAAAAGCAGCCTGAATCTTTTGTCTGGGGAGGTTGCTAAAATGTATTAGCAGAGAGCAGGTCCTATTACAAAACACCTCAGGGAGCCTATGATGAGAGGGGGTGTGTGCCTTTCCTCTAATCAGCAATGTTAGCTATCTTGGCTGTATGCCCAGACATCACACTCTGTGTTAGTTTATAAATGTCAAGACAGCAGATATACAGTACATATACAACTGTAAAAATGTAGGGAGATTGGTTTTATCCCTGTGTATCATCTGAGGCTGTTCACTTCACTGTTTATATGGAGGGTTTACATCCACTTTAAGCATGAACCTAATTTCCAGCAAGTTGAGGTATCTGGGGGTGCGTCCACCACTGAAGCAAATTATAATTGCTGCAGTGAGCTTTAAATTGCCCATAGTTATTTTAATGTGAAAGGTAGGCTTAGTCGAATATTTTAAGCAGGAATCTGATGTAGGTCAGCACCATTTACAATACATCCAAAGGGTAAACTTCATAAATGGACCACCGCCACTACTTTAGGACAAAAACACATGAACACTCCTCTAAAATGATGGAGTATTTCCAGTGAAGAGTACTGTTAATGCTACAGGATACAAAGACCAGGGGCCGCGAAACTTTGGCCAGTTGGACACATTGGCCCTCTACAACACTGTATCTGGCCTGCAGTTAGAGTCAATGTTGTATCATATCCTCAGTGTGAACAAGTTGAGGATTCAGGTCAGCAGAGGTTGCCTATGGTCGCTGCTTCTCCCCAGTAAACATTCACCATATGACCACCAGCATCTTAGCAACCAATGGTGTGTTTGCCCCAGAAATCAAAAGAGGACAGCAGTTCTTCCATCCAGATCTGCTTGCCTCCTGGCGACTTTTTCTGTTGATGACAATGATGTGGATTGTGATGTAAGGGGGACTCTGATGTAAGGGAGACTCTGATGTAAGGGGGACTCTGATGTAAGGGAGACTCTGATGTAGGGGGGGCTCTCATGTAAGGTGGACTTTGATATAAGGAGGACTATGATGTAAGCGGACTTTGATGTAAGGGGGACTATGATGAAAGGTGAACTTTGATGTAAGGAGGACTATGATGTATGGGGGGATTCTGATGGACAACAAACATAGTACACAAAGAAAGCATGATCTACCGTGGATTACCTAGGAGACTGGAAACTGATGCTCTGGCCAAAATGCCTTTGAAATGTAGGAATAATCCTCTAATACAGTGAAGCCGGCTACTTGGTAACATCGATTAGAACAATTCTTTATTGGCTACATATGTTAGCAGGATCAAGAAACAACAAAGAAAAATTCCCAGTTCACTTACCAGCCTGTCTGCAACTGGCTGGTAAGTTACTGATTGTTGGACTTTGCTTGGAGTTTTTTTTTTTTTTAAGGGATTGTAAAGGTTTGATTTTTATTTTTTTAAATAGGTTACTTTAAACGAGTGCATTGTTGGTTCACTTTGATTTCCCTTCTAAATGTTTTTTTTCTTTGTCTGAATTTCAGCCTTCACTGGTCCCGACCATCCCTGATGTATTTTTTATTAAAGGAGAGGGTCTAACACTAAAATCGCTACATTTATAGACATCCACGATCTACTGTAACACCAACCTATCTAGCCCTGTAAAGAAGAAATCAGTAAACATACCCTTTCAGAAGCCGATCCGACCCGATCCCACGCTCACTGGATATTTTCTCTTTTTCGGACCATTCTCTGTAAACCTTGGAGATGGTTGTGTGTGAAAATCCCAGTAGATCAGCAGTTTTTGAAATACTCAGACCAGCCTGTCTGGCACCAACAACCAACAACCAAAGTCACTTAAATTTCCTTTCTTCCCCATTATGATGCTCGGTTTGAACTTCAGTAAGTTGTCTTCACCATGTCTAGATGCCTAAATGGATTGAGTTGCTGCCATGTGATTGGCTTAATAGCAATTTGTGTTACCAAGCAATTGAACAGGTTTACCTAATAAAGCGGTTGATGAGTGTATTTGGACCACTGCATGAGCTATTGTACACTGTATGCATTGCAGCATCGTGCCTGTACAGAACTGTAAAAAAAAAAAAAAAAATGAAAAAAATGGGCCAGCAGTAAAAAGAACAAACAGCAGAGAGAATAAATAGCAGAGAACAGACAGGAGGAGGGGATGCGGCCTTTAATAAAAGACTTACAAGGCTGAGCACATGATAATACGGATATAAAATATTGTCATAGGCAAAAGTATGTTTATCTGTCTTAGGCAAAGCACAGGAAGCAAGGACGTTTCATTATGAGTCATTTAAGAACAAGAACATCTTGTTTTTACATTGACAACAGAGATTCAGACTGTACAGAGCTGAGCCACCAGGATAATTTAGTGGTATTATCTGCTCTGCTATTGGCCGCTTTTCTGCTCTATAAAGCAGACACTGGACATTTATGGTGCCAAGCATCTGGGGCCAATATCTGATGTGAAGTTTACCCAGCCCCCCTCCAACTGTGCCCCATGTCCTCAGTGCAAAGATGAGGAGAAAAGGGCTATATGATGTTGGACATCCTCTGGGAAGTAAGGTGGATTCTGTCTGATTTGCTGCAGCACTCCCCTTCCGGTGACCCCAGGCTGTCAGTGACACTCCCCTTCCTATGATCCCAGGCTGTCAGTGATACACAACCTTCCTGTGATCCCAAGCTGTCAGTGACACTCCCCTTCCTGTGATCCCAAGCTGTCAGTGTCACTCCCCTTCCTGTGATCCCAGGCTGTCAGTGACACTCCCCTTCCTGTGATCCCAGGCTGTCAGTGACACTCCCCTTCCTGTGATCCCAGGCTGTCAGTGACACTCCCCTTCCTGTGATCCCAAGCTGTCAGTGACAATCCCCTTCCTATAATCCCAGGCTCTCAGTGACACACCCCTTCCTGTGATCCCAGGCTGTCAGTGACACTCCCCTTCCTATGATCCCAGGCTGTCAGTGACACTCCACTTCCTGTGATCCCAGGCTGGCCTGTCAGTGACACTCCCCTTCCTGTGATCCCAGGCTGCCAGTCACACTCCCCTTCCTATGATCCCAGGCTGTCGGTGACACTCCGCTTCCTGTGATCCCAGGCTGCCAGTGACATTCCCCTTCCTGTGATCCCAGGCTGTCAGTGACACTCCCCTTCCTATGATCCCAGGTTGTCAGTGACACACCCCCTCCTGTGATCCCAGGCTGTCAGTGACACTCCCCTTCGTGTGATCCCTGGCTGTCAGTGACACTCCCCTTCCTATGATCCCAAGCTGTCAGTGACACTCCCCTTCCTGTGATCCCAAGCTTCCAGTGACACACCCCTTCCTGTGATCCCAGACTGTCAGAGACCCTCCCCTTCCTGTGATCCCAGGCTGCCAGTGACATTCCCCTTCCTGTGATCCCAGGCTGTTAGTGACACTCCCTTTCTTATGATCCCAGGTTGTCAGTGACACACCCCCTTCTGTGATCCCAGGCTGTCAGTGACACTCCCCTTCGTGTGATCCCTGTCTGTCAGTGACACTCCCCTTCTTATAATCCCAAGCTGTCAGTGACACTCCCCTTCCTGTGATCCCAAGCTGTCAGTGACACTCCCCTTCGTGTGATCCCTGGCTGTCAGTGACACTCCCCTTCCTATGATCCCAGACTGTCAGAGACCCTCCCCTTCCTGTGATCCCAGGCTGCCAGTGACATTCCCCTTCCTGTGATCCCAGGCTGTTAGTGACACTCCCCTTCTTATGATCCCAGGTTGTCAGTGACACACCACCTTCTGTGATCCCAGGCTTTTAGTGACACTCCCCTTCGTGTGATCCCTGTCTGTCAGTGACACTCCCCTTCCTATGATCCCAAGCTGTCAGTGACACTCCCCTTCCTGTGATCCCAAGCTGTCAGTGACACTCCCCTTCCTGTGATCCCAAGCTGTCAGTGACACTCCCCTTCCTGTGATCCCAAGCTGTCAGTGACACTCCCCTTCCTGTGATCCCAGGCTGTCAGTGACACTCCCCTTCCTGTGATCCCAGGCTGTCAGTGACACTCCCCTTCCTGTGATCACAGGCTGTCAGTGACACTCCCCTTCCTGTGATCCCAAGCTGTCAGTGACAATCCCCTTCCTATAATCCCAGGCTCTCAGTGACACACCCCTTCCTGTGATCCCAGGCTGTCAGTGACACTCCCCTTCCTATGATCCCAGGCTGTCAGTGACACTCCCCTTCCTGTGATCCCAGGCTGGCCTGTCAGTGACACTCCCCTTCCTGTGATCCCAGGCTGCTAGTCACACTCCCCTTCCTATGATCCCAGGCTCTCAGTGACACACCCCTTCCTGTGATCCCAGGCTGTCGGTGACACTCCGCTTCCTGTGATCCCAGGCTGCCAGTGACATTCCCCTTCCTGTGATCCCAGGCTGTCAGTGACACTCCCCTTCCTATGATCCCAGGTTGTCAGTGACACACCCCCTCCTGTGATCCCAGGCTGTCAGTGACACTCCCCTTCGTGTGATCCCTGGCTGTCAGTGACACTCCCCTTCCTATGATCCCAAGCTGTCAGTGACACTCCCCTTCCTGTGATCCCAAGCTTCCAGTGACTCACCCCTTCCTGTGATCCCAGACTGTCAGAGACCCTCCCCTTCCTGTGATCCCAGGCTGCCAGTGACATTCCCCTTCCTGTGATCCCAGGCTGTTAGTGACACTCCCTTTCTTATGATCCCAGGTTGTCAGTGACACACCCCCTTCTGTGATCCCAGGCTGTCAGTGACAATCCCCTTCGTGTGATCCCTGTCTGTCAGTGACACACCCCCTTCTTATGATCCCAAGCTGTCAGTGACACTCCCCTTCCTGTGATCCCAAGCTGTCAGTGACACTCCCCTTCCTGTGATCCCAAGCTGTCAGTGACACTCCCCTTCCTGTGATCCCAAGCTGTCAGTGACACTCCCCTTCCTGTGATCCCAGGCTGTCAGTGACACTCCCCTTCCTGTGATCCCAGGCTGTCAGTGACACTCCCCTTCCTGTGATCCCAGGCTGTCAGTGACACTCCCCTTCCTGTGATCCCAGGCTGTCAGTGACAATCCCCTTCCTATAATCCCAGGCTCTCAGTGACACACCCCTTCCTGTGATCTCAGGCTGTTAGTGACACTCCCCTTCCTATGATCCCAGGCTGTCAGTGACACTCCCCTTCCTGTGATCCCAGGCTGGCCTGTCAGTGACACTCCCCTTCCTGTGATCCCAGGCTGCCAGTCACACTCCCCTTCCTATAAACCCAGGCTGTCGGTGACACTCCGCTTCCTGTGATCCCAGGCTGCCAGTGACATTCCCCTTCCTGTGATCCCAGGCTGTCAGTGACACTCCCCTTCCTATGATCCCAGGTTGTCAGTGACACCCCCCCTCCTGTGATCCCAGGCTGTCAGTGACACTCCCCTTCGTGTGATCCCTGGCTGTCAGTGACACTCCCCTTCCTATCATCCCAAGCTGTCAGTGACACTGCCCTTCCTGTGATCCCAAGCTGTCAGTGACACTCCCTTTCCTGTGATCCCAAGCTGTCAGTGACACTCCCCTTCTTGTGATCCCAAGCTGTCAGTGACACTCCCCTTCCTGTGATCCCAAGCTGCCAGTGACACTCCTCTTCCTATGACCCCAGGCTGCCGGTGACACTCTGCTTCCTGTGATCCCAGGCTGCCAGTGACATTCCCCTTCCTGTGATCCCAGGCTGTCAGTGACACTCCCCTTTCTATGATCCCAGGTTGTCAGTGACACACCCCCTCCTGTGGTCCCAGGCTGTCAGTGACACTCCCCTTCGTGTGATCCCTGGCTGTCAGTAACACTCCCCTTCCTATGATCCCAAGCTGTCAGTGACACTCCCCTTCCTATGACCCCAGGCTGTCGGTGACACTCCGCTTCCTGTGATCCCAGGCTGCCAGTGACATTCCCCCTCCTGTGATCCCAGGCTGTCAGTGACACTCCCCTTCCTATGATCCCAGGTTGTCAGTGACACACCCCCTCCTGTGATCCCAGGCTGTCAGTGACACTCCCCTTCGTGTGATCCCTGGCTGTCAGTGACACTCCCCTTCCTATCATCCCAAGCTGTCAGTGACACTCCCCTTCCTGTGATCCCAAGCTGTCAGTGACACTCCCTTTCCTGTGATCCCAAGCTGTCAGTGACACTCCCCTTCCTGTGATTCCAAGCTGTCAGTGACACTCCCCTTCCTGTGATCCCAAGCTGCCAGTGACACTCCCCTTCCTATGACCCCAGGCTGTCGGTGACACTCCGCTTCCTGTGATCCCAGGCTGCCAGTGACATTCCCCTTCCTGTGATCCCAGGCTGTCAGTGACACTCCCCTTCCTATGATCCCAGGTTGTCAGTGACACACCCCCTCCTGTGATCCCAGGCTGTCAGTGACACTCCCCTTCGTGTGATCCCTGGCGGTCAGTAACACTCCCCTTCTTATGATCCCAAGCTGTCAGTGACACTCACCTTCCTGTGATCCCAAGCTGTCAGTGACACTCCCCTTCCTGTGATCTCAAGCTGTCAGTCACACTCCCCTTCCTGTGATCCCAAGCTGTCAGTGACACTACCCTTCCTGTGATCCCAGGCTGTCAGTGACACTCCCCTTCCTATCATCCCAAGCTGTCAGTGACACTCCCCTTCCTGTGATCCCAAGCTGTCAGTGACACTCCCTTTCCTGTGATCCCAAGCTGTCAGTGACACTCCCCTTCCTGTGATCCCAAGCTGTCAGTGACACTCCCCTTCCTGTGATCCCAAGCTGCCAGTGACACTCCTCTTCCTATGACCCCAGGCTGCCGGTGACACTCTGCTTCCTGTGATCCCAGGCTGCCAGTGACATTCCCCTTCCTGTGATCCCAGGCTGTCAGTGACACTCCCCTTCCTATGATCCCAAGCTGTCAGTGACACTCCCCTTCCTGTGATCTCAAGCTGTCAGTCACACTCCCCTTCCTGTGATCCCAAGCTGTCAGTGATGCTACCCTTCCTGTGATCCCAGGCTGTCAGTGACACTACCCTTCCTGTGATCCCAGGCTGTCAGTGACACTCCCCTTCCTGTGATCCCAGGCTGTCAGTGACACTCCCCTTCCTGTAATCCCAAGCTGTCAGTGACATTCCCCTTCCTATAATCCCAGGCTCTCAGTGACACACCCCTTCCTGTGATCCCAGGCTGTCAGTGACACTCCCTTTCCTATGATCCCAGGCTGTCAGTGACACTCCCCTTCCTGTGATCTCAGGCTGTCAGTGACACTCCCCTTCCTGTGATCCCAGGCTGTCAGTGACACTCCCCTTCCTGTGATCCCAGGCTGTCAGTGACACTCCCCTTCCTATAATCCCAGGTTGTCAGTGACACACCCCTTCCTGTGATCCCAGGCTGTCAGTTACACTCCCCTTCCTATGATCCCAGGCTGTCAGTGACATTCTCCTTCCTGTGATCCAAGGCTGTCAGTGACACACCCCTAACTGTGATTCCAGACTCAACATTATCCAACCCCTTCCTGTGATCCCTGGATGTCAGTAACACACCCCCTGGAAATGTTCTCATATCTCACAACCTATGGACATAGAAATAAAATGGCTGGATAGACCCAAATAAATTAGAGAAAATCACATTTTATTTTACAGATGCCAATGCTTAGCTGGCATCTGTTCAGGCACTGGTGTGCACATTACATTTTTGAACCTCCCTTGCTGGTAATTTCCATATACTGTATGCTATGTTCATGTAGATATTGAATGCGTAGTACATTCTTATACATACAGTGTGATTTGCTTGTCCGTTCAGGATCTCTGTATAAGATTATGGGCCAGATTCAGGTAGATGGGCGAATCTTTATTTTAGAGTAACGTTTCTCATTTACGTTAGTCCGCCGAAACTTTAGGAGCAAGTACTGTATTCACATAGCACTTGCTCCTAAAGTTGCGGCGGCGTAGCGAAAATGAGTCGGCGGAATTCAAATTGGGGGGTAGGGGGCGTGTATTATTATAACTAGGCGCGATCCCGTGGCGAACGTACTGCGCATGCGTCGACTGTCAGTGCGCATGCTCCAAATTCTGTCAGGGAACGTCAATGACTTCAATCCCCATTCACGGATGTTTTACGCAAACAACGCGAACATTTTTAAATTTGACGCGATGACGACGCCCATACTTAACATAGGATACTCCACTAGGGGGCTGGTTTTTCTTTACGCCGCGTATCTCTTACGGAAACGTCGGAAAGTCACTGCGTCGGGCCCGAATACGATTGTGAATTGCCGATTCTCGCTGATTAGCATATTCTCGGCGTTATTCAGCGGGAACGCCCCGAGCGCCATTTTTAAAATTGCAGTTCCGATACGATGGCGAAATACAATTACGCCGCTCGTATAGGAACTCCAACCCGGCGTTTCTTGTTTTCTGACTACAGAAAACAGAAACGCCGGCTCAAAGTGAGAGTTAGGCTGGAGTATCACTGATACTCCAGCCTAACTCTACCTGAATCTGGCCCTATAAGTCTTAATCCTCTCAGACAAATTGCCACAGTCACCAATGTTCAATGCTGGGGACAAGCTTTGAGGATTTGTCCCCAGAATCCCCTGTCCCTTAGGAATGTCACTTTGGTTTTAGCGTGAATCTAGATGAATATCAAATATCTATTTTTCTGCATGTACGGGTTTAGATTTCATAATCTTTTGGTGTTCTGAACATTCACATGAAATATTTATTGATAGGAATCTGTATTTAATGATAAAAAGTGTTTATTTTCCATTGTAGTAAAAGATATTTTGTCTGTATTGCAGAGGGTTATGAATTCCATTACCATTGTGAGTGATGGAGAATATTCTTTGAATAATGAAAGCCAAGAATCAGTCCATCTAAAATAATCTCAGTGTTGGGTACGCGTTCTTCTATCCCTAGGGGACTTGATTGGAAAGTTCTCTCTCTTCATCTGCTATGCCCATTATATGGAGCTTCTACCATCCATGATATATTATATATTTATGTGTGTAGCCCCCTTGTCTTAAACAGGGGCTACTGGTAAATTTAGCTGTGCTAGGTGGTAGCTAACCTGGCTGATTTATAGTTTTTTTGATCATTTGGGATTTCTCCTAAGCCTGGTTTAACTGTTCCTTCCTTCAGTAGATGGCACTGTTGCCTTTGACATTAGTATCATGAACAACAGTGAGACTGAGTTATAAATTAGTATATCTCTTTCAGCCAATCGGTAGGAGTTTTAGGCCACTGAGCATACTGGGAGAGAGTATATACTTGGAGGAAGTCAGGTGATCGAGGTCCTCCCAACCAGACCTTGATCTGATGTAGATGTGTGAGGAAAAGTTGCGTTGGGTGAGGCTTGGCCATGTGTTCGGGGGCTCTGATAGAGAGAGCCTGTTTGCTGCCTGGGGATATGGGAGAGGCTCTACCAGAGTGAGAGCTTCTTGTTGCCTGGTGGGCATGTGGAGAAAGATAAAGTTCTGAGATTAAGTATTAGAGGTAACTCTTCATGAGCTGGTGACTGTGGAGATGCTGGGAAAGTGTCATGGGAAACTTATCCAAGGAAACCCTCCACAGTGTTGGGAGTTGTTGGTTGCTATAGGAGACAGCTGCATAGGTACAGAACATTGAGTGCAGGCCTAGGGCCCTTGATCTGTATTGCTGTCTACCTGGCTGTTTTGTCTTTGGAGTCTGCTGATCTGTCTGCATATTGTCCTAGGGCAGTGATGGTGTACCTTGGCACTCCAGATGTTTTGGAACTACAATTCCCATGATGCTCATGCACTCTGCAGTGTAGAGGAGCATCATGGGAAATGTAGTCCCAAAACATCTGGGGTGCCAAGGTTCGACATCACTGTCCTAGGGTGTCCTGTGCCCTAGCCCTCTTGCCTGCATTTTTTTCCTGTTGTGAGCAATAAACTAATTTTTTTCATCCTAAAAGTGACTGTCGCCTATCTTTTCTGCAGCCGTTCACACCCACCATGCCTAAGAACCAACACCCTAAGGTGAATTGTCCCGCATTTTGCAGGTCTGTCCCAGGCACCTTCATTCCAGGACAATACAGTGTCCCGGAATGAAACTGACACAGCCACCCCCCGGGCCAATCTTATGCCCCCAAAATAGGCCGCCACATCACATCACTGCATAACTTACTGACAGTACTTGTCCTGGCCGGGAATGCCTGGAGGAGCACAGTCCCGCCCCCTGCTTGTGATTGGAGAAATCATAAATCCCGCCTCTTGTGTCCAATCACTGTGCAGTGATTCGTTACAGCACAAGCTGATTTTTGGGAAGGGGAGTGTCCTTGAATGGTAGTTTGGAAATGTGGTCACCCTAATTGTCCCTGATGCCAGGGCTCGGAGGTGCTACATTTCATATTATGGAGAATGTAAGAGGAGAAACTGAAACACTGGAACACCAATGGGCAGGAATACCCAAATCCTGGACAGATGGATAGGAAGGGAGCAGGGAATTGTGGTGAGATCTCACTGCTGGAGTATCCGAGACATAAAGGAAGCCAAGGGGTTGGCAGCCTACTAGACTCCTCTTATAACTGAAATAATAATTTTGTATAGACTGGCCCATTGCAGAATTTATAATACATCATTATTAAACAACGAGCGAGAAATAATATGCACTGATGTGTCCAGTCGGCAGAGTGTAATATACAATAAAGTGAGCTTAAAGGGGTTGTAAAGGTTTGTGGTTTTTAACCTTAATGCATCCTATGCATTAAGGTTAAAAAAGATATTAGGATCACCGGCACCGCAGCCCCCCATTTTACTTATCTGAGCCCTGAAATGACCCGCGTCGCAAACGCGATCTTCCTTTGCCTGGACTTCTCGGCTCTTCATTGGATAGCATATCCATTGGATTGATAGCAGCGCAGCCATTGGTTCACACTGCTGTCAATCAAATACAATGACACGGGGGGCGGGGCCGAGTCCTGTACTCGGCGGCTATGGACACCGAATGCAGGACTCGGGAGGGGGTTCTCTGAGGCAAGGAGGAGCCAAGAGAGCCGCCGGGGGACCCCAAAAAATGTCGTTTGAGGCCACTCTGTACAAAATGAGCTGCACAGTGGAAAAATGTGAACCTTTACAACCACTTTAACCACTTAACGACCGGCTCACGTATATATACTTCGACACAATGCCTCCTGTGGGCAGATCGACGTATGTATACATCCCCTTTAAGAAGCGGCAATGTGGGCGCGCGAGCCCACTGTGAGCTCCAAGAGTCTGACCGCGGGTCCCGCAGACTCGATGTCCGTAGGGATACCCGTGATAGTCTCATGGAGAGAAAGAACAGGGAAATGCTGATATAAACAAGCATTTTCACATTCTTTCTAGTAACAATAACACTAATCACAGCTCCCTGTAATCGGAAGCTGTTGTCATACAGCCTATCCCCCCTACAGTTAGAATCACTCCCTAGGACACACTTAACCCCTTCAGCGCTCCCTAGTGGTTAACCCCTTCAATGCCAGTTTTTACAGTAATCAGTACATTTTTATAGCACTGATCACTGTATCAATGACAATGGTCCCAAAAGTGTCTGATGTGTCCGCCATAATGTTGCAGTCACGATAAAAATCGCTGATCCCCGACATTACTAGTAAAAAAAGAAAAATATTAATAAAAATGCCATAAAACTATCCCCTATTTTGTAGACACTATAACTTTTTTTGCAAACCAATCAATAAACGCTTATTGTTTTTTTATATATTTTTGGGGGGGGGGGGGTTTATTAAAGCAAAAAGTAAAAAATATTGCTTTTTTTTAAAAAATTGTCGCTCTATTTCTGTTTATAGCGCAAAAAATAAAAACCGCAGAGGTGATCAAATACCACCAAAAGAAAGTTCTATGTCTGGGGAAAAAAGGACGCCAATTTTGTTTGGGAGCCACATCACACGACCGCGCAATTGTCAGTTAAAGCGAAGCATTGCCGAATCACAAAAAGTGCTTTGGTCATTGGCTAGCCAAATGTTCGGGGCTGAAGTGGTTAAACATTGACTGAAGTTCAGCAGAGCAGGTAATTGGCTACACATTCATCAGGCCAAATATCAAATGTGAATATTATATATAATGTCCACACCAGGGACTTGTGTTGCTTTACTGTTCTTCCATAGCTTGACCCATTCCATAGCTATAAATGTCAGTAGACCAACAATATTGATTTATTGCTGGTGTAAGAGAAAACCTCATGATCAATCAGGTCTTTTCAAGCTAGGCTCTTGGGAACAAACCAAAATAAGTCCATGATGCAAGAATTATGGAAACACTGGTGACAACATGAAGGCATTTTATATATCCTACAGGGCAGAGAACCTTCGTCTTTTATTTATAAAGGGGTTTGATGAAGTGCATTTGTGCCTAACCTGGAATCTTATCTTGAGCCTGCTGCGCAACAATGTGGATAAGAGTTGGTGCCTGATCCTTGTACACTGTGTAGTGTACTCTTAAACAGTGTTAATAGCCATACGTGATTCACCTCTGAACTACAGAACAGCTTGCCCCTATTTTAACCTCTTCCATACAGGGCATTTTCACCCCCTTCCTGCCCAGACCAATTTTTAGTTTTCAGCGCTGTCGCACTTTGAATGACAGTTGCGCGGTCATGCAACACTGTACCCAAGTGAAATCTTTATGTTTTTTCCCCCACAATAGAGCTTTCGTTTGGTGGTATTTGATCACCTCTGCGGTTTTTATTTTATTTATTGCGCTATAAACAAAAGAAGCGCGACAATTTTGAAAATAAAATAAACTTTTTGATTGAATAAGTATCACAATTTATTTTTTTTCCTCAGTTTAGGCCGATACATATTCTTCTACATATTTTTGGTAAAAAAAAAAAAATCGCAATAAGCGTTTATTGATTGGTTTGCGCAAATGTTATAGCATCTACAAAATAAGAGCTAGATTTATGGCATTTTTTTTTTTTTTTTTACTAGTAATGGAGGCGATCTGCGATTTTTATTGTGACCGTGACATTGCAATGAACACATCGGACACTTTTGACATGTTTTTGGGACCATTCACATTATACAGCGATTACTGCTATAAAACTGCACTGATTACTGTGTAAATGTGACTGGCAGGGAAGGGGTTAACACTAGGGGGCGATCAATAGGTTAATATGTTCCCTAGTGAGTGATTCAAACTGTAGGGGGAGGGGACTCACAAAGGGAGGAGACCAATGTGTGTTCCTCTGTACTGGGAACACACATCGGTCTCCTCACCTCTGACAGAACATGGATCTGTGGCAGACACGTGCACCAGGTCCCGAGCGATGCAGCGGCGCAGGCAAGCCCCCCTAGCCCCCAGGACGTCATATGACATCCACCCAGTGGAAGGGAGGGTTCCCGCCGATGTCATTTTACAGGGTAGGTGTTCTGTAGTTCTAAAATACTTCCTATCCTTGGGTAACAATGCTGTCCCTCCATAGATACAGCTCAGTAGCTCATTCTAGGACAAAAAAATTCTTACTGGCAGGATTACCAGGTGCAGAATGCAGCCAACACATCTAAGGACCAGAAAACTGCAGTCTGTTACATTTTTGTTTCTGGGATTAGATACATGCACAATCCGACTGCAGGTCATTTTGCTCTTCAGGTTATATAAATGACAGAGGAGGTCTTTGAAACAAAAAATTCTCCTGCGCTCTGGTGTTTCGCTAAACACGGGTAGTGTAATTAAGTCTTAAAGGATCACTAAAGGAAAAAAAATGTTTTGCTGAAATAACTTTTATATCTCCATACCCTGTAAACAGTCAACGGATTCCTTTTAAAAATGATTAAAAATAGATACAAATCAATCATATAATATGCCTCTAGTTTCACTTTCGTTTTTAAACTGGTTTTGTGTTTATGTGAAGTACAGAAGACAAACAGAACAAAAACAAACAAATCCAGGGCAGTGTTTTGTTTTTAAAATTAATCTGATGGTAATCTGGTTCTGAGGAGTTTTAGACACACAACTTGGACCACAGTGAAAAGCTGCCATGAGATTTTTCATAAGGAGCCAGACAACCAGGAAGTGTGGAGATCAGAGCAGAATTTCAGTAACTTCAAAGCAAAAACGAACAATGAGAACATGAAAACAGCAATGCATTAAGGTAAAGGAAGCTATTTAGCTAAAAAAAAATTCCTTTAGTGACCCTTTAAGGTAAGGTCTAGAGCAGTGGTTCTCAACCTGGGGGTCAAATGCCAGGGGTCACCAAATCCTAGGCTGTTCCTGAAGCCTGTACCACTCTCCCAACCTATTCGCAGCTGCCCAGCAAGGCTGTCTCTGGAGCCTGTGAAAGCCCAGCTAGGCTTTTTCTGGAGCCCGCAGCCCCCCACTCAGCCTCTTCACAGCCGCCAATTCAGTTCATGGGTGGGGGGGGGGGGGGGGGGCAGAGACTAGAGGTCAGCTGACTGGTGAGAAATGTGAAGTGGGAGGGGCGGGAGGAGACCCCATCTCCTGATTTCAGCATAGGTGTCAGTCACTGCTACGAAACACCACAGAGCTGGAGATACAGTGAAGCCAGAGACACAGTGAGTAACAGCACTGCCACTAATCCCAACTCCCTGCCAGCACTGTTACTCACCCCCCCCCCCCCCCACAACCCTTAACATAGAAGTAAGAGGAAGGGAAAAAAAATAAGGATAGGGGGAGATAAAGGTGAAAGAAAGGAGAACAAAGAGAGAGAGAGTAGAACATCTTAAAATGTACCATAAGGGGGTTTAATACTGTACAAGTGGAAAGGACTCAGGGAGCGCTAAATGTCCGTGTTACTTGTCTTGCCTTAGGTGCTGACAACCCATGCTACGAAAATAATTTTACTGTTAAGGGGTCCCCAGAGGCGTATCTAGTGTAAATAGCGCCTATGGCAAGCACTGAAACTGCACCCCTGTCGAAACATTTGAAACCCATCTTTCGGATAACGGCTAACAAAACAAGTGATATTTATCATCTCTTGTGATACCTTGGGTAGTGACATTATCCTCTTTACGGAGAAATCTGGGGTTTATTAGACCCCTGATCCCTCCTCTGCCCTCCAAGGCCAGGTAAATGCAGAACCAATACTGGTAGTGATGAAATCTTCATCACTTAAGGCCTCAGTTTTCACAGAGGAGAGGGAGAAACTGATGTTTTTCCTTCTTTGTGAGCTGCCAATCTGACCAGATGGAAAGGGAGAACAGGGGGGGCTGTGGCTGAACGCAGCAGGAATAGCGCTACCATTGTCCATTAGCAAAAGTGCTCAAAAGGAGATCCTGTCTATGCTCAGGAGGAGGGAAGACGACATCCTTAGACCCTGGTAGGCGCCTTGCTGCCCAGCCACTCAACAGCGCCCCCTTCATATGGCGCCTATTGCACTTTCCATGACTGCCATACCCTAGATACGCCACTGGGGGTCCCCACAACTTGGAAATTTTATTAAGGGGTCACGGCACTAGAAGGTTGAGAACCACTGGTCTAGAGTCCTGCAGCCCTCCTCAGAACAGTGGGTATTCATACGGCTGGAGAAAGAAAAGAAAAAAAAAAGAAGGAGGGCGCACCGACCTAGTGCATTACCATTTAAAAGTTTTATTAAAAATAGAATAAAAGCAATGATCCTACTCACAGAAAGGAGCTCAGGTAAGCGCTTTATTTTTTATCCAAAATGTATTCGCCAAACACTATTGGAGCTAGACAGCGCTGGGCCCCATAGTAGACACAAGCTATGCCATGGGATGGAGGATGGCTGTAGAAGACGACCTTGGCCCGGATTCACAGCCTTAGGCGCATCTTAATGCCGCCGTAGCACATCTTCCTTACGCTACGCCGGCACAACGTTGAGAGGCTAGTATGAAATTCACAAAGAAAATGCGCCCAACGTTGCGCCGGCGTAGCGTATATTCGTCGGCGTAAGCCGATGTAAGTCAAAGTAGGTGTAAGTGGGCGTGATGCATGGTAATGAAGCGTGACCCCATGCAAATGATGGGCTGAGCGTCATCCAAGTACTTAAAATGAACAGCGCATTCGTCGTAACTTGGACGTATCCCTGTGCGCATGAATACAACCACGTCAAAATAACTGGCTAAGATACGTCGAATCACTGCCTATGACGTGAATGTAACCTACGCCCAGCCCTAGTCACGTAGTACTACGTAAACAACGTAAAATATGACAGCTGTTTCCTGGTCCAAACCTTTGCATGGGTTGCGCCTCCTATATGAGGAATAACTTTACGCCGGACGTAACCCTTACGCAAATCGCTTAAAACATGCGCCGGGCGCATCTACGTTTGTGAATCGGCGTATCTCCCTCATTTGCATATCTGAATCGAAACTTCCATATGCATCCAGCGTAAATATGCGCCCACGATACGCCGGCGTAGGAAAGTTACGTCAGGTCGGAAGAAGCCTATTTTTCCACGTATCTTAGTTTGTGGGTCTGGCGCATAGATACGATGGCGCACATTTGTACTTACGCGGCGTATCTGTAGATACGTTGGCGTAAGTGCTACGTGAATCCGGGCCATTGTGCGTGCCCACAGCCACCAATAACAACACCTCCTAACGCAAGACATTGGAATAAGGCTAGGCCTAGCAGAAAGGGAATTTGACTTAAGGCTTGCTATTTGATATACACAGGCACATCTGTGTTCTGTGCGAACACGCTCTCAGATTACAGTACATGTTCTTCTGACATCATTCGGGAGGCTTGTAAAGCCAGTATCATGTTGCTGCGGCGTTAGATTTTTTTTCCCCCATAAAAACCAAAAATGTCTTCTTGTGTCTCACATCTGCATGTTGTTTTCTGGAATGGCCGCAGTCCAGAGATTTATTGCAATCAATGGTGCAGGCTGTGTTCCCTGCGGACGTGGAGCTTTCCAGATCTCAAATACAAGCGGAGAGGGGGAGGGAGATGGTGTCATGTTTATCAGAGAGACTTTTCTGAGGTTTTGAAGCATTCGTAGTATTAAAGGGTCTTATTCAGGCAGATATTATAGTAGAGTATAGCGAGTACTGTAGTATAGTATACTAAAGCACTGTGGAGTTGATTTACTAAAGACAAATAGACTGTGCACTTGCCAGTTGCTCCAGAGCTTAGTAAATGTAGTGAAGCCGACTTCCATCAGCCAATCATGTGCAAACAAAAATGTTTTTTGTTTGTCCTTGCATGTGATTGGGTATTCTTTGCAAAGAGAGGCGTTACCTCATTTACTAATCTCTAGAGCAGGGGTGCCCAACCAGTGGACCGGGAGCCACATGTGGCCCACGGAGCCCTCTGATGTGGCCCGCGACCTCCTGCTCTGGAATGAAATAGAAAGAATATTGTTATTAAAGGTCAGTTTTATTACTAAAAATCACAGTGTATATATATATGAGCATATGTGTTCTGCAGTGGTTACTGGGCTGCTTTCAAACTGACCCGAAGGTGCAGAGCAGTTTACCTGCGAGTAACCTGCACTGAGCCCAGGGGCGGACTGACCATTCGGGCACTGCCCAAGGGCCCCATCAGGGTTGCCAGCCTCAGTAAAACTAGGAACAGTATGTAAAAAGCTGTGTTTTTTTACATCTGTCCCTGAAATGTCCCTTACAGACATCCTTTAGGTCTAAAAATCCCAAGATTATAGCTTCTCCACCTCTCCAGTACCTTTATAGTGTGTGTATACGGTGTGTGCATACTGTATGTTTGTGTGTGTGTATGGTGTGGCCCTATAATATAATTTATTAAACATTAATTTAAGGCAAAAAAAAAATTCCTTTACAACTCCTTTAATATTTACTTCCATCACTCATCCATTTTTCTCTTATCAATAAACCATAATCAAACCCTTACAACAGAGCCTACAAAAGAATACTAAAGCGAAGACTTAAATCAGCAAGCCACAGTTCCTTTTCATGTTTTTTATTTTTTTTATTTTTAAGTATGATAGTTTATCGTAAAAAAGGAAAAAAAGGTCACTATTAAAAAAATATGGTCCTATATACTTCTGAAGTTCTGACACATTTCAAAGTATTTCAGAGGGGGTTTTATTCCATATTACAGGTCTCTGTACACTTTCATCGGCTTGCAACCATTAATCATGAGAATCTGTTTTGGCAGAACAGATACTGTACTTCTTTTGTCACATCAAATCAAATTTTGGTTATAAAAAATCATGTGCAAACAATCATTAACACATATAAATGGGTTAGTGAGAAAATAACTTGTGAAAACGAAAAAAAAAAAAAAAAAAAAAGTTTGGAATCTAAAGAATTAAAGGAAGAGCACATGGCAATTCGATGGTCTCAAGAGGCCTTCTAAAAAACGTAGGAATAAAATACAAAAACAAAATTAGGATAAAACTAAAAGAAATTGCAGGTTAAAACAAAAACCTGTCCATTGATAGTCTCACTCAGATCATGAGATGAAAAAAGTTCAGAAACACAGGGTAAAAAAAAAATGATATAGAGAATATGTTAGAACTAAGACATAGACAACATTTTTTTAAATGTTTTCTTTCTGGCAGGCTAAAAGCAAAGATTTACTAACTAGTGGTTAGCAGCTAAGTGACGGCTGACCAGCAGTTAACTATCAGTTTCGGCAGAAGCTGTAAACTGGTTAATATCCATAACACTGAACTACAGTAGAAGCAGCAGCATGGACGGGTGTGGCCAGGAAGAAGGTCCAAGAGTCTTTGGTGGACAAGGCTAGTACTTGTAGTAGGAGGTGGCTGCGAGGGTGGCATCAGTGAACAGCCCGTGCACGCACTATGTGGCACTTCTTGCACAAAACATGGCCATCCAATGGGAAACAGCCAGAGTCATCAGCATCGACAGAGAGAGAGCAACCACATTCCTGGAAGAAAGAAAGGGGGGGGGGAATTTAGGATTTTTTTTTTTTACAAGTACGACAAGGCATGGTATTTTTTTTGGGGGACATTTTCTTTTTACGGTCAGAGCCAAAAGAATAACGTTTTTTTAATCTAATAAAATTGACCCAAAAACATTAGGTTGCGTACACACGATAGGTTAACTAGAGGACAACGGTCTGATGGACCGTTTTCATTGGTCAAAACCGATCGTGTGTAGGCCCCATTGGTTATTTAACCTTCGGTTAAAAGAAAAAGCCAACTTGCTTTAAAATGTAACCCCCGGTCAAAACCGATCGTTAGTACGCACGACCATCGGTTAAAAATCCACGCATGCTCAAAATCAAGTTGACGCATGCTTGGAAGCATTGAACTTCATTTTTTTCGGCACGTCGTTGTGTTTTACGTTTTCTGACACGATCGGCTATTTAAACGATGGTGTGTAGGCACATCAGACCATCAGTCAGCTTCATCGGTTAACCGATGAGAACAGTCCTTCGGACTGTTCTCATCTGATGGACTGATCGTGTGTAAGAGGCTTTAGAATTACCATCAGAACGAAGCCAAAGATAAAGTTGGCCATGTACTGCGAATTTAGTCTGGTTCGAAATGTTGGAAAATGTGTTCACTTGGGAAAAAATGTCCATCCCACTCCTCATCATTGTGGTCAAAAACATATGTTGATATGGATCATATCAACATATGTTTTTGACCACAATGATGATTGGCAAGATGGAAAAAATTTCCAACATTTCGAACGAGACGAAATTCGCAGTACATGGCCAACTTTATCTTTGTGCAAAGTTAGAATATTAAACAAGAGTTTTTAAGAAAAAAAAATTTCGAACGATATTCTTCTAGTGTACTGCCAGCTTTAGGGTGAGGCCAAACCAAATGTCCAAGGCATTAGAGAGGGCAGGCTTTGAGGCAAAGTTCATAAAGATGGCATACCAAGGACAGGGTCATGGGAAGGACCAGCTAGCAACTATAAAAATGTTGGGCGTGTAAACCCTTTATTGGACGTTTTCAAAAGATGTTAGGTTTCTTTGGTAGTCTTCGTCTGCTTAAAAAAAATACACAGCCATAAGGTGTTTCACCAAAAAATCTTCCACTAACATTGTATAGTGCAGCCTCTCTATCTTTTCAACACAGAGAAACCCTTGAAATAACTTTCCGAGTTTGAAGACGGTAATAGAAAAGTTACACAATCTCACCTCACACTTGTAACACATCATATGGAAGTTCTTCTCCAGAGCCACCACCCGCACCGTCTCATCTCGGCCAGGCTCAGGGGCAATCGGATCCCCACAAACTGAACAGCGAGGGGCATATCGCCTACAAAATAAAAAACATTGCAAGGATTTTAAATGGAAAAAGCGCTAGAGCAGTGGTCGACAACCACCAGACTGGTGTCTCCAAGAAGCTGCGGACTCGCTTCTCCTGAGCCTCAAGCCAGCTTCATATCCCTTAACCTCCCAGCTCCCATAGTGCCCCCAGCCTCCAAATGGGACTCACAGTGCCCTAGGCCTCCTAATTCCTCGTACACACGGCTAGACTTTCCAAGAAAAAAAAGTCAGACAGGCCGTGTGAAGCCTCCATCTGACTTTTTTTGTCAGAAGTCCGACAGACCTTAGATAGAGATAAAGAATCTGTTCTCTTTCTTTATGTCGGACTTCCGTGTGTACGAGGCATAAGAGGTCTCAGCCTCTAGTGCTACACAGCCTCCCACAGTGCCCCCCATCCTGCTTTAGAGCCTGCAGCCCTCTATCATGCCTCCAGAAACCTCATCCCCCACATGGCCACCAAGTCAGCTGCAGAGTTGCTTAATCCACTTCAAAACCTCCATCCCTCCAACATTTCAATACATGTTTCGTATTCCCATATTTTTTTGCGTAAGCGTCAACTTTATTTTTTTCATTGGGGAATGGAAAACTTTACTGGGCCCTGGTATCAAACATTTTGAGAACCACTGATCTAGAGGAATGAGGACAAAAAGCAGTTGAGGAAGTTCCAGTCTGCCATGAAAAGACTAAGCTTACCGGTGGTAATCTGCGACGCAATGTGGCAGGTTGTTCTGGTCCACTATAAAAGGCTCGCCCTGCAGAGGACGGTGGCACACGGCACAGGTGAAGCATTCTGGGTGGTAAGCCTTGCCCATCGCCTTCAGCAAACGTTCAGTAATCCTCTTTTGGCACACTGCACAACATTCCAATGTGTCCTAAAAACATGTTCAGCATTATTACAACCTTATGGCAGCTAATTACCGTATATTTTAATACATTATTCTTAATTTATTTATTAAAACAGTGTCAACATATACTTTTACAGTAATATTCCGCTCATATAAAATAAAAAATAAATAAATCTTACAATAAAAATATAATGTATAAAATATATATATATATATATATATATATATATATATATATATATATATATATATATATATATATATATTACACACACACACTGTTAAATGTTTTATGCAGAATCAAGTTACAAAATAAAATATTACCAACAACAACTTTAACAAAATGGGACAGGGCACTGGGGGCAGACCAGAGGGACAGGGCACTGGGGGCAGACCAGAGGGACATGGCACTAGAACTGGATCTCTTCCCCATTCGCTCGCCATCTCCTCTGCAACTCCCATCCATTCTCTCTCTCCCTCTCCTATTCATCTCATCATCAGAAGCCCCTGTGTGCGGCTCCACGCTTGCATGTCCCCACTTCCCCCTTTTTTCAGGCTGGCAGTGAGGAGAGGAGCTGCAGCACAGCAGGAGGGAGTACAATCCAGCGCGGAGAACCACACAACTGCACAGCCATTGACACCATAGCACAGCACACACTGACACCGCACAGCACACATTGAGACCAGTCTGTTCACAGTGCTCAGGCTAAACTGTTGGACACTTACATAGAGTACAAGGAGAAGAAAACTGCACAACCGGAAAGGCTGCCGCTCTCATGTCAGGACAACTTTCAGTGAGCGCTGCACTGGAGTGGTAATTTTCGCAATCCTCCACCTCACTCATTACTTCCTGCTCCCTGCTCTCCAGCTACATTGGTCGGGGGGAGGGGGGCAGGCTCAGAGAGGTCATACTGTTAGGTCCCATGGCTTAATGAGAATTGTAAGGAGAGTACCATATCAGCGCTTAGTGGTACATCTTACATACATAGGGCCAGATCCACAAAGCATTACGGCGGCGTAACTCCAGATACGCTGCCGTAATTTCAAATTCCCGCTGGGTCAACCAAATGTTCCCATTGAATGTCTAATTACCATTAATAAACACTTCCTTATGTATGTCAGGAAGTACCAGGCCATCTCACATACCTAGGTTGTCTTAGATAAGATTTATACATCAAAGGGTCCTCTGTATCTTTTGATCCTTTGGCCACAAGATTTGGTCAGCAAACTTCCTTTGATGTGTAACCTCGAAATGCCTAAATACCATACCATACATACTGTATAACACAATATTTTAAATACCAACACATCCATATTAATATTACTACACCCGCCAGCGTATCTTTGTTTTGTATTCACAAAACAAGATACGCCGGAATTATGCTAAGATACGTCTGGCGTAACGTTATTACACCGTCGTATCTTAGTTGCATACTTCGCTGGACGCTAGGGGCGCTTCTGTTGTGTGTCCGCGTAAAAAATGCAAATGAGCTCGATACGCCGATTCACGAACGTACGTATGGCCGGCGCAGTGTTTTTACGTCGTTTGCGTAAGCGTAGGTCCGGTGTAAAGTTACCCCTGCTGTATAGAGCAGTGTTTTTCAACTCCAGTCCTCAAGGCACACCAACAGGTCAGGTTTTCAGGCTTTCCATTATTTTGCACAGGTGATTTGATCAGTTTCACTGCCTTAGTAATCACCACAGCTGTTTCATCTGAGGGAAATCCTGAAAACTTGACCTGTTGGTGTGCCTTGAGGACTGGAGTTGAAAAACACTGGTATAGAGGCATCCCTAATGTTAAGTATGGACGTCAGGCCAGCGTCAATTTTTCTGTCGTTCACATTGTTTGCGTAAACCGTTCGCGTATAGGGATTTGCGTAAGTTACGTCCACGTCGTTTTCATTGATGTTTTGCGATGCGATTTCGTGCATGCGCACTAGGATACATCCAAGGCCGGCGCATTCGCAGATAAAAAAAAACGTTGTTTGCGTTGGGTCATTCATAATTTCAATAAAACATGCCCCCCCCACTAGTTAATTTGAATTACACTCGCATACGCCGGCCCATTTACGATACGCCGCCGTAAGCTACAGCGGCATTTCTTTGTGGATAAGGATACGCCGCTGTAACTTACATCGGCGTAGAGTAAATGGGACACTCCGCTCCGGTGGGGCAGCTTTGTGGATCTGGCCCATACATCACATCTCTATCTAAAGAATGCATCATGGTCTGAAAGTTCACAATAATAATAAAAAAAAAAAAAAACATTTCTTCAATACCTGTCCTTTAGGCAACTAGGGATTATTCCCATTTTATGCAACTTTTTCCTGTAACTGATTGGCTCTCACTAGTCATTCAGTAAGCACAAGGACTAGCACAGAGATGGCCACTAGATGGAGCTCTTAAAAAACAAACCACTTGGACATAGCGCAGGGTGTTTAGCATTATTGTATTCAGCCTGAAGCAAAGAGCAATCGATACCATTGAAGTATGTTATTTCAGTTGATACATTTTAATGGTAATTTTTTTATTATTATTTGAATTACAAATTATCCTGCAAAAGAGAGACTTTTAGATATACCTTCCAGCTGCACATTGCTGGATTCTTCATTCTCTTGCAGAGAAGAGCTGCAAGAAAAATCTTCACACCTGACCCCCTTTCTAGTTTTGTTGAATGCCTGCACCACCCCTGCGCAGACAAAAAGGAGGTCCTGGGCCTCTGTAAAAGCACCGCATTTGCAGGCGTGTGGAGGGATGGTCGAGCATGCGCAGATGTGAGGTAGATCCCTGCCGGGTCCCATGGGCTAGACAGCCCATGCATGCGCAACATAATTTCTTGCTCAGGCAAGAAGGAATTGAGAATGCAAATCAGCAGTGTTCAAACTCTAATCAAGAAGAGGAAAATGAGGGGTTCTGTTGCAACCAAACTACGGTCAGGTAGACAAACTAAAATTTCAGCCACAACTGCCAGGGAAATTGTCTGGGATTCAAAGAAAAACCCACAAATAACTTCAGGTACAATACAGGACTCTCTGAAAACATGTGGTGTGGCTGTTTCAAGATGCACAATAAGGAGGCACTTGAAAAAAGATGGGCTGCATGGTTGAGTCACCAGAAGAAAGTCATTACTGCGCAAATGCCACAAAGTATCCCTCTTACAATACTCCAAACAGCACAGAAACAAGCCTCAAACCTTCTGGCACAAAGTCATTTGGAGTGATGAGACCAAAATCGAGATTTTTGACCACAGCCATAAACACTTCATTTGGAGAGGAGTCAACAAGGCCTTATGATGAAAGGTACACCATCCCTACTGTGAAACACGGAGGTGGATCGCTGATGTTTTGGGGATGTGCGAGCTACAAAGTCATAGGAAATTTGGTCAAAATTGATGGCAAGATGAAAGCAGTATGTTGTCAAATAATACTGGAGAAACATTTGTATTCATCAGCCAGGAAGCTGTGCATGGGACGTACGTGGACATTCCAACATGAAAATGATCCAAAACACAAGGCCAAGTCGTCCGGTCATTGAATACAGCAGAATAAAGTGAAGGTTCTGGAGTGGCCATCTCAGTCTCCTGACCTCCAATATCATTGAGCCACTCTGGGGAGATCTCAAAAGTGCCATTCATGCAAGACAGCCCAATAATTTACAGGAACTGGAGGCTTTTTGCCAAGAGGAATGAATGGGCAGCTTTACCATCTGAGAAGATAAAGAGCCTCATCCACAAACAACTTCAAAGTTGTCATTGATGTTAAAGGAGGCAATACACGGTATTAAGAACTGGGGATGTAAACTTTTGATCAGGGTCATTCGGGTAGTTTCTGTTATCATTGTGATTTAAAAAGAGTAAAAAACACAGTTGATTGATAATAAATGGCTGCAGCCAAACACGAAGCATGAATGAAAGAATTGTTGTTGTGTTATCATTTATATTCTCTGAAAAATGGAAATCATAAATTCTGCCAGGGTATGTAAACTTATGAGTGTGTATATATATATATATATATATATATATACACACACACATATACATATACACACACACACACACACACACACACACACCCACATACTCCAAATGAAGGCAGTTTTTGGGGTGGAGGTCCACTTTAAGTAGGTAAATGAAAAGTGTCTCTATTAAGGGGGCTATTGGCTCAATTAACCTCTTCAGGTCCGCGCTATTGACATAATACGTGAACAGCGCGGACCTGAGGCGCCGGGGTCACGTCTTTGGATTTACTTGTAATTCCCCGGCAGGGAAAAACAGTCCTGACGCATCACCGAGGATCCGATGCGTGTACCCGGTGGCCGTGATGTCCGTTAGGTACACGCGATCGTCGGTGAGAGAGCAGGGACGTGGAGCTCTGAGTGTAAACACAGAGCTCCACGTCCTGTCAGTGAGAGGAGACAGATGCTGTTTCCCTTGTACATAGGGAGACAGCATCGATCACCTCCCCCAGTCACCCCCCTCCCCCCACACAGTTAGAACACACCCAGGCAATACATTTAACCCCTTCCTCACCCCCCTAGTGTTAACCCCTTCAATGCCAGTCACATTTATACAGTAATTAGTGCATTTTTATAGCACTGGTCGCTGTATAAATGTGAATGGCGCCAAAAATGTGTCAAAAGTGTCCGATGTGTCCGTCGCAATATCGCAGTCCCAATAAAAATCGCAGATCGCCGCCATTACTAGTAAAAAAAAAAATATATAAAAAAAAAAAAATCATAATTATGTCCCCTATTTTGTAGGTGCTATAACTTTTGCGCAAAGCAGTCACTTATTGTGATTTTTTTTTTTTTACAAAAATACGTAGAAGAATACGTATCGGCCTTAACTGAGAAAAAAAAATATTAAAAAAAAATAAAAATAAATGGGATATTTATTATAGCAACAAGTAAAAAATATATATATATTTTTAAACTGTCGCTCTTTTTTTCATTATAACGCAAAAAAATAAAAACCGCACGGGCGATCAAATACCACCAAAAGAAAGCTCTATTTGTGGGGAAAAAAAGGACGCCAATTTTGTTTGGGTGCCATGTCGCCGGAAGCTGAAATTTCGCCTGGCCACGAAGGGGGTTTATGTGCCCAGCAAGCAAGTGGTTAAAGAGATACGAATACAATTCCTAGAGTTACACTTTAAAAAAGGGATAAAACATGGGGATGAGAATTTATTGCAGATATGAACCCCCCCCCCCAAAAAAAAATTGACCTAAAAATAATCTCAAAATAGAACTCTGCTAACATACGATAAACAATCGCCTTTGAAATAAATCTTTGACAGGTAAACAGCGCTCGGCAGGGCGCCCAATCCTCACAATGGCCCAGATCTGAACACCACAACGGTTCACAAAGAGCGTCTACACTGTAACACTGGGAGATGTAATATAATGGCTCCCTGTGATCTCGCCTTGCTAACGCTCTCTAATATAATCCACTTAGAGGGGGAGATAAGCGTTTCATCATCACAGTCCGACTCACAGCGCCGACGATGGAATATTTCTAAAGAGGATGAGGACTGGAAATTTTTTATTTTTTAATTTGAAATTAATCTGCTCAGAATCAGGCAATTAGAGAGAGTGAACAGGCTGAACTGGGGATGAATTACAGAGGAAAATGACTGAAATCTCTCCTCTGCACAGGAGGATGGCTGACTTCCACCTGAGATTCACGGCAGGCCAAGTACATGACAAACTAAATCTCAGATGATATGTTGTCTAATAATTTAATATATTCTCATACAAGTACTGCGCTAATTAACTAAAAATAAATGTGCTGCTACCTTTAAAAATAAATAAAAAAAGTCAACAAAAAATGTAGCGTCAATCTACACCAGGGGTCTCCAAACTTTTCAAACCAAGGACCAGTTTATCGTCCTTCAGACTTTAGGAGGGCCGGATTGCTGCCTGCGGGGCCAAAATTTTCCTAAACCCAGCATCAGTCAGAATAAACATGGTCTCAAGGTTGGTGTTCAGTAGAAGGAGTAGTGCCCATTATTACTAAGAGGAATAGTATCCCATCATTGGTATCAGTGGAAGAAATAGTGCCCCCTTGTTGGTGTCAGTGGGAGAAATAGTGCCCCCAAGGGCCAGATAAAGCCTAGCAAAAGGGCCACATCTGGTCCTCTGGCCGCAGTTTGGAGACCCCTGATCCACACAATCACAGTAGTGCAATGAACAATAATACTTATTAAATAGGGTCCAAAATCTTCTCTTTTTTTTTTTAGAAAACCTGATTCACTGCGAGTCACACCCTTCGCCGTTCTGAGCTCTACTGTATGGAGGATTGCAAGAAGCTGATAGCAGGTAATAATTGGGGGGATATCGGCCGATCACGTGACCACTGTGACTGGCTGTTACAGTGGTCACATGATCGGGAGCTGATTCTGCTGGCTAACGATTATTAACAGAGACCCAGAGCTGTCTTTGTCAGAACAGTCAAAGTGGCAGTGGCATGGCACGTTAGCTCTTACCCTCTTTGCAACCGCACATATGCATTACATGGGCAGCTAGAGGTTCAAGCAATCAGTGAGCTACCAATGCTTTCCAGCCAACACAGTTGTGGGGTTAAGCATATACAGTAAAACCTTGTTTTGAGAGTAACTTGGTTTGAGAATGTTTTGCAAGACAAGAAAAATGTATAAATACATTTTGACTTCATATACAAGTGATGTCTTGATATACAAGTAGCGTCGTGTCACAACCGAGTATAAAATAGAAGAGAGGCGCCTCTAAGTGTAGCAATATGGTTACATTTAATGAAGGTACATCATTTAGCAACATATTGCTACACTTAGAGACGCCTCTCTTCTCTTTTATACTCTGTAGCTCAGGGGTGGCCAACCAGTGGCCTGGGGGCCACATGTGGCCCGCGGAGCCATCTGATGTGGCCCGCGACCTCCTGCTCTGGAATGATGGGTTGGTAAGCCCAGATCGCAGGTTGCCACCTGCCATACAACAGCATCAGTGTTGTGAATGAAGCTGGTAGTAGAGGAAGAAAGCAGCTGCGGAGCAGAACCCCATAAACCGATGCTTCCTCTACAGCGCCGGCTTTTGCCACAGGTGGAGTCTATGGCAAAGTTCAGCTAACCCGCAGGTCACTTTCACCTGGGCGGATCGGAGGGCCTATAGAGTAGCCATGAGTCGTGACCTGTCATCTGACCGCTTCGCTCATTATGGCCCTCGACTGGTTACCAAGTTGCTTAAGTGGCCCTCGCTCTTCAAAAGGTTGGGCACCCCTGCTGTAGCTCCTGCTGGATTTGTCTTCTAATCCCCTTGTGGATGGACATTTTATGGTTACACAATCACATTGCTATAATCTTTTTATATGGACTATAAACTGAAGGACTTATGAATAAATGGTTGTGGAACAAATTATTTGAGTTTGCAATATTTGTTATGGGGAAATTTGATATACAAGTGCTTTGAATTACAAGCATCTTTCTGGAACAAATTATGCTTGCAATCCAAGGTTTTACTGCATACCTTTTAATCGGGGCTTTAAGTGCACAACCCCCAAAATGTGTTGGAAGTCATCTCTTAACTGCTTGCTGACCAGCCGCCGCAGTTATACGGCGACAGGTCGGCTCTGCTGGGTGAGAGCACATAGCTATACGTCACCTCGCCGAGCAGCCAATAGGGGCGCCATAAAACTATCCCCTATTTTGTAAACACTATAACTTTTGCGCAAAGCAATTAAACGCTTATTGTGATTTTTTTTTTAATGAAAAATATGTAGACGAATACGTATCGGCCTAAACTGAGGAAAAAAAATAGTTTTTTTATATATATATTTTTTGTGGGGATATTTATTATAGCAAAAAGTAAAAAAATATAATAATTTTTTCAAAATTGTTGCTCTATTTTCGTTTATAGCGCAAAAACTAAAAACCGCAGAGGTGATCAAATACCACCAAAAGAAAGCTCTATTTGTAGGAAAAAAAGGACGCAAATTTTGTTTGGGAGACACGTCGCACGACCGTGCAATTGTCTGTTAAAGCAACGCGGTGCCGTATCGCAAAAAGTGGCCTGGTCTTTGAGTGGTTAATAAAGCCATTTATTGGACAAATAAAATGTAAAATTTGGATTTGGACATATAACCAAATCTTGGCACTTATTCTTTTACTCCATACATGTGAACTGTTATGGCTCATTCAGGCAATAAGAAAATGATTAGTAATATAGTAATATAATATTGGTAATATAGGAAGTAGAGAGAAGAAATTACACAGAAAGTATCCTCTCGATGACCCTGTGAGGTGCCATGTGCATTCTTGCTGCAGTGAATTTGAATTTAATTAATTTAATTTAAACACAATGACCTCAGCACAGTTACAGTATATTGTTTATTGGATAGCATTAGTCGTTAACCAATTGCTTTCATTTGCTGCTTTCTGTAAAGCTGTATTGACTTTGTTTAGTAAACCCCCTTCATCTGCCATTCAATATCCTGGTGGCAACTGATGCACTTACCTGGTAGCAGTCCTCGCAGAGTGGACGTCCCTTGTTCTCGTAGTACTGCTGACCTTGGAGCTGCTGCTCACACTTGGAGCATGTGAAGCAATGTACATGGTATAGGTGTTCTCCGGCTCGCACCACCGTCTCTGTCCGAGAAAGACCCTTACCGCAGAATCCGCAGAGATCTGAGAGGAGGAGAGGATAACCATCAATTTACAGTCAGCAACCAGTCCCTAAATGGCCCTTTTCAATATAATCCACTATTATCATATAGTATATTCCCATCAAAACATCAAGTAGTCAGTCACAACATTCAACTGGACTTGTTCTGTACCGTGGTGACTGGTGCTCTTTATTTTTTATGGTGGTAGAAAAAGAAAACTGGCCCCCTCACTCGCACTATCCCCGCGAGCGTGCGGGAGATGCATGAGAAGGAGGCGATCAGTGGCCGATGAGGAGGAGGTGCCGGATCCTGGTTATGGCTTCTTGAAGCCTAAAGAGGTTGTTACTGCTGCTCCCCGCTCCAGGTTGCTGAGGGAGGAGCGAGGGCAGTTGTTTCTCTTCCCGGCCAAACAGGAAGTGGGTCCTGCGATCCAATTGGCTCCCTGGCCAATCGGGTCTCAGAACCTGCTTCCTGATTGGCCTGGGAGGTGAAGCAGGAAGACATTAGTGAATAATAATTTGCTAATGTCACACTACTAGCAGGGCCGGCCTTAGGTGTTCAGGCACCCTGTGCAAGCTAATCCTGTGGCGCCCCCCCCCCCCCCCCATCTTCACCCCTCGCCCCCTGGTCACCTAAACATACACAAAGAGGAAAAAAATATTTGTAACAAATAATCTGTTTTAATTTAACTTTACATTACACAGCACCCTGCACCTCTGGACCCCTTTACATTACACATCGCCCTGCACCTCTGGAACCCCCTTTACATTACACAGCGCCCTGCACCTCTGGAACCCCCTTTACATTACACAGCGCCCTGCACCTCTGGAACCCCCTTTACATTACACAGCGCCCTGCACCTCTGGAACCCCCTTTACATTACACAGCGCCCTGCACCTCTGGAACCCCCTTTACATTACACAGCGCCCTGCACCTCTGGAACCCCCTTTACATTACACAGCGCCCTGCACCTCTGGACCCCTTTACATTACACAGCACACTGCACCTCTGGACCCCTTTACATTACACAGCGCCCTGCACCTCTGGAACCCCCTTTACATTACACAGCACCCTGCATCTCTGCACCCCTTTACATTACACAGCACACTGCACCTCTGGACCCCTTTATATTACACAGCACCCTGCACCTCTGGACCCCTTTACATTACACAGCACACTGCACCTCTGGAACCCATTACATTACACAGCACACTGCACATCTGGAACCCATTACATTACACAGCACCGCACCTCTGGATCCCTTTACATTACACTGCACCTTGCACCCCTTTACATTACACTGCACCCTGCACCCCTTTACATTACACAGCACCCTGCACCCCTTTACATTACACAGCACCCTGCACCCCTTTACATTACACAGCACCCTGCACCCCTTTACATTACACAGCACCCTGCACCCCTTTACATTACACAGCACCTCTGGACCCCTTTACATTACACAGCACCCTGCATCACTGGCCCGCCCCCTCCTTAGTACGCCTCTGGATGGCCGAATGGCGCCCCTGTTGCCCATGGCGCCCTGTGCGGCAGCACAACTCGCACATCCCAAAGGCCGGCCCTGACTTCTAGGTGGGCTCAGGATGCAGTGCTCTGTGCCCCAAGCCCACCCTTTTTTAAAGCCAATTAGAGCCGCAGGCTCTAATCATGTGCTTAAAATAAACAAATCCCATTAAAAAACATGCGTCCAGCACCCTGCATGTAGATTAGGGGTGGGGTGCATGGATTAGGGGGGTGGTGCCCCTGTGCCCCTAATGAAGCAGCCGTCGCTGTCTAACATTGAAGGCGTTTTGAAGGTTCCCCAAGCCAATTCTTCAGTTCGAGTCAAGAACATTCTCAAACATTTATATCCTCACAGGTAGCAAATACATCAATCCATGGAAAGGCAGATATTATTGTCCAAGAACAGGATGGGAGGTGTGAAACCACCATGTTTTAGTTCCATAATCTTGTTTTAGGGCAAGAGAGGTGTTAATGATTAGGTGTTAATCATAGGTGTTAATCATTTGATTTACATGTTAATCATAGGTGTTAATCATTTGATTTACATGGTACACCTCACTGTCCTTAAATGGATATCCCTTTTTCCTAATCAGTAGCTAGACTACCAAGTCTTGACCTGTAGAATTTTCCCTCCAAGGTTTGGACATTTTTTTTTCATAGGTTGCCATGTCTATCCAGTGTACCCCAATCTACATGCATTCCACAACTTTCACACCTCCCATCCTGTTCTTGGACATCATCATCTGCCTTTCCATGTTGGTTGTATTAAGGTGTGTGGATATAAATTAAGAAGTGGTCTGGATAAACCACCATTTTGAAAAGCTTTTGCAATAGAGGAATCCCTAAAATAATTTTTAGGCCTTGAGGAGCCCTCACTGCAACAAATTAATTGGGCGTCAATGGGAAAATGCATCTCACATTGGTAGTCAGTAGGAACAATGCAACCCTTAAAGTGGTGGCTAGAAAACCACCAATACAGACAGATAAAAGATCACTAGTGTCATTCTGCTGGCTTTGCCAAGTGGTCTTGGCCCAAGAACTATGCAGGCATTATTAAATGGAAGAACAATCAACCACCATTGAATGAACCCCTTGCAACCTCTGGCAGAACCCTGGTTGAGAACGGCGGGGATAAGCTATGAAACATCTAAAACTCTGCAGAACAAGTCCAGTTGAATATAGCCAATTATACTAGATATGCATTGACATGTATGGGGAGATTTCACTTTCCTAGTTTAGGCACCAGCAGGGCTTTTTTTTTCAGCGGGAACAGGAGAGAACACAGTTCTGGCACCGCCAACACTGAATGTATGTAATGGCAAGGGGTACTGGAGGATCTGAAGATGCTGGCTGCTAGGGAATTTATTATCGCTGGTAGGGATCGATTGTTGTGTAGGGGCCAATTGTTGCCGGGAAGGATCTACTGTTGAGGGAGAAGTCTATTGTTGCTGGCTCATGGAGGATCTATTGGATTCTGGCTACTGGGAAATCTGCTATTTTTCCTGGGGGTCTATTGTATTGTTGCTGGGGATGTACTTTATAAACAGGGGGGCCATTGTTGCTGGGGGAGGGGGTGCAATGTGTGAGGAATCTATTATTGCTAGGGGATCTATTATTGCGTGGGTGGATCCATCGTTGCTTGCATGAGTTCTATTGTTTCTGGGGGGGGGGGGGTCTACTGTTGCTTGTTATCGGTAAACTCTATACAAATTACTTAGCACTACAAAATTATACTTGGTTCTGTAGTCTCTAAAAGGGGTAGTACTGGGAGGTGGAACTAAGGGACAGTGCTCGGAGGTGAATAGGGGGCGAAAACAAGAGGCGACTCAGAAAGGCAAGTTCCTGCACCTATTCTGCGAGGAAAAAAAAGACCTGGGCACTGAACAGGGTTCCAAATTGCAGGAAACCCCTCTGATCCATCCCTACTCACCAGAACATTTGCCTGTATTGAATGCTTTACCTTAGTAGTCCCTAACCTGCCACGCCACTCCAAGTGCGCCTGAATGACACGGGGCATCTCATTTATCAGGTTCCCCTATCAAGATGGCCACCAAGGTCTCGTGAGATTTCAGCATCCAATCGGACAATGTTCTTCCCCAAAAAGGCCAGTGGGGTAGGGGAAGACACTTTCCCTCATCGAACCACACCCCATCTGTAATAGCAGCGTGATGCCACCTACGTGCTGGTAAAATGACGGGTACCTGCCTATAAGCAGCACAGATTTCTAACAAGCACTAGAGGCAGAAGTCAGCGGATACAGATGAGGCTTCTTTAACATGACCACACGTAAAACAATCTGATAGTAGAACAGACAGGCCTACACATTGTATAGCTTAGAAGAAATCAAAACAGAACTGTTAAATTCTAACACTACCCACTAATGAAAATCAAAATAATGTTTTAAGGCTAACTTTCCCATCTGGGCCCACTAATACTTGGCAGACTCAGATTAAAGTTTGACAGCAGGTCTACAGCGGCTAATCTGCGTGAGAACCAGTAAACAGATTTCTATTATGGAAACAATTAGAAGGAGATTTAATTAAAGGACTCCAGATCTAATTCACGTGTCTACAAATACCATTTGTATTCATCAGTATAAATGTAATTTTGACATACCAATCAAACCAGCACACAGCACAATGCAAATAACCACAGACAACAATACCGCCATCACTAAATCACTGACTTTTGCAAACAGTGATGTCCTATATGGCCAAATGTAATCCTTTAGAATGCTTATATTCAGGTGTTTTCAGATAAGGGTACTGTTAAAGGGGTCGTAAAAGGTAAAAAAAAAATCCTAAATAGCTTCCTTTACCTTAGTGCAGTCCTCCTTTACTTACCTCATCCTTCCATTTTGCTTTTAAATGTCCTTATTTCATCTGATAAATCCTCACTTCCTGTTCTTCTGTCTAACTCCACACAGTAATGCAAGGCTTTCTCCCTGGTGTGGAGTGTCATGCTCGCCCCCTCCCTTGGACTACAGGAGAGTCAGGAAGCCCACTAACACACAGCTCCTTTCTCTATCTGCAATGTAGAGAGCGTCCTGACTCTCCTGTAGTTTAAGGGAGGGGGCGAGCACAACACTCCACACCAGGGAGAAAGCCTTGCATTACTGTGTGGAGTTGCACACAGAAAAACAGGAAGCGAGGATTTCTCAGAAGAAATAAGGACATTTAAATGCAAAATAGAAGGATGAGGTAAGTGAAGGAGGACTGCACTAAGGTAAAGGAAGCGATTTAGGAAAAAAAATGTTTACCTTTACAACCCCTTTAATGTTGACGCCCAGCCTTCCCTTCTGTCTTGCACAGTTGTACAGGCTCCTCTCCTGTACTGAAATTGCTTACGCGAGTTTCTGAAAATGTGCATAAGAAGCTGCAGCAAGTCTGATAGAGCCGGCCTTCCTAGCTGAAGAATGCCTAGCATCATCCAACCTTTTCCTCCCCAGCCTGATTGTTCCTGGTCTGACCCTTTCAATCATTCTACAGTAAAACCTTGGATTGCGAGCATAATTAGTTCCGGAAACATGCTTGTAATCCAAACCGCTCATATATCAAATTTCTCCATAAGAAATAATGGAAACCCAGATGATTCATTTCACAGCCATTTATTCATAGGTCCTTCAATCTATAGTCCATACAAAAAGATTATAGCATTGTGACTTTAAGGCAACCTCGATTAAAGTCTATGGACACAAGTTACATAGAAGTTGCCTTGGAGTAGTACAGGAACCTTTTCTAAAGTCGGAGTGACTTCAGTAGTGCTAATTGAGACAGCTCTCAATGGCTAATACAGGATTTTACATGTCACGCGACTTGGAGTCTCACAAGTTGCGGCAGTGTGAACTAAGCCAAAGTTGTACCTTCATTAAATGTAACAATATTGCTACACTTAGAGCTGCCTCTTCTCTTTTATACTCAGTTATGATGGGCGCTACTCGCATTGGAACACCTTATTCGTATATCAAGTTAACAGTTATTTAAAAACGTTGTACTCTCAGGCCAAGTTACTCGCAATCCAAGGTTTTACTGTATTTCAGTTATTTTTAACTATGGAGCCTCGGCATCACTAGATACATTTTTACCATTTAACCACTTAAGACCCGGACCAATACGCTGGCAAATGACCCAAGGGGTTTTTGCGATTCGGCACTGCGTCGCTTTAACAGACAATTGCGCGGTCGTGCGACGTGGCTCCCAAACAAAATTTGCGTCCTTTTTTTCCCACAAATAGAGCTTTCTTTTGGTGGTATTTGATCACCTCTGCGGTTTTTATTTTTTGCGCTATAAACAAAAATAGAGCGACAATTTAAAAACAAATGCAATATTTTTTACTTTTTGCTATAATAAATATCCCCCAAAAATATACAAAAAAACATTTTTTTTCCTCAGTTTAGGCCGATACGTATTCTTCTACATATTTTTGGTAAAAAAAATCGCAATAAGCGTTTATCGGTTGGTTTTCGCAAAATTTATAGCGTTTACTAAATAAGGGATAGTTTTATTGCATTTTTATTAATTTTTTTTTTTTTACTACTAATAGCGGCGATCAGCGATTTTTTTCATGACTGCGACATTATGGCGGACACTTCGGACAATTTTGACACATTTTTGGGACAATTGTCATTTTCACAGCAAAAAATGTCATTTTCACAGCAAAAAATGCATTTAAATTGCATTGTTTACTGTGGAAATGACAGTTGCAGTTTGGGAGTTAACCACAGGGGGCGCTGTAGGGAATGTGTGCCCTAATGTGTGTGTTTACAACTGTAGGGGGGTGTGGCTGTAGGTGTGACGTCATCGATCGCGTCCCCCTATTACAGGGATGACGCGATCGATGCTCCGGCCACAGAGAAGCACGGGGAAGCCGTGTGTACACACGGCTCTCCCCGTTCTTCCGCTCCAGGGACGGATCGCCGCACTGCAGCGGCGATCGGGTCCGCGAATCCCGCGGTCCCGGAGCTTCGGACCGGGTTGCGGGCCACACCCCCCTACACGCGCCCGCGACCCACGGCTGGGTACTAAAACCAACGTATATATACGTTGATGTGCCCAGCCGTGCCATTCTGCCAACGTAAATGTGCAGTAGGCGGTCCTTAAGTGGTTAAATAACATTAAAGTGGATTTCCACCCATTTTTTTATGTTTGTCTGTGCTGCGTGCCCTAATCTCATAGTGTTCAGAATGGACAATTTTTTTTTATTTTGTCGCTTGTAAATACCTTTATTTTGTAGTCCTTCATTATTTCCTCCTCCTTATTAGCCTAGGCCAGTGGTAGGCAACCTTGGCTCTCCAGCTGTGGTGAAACTACAAGTCCCATGAGACATTGCAAGACCCTGACAATCGCAGCCATGACTTCTAGAGGCAGAGGCATGATGGGATATGTAGTTTCACCACAGCTGGAGAGCCAAGTTTGCCTACCACTGGCCTAGGCTATTAAGTCACAAGGCTATTTGCAAGGGTTTCTGGGATAAGCATCATGTTTCCCAGTAGTCCTTGCAAACCTGACTGAAACCCAATACATTGATTGTGCAGCACTGAGCGAAATATGCAAAGCTGAAATCCAGGAAGTCATACAGTCTGGTTTCATGATGCCCACACTCAAGTTGGCCACGGTCTATTTCTAGATTATAAAAATGTAAATGCTGTAACAACCTAACAAAACAGGCCTTAGTTTACAGACTAACTTAAAGGGGTATTTATATTTAAAAAGTGATATTGTGGGTGGAACTCCCCTTTAAATTAGAATGTAATTGAAACTAAGTAAAGAAGAATTGAATCCTGGAATTTTATTTTAATGCTTTAAAACTTGCACCCTTATCAAACGTCAATAGTCCCCTAGGTAGAGGTGTCCACTAAGGGAGCCACTGAAGCCTTCAATTGGTGCAACACCATGCAACCCACGTTAAAGCTGGTAAGTTTTCTTGTATTCATAACAGGATATGAGCTCAGAAATGGATGAAAATAGTGACTAACATCCAAAAAAAGACCAAAAATATTCAAGCTACATAAATTAAAGTGGAGTTCCACCCATTTTTTTATGTTTGTCTGTGCTGTGTGCCCTAATCTCATAGTGTTCAGAATGGGCATTTTTTATTTATTTTTTTGCTTGTAAATACCTTTATTATGTAGTCCTTCATTACTGCCTAGGCTATTAAGTCACAAGGCTATTTGCAAGGGTTTCTGGGATAGGCATCATGTTTCCCAGTAGTCCTTGCAAACCTGACTGAAACCTATCACATTGCTTGTGCAGCACTGAGCATGTGCGAGATATGCAAAGCTGAAATCCAGGAAGTCATACGGTCTGGCTTCATGATGCCCACACTTAAAATGGCCACAGTCTGTTTCTAGATTATAAACTATTTAAATGCTGTAACAACCTAACAAAACGGACCTTAGTTTACAGTCTAACTTTACTAGAATACATTAAGCTTGTGTATTACAGGGGAATTTATATTTAAAAAGTGAAATTGTGGGTGGAACTCCCCTTTAAGCTGACAGTTGGCCCGTTTCACTATTCTGGCAGGGCTCCAGCTTTCACTGGTGATCCTGGGGGGTTAAACACTTACAATTTCCACTTAATTTATGCTCTTAAAGTGGATATAAACCCCAAAAAATTCCCTTCAGCTCTATGTATATTCTGATGGCTGTTGCATTTTCTTATGGCACTGAACTGTGACCCACCCCATATTCTGAAAACATTTAATCAAAACACAGGGGAGGGGATGTGAATTGTGCACTTTTTTTCAGAAGCAAGGACTTTGGTTTTTATCTAGAAGTCTGTTGTAGTTTACTGAATAAAAAGGAGGATTGTTCAGAGATGGATTAACTGTGTGGCAAGACTGGGCACAGATGATAGGAAATCTTATACTCTAAAAAAGAAAAAAAAAAAAAAAAATTGGGTTTACATCTACTTTAAGAGTTGACATTAGAACAGACAAACCTCACCTATTGACAAGGTCTTTAAACAGAGCATACAGTATTAAACCAGTCACCAACACGCAGAAGGGTCACCTGTAATTTCGTGCCATGCTGGAGACCGACTGGGCTTGCCTTCAAACTACAGAAAAAATTCTGGTCACCTTGAGAGCCACTCAAATTTATATTGGATGTGGAATATGGGGAATAAAACTGTAATAATTTTGGAGACCATCACCATATTTACTTTGGAACCAGGAACATTGTTGGCAGTATCTAGCAAGTTTTATTTAGCCCAAAATCTCCTCTTCCAAAAAAGTGGCCGAGATTGACTAAGTGTATGGCCAGCTTTTGACTTTGACCCTAAATAAGCAAGCAGGTTGAAGGTGCTAGTTTCATGCTTTACTCCAACTGAACGATTAAGAATGTTCTAAAGCCTTAAGTCTCATTCACACGACCAGTTTTCCCATCTAGGAAAAATGCCATGAGAGCTTTCGGCCAAAAACCGCCAGGAAAACTGCTGAAAAAAAAAAAAGAGAACCAGCTCACTTTTTTTCCCACTGGGATTCCCGGCTGTTTTTAACCTGGCAGTTTTCCTATGTGAAACACTGCGATGGAGCATACACACAGCCGGGATTCCCGAACAAAGCTCTCATAGCAGTTATCCTGTTGGGATCCCGGCCGTGTGTAAGGGTAAAAAGTTACAGAGCATGTGCTCGGTTGTCCCCTTGGGTTTCCCCGGCAGAATTTTTACCGACGGGAATCCCATACGTGTGTACGAGGCTTCAGGGTCACTTCCAACATTTGTCAGTAGTGGCCTTCATATTTTTCTTGGGTCAGGTTTCTTTTTAAATCCTGAGTAATATTGGAAGACAAGACACTCATACACCATGAAGCTTTAGTGAATAAAAAGAAAAATGTACCCATGACGTGTCCTTCTCCTGTGGGCTGTTTGTCCATCTCCTGCATTAACTGCTGAGTCAGCATTTCCAGCTCTTCCACTTCCTTCATGTTTAGGGTAGTGGCGCCAGTAGTCCGATTCTACAAGAGAATAACATTACATTGAAATAATTGCCTACCCTCAACAAACAATTCATTTATCCAATGATATTTCTCATGGCTGACAACTACAAGAGCACACATGGCCATATACAGTGGCACATCAGGGTTGATTTACTAAAACTAGAGATTGCTAAATCTAGTGCAGCTCTACATAGAAACCAAATCAGTTTCCAGGTTTTTTGTCAAGCCCTAATTGAACAAGCTGAATTTAGAAGCCGATTGGCTACCATACACAGCTGCACCAGATTTTGCACTCTCCATTTTTAGTAGATCAATCCCATCATGTTTATGGGGCATTTTTTGCTAATCTTTTTTGTATCCAATTGGTACGATTTCTCAACAGAAAGGGAGCAAATCTCACATAGGAGACATCCTCTTCAGACAGTTGTTTCTGAAACAAGTGTCCCTTCTAGTCTTGTCCTAGTTATAAGATAACATTTTGGATTTTCCCTCACTTTCAGTCCCGGGGACAATGGTCATTAGGACAAACCGGAAGCAGTAAAAATCCAACAAAGCTAACCTTTTGTTCATAGCTCCCAATTGTCCCTGATTTTAAGGGACTGTCCCTGATTTGGAGAAATGCCCCTCTGTCCCTCTTTTCTCCTCATGTTGGTCTGATGTATAAAGTTGTATAAAAAAAAAGGAACTTTTTATCTTTCAAAAAGTGTTTCCCAGTGCTAAACCTTTTAACCAAATTCTTAATTGCTGCATTTGTAAACTTTAAAAGCTAATATAAAAAAGGAATAGTAGTGGTAAAAAGGCCCTTGTGGATTTAATTTACCTTTTTTGGTGTGAATTCTCCTTTGAGGGGGTGTGGCAGGGGGCATGTCCTATGCCTACATACGTTTGCTAGTAGGTGTCCCTCATTCCTATCTCAAAATGTTGGTAGGTATGCTTTTGCTACACTACCCAAAATTAAAATACATACATTTTTGGTTTAAATTCTATTTAAACCAAAAGAAGCCCAACCAATCCAGACAGTTTTATCCAGATAGAGCGATCTATGGTTGGATCACCTGGTGTGACTGGCCACCTACTGTAGGATAAACCGGAGATTGGACAATTTAAACAACTTGCCACAACCACTGTTGTGGCTCACTTCTCTGTAGATTTTACCTTACAGGCTCGCCCCCCATTAAATTGAACGCATTCATATTACAGTTCCTTACTGGCTCAGAAGGTCTTTGCAGGCTTGGCTGAGGTCCTCTGGTTTGCACGCCATCTGACTGCGGCCTTGGCGATTGAAAATATTCCGGTTGTGTTTTAGGGACAGAGGTCCCATTGGCTTTTATCACTCCACTTTTAACACTCTCTGGTGGCACAAAATTTCTGCTGAACTCCATCTGTGGGACTGGAACCCTGATATTTTCATCCGGTCTGGCTTTTTCAAGCACTTGAGGCCTTTCTCGTTGATGCGCATAGTTGAATCCTGGTGACCGTACAGATGATGGTAAGGAGGATGCTGGAGGTTCAGACACCGCAGGCTGCAGCGGTGGAAACTTTTGTTCTGGTGGTCGCGAGGCCTCTGAACTTGGCTCTGCTGGCCGGGGAGAGAAAGTGTGTGGAGCAGAAGGCTTCGGAGTAAAGGTGTGAGGTGGAGCCGGTTTTGGAGAAAATGATGGCATGCTTGGCTTTGGGGAGAAGGTCTGAGCTGGTGGAGGGTTAGGGGCAGGTGGTAAAGGAGAATATGTGAGAGGAGCAGAGACTTTTGGAATAAATGGAGAAGCAGGCTTTGGAGCAACTGGTGCAGGAGCGGCGGGCTTAGGGCTGAAAGACGAAGGGCCAACAGGCTTGGGGGAAAATGTAGGGGGAGTTTTTGGAGAAAATGTTAATGGGGGAGCGGGCTTGGAAGGAACTGGTGCAGCAGGTTTTGGTGCAGCAGGTTTTGGTGCAGCTACTAGTTGAATAGGCGGAGCCGGAGGAGGCGGTGGTAGAACCTGTGAACCAAGAGTGAAGTACTTTTGTAGATCAAAGTCAGGTTTTAAAGTAAATTTAAAGCATACAGTATATATGTGTAGCACTACCCCGGAGGAGCTGCTGGTTTGTTTTGGGTGGCACATTTACCTCGTGGCTCTTCCGAATTCTTAGGGGTGAATGGTGCATATAGCAGAAGTGAAGGAATGTCCGCAACAAGTGTCTTTTGCTGTGCTCTTTATAACCCAGCCAGGTAAAAACAAATATCTTGTAGTGAAGAAAGTAGAGTTGAAAGAAGGAAGGAGAATAGGAAATTCAGGAGTAGCAATAGGGAAACAGTCCTGCTCCCAAGTGTAACACTTTTCTGCACCACTGCTGCTTGAGTGGGTATAGTGTACCTGGACAGGCCTCTCTCACTGACCTGGCAGCCAGAGTATCGCTCGAACCTTTGAGGAAAAGTCTCTGCCACAGACCCTTCTTAGAATGAACATCATGGAGACACCTCTGCCACAGGCCCTCTCTGAGTGCAGTTACGAAGGCAATCCTCCTTAGGTGAATTACGCCTGGATCTCCTTCTTAACATCGCCCAGGTACCAACTGACAGGTGATCAATCCTTCAGTGTCCAGCTACCTTGATCCCCGGTGGTTTGTCGAAATCCCTTTGGACCGCCAGCCTCTCATTGGCGCTCCTCAGACGGACTCCCCACCGTACAGCTATACCGCTTGGGATCCTAAGAGGTGGGAACCCAGTCGATTACTGGGTCCCCGTCGCTGCTCAAATGTTCCGGACCAACATTGTCCTGGGAACCAGGAACACCACGTGGCAAGCCCCGGCTAGGTAGGCCATAACGCCAGGGTGCCGTGATGTGGACAAAAAAGACCCAGAACCATTGGAGTCTGCCCCATAAATACCGTCCCCCAGCATGCACAGTGAGGCTCAACCCTCCTGATTGGCTGCTGGGAAAAAGCACCCAAACCTTGACTCCACTGCTGCCATCTACTGCACTGGGGTGGGAAGAACACCCCAGTACAACAGAATGAGCCCACAGCACAGCCAAGCTGAGGCAGAGACTCTGTTTTGAACATAACAATTTTGATCAGAGTCTAACTACACTCTGATCCCTTTCTAAATTTAAATAGCACCGGTACTTTAAAGTTACCAGGCTCTACACATATTAGAAGGCATGCCTATAAAGAAACATCCTTTAAAAATCTAATGGTCCTGCAGGGGTGAAAATGTGAGAAAATGGAGACCAATGCCACGTAGACACGATCGGACATTCCGACAACAAATCCATGGATTTTTTTTTTCCCAAGAGAATATTGGCTCAAACTTGTCTTGCATACACACAGGCACACAAATGTTGTCAGAAATTCCGAACGTCAAGAATGCGGTGACGTATAACACGAGAGCCGAGAAAAATTAAGTTCAATGATTCCGAGCATGCATAGGATTTTGTGCGTCGGAAAAATTGAGAACCAGCTCTTAAACATTTGTTGTCAGAAATTCCGATAGCAAATTGTCTGATGGAGCCTACACACGGTCGGCATTTCGGACAGCAAGCTCACATCGAACTTTTGTTGTCGGAAATTCCGACCGTGTGTACGAGGCATAAGAGATAACAGCCTTCTTCTGCTGAAACATGACTCTCCATGGCTGGTGGAGAGATGAAATGAAAGCACAACCAGGACTTCCAACAGGAAGAAATTAGAGGGGTGAAAGAAAAAGAAGACAAGTTAGTGAAAAAAGAATCATTGTAACCAAAATACCATCACTCAAAAAGGAATCAAAACAATATAACATAAGGGGTGTCTATAAAACTCAAGAGCAATATCTGCACTTTGCATTTTTTCAAGTAATTTTCCAAACACAACTTTCCATTACGGTACTTCCAGTAACTGTAAAGACTGACAATAAATGACATTTTTGTTTTTCCATCCTGTACCAGGACTTAATCTTTTCACAGTTCACAGAAGATCAAAATGGAAAGCTGTAAGCAAAGTAAATGGTAGGCGCATGAAAAAAAGTTAAATCCACCAAAGTTAAAGTAGAACTATAGGAAAGGCATTTTATTTTGGATAGAGCAAGTGAAGGTTATAACCCCTGTCATATTTATTTCACCATCTGTGTCCCATTGCGAAGATTTCCCTTCACTTTGTGTCCCATAGACAAACAGGAAGCGAGAGGTAAACCCTGCAAATTAAGGTAAGTCCTTGGTGACCCCCAGCTCAACAGAACTAATGTCCACATTGGAAGATTTCCCCTCTATTACATTTCTGGGGGCAACCCAAAATTTAGAGTTTTCTTTTACTTTTTACCTTCAATGATAAAGGTAAACAGGATAAATAGGGTTAATCTTCTCAAACAGGGGCACAGACAGCAATAAAAACTGACAGGGGGTTCTAGTCCTTCTTCACTTCAGCAAAACCCAAAAAATAAGTTTTACTTTTAGTTATACTTTAAGGTGTATGTATAGCCATTTTTTCATAGAGACTTAAAGTCTTAAGCCTCGTACACACGGTCGGACTTTTTGCCCAAAAACTTCAAAATCTGCAAGTTTTCAAATTAGTCCGACCGTGTGTACGCTCCATCGGACAAACTTTTTCAGGTTTCAATGGACAAAAAGTTCGGTCTGCAAACGGACAAACTTTTCGGCAACAAAAGTCTGATGGTGCCTAGTCCTACCGTGTGTACAGCAAGCCATCGGACTTTTGCACAAAGTGCAAATTCGCATGCTCAGAACCAATGTTAAAATCAACCAACAATAGCAGAAGTTAACCAAAGGGTGGCGGTAAAGAGCAGAAAAACCATGTGATGTTGGGAAAGTTTTAGTAAAGTTTGCAGAAAAGTCAGAGCGTGTGTATGCTATGGGTGTGACCGGACAATTCCTTTCGGACAAAAATCCAAGGGAAAGTTTGTTTGATGTCTGACCGTGTGTACAAGGCTTAACTCTACGTTTGTTGAGAAAAAAACATGGGTGATCCTTGTACATTGCAAGGATTTTACCAAGCTTTGTTGCATATTCCTACCGTTTGTTATTCTGAAGAAATCACTGTGTGTTTGTCTGTCTCCATGTGGAAAATGGTGTCTAATGGGTGTGGTCTCATAATCATCAGTCAGCTGCTGCACCTGCAGGGCACTAATAAGAAAAGCTGCTGGGCCTGCATCCCTTTAGCTGTGCTTTCCTATTGAAAGTATCTCAACCAAAATTACATTTTCTTGCAGGGGGTTGCTTCAAATCTGATTAGTATCTTAAAATTGATGAGCCAATCACACAAGCAAGAAATTATGTTTCTAGGGAGTGTTCTGTAAACATTCTGTGTACAGAACACCTCCAAGTTGCCATATTGCTTTTTCAGAAAATTACAGAGCTGCAGATTGAAAAGGAAAGGTCATTTTGAAAAGAAAAATCAATTACAATATGACTTGTATACGCTATATTATTTTTTCGTTATTTGCAAAAAATAAATCCCCCCCCCAAAAAGTTACCCTTTAAAACCCCTAGCGGGGTATTTTTGGCTTTCTGTTCCCCCGTCGGGGGGGGGGGGGGATTTTCTTTTGAAACAACAGGAAATTAGAGAAAATCCCCCCCAACTGGAGTGGAATTTTCATCTTAGTCCCTGAAGAATTAGTCCCCATTGAAAATTTGCTCTTACCCCTTGCTTTGGTATACAGTTTTGGATTCCCCCCATTTGCCGTCTCAGTGACAATAGTCACCAGAATAAACAAGGTATAGCCCCCTCAACAGGGACACAGAGCCGATTAAAACTTGATTTGGGGGGGGGGGGGGTTAAACCTTCCATATCCCATTTACAAAATATTGATTTTACATACGCTTCAAAAATAGAAAAAAGGTAATGACGCAATTGCATTTTAAAAAAATGATTCAAGTGGGTTAATTTCATCAATAATAAAACAGATAAAATAATCAATACATACTTAGGCAGCATCAAACACAAAACATCTAATTCGTCCTCCATAATTAATAGATACAAGCCAGGCTGTGTAGATTATAAATACTCTGATCAATGTTGTTCCAAGTTGAAAGAACAGCAGTAAGTTGGGTGGAATGAAGAAAGCTCCAGATGTATGGTTGACAATCTAGTCCCCCCCCATCATCAAACAGGAATCCCTAAACTTTTCAAACAAAGGGCCAGTTCACCATCCTTCAGACTTTAGGAGGGGCTAGACTGACCAGTGGGTTTAGAAAATGCCCCAATGTCATTGGGAGTAAACAATACCTTAGGTTTAGTGGGGAGAAGAAGCAACAAAATGCACCAAGAGTTTGGTGGTCAGTGGGAGTGGAAATAAATAATCTTGCGACTGTGGTCAGCGGGAGGAGGAATAACGCCGCAGAACCAGTGCTGGATTAAACTCTGTGGAGGCCCCTAGGCAGTCAAAACCTTGGGCTCCCCTCGCAGGTTCCTGGAGCTTTCTCGTGTTCTAATTGGATAGCACTAAATTAAATAGTGTGTACGTTGGGCCCTAGATGGAGATCACCATCTCAACTGTACATTACACGATGTAGTTTGCATCAAATTTTTTTTACAAACTGACAGCTGATAGAGGGTGAGCTTTTAAGAGGAAAAAAATAACATGAACCTGATGTTTATTGATTAAGGACTTTACGTTGTTATAGGGTAGGTTACATTAATACAGGATTCTCTATAGCGTCTTTAATGTAAAGTTTTTAGTTTTTTTGAATTGATACATTTTTTCTATCTTTTGTGAACAATTTAAGAAAGCTTCATTATAAAATTTCCATTCAAGATCAAATCAATATTATTGTGATCCATTGTCATGGGGCCCATGAGCAGTGTAGACACTGGCCTAATTGGTAATCCAGAACTGCCCATCACTGGTGTCAGTTGAGGCACTAGTACCCCATGGTGTTGGTGCAAGGCATTGTGCCCCATCAGGGGTGTTGGTGCAAGGCATTGTGCCCCATCAGGGGTGTTGGTGCAAGGCATTGTGCCCCATCAGGGGTGTTGGTGCAAGGCATTGTGCCCCATCAATGCCGTTGGTGGGAATATTTGTGCCCCATCAATGCCGTTGGTGGGAATATTTGTGCCCCATCAATGCCGTTGGTGGGAATATTTGTGCCCCATCAATGCCGTTGGTGGGAATACTTGTGCCCCATCAATGCCGTTGGTGGGAATACTTGTGCCCCATCAATGCCGTTGGTGGGAATATTTGTGCCCCATCAATGCCGTTGGTGGGAATATTTGTGCCCCATCAATGCCGTTGGTGGGAATATTTGTGCCCCATCAATGCCGTTGGTGGGAATATGTGTGCCCCATCAATGCCGTTGGTGGGAATATTTGTGCCCCATCAATGCCGTTGGTGGGAATATTTGTGCCCCATCAATGCCGTTGGTGGGAATATTTGTGCCCCATCAATGCCGTTGGTGGGAATATTTGTGCCCCATCAATGCCGTTGGTGGGAATATTTGTGCCCCATCAATGCCGTTGGTGGGAATATTTGTGCCCCATCAATGCCGTTGGTGGGAATATTTGTGCCCCATCAATGCCGTTGGTGGGAATATTTGTGCCCCATCAATGCCGTTGGTGGGAATATTTGTGCCCCATCAATGCCGTTGGTGGGAATATTTGTGCCCCATCAATGCCGTTAGTGGGAATATTTGTGCCCCATCAATGCCGTTAGTGGGAATATTTGTGCCCCATCAATGCCGTTAGTGGGAATATTTGTGCCCCATCAATGCCGTTAGTGGGAATATTTGTGCCCCATCAATGCCGTTAGTGGGAATATTTGTGCCCCATCAATGCCGTTAGTGGGAATATTTGTGCCCCATCAATGCCGTTAGTGGGAATATTTGTGCCCCATCAATGCCGTTAGTGGGAATATTTGTGCCCCATCAATGGTGCTAGTGGGAATATTTGTGCCCCATCAATGGATGTCAGTGGGAGAAATAATGTCCTATCATTGATCTCAATGGTAGGAAATCTGCCTCATTATAGGTATGAACTGAAGGAATAGCGTTCCCATCATATTAGAAGGGATAGTGCCCCCCAAATGTTATTTGTAGCTCTAATCAAGAGGAATCAGTAGAACCCTCAAAATGCATTGTCTATAGCATGGGTCTTCAAACTTTGGCCCTCCACTTGTTCAGGAACTACAATTGCCATCATGCCTAGTCATGTCTGTGAATGTCAGAGTTTTACAATGCCTCATGGGATGTGTAGTTCCGAAGACAGCTGGAGGGCCGTCGTTTGAGGATCCCTGTTCTATGGTTTGTCCCAGAATGACAAATAAAAATTGAGCTGGACTGTTGACCATACATTTACTGCTCCCTTCATTCTACCAAACGTAATTGTCATTCTTGCGACCTCTTCTTCTAATCCATTGGATCTTAGAAAGCAGCCTCCTAACTAAAGGGCAGCATCTAAATATCTACCAAATCCTGATCCAACTTATCTTCAAATAAAAATAAATAGTTTATTGGTCAGTTAACAAAAGTATGAACTTTGGTGGCAAGGCAATGCTTTAAAAAAAAAAAAAAAAAAAAAATGGTACTACTTGGCTTCTAGAAACCAACAAATGGGGTGGAGGAAATGATTCCAAAATACTGCATACAAATTTCCAACCAATCCTATTTGGTCTCTCTTACCTGAATATCACCGGCTTCCTCCAGTGGAGGCGGTGATGGGAAGGATTCCTCCGCAGGAGGCGGGAAGGGTTCAGCAAACTCAGGAGGTGGGGGAGGGGGGAAACTAGACGTGGGGGAGCCAAGAACATCATCGCTGAATGAAGGTGGAGGAGGTGGAAAAGACCCAGGGCTCAAGATGGAGTCATCGTTGGGAGGGGGAGGCGGCAGGATAAATTCTAAAAGGGAAAAAAAAGCAACTAATGAGGCAAAAAAAAAAAGCAAAATAAAGGATTTCTATGAGGAATGACAGTACTCTAACGTGTTCAAATACATTTATATCTATTAAAGTGACTATTACTTTAATATAAATGCTATACATGCACAACCGCAACAATAATAGAATATATAAGCTTAGCCACTAGGATCCAGTAAGGTAATGATCCACTTTAAATATGTCCAGATAATTCAGCCACCTTATTCCCACAGAGACACAACCGGTAAGTGCTCCTACCTAGTGTTGCTCACGAATATTCGCATTGCGAATATTCGCTAAGAATATTGCATATTCGAGTATTCGCGAATAACTCGAATATCGCGGCGAATATTCGCTATGGCGAATATTCGTATTTTTTCAAATTTATTTTTAAAACATCCTAGTGATCTCCATCGACGTCTAAAAGCATTGCTGGTATGATTAGAGAGAGACCCTGGGCCGAGTAGCTGATGCAATTCTTTTATGTTGCCGAAAATTCGCATTGCGACTTTTCGGCAACATAAAAGAATCGCATCAGCTACTCGGCCCTTCTTTTGCATCAGAGCCAATCAGAATAACTCGAATATTCGGCAAAAGGAATATTGCGCGATATTCCTTTTGCCGAATATTCGAGTTATTCTGATTGGCTCTGATGCAAAAGAAGGGCGGAGAAGATAATCGCGCAATATTCCTTTTGCCGAATATGCAAGTTATTCTGATTGGCTCTGATGCGCCCTTCTTTTGCATCAGAGCCAATCAGAATAACTTGAATATTCGGCAAAAGGAATATTGCGCGATATTCCTTTTGCCGAATATTCGAGTTATTCTGATTAGGAATATTGCGCGATTATCTTCTCCGCCCTTCTTTTGCCCCCTTATTCTCCTTTCTTTTAAGTAGAGTTAGTGTAGAGTTAGTGTTTAGTGCATATTAGTTTAGTAATACAGGAAATGATCTCCGTTTATGAGAATTTCGCAATCATTTGCGCATTAGCAAAATTTCGCAATTTTTTTTTGGGATAAAATATCACGAATATTCGATATTAGTGAATATTCGCGAATATTCTTCTATATATTCGCGCAATATCGCGAAATCGAATATGGCGTATTCCGCTCAACACTACTCCTACCCACCTTGTAGTGACTGTAGAACTGAGACCTGGGGCTCTTGACTCGAGACCAGTGCCCAGTGCCCCAGGTGCCAGGGTCTAGCAAAACCCTTGAATACAACTTTTGGGTATGGTGGGGTACAGGTGCATTCTAAATCTGGCCATATACTCGATTCCTTCATCTACGCTAAAGAGCATGGATAGAGAGATTTCCATGTTGCTGGTAGGGCCAACCAGGGAACAAACTTTGACCTATTGAGCAGTAATCGGATGAAATCCAATCCACATATGGTCAGCTGAAGGGGACTATTTATACCGTATATACTTGAGTATAAGTCGACCCGAATATAAGCCGAGGCACCCAATTTTACCGCAAAAAAATGGGAAAACGTATTGACTCAAGTGTAAGTCCATCTGCATGCCTCACTGTGCATCACTGTGTCCATGTGCATGCCTGTGTCCATACCTCATTTTGCCCATGCCTCACTGTGACTGACGTTTAACATAGGAGTCTATGGAAGGTGTGCCTAGCTTTGAAAAAAATCGGTGCTCCCTGGTAGTAGGTCCCCTAGACAACAAACTTTGAACACTTGTAGAGGAGAAATGTGGCTATATGTGTGCCAAGGTCCAGGTCCAGGGGACTTAAGGTCCCCAAATTTACCGGAGAAATTACCGTTTAATATGGGAGTCTATGGAAGGGGTGCCTGGCTTTGAAAATTTCGGTGCTCCCTGGCCGTAGCTCCCTGGGCAACAAACTTTGCACACTTGTAGAGGAAGAGTGGGGCTACACGTGTGCCAAAAAATGTGCTGAAAAACTTGGCTCATACTCGAGTATATACGGTAACCAATATCATTATCAGGGGCAGACTGACAACTCATGGGGCCCCTGGGGAATAGAAGATTATGGGACCCCTGGCTTACAGATCCACGCCAGGAGGCAGTGCAAAGGTGGGGCAGCTAAAATCTTGTGATTTAAAAGCATGTCGGTTTTGAACAGATCAGGGGCAGATGTTAACAAAAAAAAACACACATTTTTACATACTGTCCCTGGTTTTACTGAGTCTGGCAACCATGATGGGGCCCCCTGGTGGCATGAAGCCCTCGGGCAGTGCCCAAATGGTTAGTCCGCCCCTGATCATTATGTATATTGTTACTTATGTATAGGCCATCATTTAGCTCCATGCCATGGTTTCCAGATCATTTGTATTTGATTGTTTCTGGAAATGATGCCCTTCTTTTCATAATATGACAGCATCCATTAAATCCAGCAGCACACAGTTGGCCTATCCCCCCAATTTCTACAGTGATCATTTTCAAATTTAACATTAATGTATAGAAAATAAAAGAATACGGATTTTCTATTTTCTCAAGATAGCAAATTGCACTTTCACAACACTAGACTGAATTCTGCACATTTGCTCGCAACCAAAGACTCCGTCATCAGTAGACTTTCAAGAACACTTGAAAATATATTTCCTAATGGAACACTTGGGAAAAGAGTAATTGAAATCAAGCTTTGAACACCCAGAGGCTGTAACTGCACAGATAACAGGTTGATTCAGGGCCCCCTGTGGCAACCAATATGGAAGTGCCCTTGACCAACATTGGAAAAGATACCATTTTGCACGGTTTCCCCAGCATTTATGTCTGTTGTATTTGGCGGGGGGTTCATTAAGCAATAACGAGATCCATCAGCAGGTGGTGGTTGGCAAACACAACTTCACGGTTAGGGGCCACACATACAAGGACATCCCAAGGACATTTGGTGCCCTGTCTGTAGGACCCCAATCATGTTGGATGTGAAGAAATTATTGATTTAGAACACCCAATTCAATAAGCCAGCACTTGCCATCTCCAAAAAAAAAAAAAAGCCATTGACCACATGTCTATGGGCTTTTGCTGAACTTCTTTTAGGGGGGGGGGGGGGGGCATGATTTTAAGGTTGCCCACACTCCGCTCCCTTTTTACAATGTCATGAAGGGGAGGGGCTTAGTCGAGACTCGCAAGTAAATATTGTTAAAGGGGAAACGGCAGACATTATTCCAGGCGTGTGCCATGTACAGGGTGCAGATTCCAGGCGTGTGCCATGTATAGGCTGCAGATTCCAGGCGTGTGCCATGTACAGGGTGCAGATTCCAGGCGTGTGCCATGTACAGGCTGCAGATTCCAGGCGTGTGCCATGTACAGGCTGCAGATTCCAGGCGTGTGCCATGTACAGGCTGCAGATTCCAGGCGTGTGCCATGGACAACCCGCCCCTCCTCTTTGGTATATGCAGAGCTGGGGCAGCCGGAAGGGTTTTGTGTGTGCCAATGCCTGACGCTAGAGACCGGTGCTATCTTAACATCGGATGATGAAAAGCCCTGCCGGCTGCCGCCCACAGTGCAATCTTTCTTCCTGTGCGGGGGGCTGGTACATATAGAGCGTTCCAGAGCCCGAAACCCACTGACACTCTGTGCGCTGCGCTCAGGTGATTAGGGTGTGTGTGTGCCTGGGCACAACCCGTGTGCACGCCTATGGGCGACACCTTGCTGATCCCTGTTTCCAGGGGGGCACTTGCCCCCCCCCCCACCCCTACCTGCGGACGCCAATGCACATGTCCAATCTCTGTTCAGATATCCATGAGCAGCTTGGCAGTCAGAACTCCATGCAACAAGACAATTACACAGATGATATACATATATAAAAGAGCCATTTTATCTGCCAATAGGTTTTTATTGTTGTCCATTCAGTCCAGAGGATAACATTCCTGTTCCAGCAGGGGGAGGAGACATGATGGCCAATTCCTCCTTTCATACCATGTTGCATATTACATCCATATCAGTGGCGTAACAACCAGGGGGGCAGGGGGTGCGTCTGCCCCGGGCGCTGAGCTGAGGGGGGCGCCAGCGACCGGCAGCTCTGCGGATAGTATAGTGAGCGGCTCCTCCACTGAGCGCAGGGGATGCCCTGTTTGGCAAAACACCGGCACGTGCTGCGGAGGCTCCAAGATGGCGACGCGCTCTGCAGTCCGGCGACGCCTGCAGGGACTCCCGCTCAGCCAAACAAGTAAGTGTCGCTGGGATGTGATCCAGTGAGAGAATGGTTTAGCAGAGGCAGGGTGTGTGCTGGGGAAGACCTGGGACAGGCTGCCTGTCCCAAGTCTTCCCCAACACACACCCTGCCTCTGCCACAGGCTGAGGCTGAGACTCCGCTGGAGTAGAGTGTTGGCCCGGCCCGGTCCATAGCTTAATAGGGAGCTCCACACTGCAGCCCTGATATCATGTTTATATAAGGGGGGGGGGGCGGTGAAAAAAATCTGCCCCGGGCGCCCGTGACTCTGGTTACGCCACTGATCCATATTTAGGGTGTAACATGGAACATGATGGCATTCTGCAGCCCCCTCCCTCAAACTGCTCATGCCCCTAATGCTATATCTTTTTGAATTTGTGCCTGTACACGACTCCACCCGCATCCCCTGTGCCATCCATTTACTGGTCAATTCCAGGCTCTGTAAATGGAAAAAACTTCCAAAGTGCCATATTCCATTGCAGTAGAGGGACTTATGGTTTGCAATAGAACACATGTGCGGGGTCACTACCCATAGTTAATTGATTACTTCATCCAGTTACATAATCAAAAGGTCTGTACCTAGGGTTGCTACCTGTCAAGGATTCACCTGGACAGTCCAGGTTTTGAATCTTGTGTCTGGGTTTCAGGCGGACTGAAACCCTGACACATTATTCAGACCAGGCTGTGGCTTCCCAAGTAACTAACCAAGATAGTTACACACAAATCTGTTGACATATAGGAGCTGTGGGCGGCTGTCTGGGGGCAGGTTCAGAATCACTGGGGGGCAAGGCAATGATGTTCAGCAAGAGCTTTATGTTTACACCTACTGCTCACTATGCACACCGAATTGCTACTCTCCTTGGGGCACCCAAAGGTGTCCCAGGCCGCTAAAGTGTTTGGCTTGAAGAAAAGTGGCAACCCTATCTGTACTGACCTGAGACTGCTGGGAAAATCTGCAGGGGCCCATGTATTGCCCTAAGGCCTCATTCACACTGACAGACCGTTCATACTTCCCTATGGAGCGTCAGATGTCAGCGGAGACATGTCCGCTGACATCCGATCTGCTCAAAAACAGACGTATGGGGGATACGTCCCCATCCGTCCATGCGGATCGGATTGCGTAAGATCTGATGAAAACGGAAATGCTGTCCGTTTTCATCAGATCGCTCCATAGCAATCAGCGGCGCCCCGACAAGCCCCTCCCCGCTCAGTGAGCAGAGAAAGCTTGTCATCCGTCAGCTCAGCGGAGATCTGCCGAGTCCGCCTGTGTGAATGAGGCCTAATTGTAGTTACATTGGTTTCCAGACACCAATGAAATGTTTTTATAAAGTGAGTGTCATCATTTCCCAGGATGCAATGGGGTCTTAGGACAGGAAGTTGAACCACCGCGGACTAGGAACTAGGCAGATTACAAAATCTGCCTAGTAACAGCCATATACAAGTGAGTAAAAAAAAAAAATGTTTTATTTATTTTTTAAACATTAAAGGCAAGCTGTTAATAAAAAGTTGGTTTTTAGGGTTGAACTCCGCTTTAAGCAATACTAACAGATCTTCTCCCTAACCCAGTTTGTGATTAGACAGTAAAGGATAAGTAGCACCACGATAAGCGCATCTCTGTCACTCTGCCCTCTCCTCCTATCAGCAGGCTCCTTCCACTGCAGCACAATTTACATGAACTGCTTCTCTCCCACAGTCTGAGCCCTGCTGTACAAGGTCCGCAAGTGGCTGATACCAGGTCAAATATAGGTACTTTCACTGCCTGCATTTAATGCTTTAGGTATAAATTTAGAGCTACAGTTCAGCTTTAATACTGGAACTTTTGCCCACTGCGGTTTGCAAGTCCTTATTGAATTTGTAGAAGGTGTGAGCCACAGGCAAAAACCTCAAACAGCAAAGTTCACAAAAGGCGTAAAAACCATGAAAATTTGTCTACAGTTCCCGTCGTCGGCAAAGGATTTTGAAGCCGAGTAGGAACACAACAAAGTTCGCCAATTTTTTCAGATTATTGTGAACTCGTCAAACCTTGACAATGTTTTTAACGGAATGAGGACTACGCCGTTCAGCAAACCAAGTCGCGCTGAATTTTAGTTGACGTTACCGAAGCACGCAATGTTCCTGCAGTTACTGGAAGGTCTCTCGCATTGGAGTCACTGGCGTTTTCTGGTTTAATGGCCCTTTTAATTTTCTCTTGAGCTTTCTCCGGGAGACAATGAATCTTAATTATCCGGCTGCACGGCTCCCCGATCCCCTGATTACAATATTACCGTCATAATACGGTGAGCGCGGCTGAGCCGCAGTTTACATGAACAGCCGGATGTCACGCAAACAAAATAACTTCATTCAGCATGGGGCCGCCCTAATGCGAGTAATTACACGTCTTCTATTAACCTCTTGCTGGCCATGTAACGCATTTGTGCGGTGGCAAAAATGGTGGGCTTTGATCTTTGATGCCCATGCACCCATGTGCGACCAAGGTTTCCATGTTGAAAGCACGGTCACTGCATGCTCCGAGATTTTGGTTAGCTTTTGGCCTCTAGTAATGAATGGTAGCTGGCAGGACCGGCTCCTGATCATTGGACCACTGTAACATCCAATCAGTGGTCAAGTGATCAGGCAGACCTTCCCATCCTCAAGCATAACAGTCCAGTTAAAGCTACGCCTGGGCTGGACAGGAGGATGTGAAATTAATTAATGTGCATTTTCGGCAAGTATATATAGCACATTAGGGCAACACAGTGGCTAGATATTCTGCCTTGCAGCAATCAAGTCCATGATTCAAATCTTTGATAGACATGATTTGCATGAAGTTTGCATGTTCTTCCTGTGCTTGCTTGGGTTTTCCTCTGGGTACCTCGATTTCATTCCCCACCCCAAAGACAAGCTGGTAGGTCAAATGGCTCCTGTATAAATTGGCCCCCTGTTTACATGAGAGATTGATCACGGTACAAACCGATTATACAGATCTTCCTTCAATTACATAGTTTTAGTACATTTGAAGGCGATTTTAAAACCATATTGTATAGTGTATGTCCAGTTTTAGATTGTAGATTGTAAGCTTCTTGGGGGTAGGGACTGACGTGTACAATATGTAGAGCACTGTATCAGGCTCCATTCAGACCTAGGCGTTTTGTCGACCTACGCCCGACGCTAACAGCAATCCGAGGGGCAAATTAACATTGTCGGCTATGGAGATCGTTCACATCTCCACGCCGAACGCCCAAACGCCCGTCTGAAGCTCAAACAAGTCCCGGACCCTTTTTTTCGGCGTATCGGCGACGGGCATAGCCGGCATGTTAATTCCCTCTTCTGTAAAAAATCAATAGGCGTTTTGTCGCCGCAAATGCGGGGACAAAACGCCTATTGATTTGGGCAATACGGCTAACCCCAATCCCAGTGGGGATTAACACTGAGGCAACACCAATCTCTCTGCCCCGGGGATAATCTCCCTGCAAAGGGGGCCCCAATCCCTGCACCAAGGGGGCTAACCCCAATCCCTGCACCAAGGGGGCTAACCCCAATCCCTGCACCAAGGGGGCTAACCCCAATCCCTGCACCAAGGGGGATAACCCCAATCTCTGCACCAATGGTTAACCAATGGTTAAACAAGTCTGTTTACTGTGGTCAGACGCCAACTGAATGGCCTGAATGGCCACAAGTGCCTGTCCCCTTACTGCTATGACAAGAATTTCTTCAACAAACTCTGAGACATTCCAGGAAATAGGGCCCCTCCCAAACCAAACAGGTGTCAAGCACAACAAACCGATTTAGAATCTGAGTGTTCTCAGCCACAAAGAAAACAGGTCACATTTCAGGGGAGAAGAACACCTGTGTCAAAATTCTCCAATGGGAGCCGTTGGCCTGGACAAAGAAATAGTCTGGTTGAGAACACCAGAACTAGTACGTTGGTCTAAGATTTGCAGCTTCTAAACTAAAGTTTCTAAAACAGATCTTCAGTTTAAACACATGACCAAGCCGCCCTCAGAGATTGGATATGAAGCCTCCTAACATTCAGGGAGGCTCTATCAATCTTCATTCTGCAAATGCTAGTTGCCTGGCTGTCATGTTGATTCTCTTGAGTCAACTCCTGAGTCACTGACCTGGAGCAAGTAAGCAGATAAGGATTGCTGACCTTATTCTAATCTGCATAATTGTTGCAAGCTATTGACTCAAAACTACGGAAGCCAGCAAGTCATGGAACCGTCAAGTACTTGTATCTCCGAGGGGGGGGGGGTTAAAATGGCATATTATGCTTATGTGGAAGGATTAGAGCACTGTGGCAAGAAGGTACAGCACCGCACCCCAAAAAAAGGAGAGTACAGCGCCGAGCCACAAGAAAGAAAAAAAAAAAAAAAAGTACAGCCGCCAAGCCACAAAAAAGAAAAGTACAGCGCCGAGGCACAGGTTGAAGAAAGTACAGCGCCAAGGCACAGGATGAAGAAAGTACAGCGCCACAGGATAAAGAAAGTACAGCGCCACAGGATAAAGAAAGTACAGCGCCACAGGATAAAGAAAGTACAGCGCCGATGCACAGGAAGAAGAAAGTACAGTGCTACAAGAAGAAGAAAGTACAGCGCCGAGTCACAAGAAGAAGAAAGTACAGCGCCGAGTCACAAGAAGAAGAAAGTACAGCGCCGAGTCACAAGAAGAAGAAAGTACAGCGCCGAGTCACAAGAAGAAGAAAGTACAGCGCCGAGTCACAAGAAGAAGAAAGTACAGCGCCGAGTCACAAGTAGAAGAAAGTACAGCGCCACAAGAAGAAGAAAGTACAGCGCCGAGGCACAAGAAGAAGAAAGTACAGCGCCACAAGAAGAAGAAAAGTACAGTGCCGAGTCACAGGAAGAAGAAAGTACAGCGCCACAAGAAGAAGAAAGTACAGCACCGATGCACAAGAAGAAGAAAGTACAGCGCCGAGGCACAAGAAGAAGAAAGTACAGTGCCACAAGAAGAAGAAAGTACAGCGCCGAGGCACAAGAAGAAGAAAGTACAGCGCCGAGGCACAAGAAGAAGAAAGTACAGCGCCGAGGCACAAGAAGAAGAAAGTACAGCGCCGAGGCACAAGAAGAAGAAAGTACAGCGCCACAAGAAGAAGAAAGTACAGCGCCGAGGCACAAGCAGAAGAAAGTACAGCGCCGATGCACAAGCAGAAGAAAGTACAGCGCCGAGGCACAAGAAGAAGAAAGTACAGCGCCGAGGCACAAGAAGAAGAAAGTACAGCGCCGAGGCACAAGAAGAAGAAAGTACAGCGCCGAGGCACAAGAAGAAGAAAGTACAGCGCCGAGGCACAAGAAGAAGAAAGTACAGCGCCACAAGAAGAAGAAAGTACAGCGCCACAAGAAGAAGAAAGTACAGCGCCGAGGCACAGGATGAAGAAAGTACAGCGCCGAGTCACAAGAAGAAGAAAGTACAGCGCCACAAGCAGAAGAAAGTACAGCGCCGATGCACAAGCAGAAGAAAGTACAGCGCCACAAGAAGAAGAAAGTACAGCGCCGAGGCACAAGAAGAAGAAAGTACAGCGCCGAGGCACAAGAAGAAGAAAGTACAGCGCCGAGGCACAAGAAGAAGAAAGTACAGCGCCGAGGCACAAAGAAGAAGAAAGTACAGCGCCGAGGCACAAGAAGAAGAAAGTACAGCGCCACGGCACAGGAAGGAGAAAGCACAGTGCCACAAGAAGAAGAAAATACAGCGCCGAGGCACAAAGAAGAAGAAAGTACAGCGCCGAGGCACAAGAAGAAGAAAGTACAGCGCCGAGGCACAGGAAGAAGAAAGTACAGCGCCGAGGCACAAGAAGAAGAAAATACAGCGCCACAAGAAGAAGAAAATACAGCGCCACAAGAAGAAGAAAGTACAGCGCCGAGGCACAAAGAAGAAGAAAGTACAGCGCCACGGCACAGGAAGGAGAAAGCACAGTGCCACAAGAAGAAGAAAATACAGCGCCGAGGCACAAGAAGAAGAAAGTACAGCGCCACAAGAAGAAGAAAGTACAGCGCCGAGGCACAAGAAGAAGAAAGTACAGTGCCGAGGTACAAGAAGAAGAAAGTCCAGCACCGTGGCACAAGAAAAAAAAAGGATATACCTGTGCTCGAATCCCAATAGCTTGCACATACATATCATTTATCAGGTGCTAAAGAGGTGTGACAGCATATTAACACTGGAAAATTACTGTGTTGCAGTTGGCCAGCTTAAACATGTACTGCAATATGTGTGTGAGCCAAAATCCCTGCTCTGTATTGCAAAGTTTTCTAGAAAGGGGATATACTGTAGCAGTGTGCAGAGGGTTATCCAGGATTTCTAGAGTGACAAGAAAAAGGATAAAAGATAAATGTTACGCTGAGTAAATTGATACCCAACATGTCACGCTTCAAAATTACGCCCACTCGTGGAATGCCGACAAAATTTCTACAGGTCATCAGTTTTGAGTTACAGAGGAAGTCTACGGTTGGAATTATTTCTCCTGCTCTAACATGTGCTGTTTGAACATCGTTTTAATATGCGGACGTGACTTAAGTATGCGTTCGCTTCTGCATGCCAACTTGGCAGGACCGTGCACTTTAATTTATTTTAATAAAACTCTGCATCCAGGCAGTGAGGTTAGAGAAAACGATCAGCTCCGCCTTTACCGACGGCTCTGGTAAGCGGCAGAAACAACCAGATCATGGCGGGAGGGGGGTCCTCTCCCACCCTCGATAAAGTGATCTTGCGGTGAATTCGCAGCTGAGATCACTTTTATGTGAAAGAGGAAAGTCCGCCGTTTTTTAAATATACCAGGGTTATGGCAGCTAGCTGCTGCCTTAACAACAGTATTTAACGTCAAAGTAGCGACGTATGACGGTGGCTGGCCTTTAAGTAGTTAAAAATTAAAAGTGACAGATGCCCGCTTTAAAAAAAAAGGGGGGCACATTTTTTTTTTAAAGGGGGAAACTGCCACTTTTTTTAAAGGGGGCAACTGACAGTTGCCCCCTTTTTTAAAAAAAAAATGGCAGTTGCCCCCCCTTTTTTTTAAAGTAGCAGTCGCCCCCCTTTTTAAAAAAAAAAGTAGCAGTCGCCCCCCTTTTTAAAAAAAAAAGTGGCAGTCGCCCCCCTTTTTTAAAAAAAGTGGCAGTCGCCCCCCTTTTTTAAAAAAAGTGGCAGTCGCCCCCCTTTTTTAAAAAAAGTGGCAGTCGCCCCCCTTTTTTAAAAAAAGTGGCAGTCGCCCCCCTTTTTTAAAAAAAGTGGCAGTCGCCCCCCTTTTTTTAAAAAAGTGGCAGTCGCCCCCCTTTTTTTTAAAAAGTGGCAGTCGCCCCCCTTTTTTTTAAAAAGTGGCAGTCGCCCCCTTTTTTTAAAAAAGTGGCAGTCGCCCCCCTTTTTTTTAAAAAAGTGGCAGTCGGCCGCTTTTTTTAAAGAGTGGCAGTCGGCCGCTTTTGTTAAAGAGTGGCAGTCGCCACCCTTTTTTAAAAAAAAGTGGCAGTCGCCACCCCCTTTTTTTAAAAAAAAGTGGCAGTCGCCACCCCCTTTTTTTTAAAAAAGTGGCAGTCGCCACCCCCTTTTTTTTAAAAAAGTGGCAGTCGCCACCCTTTTTTTAAAAAAGTGGCAGTCGCCACCCTTTTTTAAAAAAAAGTGGCAGTCGCCACCCTTTTTTAAAAAAAAGTGGCAGTCGCCACCCCCTTTTTTTAAAAAAAGTGGCAGTCGCCACCCCCCTTTTTTAAAAAAAGTGGCAGTCGCCACCCCCCTTTTTTAAAAAAAAGTGGCAGTTGCCCCCCTTTTTTTAAAAAAAAGTGGCAGTTGCCCCCCTTTTTTTAAAAAAAAGTGGCAGTTGCCCCCCTTTTTTAAAAAAGTGGCAGTTGCCCCCCTTTTTTTAAAAAAAAGTGGCAGTTGCCCCCCTTTTTTAAAAAAAGTGGCAGTCGGCCGCTTTTTTTAAAGAGTGGCAGTCGGCCGCTTTTTTTTAAAGAGTGGCAGTCGGCCGCTTTTTTTAAAGAGTGGCAGTCGGCCGCTTTTTTTAAAGAGTGGCAGTCGGCCGCTTTTTTTAAAGAGTGGCAGTCGGCCGCTTTTTTTAAAGAGTGGCAGTCGGCCGCTTTTTTTAAAGAGTGGCAGTCGGCCGCTTTTTTTAAAGAGTGGCAGTCGGCCGCTTTTTTTAAAAAAAGTGGAAGACGCCCCCCTTTTTTTAAAAAAGTGGCAGTCGCCCCCCTTTTTTTAAAAAAGTGGCAGTCGCCCCCCTTTTTTTTAAAAAGTGGCAGTCGCCCCCCTTTTTTTAAAAAAGTGGCAGTCGCCCCCCTTTTTTTAAAAAAGTGGCAGTCGCCCCCCTTTTTTTAAAAAAGTGGCAGTCGCCCCCCTTTTTTAAAAAAAGTGGCAGTCGCCCCCCTTTTTTAAAAAAAGTGGCAGTCGCCCCCCTTTTTTAAAAAAAGTGGCAGTCGCCCCCCTTTTTTAAAAAAAGTGGCAGTCGCCCCCCTTTTTAAAAAAAAGTGGCAGTTGCCCCCCTTTTTTTAGAAAAAAAGTGGCAGTTGCCCCCCTTTTTTTAGAAAAAAGTGGCAGTTGCCCCCCTTTTTTTAAAAAAAGTGGCAGTTGCCCCCCTTTTTAGAAAAAAAGTGGCAGTTGCCCCCTTTTTTTAAAAAAAGTGGCAGTTGCCCCCCTTTTTTTAAAAAAAGTGGCAGTTGCCCCCTTTTTTTAAAAAAAGTGGCAGTTGCCCCCTTTTTAAAAAAAAGTGGCAGTTGCCCCCCCTTTTTTAAAAAAGTGGCAGTTGCCCCCCCTTTTTTAAAAAAAGTGGCAGTTGCCCCCCTTTTTTAAAAAAAGTGGCAGTTGCCCCCCCTTTTTTAAAAAAAGTGGCAGTTGCCCCCCTTTTTAAAAAAAGTGGCAGTTGCCCCCCCTTTTAAAAAAAAGTGGCAGTTGCCTCCCCTTTTTAAAAAAAGTGGCAGTTGCCCCCTTTTTTTAAAAAAAGTGGCAGTTGCCCCCTTTTTTTAAAAAAAAGTGGCAGTTGCCCCCTTTTTTTAAAAAAAAAGTGGCAGTTGCCCCCTTTTTTTAAAAAAAAGTGGCAGTTGCCCCCTTTTTTTAAAAAAAGTGGCAGTTGCCCCCTTTTTTAAAAAAAGTGGCAGTTGCCCCCCTTTTTTAAAAAAAAGTGGCAGTTGCCCCCCCTTTTTTTAAAGAATGGCAGTCGGCCGCTTTTGTTAAAGAGTGGCAGTCTGCCGCTTTTGTTAAAGAGTGGCAGTCGGCCGCTTTTGTTAAAGAGTGGCAGTCGGCCGCTTTTGTTAAAGAGTGGCAGTCGGCCGCTTTTGTTAAAGAGTGGCAGTCGGCCGCTTTTGTTAAAGAGTGGCAGTCGGCCGCTTTTGTTAAAGAGTGGCAGTCGGCCGCTTTTGTTAAAGAGTGGCAGTCGGCCGCTTTTGTTAAAGAGTGGCAGTCGGCCGCTTTTGTTAAAGAGTGGCAGTCGGCCGCTTTTGTTAAAGAGTGGCAGTCGGCCGCTTTTGTTAAAGAGTGGCAGTCGGCCGCTTTTTTTAAAGAGTGGCAGTCGGCCGCTTTTTTTAAAGAGTGGCAGTCGGCAGCTTTTTTTAAAGAGTGGCAGTCGGCAGCTTTTTTTAAAGAGTGGCAGTCGGCAGCTTTTTTTAAAGAGTAGGAGTCGGCTGCTTTTTAAAGTGACTGTTAACTCCCTGTCATACACAGTAAGGCCACATTTATAGGGGTGGCTGAAAAAGCATTGTTCTGAAAAGCTCTGTGCTGTGAATAATTTTTCTGGAGCTGGTTGACAGACGGCTAGGAAGTAAAATGTCGCCTCCTGTTTAGTGAGATCACAGTGAAAATGCATGCATTAAAGACAGTTGCACCACAGGCACAATTACCCAATAGCGGCACCAACTGCCAAAAGAGACTTGCTGTATAAAATGTTTGCTGTGCCACAATGCCGCCGTTCACAGATATTTCCTCCAGGAATGTTGGGTCACCGCCTGTTTTTACTGCCCCACCTGCGTTAACAAGGTGGGACTTTTCTGAAGTCATGCTAAGTGGTGCCGCCGACTCCGCAAAGGGTTAACGCAGCCCGACCACAAGACGTCATTCCCATCCCACAAAACACCCAATCCAGAATCAGCTTCCCACGCATTCCTCCGGGGAAAACACACACTCAGTAAACAGATACAAATGTCACAAACAATCTTCTCCCTCGGAACACTATGAACAGATGTTTCCGTTACCTTCCTGCTCTCCGCTAGATGGCACCGCGAACGGGATCTCTCCAACTTTTCCTAAGAAAGCCTTGATCCTGGGGCCTTCCAGGGACCCCGCCGAGGCGTTCTTGGGCTCCGCTTCTTCCGGGGCCCTGAAAGGGTTCACCTTGGGCTTAGGGGGCACCACGGGGGCAAACTTCTTGGGCTGGTTGTAGAACGAAGGCGTGGAGATGTTGATGGTGAAGGAGGAGGTCATGCGGGTGGCAGGAGCTGCTGGGTCCATTGTGAGGTCTATTGTACAAAAGAAAGAAAGGGCAGAGATGTTAAACACAATATTGTAACCGGACTACAGATCGTACAGGAGGGCGTATTTAAAAAATAAAAAATGCAGCGGCGTTCAGGATCCCAATGGACATTGTTCAGGATGCTGTAACCCCTTGAGTGCCGGAGACAATGCCACACAATGGCCAGCTTGCCACGGCCTCCTCTTTGCAATATGATCCGGCCTGCCGCAACATGCGTGGGGTTAAATATGTATAAATGGCGGTTAAGTGTAATCTAACTCTCACTGTGATCAAATCCTGCAGAAAAGATCCCTGCTAGCTCAAGGTTGAACGCCTTTTTCTCTCGTCGTCTCTCTGGCTGGGTCTGTCTCGCTCTGTTTCCATGGCAATATTCCCGGGGGTTCCTGCACAGCTCAGCACTTTATTCCAGGCCCTCTCCTATGGAAGCCGTCCAGAGCGGAGGATTGTGGTCCGGGATCGCCGGCATCTCTAATAGAGCCAATCATGTAGCATGGCTGCCTACATGTTAATAGATGTCGGGGGGGGGGGGGCTTACATCTTATTTATAAAGAGAGGACCCCTCTGATTCTGTATTGTAATGTCTGCCCCAACGTTGTAAAGCGTTGCGTAAACTGTTGGCGCTATATAAATCCTAAATAATATTAATAATAATTAAAAATAATAATAAAGAAACATAGGCCGTAGGGTCGTACGATGCAGTACAGAAGCCCCATGCGTTTTTCTATCTATTCCACCACAGCTGCAGCTCATTAAAATCCCATCATGGAACATTTACTTAAAGGAGATGTGTAACCCAACGGAATGACGTCTATTTGCTAAACAACTTTGTATCATAAACTATTGCTTTTTTTTTTTTTTAACCACTTCAGCTCCAGAAGATTTACCCCCCCCCCCCCCCACCCCTTCATGACCAGGCCATTTTTCTGCGATACAGCACTGACAATTGCGCGGCTGTACAACGCTGTATCCAAATATCTTATATATTTTTTGTTTGTCAGTCTCCCTCCCACCCCACAAATAGAGCTTACTTTTGGTGGTAATTGATCACCTCTGTTTTTATTTTATTTATTTTTGCACAAAAAAAAACAACCATTTTGAAAAAATAAAATACATTTTTTTTTTTTTTTTTTCAAAATGTAATTTTTTTTGTGCAAAAGTAAAAAAAGAACGCAGAGGTGATCAATTACCACCAAAATAAATATATATTTGGGGGGGGGAGAAGAAGACTGACCCCCCAAAAAATAACTAAAAAATGAGTATATATATATATATATATATATATATATATATATATATATATATATATATATATATCACACACACACACACACACATATACATATACATATACAGTACACATACACATATACACTATGGGAAAGCATGGATGGGTGTACACAGGATCAATACCTTCCCTACTGACAGAATGGCGATCTGCCTTGTTTACATGGGCAGACCGCTGTGTCCCGAATGATTGTGCCGATTGGCTCCCACTGTGTTCAATCACAGCGGAAATGGGTCACCAGCGACATGTGTACGTACCCCAGACCCGGACGTGCAGGTTTACATACTAGGTATGCGATCCTGTGCAGGAGAGCTGCCTTTGCCGCAGTAAATCTAAAGTATACGGTCGGCAATCGGTTAATACAGGTAACCTTTTGTCATCCTGTGTTGCATCTCAGTGCTTCCGATCTCCTACAGTCTCTTTGCAGCAACTTGATGTTGATTACCAGCTTCTGTTTACATCACGTGATTAGCCGTCATTCGCTGACAGCTAATTGCGTGGTAAGGGGCTGGTACTCCGATCTGTGATCAGCCGAGTCCTATGGACCCGCTGCATTAAGGTGAAAAATCTTCCGACCCCCCGTTATACTAGCCTGACCCCTCGAAAGTCCCGCGCTCGGCCCCGACATCCTTTTCGCTGCTCGGCCTGGCCGTTGATTTGCTAGAGCGGATGGATTGAAAGCAGTGCAGCCATTGGCTGGCGCTGCTGTCAATCACACCCAATGACGCGGTGCACCGAGGGGCACGGCCGAGTGATACAGTGAGCGACTATGGCCACTCGCTGTATCACGGGAGCGCGCCCGCAAGGACTCCACACAATGTGAGGGAGCTCGCATGAATGTGTGGAGTTCTTGCGGAGAGGACCCCAGAAGACGTGGATTGTGGCCACTCTGTGCAAAAAGAGCTGCACAGTGGAGGTAAGTATAACATGTTTGTTAATTAAAAAAAAAAAATTCCCTTACAAGCCCTGACTCCACTGCAGATGGGAGCAGCATTTGTGATTTGTAAGTACAAGGGGGAAGGGGGAGCACAAGTGATGTATGGTGGCACAGCAATGGTGACACCTATGTAGACTGGTAGGGGCTCCAGTGCACTACTTTGCCCAGGGGCCCATGATGTTATTAAGATGGCACTGTGCCAAGCTTCATTGGTATGGCTGCTCAGCCGGCTATATTTTCCCGGGAATAAGATGGGAAGTTCCCATCCCACTGCCGGAGGTGAAGCATAGCAGACAATTAGTATTTTGAGAAGCAATGGCTATTCTTCTAATGCAGGAATAACCCTTTAATGAGCAACCGATAATACTAGGAGCACACCCCCTCCAGAGAGCCCCTTAATATGAAACCCAGTAGGCAACACTGCACAGATACACTGTTTGGCCTAAAGTCTGGGATTGCTGACCTTCACATGTATATGAGATCTTGTTGGACATCCAGAGGCGTATCTAGTGAAAATGGCGCCTATGGCAAGCACTGAAACTGCGCCCCTGTCGAAACATTTGAAACCCATCTTTCAGATAACCTTAACAAAAAAAAACAGCTAACAAAACTAGTGATATTTATCATCCCTTGTGATACCTTGGGTAGCGACATATCCTATTTATTGAGAAATCTGGAGTTTATTAGACCCCTGATCCCTCCTCTGCCCTCCAAGGCCAGGTAAATGCAGAACCAATACTGGAAGTGATAAAATCTTCATCACTTAAGGCCTCAGTTTTCACAGAGGAGAGGGAGAAACTGATGTTCCTCCTTCTTCTTTGTGCGCTGCCAATCCGACCAGATGGAATGGGAGAGCCTGGGAGAACAGGGGAGGGCTGTGGCTGAACGCAGTAGGGAGCAGGGATAGCGCTGCCATTGTCCATTAGCAAAGGTGCTGAAAATGAGATCCTGCCTACGCTCACGAGGAGGGAAGAAGAGACCCTCAGACCCTGGTAAGTGCCTTGCTGCCCAGCTACTCAACAGCGCCCCCTTCATATGGCGCCCATGGCACTTGCCATGGCTGCCATACCCTAGATACGCCACTGTGGACATCCCATTCCAAAACCACGACCATTATATTGGCATTTACACTTCTACAAAAAAGGGGTCTTCTACGAACGGTTTTCACGTGGTTGGAAGAGCACAATTATCTCCACTACATTGTTTGTGGACACCTCGCTATCACACCTTGTTCACTCTTTTGGGAAGGAATTCTACTTAAGTTTTGAGTGTGTTTTTGGAGTTTATACCCATTTGGCCAAAATAACATGTGTGTTGTCAGGTACTAATGTTGGTTGAGAAGACTTGGCCCAAAATTGGCGTTCTGGTTCATCCTAAGGTGTTTAGTAGGGTTGAGGTCAAGGCTCTATGAAGGCCATTCTACTTCCTCCACAACTTACTGGTCAAACCATGTTTTTTCAGAGCTTACTTGGTGCACAGGGGCACAGACAGTCATGCTGGAAAAGAAAAGGCCCACAGACCAGTGGAGGTGCGTCTATAGAGGGCGCAGTAGCGCCGCCCCTATCTCCTGCACCATCAATCAATAATAGATAGATTCATGCATTGCATTGAATCCATCTATTGTGGCCCGGTGCCGCCCCCTATTCTGGTGTCCGGCCCCTTGTCGAGGAGCAGCTGTCTAAATTACAGTGGTGGGGGTGTTTTGGAAGTCCCCGATTAGAGCCTGCGGGCTCTAATAGGCTTCCAAATTGTTCAACAGCGGGGTGCAATGCTGTACGTTCACTGTTTACACAGTGCTGTGTTAGGGAATCGCTTTCCTAACACTGACCCGCCTCTCAGCCAATTGGGTGCACCGGGTCTGGTTACTGGTCACGTGATTGGCTGAAGTGACAGGCGCTGTGATTGGAAGCCTATCAGGCGTCCAATCATAGCAGAGATGACATGAAGAGGATGGGAGAAGACATCATGGACTCAGAGGGAGTGTGCAGGATGGCACTGACCCGAGAAAAGTAAGTGCCGGGTGGGGGGCACACTGGCAGCATTTGGGGGAAAACTGGTGTCAATTGATGGGGCATAGCATAGGCTGCACTTGATGGGGCATAGCATAGGCTGCACTTGATGGGGCACAGCGAGGCTGCACTTGATGGGGCACAGCGAGGCTGCACTTGATGGGGCACAGCGAGGCTGCACTTGATGGGGCACAGCGAGGCTGCACTTGATGGGGCACAGCGAGGCTGCACTTGATGGGGCACAGCGAGGCTGCACTTGATGGGGCACAGCGAGGCTGCACTTGATGGGGCACAGCGAGGCTGCACTTGATGGGGCACAGCAAGGCTGCACTTGATGGGGCACAGCAAGGCTGCACTTGATGGGGCACAGCAAGGCTGCAATTGATGGGGCACAACAAGGCTGCAATTGATGGGGCACAGCAAGGCTGCAATTGATGTGTTTTTTTTTTTCAGTTTGTTTGCACCACCCCAAAAATTTTGAGCACTAGCCACCACTGCCACAGACCATCACACTAATTTATCATGAGTTGTAGCTATAGTAATTTTTAGCAGGGGTTTCTTGAGACGTAAAGTTATTTCAAGGGTTCCGCTATGTTGAAAAGGTTGAGAAAGGCCGGTGTATAATGTCTTTGTATGGTGTAGTAATAACAGTATCCATTACTAAAAACACCTGGACCCAATCATTGCTGGCTGGTGTCCACCTTCTATTGGCCAAATAATAAGGGTGATGATCTGGTGTCCACTTACATTTGACTATATAGCGTCTACAACTACAAGTATGTTGGTTTAATTCATGCATCTATAAGAATGTTTGAAAACAATACTGATGGCATCTAGAGAACATTCTTCTGTATGTAGAGCACACATGAGGAGGGACTGTAGTTATAACAGTCCCCGTTACTAGAAACCCCCCGGAAACCAGTGGCGGTGAGTCCACAGTGGGCGCAGGAGCGCCGTCCCCTCTATTCTGCACCGTCACTCAACAATACATAGATTCATGCATTGCATGAATCTATATATTGTTGCCGCTGCTGCCCACTATTCAGGTGGCCGCCCCCCTGTTGAGCGCCAGCCATCAGAATAACAGCGGTGGGGGTGTCTATCAGAGCCACCGGCTCTAATAGGCTTCCCTATTACAGCCTGTGGGCTCTAATCGGCTTCCGAATAGTTAAACAGAGGGCTCACAGGGTGCGAGTTCCCAAGTTTACACTGGCACGCGTCTCAGCCAATCAGGTTAACCGGGTCTGGTTACCGGTCACCCGATTGGCTGAAGCGACATCGAGGGCAGTAGAAAACAATCGAGGGATCGTGGAGGACGGTGGCTGACCTGAGAAAGGTAAGTGCCGGGCGGGGGGGTCATTCTGGCAGCGTTTTACGGGGCACAGTGGCAGCATTTTACGGGGCACAGTGGCAGCGTGTGATGGGCACAGTGGCAGCGTGTGATGGGCACAGTGGCAGCGTGTGATGGGCACAGTGAGGCTGCAATTGATGTGGTTTTTTTCTCGTTTATTTGCGCCCCTCCCCCCCAAAAAAAAAATTGAGCAACAGCTGACCGGAACTCAATCATTGGTAGGGCGGTCTGCCTACTGTTGGCAAATTAATATGGGTGAGGGTCTGGTGTACACTTATGTTTGACTATATCATGTCTACATGGAGATCAGTTTCACCTACGTATCTATAGGAATGTTTGAATAAGATCTTGCTGGCATCCACAGAACATTCTTTAGTATGTAGAGCACAAGTGTGGGGGTGCTGTAAAATTAAACCGGAGGACGAGGCTGCTGAGACAACTGTGTGGGGGGTGATTGCAGGATGAAGGTGACAGCTTAGAGAAAAGACAGATGCAGGAAGGAGATGCAACAGCAGGGAGTGGGTGCAGCATGGTGACTGCGGGGGAGGGGGGGCACTCAGAGAAGGGTGCATTGACAGCAATGAGTAGGAAGAATGGCAAAGTGATGGAGCTACAAGATGGGTCATGTGACTACACAAGGATGCCATGGCAGGAGGAAGAAGTCGAGGACTCCGGTGCCAACCTGGAAGGGTGAAGGAAGGAGGAGCTGTGATAGGCAGAGAGTGAAAATGTGAACCCAAGATAAGGATGCTGTAACTGCAACACTAAGGGCATGTAGCATGGCATCCCCAGCATGTAGGTTAATAAACGGTGAGACATGCCAGGGCTGCAGTGTTTCTTATTTCAGTAAATCAAACCCAAACCACTCAAATCTCATGAATTCTAATATGTTCATTTCATAATTTTAAAGTCTTTTACATTTGCAGCTGACGCGTTGCGGTAGTTTCAAAAGTCATTTTTAATTCTTTAAAATTGTAGCTTTAAAATGTAATACCCAGTGATCCTGCCATAAAGGTCCTTGCTCAGGCACTTCCTATTACAGAGTGAGAACACTTTGTACACTTTACACTTTGTACCCCCGCCATCCAGGGGCCCTAATGCACGTTTAGCCTCGCCCATGGGGCTTAGTCATGGAGGTCACCCTCCTTTTGCCGGATGTGCAGCACCTGGAATGATCCCTTTTCCCTAGTACCCAGTAAGGTTACGTTCAGATCTGTGTTTGGTGGGAACGCACGTAAAATCACAGGCTTTCCTGACATGCACAGAAACGCGTAGCCCTTAAAGAGGAAGTAACTCCCGATAGGTTTTACTTCCTCTTTTGTTTCCCTGCAAAGGTAAAGCATAATGGGCTACTATGCATCGCATAATATCATGGGCTACTATGCATCGCATAATATCATGGGCTACTATGCATCGCATAATATCATGGGCTACTATGCATCGCATAATATCATGGGCTACTATGCATCGCATAATATCATGGGCTACTATGCATCGCATAATATCATGGGCTACTATGCCCATAATGTGTCACTTATCTCAAACCAAAGCCTGCGATGTTCCCGATTTCCTCGCCTCCACAAAGTATTTTTTTACCCTCTTCCTTCCGGGTATTGCAGCTCCGGCGCTGTGATTGACCAGAGCGCATGCATGCGGGAGCTGACAGTCACGGCACGACCACCTTTAGAAACTGCACAATTGCCGTTTCTAAAGTGCGCCTGCGCCGTAGACACCGGCGCCCGTCTCTTTTGCAAATATCTCCTAAACTGTGGAGGTTTAGGAGATATTCCAAGCACCTACAGGTAAGCCTTAATCTGGGCATACCTGTAGGTAAAAGTGGTTGCAAAGGGTTTACAACCAACCACTTTAAAGCGGAGCTCCGCCGTATAATTTTTTTTTTTATTAAAAGTCAGCAGCTACAAATACGGCAGCTGCTGACTTTTAATAAATGGACACTTACCTGTCCTGGAGGCCAGCGACGTCGGCAGCAGAAGATGAGCAATCGCTCGTCTCTCTGCTGCCCCCACCGCCATCCTCAGTGAGGGAATCAGGAAGTGAAGTGTTGCGGCTTCACTGCCCGATTCCCTACTGGACATGTGCGAGACGCGTTGCGCCGTCCTCACTGGTCCCCTGCTGTGTTCTGGAAACATAAACAAAACACAATGGGGAGGGGGGCGTGAAATGACGTACTACTCGCAAGGTCCCGCATAGTGCGTTACGTGAAGTGGGTGCAAATACCTGGTATCTGCACCCTCCTCCCCCTGAAAGGTGCCAAATGTGACACCGGAAGGGGGGGGGGGTACCGATGATTGGAATTCCACTTTAGGGTGGAGCTCCCCTTTAAGCAGATGTGCTGCAGTGCCATTAACCACTTCCCATCCGCACTATAGCCAAATGACGGTTACAGCACGGACTGCAATTGCTGGGAGGCCGTCAATAGACGTCCTCCCCTCTACACGTTCACAACGAGCGCCCACTGCAGGGCACGCATGGCGCGCGCTGTGATCACCGAGTCACTGAGACTCGGGCGATCACAGATCCGTGTAAGAGGCCGGTCCTGACCCCTTTCCATGTCAACCAATGACAGCTGATCACATGATGTAAACAAAGGATCGGCAATCTTTATTTTTCTCCTCAATCTTGTGCACAAGGGACATTGGTCCCGAAGAGGAAGGAGGCACATCAGCCTCATTAGTGTCCATAAATACCGCCTGCCAGTGCCAACTGCCATTGCTACCTGACAGTGCCACCTAGCAATTATGCCTATCAGTGTAACCTACCAGTGATGCCAATCAGTGCCACCTAGCAATTATGCCTATCAGTGTAACCTACCAGTGCCCATTATTGCCACCTATCAGTGCCCTACACTGCCACCCATCAATGCCCTTCAGTGCCACCCAATGCCGCCAACTTATCGGTGCCCATCAGTGCCGCCTTATCGGTGCCGCCTCATCAGCGTATATCAATGAAGGAGAAAAATTACATGTTTGCAAAATGTTAGAACAACAAATAAAAAAATAAAATGCAAAGGTGATCAAATACCACCAAAAGAAAGTTCTATTTGTGGGGAAAAAATTATAGAAATGTCATTTGGGTACAGTGTTGCATGACCGCGCAATTGTCATTAAAATTGCATCAACGCAGAAAGCTGAAAATTGGTCAGGGCAGGATGGGGGTTTAAGTGCCCAGTAAGCAAGTGGGTAATGGTTAGTGACACCCCCATGCATCTGAAAACGCTTGCATTTACACACGACCAAACGGTTCAGTGCGGTGATTTTGGGAAAAAAAAGTTAGGGACCTTTTTTTTGTAGGGCAGCCCATTAAAATGAATGAGCTGCCCTACATGAGACAGTCCTGCCAAGCACGTGGAAATGCATCCACGTTTAGTGGCACCTGTGTTAACCAAGACTTGAGGCTAGATTTACACATATGTGGGTTCGGGAGTGCGGGTAAAATGCACACGTTCACGCACCTGCAGCTAAAATGTGCTGCTGTTTAACAGAGGAGCAGGGGTGCCATTAATTCCTAATGTCGCCCCCCACACATCATGGCCCGTTTTCCCCGTGCATGGAAAGGCATGGTGCCAAAAAATACCGCGGTTTCTGTGTGGCTGCGGTTTTAGAAAGGGGTCAGGGACTTTTACCCTGCATTTCCTGCAGGTACAGCAGCCCAGAATGTACTACTGTGTTTGCGCAAACAAAGCTGCATGAAAAATGCATAGACCTAGGCTTAGGCCCCCGTGCACACCGGTGCGACTTGAGTTCCAAATCACATAAGTCGCACCCCATTGCCGGCAATGGAACTGTTCACGTTGCAGCGATTATGAAAACTGTTCCTGCACTACTTTTTACAGATTTTATTGCGACTTGTATAGACTTCTGTTCAATGAAATCGAAAGTGAAAAATTGCACGGACGTGCAGCTTTGAGTTCGCACTGAAGTAGCGTGATTTTAAAGCCATAATGGAGGCTTAAAGTGGTTGTAAAGGTTTGTTTTTTTATTTTCTAAATGGGTTCCTTTTAAGCTAGTGCATTGTTGGTTCACTTACCTTTTCCTTTGATTTCCCTTCTTAAATGTTTTTTTTTCCTTTGTCTGAATTTCTTACTTCCTGTTCCTCCTCAGTAAGCTGCTCTGGCTGACTAACCCCCAGCCAGAACGGCTCTGATGATGTGGGGGAAGCTTACTGAGGAGAAACTGGAAGTAAGAAATTCAGACAAAGAAAAAAAACACTTAGAAGGGAAATCGGAGGAAAGGGTAAGTGAACCAACAATGCACTAGCTTAAAGTTGTAATAAAGTCTTTACTACCACTTTTACCTACAGGTAAGCCTATAATAAGGCTTACCTGTAGGTATAAAGAATATATCTCTTAAACCTGTACGGTTTAGGGGATATTCCCCTCGCAATGTGCCGCTGATTGCAGCGGCGCATGCGCAGGGGGGGAATCCACGGCTAAAGGACCGTCAGCCACCGGACCTTGCCGGAATGAAGTCTCCCGCGGGAGTGAGGACATCGTCTGCTCCAGCCAATCACAGGGCTGGAGCGGCGCCGACGCAAGATGACATCTCGCTCGGCGTGGAACAGGTAAGTTCTCTACACCTTGTTCCAAGGTAAGTATTTTATAATGAGCTAGTATGCGGCGCATACTAGCTCATTATACCTTTCAGGTGTAAAAAAAAATAAAAAAAAAATTAAAAAAAATGATTGCGGGTATACAACTGCTTTAAAGGAACCTATTTAGAAAATAAAAAACAAACCTTTACAACCCCTTTAAGGTTCAGTCATACGGGCAGCAGCAACAGCAGGTGGTTGAGCCACAGTTTTGCTGCCCCTACCCCTGACCGCCCACCTAAACTAGGGCATATAGCTGCTCAGGACCGAACGCTTGCTACTGCTCTAATGCTTTGCTTTGTGGATGCAACCAAAATGAAACTGCATGTGTCTTTCTGCCAATGGTACCGCCGCCAATTGCAACCCATTCAAGTGAAGATGTAACCGCGTACAATGTGTGCAGCTGCAGAACACTAAGTCAGCGTTTTGAGGGTTAATGTAGGCAGCAAGGGGGCAACATTTTGCCTCTACACCAGGGGTCTCCAAACTGCGGCCCGAGGGACAGATGTGGCCCTTTGCTAGCCTTCACCCAGCCCTTGGGGCAGTATTGCTCCCAACGATATGAGGCACTATTCCTCCCAATGACACCAACAATGGGGCACTATTTCTTCCACTAATAGCAATGATAGAGCACTATTACGCCTCCTACTGCCCACCAGCACTGGGGCCATGTTTATTCTTATGCTTGGCTCTGGGGAATTTTCTACCCCCACTGGTCAGAATCCGGCCCCCTTAAGTCTGGAAGACCGTAAACTGGCCCTTTGCTTGAAAAGTATGGAGACCCCTGCTCTACACTATTGCCAAGCGTCCTCTGAAAACCGATCCACTGTAAATCGTTCAGCAGCTTAGCCGCATCTTTGAATAAGCCCCTTTGCCCTGGTTCACACCAGTGCGGCTTTGAAATCGCAGCACGATTTCAAAACCAGTGATCAGTTTGATTTTGATGCACAATTTCATGGCAGCCTGTGACTACATTTAAAAGAAGTCAATGCGAGTCGCAATGAAATTGATTTGAATGGTTGCAAATGGGGTGTGACTTGTCATGCACTTTTGAACTGACAGCGGTGTGAACCAGGGCTTATATCTTCTCTATTCAGTGGATGCGATAAGGGCCACTGATAGGGGGGACCACCGATCCTCCTGTAGGGGGCCCAAACAGCAGGAGGAATCGGTGTGGTCGGGCAGAGGGGCAATTACAGAAAGATGCCCTGTGTGGCTCTCTACAGCAGCTGAGACCTGGTTTCTCTCCCTCCCGCTGGCTTTTAGCTGCTGCAGGGAGAGACGCAGACACAGGGTATCATTCCTGTCACCGCTTCCCCCACACCGACCCCCTTCCCTGTTCTGCCTACTTCTGACCCCCCCAGTGTGCCCCCCTGTCTCTGTGCCACTCCTGGATGTGATTATGTCATTTCACCAGATGGACCTCCTTGCTTACCCCCGACAAAGAATTCAGGAAGTGCACTGGAATGGTCTTCTTCAATACCTACAACTACAGGACAAAGGCAAGTAAGGACCTGCATAACATTTGTTACCATCTGCCCGGAGGGGAGGTTTTTCTTTTCAATAAACTGAGCAGGAATTCCTGTCAGCTCTGGACAGGGAGTGACTGTGCAGGAAGACGGGACCTTGACACAGCGATGAGTAAGGAGGTGACGCAACGGTGCGAGACGGCGATGTGTGATGTCACCGCGTGAGATAAGAATTAGTGAGCGGTGACAGGCACAGTGATCAGGATTACCTAGCTGTCATAGGAAAATCATTACCTGAACTATAGGCAAAACTTTTTTCTTTTTATTGTGGCTAGAGTAAAGGAGAATTATTACCCGTGTGTCCCATTGGGGAGATTTCCCTTCACTTCCTGTCTTATAGACTAAACAGGAAGTGAGAGGAAATCCCTGCAAATTAAAGCGGAGTTCCACCCTTAAAACCACTTTCCTTCATCCCATCCAGCATACAGGCGTCAGCGCCAGTATGCTGTTTTTTTTTTTTTTTTTATCCATGTACTTACTTTATAATAGATCATTTAATTTTGGGCGCACCGCGGTATGTCGTCGCTATAAGGCGTCACGCCTTCCTGAAACAGCCGACTAGCGTTCGGCTCTTTGCGGCGCCTACGCACAGACCCAGAAGCTGACTGCGCAGGCGCCGTATATAGCCGCGTCACGCCTTCCGGAAACAGCCGACTAGCGTTTCTGCTCTTCTCGGCGCCTGCGCACAGACCCAGGAGCTGACTGCGCAGGCGCCATAAATAGCCAATCCTAGTTCGGCTTTTTTCGGAGGGCGTGACGCGGCTATATACGGAGCCTGCACAGTCAGCTTCTGGGTCTGTGCGCAGGCGCCGAGAAGAGCCGAACGCTAGTCAGCTGTTTCAGGAAGGCGTGACGCCTTATAGCGGCGACATACCGCAGTGCGCCCAAAATTAAATGATCTATTATAAAGTAAGTACATGGATTAAAAAAAATAAAAAAAACAGCATACTGGCGCTGACACCAGTATGCTGGATGGGATGAAACAAAGTGGTTTTAAGGGTGGAACTCCGCTTTAAGGGAATCTATTGGAATTTGGATAGATTTCTTGAATTTTGGTAAATCTAGTTGACTCTACAAGGGGTGACCCTTGGGCTAAGTGCCGGGACAAGGTCATCCAGCACCCAGGGCAAAGATGCCAAACTGAGCCACCTTAGGGTTAGGGTGCCCCCCATCCCTTGCACCAGGGGCAGCCTACCCTCCTGCCCAGCCCTGCTTGGGCTGATTATATACTATGCTGTCTTCAATGTACAATCTCTTTTAGATCCACCATCAAGTATGTAGTGAAAGCAATGCCGGGATACAGCCCAGGGCAAATAGCCCAAATTGTGTGCCCCCACCTCAAGATGTAGGAGCATTATGTGTCAGCAAAAATCCCCCCCCCCCAAAAAAAATGAGTATTAGACTGCATGCTTACCCCCTGAGCATAAATCACCCCTCCTTCTAGTACATATCTGCCCCTCAACAGAAATTTCCCAGCCCAGCAAAAAACTTTGCCCCCCCTGCTCAATCCTATTTTTCCCCAAATGCCTCTAGCACCCCCCCCCCCTAAAAAAAATCCCCCACCTAGCACAATTCCTCAACATTTCCCCTTCTGAGCAGCCCCCCCCCCCCCTCAAAATCCCCCCTCCCAGCACAAATTCTCTTCCTCCAACCCCCTATCTTAGCACTGATACCCCTTACCCCCCCCCCCCCCCCAAAACAAAATCTTCCCCCCTAGCACAAATACCCCCTCAATCATCTCTACTAGCACAAATCCCATCCAAAAAAATAAATAAAAAACACCCCCTATCATTTTTTCTTGCATTAACCTCCAAAATCCCCCTAGTACAAATCCCCCCCCCCCTCAAATCACAACTCGTAGCACACCTCCCTAAATTTCCTCTCAGAGAACAATTCTTACCAATCTTCTTGTGGTGCCCACCCACCTCACATGATACCACAGTGCCCACCCCCTTATTCCAGCCCTGAGTGCAAGGCCCTGCCTGATTGTCCAAGGTTTGTCCTTGTATTACAGAATTTTGGTCAATCTAAAAAGGGAATCTCTGTACAATCAGATTGTATCGTATAGGTTCAGCCTTAGATTTACCAAAACAATGTTACATTTGGACATCCCTAAACTATCCATTCACATCAGGAAGACCCTTGCACTACACAGTTGATAGCAGATCTGAAGGAGATTGTATAGTGTATGGTCAGCTTCTCTGCATGGACACCATTATCTAATCCCATTGACTTCTCCCAGGAAGTAGTCCCCCCCCCCCCCCTTTGTCTGGACAACAATAGGCAGAGGTGAGGCTGCAGAGAGGCCGAAAAGTTGGAGTTTTGCAGCCCGGAAGGAGTCTGAGCCCCTCAGGAGTCCCAGCTATGGGGGGGTCAGCAATCACTCAGGCAGCTGATGGGTCAGAGAGTATAGCCTGCAGGTCAGGAATGAGGTAAGAGACAGGCTGAGGGCCCCCGGGGCCAGAATGAGGTAACTGAGTGGAGGGGGAGGAGGAAGAGGTGAGTGAGCAATGTCTCAGGATTGCAGGAGGAGGAGGAGAGCCCCCCCATCCCTTCCCCAGATGGGAGTCATTATCCAGATTTACAGGCTGAGCTGGGGCAACACTCTCTACAGGGGGGAAAAGAGACAGCCCAGGCTTGGAGTGCAGGGGGGGGGAAGAGACAGCCCAGGCTTGGAGTGCAGAGCAGGGAGGAAAGAGACAGCCCAGGCTTGGAGTGCAGAGCAGAGAGGAAAGAGACAGCCCAGGCACAGAGTGCAGAGCAGGGAGGAAAGAGACAGCCCAGGCACAGAGTGCAGAGCAGGGAGGAAAGAGACAGCCCAGGCACAGAGTGCAGAGCAGGGAGGAAAGAGACAGCCCAGGCACAGAGTGCAGGGGGGGAGGAAAGAGACAGCCCAGGCACAGAGTGCAGGGGGGGAGGAAAGAGACAGCCCAGGCACAGAGTGCAGGGGGGAGGAAAGAGACAGCCCAGGCACAGAGTGCAGGGGGGGAGGAAAGAGACAGCCCAGGCACAGAGTGCAGGGGGGGAGGAAAGAGACAGCCCAGGCACAGAGTGCAGGGGGGGGAGGAAAGAGACAAGCCAGGCACAGAGTGCAGGGGGGGGAGGAAAGAGACAAGCCAGGCACAGAGTGCAGGGGGGGGAGGAAAGAGACAACCCAGGCACAGAGTGCAGGGGGGGGAGGAAAGAGACACCCCAGGCACAGAGTGCAGGGGGGGGGAGGAAAGAGACAACCCAGGCACAGAGTGCAGGGGGGGGAGGAAAGAGACAACCCAGGCACAGACTGCAAGGGGGGGGAGAAAAGAGACAGCCCAGGCACAGAGTGCAGGGGGGAGGAAAGAGACAGCCCAGGCACAGAGTGCAGGGGAGGAAAGAGACAGCCCAGGCACAGAGTGCAGGGGGGGAGGAAAGAGACAGCCCAGGCACAGAGTGCAGGGGGGGGAGGAAAGAGACAACCCAGGCACAGAGTGCAGGGGGGGAGGAAAGAGACAACCCAGGCACAGAGTGCAGGGGGGGAGGAAAGAGACAAGCCAGGCACAGAGTGCAGGGGGGGGAGGAAAGAGACAACCCAGGCACAGAGTGCAGGGGGGGGAGGAAAGAGACACCCCAGGCACAGAGTGCAGGGGGGGGAGGAAAGAGACAACCCAGGCACAGACTGCAAGGGGGGGAGAAAAGAGACAGCCCAGGCACAGAGTGCAGGGGGGAGGAAAGAGACAGCCCAGGCACAGAGTGCAGGGGGGGAAAGAGACAACCCAGGCACAGAGTGCAGGGGGGGAAAGAGACAACCCAGGCACAGAGTGCAGGGGGGGGAAAGAGACAACCCAGGCACAGAGGGGGAGAGAGACAACCCAGGCACAGAGTGCAGGGGGGGGAGAGGAAAGAGACAACCCAGGCACAGAGTGCAGGGGGGAGGAAAGAGACAACCCAGGCACAGGGTGCAGGGGGGAAGGAAAGAGACAGCCCAGGCACAGAGTGCAGGGGGGGGAGGAAAGAGACAGCCCAGGCACAGAGTGCAGGGGGGGGAGGAAAGAGACAGCCCAGGCACAGAGTGCAGGGGGGGGGGAAAGAGACAGCCCAGGCACAGAGTGCAGGGGGGGAGGAAAGAGACAGCCCAGGCACAGAGTGCAGGGGGGGAGGAAAGAGACAGCCCAGGCACAGAGTGCAGGGGGGGGAAAAAGAGACAGCCCAGGCACAGAGTGCAGGGGGGGAGGAAAGATACAGCCCAGGCACAGAGTGCAGGGGGGGAGGAAAGATACAGCCCAGGCACAGAGTGCAGGGGGGGAGGAAAGAGACAGCCCAGGCACGGAGTGCATGGGGGGGAAGGAAAGAGACAGCCCAGGCACAGAGTGCAGGGGGGGAAAGGAAAGAGACAGCCCAGGCACAGAGTGCAGGGGGGGAGGAAAGAGACAGCCCAGGCCCAGAGTGCAGGGGGGGAGGAAAGAGACAGCCCAGGCATGGAGGGCGGGCCTGGAGAAACATACCAAGAATGAAGTACAGAAGAAAAAGAGACACCTCTGCTTATTTTTTTAGGGGAAGTAACAGCCTAATGCACTGTACCAGCAGAAAATGTATTTCTGTACATTATAACAGTGAAGCCATCCCTTTTACCATGCAGGGGAAAGGAGACAGCCCTGTGTACTGTACATGAGGAGTGAAACATTGCTCATACAATAAGACTTGGAAGAGACCACTCCATATGTTATAACCAAGAAAAAGACAGCCCAACATATGTTACAAGAGACAGCAGTTATAGGTATGAACAAGGAAAGAGACATTCCTGCACACAAAGAATAGACAGCAGGCACAGAGACAGCTTTGCATACTTCATGCTAGAGTTTAGGAGACAGTCCCAGCCAACATTAACAAAAAGAGACATCACAGGGTGTACATTAGGGAAAAAAGACTGCTTTGCACTCCCATGTATGAACAGACAGCAATTTTTAGGCAGAAAAGAGACATGACCCATGACCCCTCCCAATGATGCCTTTGATGATATTAATTTTATTCCACAGCCCAGCTACATTATTAAAACATAAAGCAGAACAAAAAAAAAAAAGAGATCCTAACAAAGAAAATAGACAGTTACAATGAGACATCTCTGAACAAGATTCTGCCCAAATAAAACAAAAATCAGTGGCAATCCAATTGAAGGAGACATCCAGAGGAGGAGGGCATCAAAAGAGACAGCTAGGCTGGAAATGCTCAGCCTGGGGTACAATGAAAGGAGTTCAGGCTAAGAGACAGTCCTTGTACTGTACAGGGAGAGACAGTCCTTGTACTGTACAGGGAGAGACAGTCCTTGTACTGTACAGGGAGAGACAGTCCTTGTACTGTACAGGGAGAGACAGTCCTTGTACTGTACAGGGAGAGACAGTCCTTGTACTGTACAGGGAGAGACAGTCCTTGTACTGACAGGGAGAGACAGTCCTTGTACTGAAGGGAGAGACAGTCCTTGTACTGAAGGGAGAGACAGTCCTTGTACTGTACAGGGAGAGACAGTCCTTGTACTGTACAGGGAGAGACAGTCCTTGTATGTACAGGGAGAGACAGTCCTTGTACTTAAAAGAAAATAACAAAATATACAAAGTTGTATCTTATTTTGTATATTTGGGTGAAATGTTACATTTTATTTATAAATATTTGGACTAAATGTTACAATGTATTGTTCTTCCTCTGTTCCCAGCTCTCCCTCTACATTAGTCCCACACAGTAAGTTTATTCCATGTTAGTCTATGAGATTCCCTGGGATCACAATCACAAAAGGGACAATCCCTGCAAAAAGAGGACACCCCCAGATGAGACAGCACTCTACAATGAGATTGTTTTCCACAAAGAGACGTTAATAATATAGAGGATCAGGACCCAATGGGGTCACAGAAAGATACAAAAGAGACAGCTGTAAAGAGAAGATTTCTAGCATTGTGCAGAAATTAAAGAGACATCACAGTATTTAGATCCACATGAGAGTCAGCCAGGGATGAGACAGCACCCAGCCCAGCCTGGAGACACCCCCACCCCCAGCACGGCACACAGACACACACAATGCCTCTTACCTCTGAATAGCAGAGACTGACTGCACCCTGAGAGCCAGAGACTGCCAGAGAGTGCCTGGGACTGCCCAGGGGGTGTGGAGGGGGAGGGGCCACACCATGACTGCTGGCTGTGTCACACTATTGGCATGCACTGTGCTCACATGCTAGGTGTGCAGGGAGGTCTCTGACTCTACATGTCTCTTCCTGTATGGCTGATAATAGGCTCTGACTCTGCATGATTGTGTATGTGTGTCTTTCTGCAAGGCTGTCTCTGACTGTATAACTGTGCATGTCTCTTTCTGTATGATTGTCTTTGTATGGCTGTCCCTGTGCATGTCCCTTTCTGTATGCTTGTCTTTGTGTGACTGTCCCTGTGCATGTCCCTTTCTGTATGCTTGTCTTTGTGTGACTGTCCCTGTGCATGTCCCTTTCTGTATGCTTGTCTTTGTGTGACTGTCCCTGTGCATGTCCCTTTCTGTATGATTGTCTTTGTGTGGCTGTCCCTGTGCATGTCCCTTTCTGTATGCTTGTCTTTGTGTGACTGTCCCTGTGCATGTCCCTTTCTGTATGCTTGTCTTTGTGTGGCTGTCCCTGTGCATGTCCCTTTCTGTATGCTTGTCTTTGTGTGACTGTCCCTGTGCATGTCCCTTTCTGTATGCTTGTCTTTGTGTGACTGTCCCTGTGCATGTCCCTTTCTGTATGCTTGTCTTTGTGTGACTGTCCCTGTGCAAGTCTCTTTCTGTATGCTTGTCTTTGTGTGACTGTCCCTGTGCATGTCCCTTTCTGTATGCTTGTCTTTGTGTGACTGTCCCTGTGCAAGTCTCTTTCTGTATGCTTGTCTTTGTGTGACTGTCCCTGTGCAAGTCTCTTTCTGTATGCTTGTCTTTGTGTGACTGTCCCTGTGCAAGTCTCTTTCTGTATGCTTGTCTTTGTGTGACTGTCCCTGTGCATGTCCCTTTCTGTATGATTGTATTTGTGTGACTGTCCATGTGCAAGTCTCTTTTTGTATGCTTGTCTTTGTGTGACTGTCCCTGTGCAAGTCTCTTTCTGTATGCTTGTCTTTGTGTGACTGTCCCTGTGCATGTCCCTTTCTGTATGCTTGTCTTTGTGTGACTGTCCCTGTGCAAGTCTCTTTCTGTATGCTTGTCTTTGTGTGACTGTCCCTGTGCATGTCCCTTTCTGTATGGCTGTCCCTGTGCATGTCCTTTTCTGTATGCTTGTCTTTGTGTGGTTGTCCCTGTCTGTATGATTGTCTTTATGTGACTGTCCCTTTGCATGTCCCTTTCTGTATGCCTGTCTTTGTGTGGCTGTCCCTGTGCATGTCTCTTTCTGTATGCTTGTCTTTATGTGACTGTCCCTTTGCATGTCCCTTTCTGTATGCCTGTCTTTGTGTGGCTGTCCCTGTGCATGTCTCTTTCTGTATGCTTGTCTTTGTGTGGCTGTCCCTGTGCATGTCCCTTTCTGTATGGCTGTCCCTGTGCATGTCCCTTTCGGTATGCTTGTCTTTGTGTGGTTGTCCCTGTCTGTATGATTGTCTTTATGTGACTGTCCCTTTGCATGTCCCTTTCTGTATGCTTGTCTTTGTGTGACTGTCCCTGTGCATGTCCCTTTCTGTATGCTTGTCTTTGTGTGACTGTCCATGTGCAAGTCTCTTTCTGTATGCTTGTCTTTGTGTGACTGTCCCTGTGCATGTCTCTTTCTGTATGCTTGTCTTTGTGTGACTGTCCCTGTGCATGTCCCTTTCTGTATGATTGTCTTTGTGTGACTGTCCATGTGCAAGTCTCTTTCTGTATGCTTGTCTTTGTGTGACTGTCCCTGTGCATGTCTCTTTCTGTATGGCTGTCCCTGTGCATGTCCCTTTCTGTATGCTTGTCTTTGTGTGACTGTCCCTGTGCATGTCTCTTTCTGTATGGCTGTCCCTGTGCATGTCCCTTTCTGTATGCTTGTCTTTGTGTGGTTGTCCCTGTCTGTATGATTGTCTTTATGTGACTGTCCCTTTGCATGTCCCTTTCTGTATGCTTGTCTTTGTGTGGCTGTCCCTGTGCATGTCCCTTTCTGTATGGCTGTCTCTGTGCATGTCTCTTTCTGTATGGCTGTCTCTGTGCATGTCTCTTTCTGTATGGCTGTGTTTCTGCATGTCACTTTCTGTAGGACTCTCTTTATTTACATCTCTTTATGTAGGACTGTCTCTGTGCATGTCTCTTTCTGTATGATTGTCTCTGAATGGCTCTCTGTACATGTCTCTTTATATGTCTCTTTTGCTATGCCTGTCTCTGTACATGTCTCTTTCTGTATGGTAGAATCTGTGCCTGTATTTTTCTGTGTGATTGTCTCTGAATGGCTGTCTGTGCATGTTGCTTTCTCTTTGACTCTTTTTGTATATGTCTCTTTCTGTAGGACTGTCTCTGTGCATTTCTCTAGATGGCTGTCTCTGTGCATGCATCTTTCTGTAGGACTGTCTCTGCACATGTCTCTGGATGATTGTGCTATTTCTTTCTGTATAACTATCAGCTAGTAATTTTCTTCTCTGCAAAAGATTGTCTCCAGATACTGTCTCAGTGTATGTCTCTTTTTGTATGACTGTCTCTGTATGTGTCTTTTTTTCTATGACTGTCTCTGTACATGTCTATTTCTGTATGATTGTCTCTGGCTGTCTGTGCATGTCTCTTTTATATATGTCTCTTACTGTAGGACTGTCTCCATGCTTGTCTTTCTCTGTATGACTGTCTCTGTGCATTACTCTTTCTGTATGATTGTCTCTAGATGGCTTTCTATGTGCATGTCTCTTTCTGTATGACTGTCTCTGCACATGTCTCTCCATGATTGTGCCATCTCTTTGTGTATGAGGCCCCGTACACACGACCAAGTTTCTCGGCAGAATCCAGCGAGAAGCTCGCTGGGATCCATATTCTGCCGAGAAGCTCGATCGTGTGTACACTTTCGTCGAGCGTCCCGTCGCGAAGCTCGTCGAGTCAAAATAGAGAGCAGGTTCTCTATTTGCTCGATGGGCCATCGGGACTAATGGCTCAACGCCTTTTTCGACAGCCTGGAGAGCCCGACGAGGTTCTCGGACGTGTGTACGTGGCCTTACTGTCTCCTGGTCATCTCTTTCTCTGTAGATGGCTGTCTCTGTGCATGTCTCTTTTTGTAGGACTGTTTCTGTGCATGTCTTTGTGTGACTGTCTCTGTATACGTCTCTTTCTGTATGACTGTCTCTGTATATGTCTCTTTTTCTATGACTGTCTCTGTTTATGTCTCTTTTTCTATGACTGTCTCTGTATGTGTCTCTTTTTCTATGAACATCTCTGTACATGTCTCTTTCTGTATGACTGTCTCCGTCTGTAGGATTGTCTCTTTGGGAATTAAATTTTTATGACTGTCTCTCTATGGTTGTCTCTGCATCTCTTTCTCTGTGTGACTGTTTCTGATTGGGAAATGTGTCTCTGCTCAGCTATTGGTCACTTTGTAGAGCGTTATTAACCACTCATAAAAGAAAATCTTCATTTGTAACACACTGATTTCAATGTGGCGCAAATGAGACAGTTGCCCAAAAAGTGTTAATCTCATTCTCACCTAGGCCGGGCGCAGACCTTTGCGATTTGTGTGCTGCGATAATGCAGCCCATTGATTTTTGATTGGACTGGCAACACATCTGTCTTGTTGGGATGTGCATGGGGGGGGGGGGGGGTTTAAATTGAATAGCGCTGTAGTTTATGCGTTATCTTGCGCTGCAGTAAAGCGCATTTCTGCAAGACAAAGCTGTATAACAGTCAGCCCTTCAATGTCTCCAAGGGAGCTGAGCGCTCTCTATGCTCTAGTTGCCTCTCTCTCTATCTCTATTAGGTAGCAGTCTCTGGAGGGGGAAATGTTTGACCTTCATTTCTGTATGTCTCTGCGGCCTGGTTCACACCTATGCAGTTTGCATATTGCAGGTGCGTTTTGCGTCTTTCAATAAACGCTTTTCATCCTTTGAAGTCTATGGAACCAAAAACCAGAAAAAAGTCTCTGGCCCTTCCCATAAAATGCACAGATGTGAACGTGACCCACAGGAATCCATTATAAATAGACTGTAGTGTGTTTCTGAAAAACTGAAAACGCACTAAAAATTGCATAGGTGTGAACCAGGCCTGGACTGTCACATGACGCTGTCTCTTCCCAAAGCACAGTAGTGTGCAAACGTTTTAGGCAGGTGTGAGAAATGCTGTAAATGAAGAAAGCTTTCAGAAATAGAAGTGTTAATAGTTTATTTTTATCAACAAAATGGAAAGAAAATGAACAGAAGAGAAATCCAAATGAATATTTGGTGTGACCTCCCTTTACCTTCAATCAATTCTTCTAGGTAGACATGCACACAGTTATTGAAGGAACTCGGCAGGTAGGTCATTCTAAACATCTTGGAGAACTAACCACATATCTTCTGTGGATGTTGACTGCCTCAAATCCTTCTCTCTTCATGTAATCCCAGACAGACTCTATTATGGTGAGATCAGGGCTCTGTGGGGGCCAAACCATCACTTCAGGACTCCTTGTACTTCATTACACGGAAGACAGTTCTTAATTACAGGCGGTGGTGTATTTAGGATTTGTGCTGCCCTAGGCCTGACTAAATGCGTGCACCCCCTAATTTAAATATGACCCACCCCTTTCTGTCAAGGCCACACCCCTTGCTGTTTAAGACCCACCCTGAAATTTTAGAGTGGGTACACTAGTTCTGAGGGCCTTGGGGGGGGCAATGGATTCCCTTAATTTGCATAGATTTCCTCTCACTTCCTGTTTGCTTATGGGGCAGGGAGTGAAGGGAAATCTCTGCAATGGGACAGGGATGGTAAAAAATAAACTGACAGGGACTATAACTCTCCCTAAGGCTGCATTCACACCTGAGCGTCGGTCGTTCGGTCATTTTTTCGGGCGTTTTTTGCCGGCGTTTTGTCGCGCGTATTTAAGCTTATTTGCGCGTTTGCATACAGCGTCGTCCGACGTTTTTGTACTTCGACGTTTTTTATTTTAGCCAATATGAAAAATTATCATCTTTTCATCACTTGTTGCTATGTTGGTAGATTTTTTTATTCTTCTGCCTGGGTGAAAAGTTCTATTGATTAGAGCGACAAAACGCCCGTAGCAAACGCTCGTTGTCGCGCAAGTCACTTGAATCGAGCGTTTCCATTACTTTCTATGGGAAATGGAAACGCTCAAATACGCCCAAACCGCCCGATACGCGCGACAAAAAAAGGTCCGGGACTTGTTTGAGCTTCACGCGACCGGCGTTTCGGCGTTAAGATGTGAACAATCACCATAGACAATAATGTTATTTAATCCCTCCGGCGTATTGTAGCATCGCGCTTCAGGCGTTAAAACGCCTAGGTGTGACTGCAGCCTAAGAAGATATAACCATGCCAATGGTGCAGCAGAAAATATATAGCACAGTGAGGAAGGTTTGTGGTCCAGCATGATAGCACAGTTAAAATTAGAAGCGGCCCACCTACCAGAAGCAGTACGGCCACTTTATGGGCACACTAGACTAATTTGCCTCTCAGCCCAGTTCGCCCTATAAGACTGGCGCTACACTAATGCCTTGTTTCCACTGCACGGAACGGTTCGGGTCAGTAAATTTGGAGCGGTTAGGATGGGACCGGTCTATTCGCGTGAGCGTTTCCACTGCAAATCGGACCGTCCGGGACCATTCAGGGTTTAGAGAAAATTCCTAGCGCGTCCACCAATCAGTGAGATGTATTTGTAGGTCCGCCCTAATGGAACCGTTCCACTCTCTCTGGACCCACATGAGAAGTAGGGCCCTTGCTGGTGCGGTACGGTTCGCTTTTACGGCACGCTTTCATAATGGAAACACCCAAAATAGCGTACCAAACCGATCCGCTCAGTGGAAACCAGGCATAATATAGCGCAAGGCGGCGGGGATCATTTCCGTGCTGCCCCCCTGCAAAAGTGCTGCCCTAGGCCTGGGCCTTGTTAGCCTAGGCCAGGATACAGCGTTGATTACAGGCTGTATATTTGGGGTCGTTGTCCTGCTGCAGAATACATTTTGGACAATCATATGCCCCCCTGATGGTATGGTATGGCATGATGGAGAAGTATCTGTCTGGATTTCTCACATCACTATGGAGTGGCACTTGTGGGTCTTGATCAGGGTCATTTGGGTAGTTTCTGTTGTGATTACGATTTTAAAAGAGTAAACACAGTTGCTTGATAATAAATGGCTTCAGCCAAACACTAACCAAGAAAAGTTTTATGTTATCATCTATAGTCTCTGAAAAATGGGCAAGAAATCATAAATTAGGCCAGGGTATGTAAACTTATGAGCACAATTGTGTGTGTGTATATATATATATATATATATATATATATATATATATATATATTATATATATATATATACACAAATGATGGAATAGCAGCTGCTGGCCGGTGTGTTGCCATATTCAACTCCCTATCGCAGAATGCTACGGAAGTCATGTGGCGGCCAACTGCACATGCGTGATGCGTTCCAACCGCAAGTGCGATGCGTTCCAATAGATTTACGACAGTACACACCAGTAACCCCATCGACGTGGAATTTGAGGAAAGTGGCCGGTCGGCCTCCTGGCTCTTTTTTTAACATCCTCCAATCCACGGGGATGTAAAGGAATGAGCCTGGATGCTGCCCTGTCGTAAATCTATTGGAACGCATCGCACTTGCGGTTGGAACACATCGCGCATGCGCAGTTGGCCGCCACGTGACTTCCGTAGCATTCTGCGATAGGGAGCCGAATATGACAACTCACCGGCATTCAGGAGGTGCTACTGCTGCCTCCTAAATACCGTTTTGTATATATATATATTTTTTATAATTGCCAAACAGCAAGTTTTGGCTGCATTCACACCTGAGCATTTTGTAAATGAGAAACGCGTGGAAAATGCATGTCACATTTGCGATGCCAGTCATTGTTAACGTCACCCCAAACGCATTAACCAGTCATGCATTTTTGCACACGTCCAATCACTTGACAAATGCATAACAATGCACCAAAAAAAGTGTCGCTCGCAGGACAGCCCATTGATTGAAATGAATGGGCTGTCCTTTGCATGTAGCACAAAAACGCATGAAAAATGTGCAAAAAAGGCGTGAACCTTGTCTTACATTGAAGCATTGTAGTTCCACCCTGCAACTAGAGTTGGACCAATCACCCAAAGCCCCCCCCCCCCCCCCCATGGTTTGAACCAGAACCCTATTAAAGTCTATGGGACCCAAACTTGAAAAATCTAATTTAGATTTTGCCCATTTTGATGGCTTGTAGCAAGTTATAAGAGGCCTGGGTACTGATCATGTTGATGGGGACTTTCTTTCCAGAAAACCCCGGGCTGTGGTTGTGGGGGTCTGGTCACAGGAGCTTATCAGAACCCCCCTTTTTTTGCATGCCAGGCTGCATGCTCAGGTAAGGGTCTAGTATGGATTGTGGGGTGCCCCCATGCCATTTTTTTTTATTTTGGTGTGGGGGTTCTCCTCAAAATCTATATCAAACCTAAAGGTATGGTATGGATTTTAAGGGAGGCCCCCAACGCCATTTTTATTTTTATTTTGGCACGGGGTTCCCCTTAGAAATCCATGCCAGACCCAAAGGTGTATGAATTGGGGAGGGACTCCCATGACTTTTTTTATTTTTCTATTGCCAGCAATGTTTTTTTTTTATTCAGCTGTAAGCGGGCTGATGACTTTCCCCCGCAATTTCGGGTGTTTGCCGAACGGGCGATGTTGGGACCAAACTTTTCCTCGGCTCAAACTGTTTGCCCAACTCTACCGGCAACTGTGTGCCACAGGTTTGGCTTGCGGTGGCAATGCGGCCCCAGTGATCTCAATGGGCAAGTTTGAGGGCAGTGCGCATTCACAAAGCATCGTGGCCGCGGCATGCGTACAGCCTTGTCAGGCTTTAGGGCAAGGGCCAGATTTAGACCTTGGGGGCCGAAAGCACTTCCGGTTCTGGAGGCCCCTCATGAACAATGACAGTCACACATTTTTAAAATGCATGACACGACATTATTCTGAGGTCATGGGTGCACGCACATAGACGCTCTATGTGTGGTTCACTTGAGCTACCAAAATCCACTTTCAAAAGTGATACAATATACCAGCCCAGAGCGAAAACTTTTGCAAATGATGGCCAGCAAAATAATTCTCCCGAGGAAAGTAATTTTTTATTATTATATTTGTTTTATTATTATTTATTTTTTATAATTTTATATACATTCTTATATTGTTTTATTTTATTTTTGTACAGAGGAGCCCCATTTGGTCAGGGGGCCCAGGGTAGTTTTGCCCCCTTATAAACATGGAACTGTTTAGGATCCTTTCACACTGATCTGTTTTTGAAGCATTTTGGGGGTAAAAAAATGAAACATGCATTAAAAAAATTTCTTTAAATCCTATGGAACTCTTCACACCAGCACCCTGCAGATATGGTGCGTTTTTAAAAGTCCTGCACGCTGCATTTTTGGTACATGTTTAAAAAACGCACCTAAAATGCACACCCCCATTGAAATGAATGGAAAACATAAAACATGCATTAAAAAAACACCCGCGTCGCGTTTTTGGTGCATTTTTTGAGCCACGTGTCTACGTTTCTCAGGTGCATGATTGGAGTCCAGAAAACATGGCAAAACGGCAGCAAAAACGCACCCTTAAGCTCCATTTACACATCACGGTTTGGAATCAAAGTGATTCTGCCGATGGTTCCAAACCGCGCAGCAACTGGTGCAAAACGCACAATGCGCATTTGGTTGCCATTTATTCTATTTTGCTGTGATTGTCACGTGACAGAATCACCAAAAATGTGACTTTAAGGGCCCTTTCACACTTAAGGCTCTGTTCACATGTTGGCATTCCGGATCGTGGGTGGAATCGCCTTGATTCTGCCTGCGATCCCGAATCACGGCAAATCTCGGGACTCCTGTGCGATCCCTCTCGCATCCAATGGCCCCCTTAATTGCAGCACGATTTCCCCACGATTGGGGCCTGAAGAATCGCGGTAAAATCGCACAAACAGAATCACGGGACGCCTGTCGCCCACAGGCGTACCGCAATTCTGTTTGTGATTCTAAATTGTTAGACGACAATTGTGCCGCAATGTGGGGGCCATTGGAAGTGATGGGGATCACACGGGCGTCCCGCAATTTGCGCTGATTCAGAACGCCAAGATGTGAACTGATGCAGGGGGATGCAGTTGGCTACATTCTGGACTGAACTCCAACTGCATAGACAGCCAAGAATCCTGGCATAGTTCACACCATTGCAGCGCAGTGCAGAAAAGTACAGCATGCTGCATTTTCAGCACCACAAAAATGCATGCAAACACGCTGCAGTGCACTTAGAAACCCAAGGTAAGAAAGAAGAAGAAAGTGACCTCACAGGACAAATGCAGATAGCATAACGCCCATCAACTGCATGTAAGACGCACATCAAATACATGCGTAGGTTCAAGGAAAAAACGCACAGTTACTTGCCGTTTCTGTTGTGAAAGGGGCCTTAAAATCGCATGAAGCTTGTCGCCCCAAAAAGGAACAGAAGCTTCTTTTGGGTGAAATGCATAGGGAAGCCTATTGAAGTGAACGCGTTGCCCTATGTGTGACAGGCGGAAATGTGTGAAAATCGCCCACACAAAATTGCGTAAAGAGACTTGAAATGGGATGGGGCCTCAATGTGAATGGGGCCCTATTGTTGGAATTCTGGTGGACATCTGGGGGGGGGGGGCAGTAAAACCACCCCTCGGCCATCAGTGTTCACAGCCCCCTAGAGAGAAAGAGTCAAATACGACGCAAATCGCAAAAACCTGATCGGTTAACCGTTCCTTCCTCTATCCAACATGAAAATAAAAAAAAGTTTTGCGTTTGATTGACTTTTTAAATTTACTTTCCGCGTTTTTCCTTTTCCTCTCTCCCAGGTGAGTTTAATTAAACAAAATATTTTTATTGTTTGCAACACTTTGTTATCTTTGGAGATAAAGCGCTGTGACGTCGCGCTGCATTCGCTGCGGTCTCGTGGTGACCTCACCCTTGTCAGTTCTCTATGCCCATATAAGGAACAGAAGTAAAGAGGAGGAAATAAGGAGCAGATAGGGCCAGAGAGGAACCCCCCCACCCCCACCCCCTCCTCCTCATACACAAGGCAGAAAGCTGCATCATTACTTCCCCTCCTGTAGTGACATCGTGTAATTCCATCCCTCTGCCGCCCTAGACATACATTCCTCATACACACAGCATAATACCAACCCCCCCAACCCCCCCTCCACCCCTCCTCCGCCTTCGGGTCAAACTCCTGTACAGTCTGCAATACTACAAGGAATCACTTTTAGTATTGAACACAATTTAAAAAAAGTTACATAGTTACAAGAACTTAGGAGGTAACTGCCATTTGTTACCGTAAACCCAGGATCAGGTCTGTTTATTTATGTTAAAGCGGTATTAACCACTTGCTTACCGCCACTTTCACCCCCTTCCTGCCCAGACCAATTTTCAGCTTTCAGCGCTGTCGCACTTTGAATGACAATTGCGCGGTCATGCGACACTGTACACATATGACATTTTTATATTTTTTTGCACACAAATAGAGCTTTCTTTTGGTGGTATTTAACCACTTAAGGACCGGACCAATATGCTGCTAAATGCCCAGAGGCGTTTTTACAATTCGGCACTGCGTCGCTTTAACAGACAACTGCGCGGTCGTGCGATGTGGCTCCCAAACAAAATTTGCGTCCTTTTCTTCCCACAAATAGAGCTTTATTTTGATGGTATTTGATTGCCTTTGCGTTTTTTATTTTTTGCGCTATATACAAAAATAGAGCGACATTTTTGAAAAAAAAATCAATATTTTTTACTTTTTGTTATAAGAAAAATCGAATAAACTAAATTTTAGTCAAACATTTAGGCCAACATTTATTCAGCCACATGTCTTTAGTAAAAAAAAAAAATTGCAATAAAAAAAAACTAGCTATCTAGCGGCAACAGTGACACTAAAACAGTGATCAGAAAAATGATCGCTTAGTGACACTGGTAATAGGAGGTGAAAGGGTTAACCTGGGCGGTGATCAAGGGGTTAAAACTTTATTAGGAGGGGTACGGGGGCTACCCTCGACCTAACACTAACTGCCTGTCACACTGACACTAACTGCAGTGATCAGTAAATATATGATCACTGCATTCAGTGACACTGTGACAGGGGGGTGTGGGGGGGGTGATCGGGGGGGGGGGGGGTTATGTGCCTATGTGTGTGGTGTGAGTGTAGTGTTAGTGCAGACTCACTTGTGATGTCTTCTCTCCTCAGCGGCGGTTGAAAATACCGCCAAGAGGAGAGATTACATCACTTCCCCCTTCCTGTGTTTACACAGGAAAAGGGCGGGGGAGGATGCTCATTGGCTGGGAGCGATCCGGAGGGGGCGGACAAAAACGAACAGCCGCCCCCTCATCCCGGATCGCTCGCACAGCCACAGGGACCGCCGCAAGTACGGGGGGGGGGGGTTCCCCCGACCCACGTCTAGGCAGGGACGTACAGGTACGCCAATGTGCCTGTACGTGCCATTCTGCCGACGTATATGTACATGCGGCGGTCCTTGCTAAACAAAAAAATAAAGATCTAAATTAAAAACAAAAAAACAAAACAGTTTTCATAGTTTCTTATAACATTTTACAAACACCTTCACTGATGTGCGCTGATGAGGCTACACTAATGAGGAGGCACTAATAGGCAGTACTGAAGGGCGCTGATAGTCAATGGTAGGTGGCACTGATAGGCAGCACTGATGATGAGGCGCTGATGGGCACAGATTGGCAGCACTGTTGGGCTCTGATAGGTGGCACTGGTGGGCACTGCTTAGCAGTACTGATGGGCACAGATTGGCAGCACTGATGGGCTCTGATAGGTGGCACTGGTGGGCACTGCTTAGCAGCACTGATGGGCACACTGGTGGGCACTGCCAACAGTTTGCCCAGAGCTTTACAACACAAGGGAAGACAGTACAGTTAAAATACAATACAGGAGGAATCAGAGGGCCCTGCTCATTAGAGCTTACAATCTTGAAGGGAGGGTCAAGTGATACAAAAGGTAATAGCTGTGGGGGATGAGCTGATGGAGAAAATAGACACACAGGGCCAGATTCACAGAGCCCTTACTCCGGTGTATCTCCTGTTAGACCGGAGTAATTTCAAATTACCCGCGTCGTATCATTAGTTTGAATCCTCAAACCATGATACGGCGGCTTCGGGCTTCAATCCGACAGGCTTACGTCTTCGTACGCCGTCGGATCTATGCTGCAATCTTTTTCCGCCCGCTGGGTGGAGTTTGCGTCGTTTTCAGCGTCGGGGTATGCAAATTAGCTTTTTCCGGCGATCCACGAAGTTACGATCGTCCGTCGCATTCTCTTACGGCTTCTGTAGTCATCTTTTTGCTGCGTAAAGTTAGGGAAGGAAAAATCTGGTCTATAGTTAGACAGCCCATGTTAAGTATGGCCGTCTTTCCCGCGTCGAATTTCAATTTTTTTTTGTTTTTGCGTAAGTCGTCCGGGAATAGGAATGTACGTAAACGACGCTACTCAAAAAAAATCTGACGTAACGACGTAATTTCGTGCAATGCACAGCGGGAAATTTCTGAACGGAGCATGCGCAGTTTGATCGCTGTGGATACGCGCCTAATTTAAATGCTTCACGCCCCCTAATCGCATATTCCGCCGCGAGAAATACACTACGCCGCCGTAACTTACGGGCCGAAATCTACCAGAATTCGTCTTAGAGCCAGGTAAAATACGGCGGCGTAGTGTATCTCTGATACTCTGCGCCAGGGCAACTGTACCTGAATCTGGCCCACAGTTGTTAGGTGTGGGTAGGATAGGCTTCTCTCTGAAGAGGAGGGTTTTCAGGGATCATCTAAAAGCTAAAGAAATATGCCATAGTTTGCAGACGCTATCATTTTCACACAAATCAATCAATATATACTTATAGGTATTTTTATTTTTTTTACCAAAGATATGTAGCAGATTTTGGCCCAAATTTATGAAGAATATTTATTCCCCATTTTCTTCATTGGATATGTTTTATAGCAGAAAGTAAAAAAGAAATATATATATATATACGGTGGAACCTCGGATTACGAGCATATTCCGTTCCAGGAGAATGCTCGTAATTCAAAGTACTCGTATATCAAAGCGAGTTTCCCTATTAAAGTCAATGGAAACGAAAATAATTTGTTCTGCATTGACTTCAATGGCATGCAATACCACATGCGGCCAGAGGTGGGGGGGCACCGGAGAGCCTCAGCAACGGCTGGAAAGGCCCAAAGATACCTCGGCTGACCTCGGCAGACCTTGGAAAGGCTCGGGAACAGAGTATTTCCGTGTCTTTTCGAGTCTTTCCAAGCATTTCTGAACGACACCAATCACCTGCGATCGGCAACATTTGGCTCCGCTCAGCTCTGGCGCCCCCCACGCAAACCGAGTTAAGATTTTTTTAAATATAGTGCTTGTTTTTATTGCGAAATGCTCGTTAACAGCGTTACCCGCAATCCGAGGTTTCACTGTGTGAAATACCTAATAAAGCGTATATTTATTGATTTTTATATATATATATACTGTATATATATATATATATATATATATTTCTCCTACTTCATGCAAGGCCCTTCAGATCTGATATAAATTTTAACAAGGCCCCACAAGAAAAGAACAAATTAGTAACGCTGCAAAGTCCCTCCCTAATTCGATACCAGACCCTGCTGGGACCCCATGCAAAAATCTAGAAATAAAAAAGTGTGAGGCCCCCCCAAAAATCAATACTAGACCCTTACCCGGGCAGACCAGGAAAAGGGTAAACTAGTGTGCGGGACCCCCCCATCCTGAACCAGATTATGCTACATGCCCTCAACAAGCCCCCCCCATCTGCAGACCCCCAAAACCACTGGGCCAGGGTTGTGGGGATGAGGCCTTTGTCTTCAGCAACATGGGGACCAGGTGCTTTACCAGGTGTTTCCCCCCTGGCAAGGTACCCCCCCCCCCCTAATGTTGAGGACATATGGCCTGGTATGGTATGTGGGGAAGCATACAGTCACCTAACCCCCTTTCTTGGCCTTTCAGGCTGCATGCTCAGATAAGGGTCTGATATGGGTTTTGTAGGTGACCTCTGGCTTTTGTTTGTAAATGTGATTCTTGTGTGGGGATTCCCCTAAAATCCAGAGGTTTTGGTGGGTACCACATGCTTTTTGTGATTCTTGTGCGGGGATTCCCCTTAAAACCCAGAGATTTTGAGAGGACCACTTGCTTTTTTTTGTATTGGGTTCCCCCTAAAATTCATTCCAGACCCAAAGGGCCTTGTAGGAATTATGGGGGAATCCCATACAATTTATTTTAAACTTTCCCAGTCCAACTGATTACATGGCTGGGTTTTTCCAGCCATGTAAGTGAATATGGTCAGTGACATCACTATTTGTTAGGGACTCTGCGGTGCTGGGAACCTGCCAGTGTCCCCAACAACCATTGACAGTGGGAAGCTGTCTAGTACATTATTATAATACTACAGGATTTATATAGCACCAAGAGTGCTTTACAATGTGGGGGGGGGGGGGGGGAGTACAATGAAAATACGATTCAATACAGAAGGAATAGAAGCACCTTACAATATAAAAGGTAGGGGGAGTTGGTAAAAAAGGTAATAGCTGCAGGGGAAGATCTGATGGAGGTGACTTGGGTACAGTTCTTAGGTGGGGTGGGGGTGGGATATGCTTTCCTAAATAAGTGAGTTTTCAGAATTCGCTTAAAGATGGACAGGGTATGGGGCTAACCAGACACACAGGGGTATGGAGTTCCAGAGCATGAGAGAGGCTCTGGAGAAGTCCTGGAGATGAGCATGGGAAGAGGTAACAAAGACTAGAGAGCAGGAGGTCCTGGGAGGAGAGGAGAGGATGATTTGGGCGATATCTGTAGATGAGGTTGGTGATGTGGCTGGGGGCGATGTTGTGGATGGTCTTGTATGTTGTGGTTAGTATTAAAAAATAAATGGAAGTAATACCGTATGTATAAAGGATGTTTGGCTCCTGACAAAGGCAGAAACGTTAGACATACAATTCAATTTGTTCCAGGTCCAAATTCGGACAAATTTTTCTTTATTTGGAAATTTGGATGTATCCGAACTCCGAATCACAGTAGTAATGAATGTAAACAAATCCTCCGAAATGAAATTCGACTGAAATTTTAATTAGATTTTAATTCTATTCAAATTTGGAAACATGAAATGTAAACATATTGATAAAAATTGGCAGCTGCATTTGAATAAAAAAAATAATAATAATTAATTTTCCAAATTCAGTCGAATTCAATTTCGTTGAATTCTGAAAATGTAAATTGAATTTCAAAATGAATAAACAATCTACAAAAACAAATTTAACTACATTAAATCAGTTAATTAAAAAGTTAATATTATTATTTATTATAAATAATTTGTTACGTTCCATTCTTTTAGATGCAGTATTAGTTATTTCGCATAATTCGTAACTTTAGATACATTTGTATTCGTTATGTTCATAAACTACCAAACCTAAAGGAAATTCCAATACCTAAGTTATTTATTTATTTATTTTCACAAAGAATACCTAAGTTATTATTAGTTAGTTATTATTGAATTTTAGGGTCCTTTCACACGGAGCGGACCGTTTTTCGGTCCGCTCCGTGTGCCCGTCAGCTCAGCGGGGGGGTCTCCGCTCTCAGCTGTGCAGGGACCGCCCCGTCTCTCCTCCGCTCTCCCCTATGGGGAGTCGGATGGAAACGAACCGTCTGTCCGTTTGCATCCGACCCGTTTGGCCGGACGGAAGAAAAATAGGACATTCTTCCGTCCGCAAAAACGGATGCGGATCGAGCGGACGTTAGCGGATCCGCTCCCATAGGGACACATTACAAGTCCGTAAACGGACTTGTAATGAGCGGACCGTTCGTCCGCTAGTGTGAAAGGGCCCTTAGGAATTTATGGATTTTCGAAAATTAAAATTTACAAATATTCAGAAACAATTATTAAACAGGTTTTCGTTAATTCAGATATTTCCGAATTTGTTGAAATTAGTTAAAAAACGTATTCGGGGTGAAACTGATTGCACGTGTCTACAGCCTAAGATCAGATGGTGGTCTAATGAAGCCATATAAACTCACAAATGTGTGATACAGATCAGCCTCTGCTGTATCCTCTTGCTCTGGCTGGCTACAAAGTTGCAATGTGGCAGTCTGATCATTTCCTCTTACTTGCCTTTCTATGTAAAGGACAATGAAGGGAAATCTTCCTAGTAGGGGGGTTTCAACCCTTCCCTACTCCATTCAGAAGAAATTAATAATGCCTTTAGATACACTTTAAGTAATGAAGATCCCTTTGATTTCCAATGTCAGCAATATACTTATAATCATTTTTTTTTTTTTTTTTTTTTTTTTTTTTTTTAATAAACAAAAAAAGGGGGCAGGCTCGATGGACTACTCTATCTTTTTCTGCCATTGCTTTTCTTTTTCTATAATAATTCAATTTTTCAGAAGATAAATAATAAAGTGTTAGTATAAGGCCCAGGCCAGACCCAGATCTGATCCAGAAGGCTTTTATTTATATATTTTGTTATATATACAGTATATATTTTATTGAATTGCAAAGCATTCCCAAAGTGCACTAATGGATTAATTGTTCCATGGGCCCCGAGGCTGTTTTCAGTTCAGGGCCCCCTGCCAGTTTTATGTATAAGGGTCAGTGTACATCTGTCTTTGCTTCTGACATGTGAAGGATTTGGAAGGTTGTGTTTGAATTAATATTTGGGGACTTATACTGTGGGCAACTCTGTATCCTGGCCTAGGCCAACAAGGCCCAGGCCTAGGGCAGCACTTTGCAGGGTGGCGGCATGGAAAGAGTCCCCGCCAGCTTGTGCTACACTGTTAGTGTAACGCAAGCTGCTTCTAATTTTGACTGTCCTATCAGCCTGGACCACAAACCTTCCTCACTGTGCTATATGTTTTCTGCTGCACCATTGACATGGTTATATCTTCTTAGTCCTCTCTATAAAATTATCAGAAATTTGTGCTTAAAGAAGAACTATAGGCAACACTTTTTTTCATTTTGGATAGAGAAAGGGAAGGTTATAGCCTCTGTTAGTTTATTTTTTACCATCCCTGTCCCATTGCAGAGATTTCCCTTCATTTCCTGCCCCATAGCCAAACAGGAAGTGAGAGAACACATTATCAATTACAGCGCCACAGTGAAGAACGGGGAAGCTGTGTTTACACATACCTCTCCCCGTTCTTCAGCTCCGGGGACCGATCGCGGGACTCCATCGGCGATCAGATCCGCGGGTCCCACGGCCGCGGAGCTTCGGACCAGCTGGGCACTTAAAGAGGACGTACAGGTACGTGCTTTTGTTCAGCCATGCCAGTCTGCCGACATATATCTGCAGGAGGCGGTCCTTAAGTGGTTAAAGTCCGCCCACAACAGTCCTAAACTTCCAATTTTGTTGTTTTTCAGGGGTTGGGCTTGGCTTATTAGTTCCAGTGAAGAGAACACTTAAGGTGTTAGCATATCAAGACAATTTCATGCTCCCAACTTTAGTGGAACAGTTTGCTGATGGCCCCTTCCTGTTCCAACATGACTGCGTACCAGTGCACAAAGCAAGTTCCATAAAGAGTTTGGGATAGAAGAACTTGGCTGGCCTGCACAGAGCCCTGACCTCAACCAATAGAACACCTTTGGGATGAAATAGAGCAGAGGCTACGAGCCAGGACTTCTCATCCAACATCAGTGCCTGACCTCACAAATGCGCCTCTGGAAGAATAGTCAAACATTCCCATAGACACACTCCTAAATATTGTGGACAGCCTTCCCAGAAGAGATGAAGCTGTTATAGCTGCAAAGGGTGTGCCAACTCAATATTGAACCCTAAGGACTAAGACTGGGATGCCATTAAATTGTATGTGCTTATAAAGACAGGTGTCCCAATACTTTTGACAATATAGTGTATACGTTATCCTGCACTTTTGTGTAACAGACACAAATGTGTGCCGCCGGAAGCTCTCACATGGTGATTTTACACAGTGGGAGCTGATCAGCGGGTACCGTGCACTTCATGTCCACTGCCACCCGCCGATTGGTACAAAGGCAGAACGGCAGTCTGCCTATGTAAAAAAAAAATTAGCGGAGGGGTGCAGGAAGTTGGTAGGGAAAGTAAAGTTCTTCTGTCTAAATCATTGATCTGAATGGTGCCCCCCCCCCTTTTCTATGTTACAAAGTAAGGAGGGTTGGCTATGTACTAAAAGTGCTAATCTGGCATTATTGGCGGTCTGAGCGGAGCAGTGTTGTGCATGGAGAGAGTGACTCATCTATCGGCACTAAACTAACTATCACCGCCATTCATCCGCTTCATAGAATGTGAGGGGGCCGGGTACTCCTAGCATATTCTCTGCCCTCCCACCCACAGAAAATACACCAGGCTAAAGCTACACAGGAAACCTTCACCAACCACACTACCCTAATCACTGGTGACTAATCTCCAACACTACAGACTGATACCAAACTAAGGGAACAGATGACTTCTCAGTCTCTGACCATCTTCAGTACCATATCTGCAGTCTCCGATCATCTCCTCCGATCCTTTTCTTTCAGGTCCCCCGTCGGCGCTCCCCCTCAAACAGTGCCCCCAAAAAAAGCCTCTTGCCCTGGGGGCACCAATGCGTCCTCGCTCCCGAGCTGCTGCTCTATGCATCCATAAGACCTCCTTCATTACTGGATTTTAAGTCAGCAGCAGGAGCCATTGGGAGCTACAATCCAGTGAGGAGGGAGAGCGCAGCGCCACAGCTTTTGATGCACACAGAAGGTTTTTTATCTTAATGCATAGAATACATGAAGACAAAAAAAAAACCGGCCTTTACAACCACTTTAAGATTTGTTTTACCCTTAGGCATGAAGTGGTTAAAATGCCTCAGTGATAAGATATCAGTCTGGAGTGGGTGTTTCTAGGCAGGCTGTATATTTAACCCATTAATAACCCTTAAAGGAGTTGTAAAGGAAAACTTTTTTTTGCCTAAAATGAATGTCTGCAAGGTAGACAGACAGAATGGTGTAATGATTCTGTCAAAAAACAAGTAAATATCTATTAAATTCCTTCATCTATATCACCTCCGGCATTCTAGTTTCTGTTCTCATTCACTTCCTGGTTTGCATCACTTGTTCATGTAAGAACTACATTTCCCAGTATGCATTGTAGCACACCCAGTGATTCACACCTCCTTGAAGTCTCTAACACGTAGAGAGCGTCCTGCCACACAGATGTAGTTCCCAGGAGGGGGCGAGCACGTCACTGACCACCGCAGTAAAGCCTTCCTTCACGATGGTCAGTAAAATCAGACAAGCAGGAAGTGAACAGAACAGAGAAGAAATAGAGCAACTTCTGAGCAAAAACAAACATTGAGGAAGTGAAAAGAGGAATGTCTGCAGGTAAAGGATGCTTAATATGAAATATATTTTTTCCTTTACAACCCCTTTAATGCACTTTACTTAGCCCTAGTAGCGTAGCATGGGTTGTCAGCGTCTGGGCGAGGCAAGTAAATTGCACCCCCTGACCCATGGACCTACCTATTTTCAGCTATCTCCAGTCTGGTCACATGATCCACTGTGTGAGACAGCAGTGGCTGTAGGGAAGAGGAGAGCGTGCTTGATAATGACTGGTAAAGCCTGGAGTGGTGACATCATGCATATGTTCCTATGTCCCATCTGTTGTTTGCACTCCCTCCTCTCCACAGTCGTGACAGCGCCCCTCTAAATTTTGCGCCCGGGGCGGTGGACCCCCTCGCACCCCCCACGCTACACCACTGCTCAGCCCTAGTTAACAACTTCTTCCCCTTCATCCCTTAGCTATTTCCCTGATTCATTTTTTATTAGACCGCCCTAGGTAACACCCACAAGTGGCACTGAGTCTCCATGATTAAAAGAACTGAAATCCAATGAACGAACAGGGCTGGGCATGGACAGTCAGGCTGGGGGAGGAAAGGGCTAGATGATGCTGGGTGTCCTCCAGTCTGACTTGCCACAGCTACTAAAGCACATTATGAGAAGCTCACAGTGTGCGGTGTAATTGGAATAAGCGATGTCAGTACAGGAGAGGAGCCTCTACAACTGTGCAAGACTGAAGGGAAGGATGGAGGTAACCTTTAAATCTCAGCCAGCATTTCTAATCCGGTTTTGCAGCTCCGATCATGCGGGTGAGATGATCGATGATTTGTGTATGTAATGCGGCCGCAACGCTTCCATTTTAGTCCATGGAAAAGCAGCGCTGGGCGGAATGTACGGTATTTTTCCACTGTGTATAGAATCTATAGAAGGGATCACGCCTTCCTAATGTAGAGAGCCTCGCCGCCCTCTGGACCTCACCCCATCTGTACACGGCAATAAAGTCACTTACCTTCCTGGGAAGATGGTTCTCCAGCCACGCCCACTGCGCTGAGGTCACAGCGCCCTTCCTTCCCTGGAATCTTCTCTGCTATTATATTACTGCTCTGCACAGGACAGAATGGGAGAGATAAGGAATCTGACACCCCTGACCTGCTTTGTCTTTCCAGGAACTAATCCGGGTGGGCCGGAGCCATCAGAGGACACAGACAATGGGGCTCATTACCGGGCAATGCCACTTTCACCCAAACACATACACCTGAAAGATTCACTGATCTCTAATGAGCGTGGGAATTGTTACAGCAGAGAATCTTATAGAGGATCACCAAATATTTAATTCCATGTTTAGTACAGAAAAAGTGATTAGTCAGTGTAACACTTCCAGGTATTTAAAGGGTAACTCCACTTTAGATGGGGAAAAAATAGCAAATAAAAATAAATAATAATAACAATTGCTACACAAATTATATTGAATGTTGTCAGTGGCGGCTGGTGCTCAATGTTTTTTTTCTGAGCGCAAACAAACTGATAAAAAAAAAAAAAAAACATCACTTGCTGACACTGTGCCCATCAATTGCTGACACTGTGCCCATCAATTGCAGCCACTGTGCCTATCAATTGCTGACACTGTGCCCATCAATTGCTGTCACTGTGCCCATCAATTGCCGCTAAGCTGCCCCATCAATTGCCGCTAAGGGTGCCCCATCAAATGCTGCCATTGTGCCCATCAATTGCTGACACTGTGCCCATCAATTGCTGTCACTGTGCCCATCAATTGCTGTCACTGTGCCCATCAATTGCCGCTAAGCTGCCCCATCAATTGCCGCTAAGGGTGCCCCATCAAATGCTGCCATTGTGCCCCATCAATTGCTGACACTGTGCCCATCAATTGCTAACACTGTGCCCATCAATTTCCGCTACTGTGCCCCATCAAATGCTGCCAGTGTGTCCATCAGTTGCTGACAATGTGCCCATCAATTTCTGCTACTGTGCCCCATCAGATGCTGCCAGTGTGCCCATCAATTGCCGCTACTGTGCCCCATCCGATGCTGCCAGTGTGCCCATCAATTGCCGCTACTGTGCCCCATTATATGCTGCCAGTGTGCCCATCAGTTGCTGACAATGTGCCCATCAAATGCTGCTACTGTGCCCCATCAGATACTGCAAGTGTGCCCATCAATTGCCGCTACTGTGCCCCATACGATGCTGCCAGTGTGCCCATCAATTGCCACTACTGTGCCCCATCATATGCTGCCAGTGTGCCCATCAATTGTCGCTAATGTGCCCCATCCGATGCTGCCAGTGTGCCCATCAATTGTTGCTACTGTGCCCCATCAGATGCTGTCAATGTGCCCATCAATTGTCACTACTGTGCCCCATCAAATGCTGCCAGTGTGCCCATCAGATGCTGACAGTGTGCCCATTAATTGCCATTGCTGTGCCCCATCAGATGCTGCCAGTGTGCCAATCAATTGCCACTACTGTGCCCCATCAATTGCTGCCAGTGTGCCCCATCAGATGCCGCCAGTGTGCCCTATCAGATGCTTCAATTGTGCCCCATCAGATGCTTACATTGTGCCCCATCATATGCCACCAGTATGCCCCAAAAGATGCTTCCAGTGTGCCCCATCAGATGCCGCCCAGCACTTACCTGTCTTGGAGAGGGTCATCTGTGGTCTCCTGCATGTCCTCCATATCTTCTTCCAGCCTCTCTCAGGCGTCCAATCACAGTGCCTGATGTTTCAGGGGACCGGTAACAGACCCGGCAACCTGATTGGCTGAGAGGCGAATTCAGTGTTAGCACAGCATACAGCATTATGCCTTTGTCTTGCAAGTTTTTTTTTTTAATTACGGGTTTGCAACCACTTTAAAGACCAAGTATATACATGATAGCCAGGCAAGTAGCTTTCTTTAGAAGGAGAGGCCAGTAATGGTTTCCTGCATACACTATTAGTACAGGTTCCTCTTAGGCCCTGTACACACGATCAGTCCAAACTGATGAAAACGGACTGAAGTTCAGTTTCATCAGTCCAAACCTACCGTGTGTACGCCCCATCAGACTTTTGTCCTTCAGACCAAAGTTTTAAAACTTGCTTTAAAATCGGACTGATGGACTGATGACCGATCGGTCAAAACCGATGGTTAGCACGCAAAAGCATTGGTTCAAAACCCGCGCATGCTCAGAATCAAGTCGACGCATGCTTGGAAGCATTGAACTTCGTTTTTTTTAGCACGTTGTTGTGTTTTACGTCACCGCATTGGACTCGATCGGATTTTGAACTTATGGTGTGTAGGCACGTCAGACCATCAGTCCATCAGACTTCAGCCTTCAGTCCATTTTCATCAGTTTGGACTGATCGTGTGTACAAGGCCTTAAGCCTTGTACACACGATCAGTCCATCCGATGAGAATGGTCTGAAGGACCGTTGTCATAGGTTAACTGATGAAGCTGACTGATGGTCTGATGTGCCTACACACCATCGGTTAAAAAAACAATCGGATCCAACGTGGTGACGTAAAACACAACGACGTGCTGAAGAAAATGAAGGTCAATGCTTCCAAGCATGCGTTGACTTAATTCTGAGCATGCGTGGATTTTTAACCGATGGTCATGCCTACTAACGATCGTTTTGACCTATGGGTCAGGAATCCATAGGTTAATTTTAAAGCAAGTTGGCTTTTTTTAACCTAAGGTTAAATAACCTATGGGCCCCACACGCGATCGGTTTTGACCGATGAAAACAGTCCATCAGACCGTTGTCCTCTGGCTATCCTATCGTATGTACGAGGCCTAAGGCCGCGTACACACGATCGGTCCAACCCGATGAGAATGGTCCGATGGACCGTTTTCATCGGGTCACCGCTGAAGTGGCCTGATGGTCTGATGTGCGTACACACCATCAGTTCAAAAACCGATTGTGTCAGAACGCGGTGACGTAAAACACAACGACGTGCGGAAAAAACGAAGTTCAATGCTTCCAAGCATGCGTCGACTTGATTCTGAGCATGCGCGGGTTTTTGAACCAATGCTTTTGCATACTAACGATCAGTTTGAACCGATGGTCAGGCATCCATCAGTCCGATTTTAAAGCAAGTTTTAAAACTTTGGTCCGAAGGACGACAGACCGATGGGCCGTACACACGGTCGGTTTGGACCGATGAAACTGGACTTCAGTCCATTTTCATCAGTTTAGACCGATCGTGTGTAGTCGGCCTAATAGTTAATGAATGTAATGCAGGGGTTTCTAAACGTTCTAAACTAAGGTCCAGTTTACTGTCCTTTAGACTTCAGGGGGGCTGGATTGCAGCCATCAGGAGCAGAACACGACCCAGCATCAGTGGGAGTAAAAATGTCTCACCTATAAGTCAGTGAGAGGAATTGTGCCCCATCGTTTGTGTCATTGGGATTAATTGGGCCCCATCATTTGTGTCACTGGAATTAATTGGGCCCCATCGTTTGTGTCATTGGGATTAATTGGGCCCCATCGTTAGTGTCATTGAGATTAATTGGGCCCCATCGTTTGTGTCACTGGGATTAATTGGGCCCCATCATTTTTGTCACTGGGATTAATTGGGCCCCATCATTTGTGTCACTGGAATTAATTGGGCCCCATAGTTTGTCATTGGGATTAATTAGGCCCCATCGTTTGTGTCACTGGGATTATATGGGCCCCATAGTTTGTGTCACTGGGATTAATTGGGCCCCATCGTTTGTGTCATTGGGATTAATTGTGCCCCATCATTGGTGTCACTGGGAGAAACTGTGCCCCACATTTGACGTCATTGGTAGGAATGTTGCCCCATCACTGGTGTCATTGGAAGGAATTGTGCCCCTTTATTGGAGTCAGTGAATGAAACAGTGCCCCAAGGGCGGGATAAAAGCTAGCAAAGAGCCGCCTTCGGCCCCCGATTTAATGTAATCTCTGCCCTTGCCCTCTCTACCTGCTAAGTGTCATATAATATAATAGCAAGTCTGTTATTAGTAATTATTATAATACTAAATAATATAATTATTATAATGTTAGTTATTAATCTTGTTGTCATTGATTTATGATTCTGGATACATTCCCTTAGCGGTCGGGTGTCTCATTCTCAAACACTTAAGGAAATGGGAAGAATGTGCTCAGCACTGTGCACAGCAGCAAATCTCCCAACTCTGCAAGAAAAGATGGCTCAGCCATAGAAATAAAGAAAGGATCACCGGACCAATTGGATAAAAGAGTCCAAGATCATTTAATTGTTGGTAAAAACACCTGACTCAGGGGCAACACACCACCCCCTTCACCATGGTGCTCCATTACTGCTCAGCGCATGTGGAGAATTCAATATGGATTCTAATATAGATCTGTATAGTCACTGGTTTCTTTTATCCTGTGTTGGGCCCTGGCGAAGGGGGAGTGGTGCTGCCCCGGCCGAAACATGCTGGTTGTTTTTATTTGACTTTTTTACCAACTATTGGACTTGGACACATTCATTCAGTTTTGGTCTGGCGCCAGTGGCGGCTGATGATCCAAATTTTTGGGGAGTACAAACAAACGGAAAAAAAAAACATCAATTGCAGCTACTGTGCCCATCAAACGCAGCCACTGTGCCCATCAAACGTAGCCACTGTGCCCATCAAACGCAGCTACTGTAACCATCAGCTGCTGCTAGTGTGCCCCATCAATTACCGCCAGTGTGCCCATCAATTGCCTCCAGTGTGCCCCATCAATTGCCGCCAGTTTGCCCCATCAATTGCCACCAGTTTGCCCCATCAATTGCCACCAGTGTGCCCCATCAATTGCCGCCAGTGTGCCCCATCAATTGCCGCCAGTGTGCCCCATCAATTGCCGCCAGTGTGCCCCATCAATTGCCATCAGTTTGCCCCATCAATTGCCACCAGTGTTCCCCCTCAATTGCCGCCAGTTTGTCCCATCAATTGATGCCAGTTTGCCCCATCAATTGCCATCAGTTTGCCCCATCAATTGCCGCCAGTGTACCCATCAATTGCCGCCAGTGTGCCCCATCAATTGCCGCCAGTTTGCCCCATCAATTGCCACCATTTTGCCCCATCAAATGCTATCAGTTTGCTCCATCAATTGCAATCAGTTTGCCCCATCAATTGCCATCAGTTTGCCCCATCAATTGCCATCAGTTTGCCCCATCAATTGCCATCAGTGTGCCCCATCAATTGCCACCAGTGTTCCCCATCAATTGCCGCCAGTGTGCCCCATCAATTGCCGCCAGTTTGCCCATCAATTGCCACCAGTGTGCCCCATCAATTGCCGCCAGTTTGCCCATCAATTGCCACCAGTGTGCCCCATCAATTGCCCCCAGTTTGCCCCATCAATTGCTGCCAGTGTGCCCCATCAATTCCCGCCAGTTTGCCCCATCAATTGCCGCTAGTGTTCCCCCTCAATTGCCGCCAGTGTGCCCATTAATTGCCGCCAGTATGCCCCATCAATTGCCGCCAGTTTGCCCCATCAATTTCCAACAGTGTGCCCCATTAAATGCTGACAGTGTGCCCTCCTGCCTGGCACTTACCTGTCTCGAGTCACAGTGCTGTCCTCCGCGCTCCCACCGAGTACTCTATGTCTTCTCCAGTCCTCTTCTGCTATGATTGGATGCCTTATAGCAATTTATTTGCTTCTCTAACACAACACTGTGTAAACTGTGAACGCAGAGCATTGCGCCCGCTGTTTACCTATTTGGAAGCCTATTATAGCCCACGGCTCTAATCAGGCACTTCCAAAAACACCCCTGCCGCTGTAATTCAAATGCCCGGTGCCCGACAAGGGGCCGGACACCTGAATAGGGGCCACAATAGAATCTATGCAATGCATGAATCTATCTATTGGTGAAAGAGCGCTGCAGGAGAGAGGGGGCGGCACTCCTGCACCCTCTATGGCCGCACTGCCACTGTCTGGCGCTCCTTTCTGCATTTCTATGGTTTGAGCTACTGTTGGGTGCCCATCGATAGAAGCCTTGCTGTGTGGGAGCCTCCTCACCAGAGATATTGAGCTAGTTTGAAGTTTTTCATTAAGTTTGTTGTTCTAAAGGTCACAGGAAAAAAGGGATCCTTCACAAAGTTCAGCTCTCCCACCTGTACACCCTCTATGGAGCAAATCAACTCTTAGGCCTCGTACACACGAGCGGATATCTCCGATCGTGTGTATGGGCTAGCGGACAGATTTGTCCACCCGACAGATTTCAAAGCATGCTTTGAAATCTATCGGGTGGGAATGTGTCCGCCCGACATGTCTGCTGGTTAGTACACTTACCAGCAGACATGTCGTCCCGCACCGCCGCCGCGCCACCGCCGAATGGATTCGGCGCATGCGCGGAAGTGTTTTACTTCCTGGTGCGGTGACGTGGCGGCGTCAACATCACCGCCACGTCACCGCGCCGTCCGCCGGCGGGGAATTTGATCCGATGGTGTGTACACGCCATCGGACCAAACTCCAGATCGGACATATCCGATGGAAACGGTCCGCGACCGTCCCAGCTGCCAGACCGTCCCAGCAGACAGACCGTCCCAGCAGACAGATTCGATCGTGTGTACGGGCGAGCAGATGGATTTGGCCAGCCAACAGATTTGAAAGCATGCTTACCAATCTGTCGGCTGGGAACCCGTCCGCCCGACATGTCTGCTGGTTAGTACGCTAAACAACAGACATGTCTTCTCGCACACGCGCCGAATGATTTTGACGCATGCGCGGAAGTGTTTTACTTCCTGGTGCGGTGACGTGGCGGCGTCAACGTCACCTCCACGTCACCGACACATCAGCGCGCTGTCTGCTGGCGGGGATTTTGGTTTGCTCGTGTGTACACGCGAGCAAACCAAAATCCAAGCAGACAGATTTGTTCAAATCGGTCGGTCGGACCGATTTGAACAAATAGATTGCCTCGTGTGTACGAGGCCTTATATTTCTGTCATCGGCCTATTTATTCTACCATCATTTGTCATTACTTATTATTATTATACAGGATTTATGAAGCGCTGACAGTTTTCAGAGCGCTTTACAACTTGAGGATAGACAGTACAACTACAATACACTTTAATACAAGATGAATCAGAGAGCCCTGCTCATTAGAGCTTACAATCTAAGAGGGAGGGTGAGGGTAATAACTGTGATGGATGTGCTGACGAAGAAAATAAATGTACAGTTGTTAGGTGGGGGCCAATTAAGCTTCTCTGAAGAGATTATTTTTCAGGGATTATCTGAAAGTGGACAAAGTGGGAGATAGTTGGACAGATTGGGGTAGAGCATTCCAGAGGAAGGGAGAGGCTCTGAAAAAGTCCTAGAGACGAGCATGGGATGATGTGACAAGGAAACTAGTAAGCAGAAGATTGAAGTTTTTTACTTCCTGGTACGGTGATGTACCAAAATCCGATGAGACATGTCCGCTCTAAACTGTCCGTCGGACAAGTTTGAGTGGACATATCTCATCGTGTGTACGCGGCCTGAGCATGCGTGGGTTTAAAAACGTTGTTTTAGCCCACACACGATCATTTTTTATGACACAAAAAACAACATTTTGAAAAACAACATAAAAAATTTAAGCAGGTTTGAAAAAAAATTTGCCCTTTATTTAGAAGACAAAAAAACGACGTAAAGCCCACGCACGATCATTTTAAATGATGTTTTTTAAAACGTCATTTTATTTCATCACAAAAAACGACCGTGTGTACGCGGAATAAGAATTGTGAACTCAATTCTGAAATCAATCAAGGTATATGACTAAAAAAGTCCATATAACTAAAAAGTCCAAAAAAAACAACAACCAAGAAAAAAGTCCCAAAAAAACTAATATGTGAAGAAATAATCCAAAAATATGTGCAGATTCCGATAGGGATCAATCAATTATTCGTGACTTTTCACCAATAGTGTCACCACCACCTTTTTAAATGATATGCACTCACCAGATCAAATTGTATAAAATGCCTTTAGTACAACCAGGGATGAGTCTCATCAGATTACAGCAATCCTGCCGTCTTTCCGAGTGGTGTCATGGATGCCTTATCTCCAAGAAATAAAAGCCAGATATGGTGTAGTATGTTCGGTAAAAAAGTATCTCATTTATTAAAAGCATAAAAATTTACACTCACATTTATTGGTGCCTGTTACGACCGGCACCAGTCTGTCCAGCGTGACTGCTTTAAATTCCTCCACCGGCGTGCGTTCCACGCCTCGGTGTTTGAGCTGTATCGTTATGCGGAAGTGCCGCGGAGGTGTCACGTGACTTGGTTCCGTTCGTGTGGATTGCGTGAAGATTACCCAGCAGCCTCTACGCGTTTCGCATACGTGAATGCGTCATCAGGAAGCTTCCAGGTGCCATATTTGCACAGCATCTCCCAGCTGTCATTTTGACAGCTGGGAAATGCTGTCATGTGCCAAGGGGGAGGAGGGGAGGAAGGATAGAACATATTACACATGCCCTGTGCAGCTTCTAGAGGTCTTTGAGGCACGTGTAGACTGGTTACTACCAAAGCATTCACATAAAATATATGCCAACGTGGCATACTACCTGTACATCACTGGACTTTCAGTGGTTATACCGGGATGATATGCAGTCGCAGGTATCATCCCGGTACTGCTTTTCTGCGGTTAGCTGTCTTGTAATAGCAATCAGAGCAGCTAACCAGCCGTTCGATTGCTATTACAAGCAGTGGCAGCCCGTTCATTAGGAGCACACATGGGTGCTACCCCCCCCATCCATGCATGAAATCCGATCAGGGTTTTTCTTTCTTTTGAAGCACGTGATTAGAGCCAGAGGCTCTAATAGGCTTCAAAAAACGGTGCAGAGCACTGCGCCCCAAGCCCACCCAGTTGTGTGACAATGGCGAATGCATATTTGCTATTGTAACACTGATTCTCCAGTCAATATGATCTGATCTCCTTTCGGCCAATCAGGAGATGGATCTCATGACCCGCTTCCTGATTGGCCAAAAAGAGATCAGATCATATTGGCTGCCAGGAGGAGGAGGAGGAGGGAGGAGACGCCGAGGAAGTGAGAAAGCAGCCACCCACAGCCTGGAGAAAAGACACAGCTGCCCGAAGCGCTACAAGCAAAATGGGGTAAGTATGGGGCCTCGACTAACTGACCGACCGACCGACCGGGGGGTGGATTGTTTGCTGCCCCCCCCTCAAAAAAAAGCAGCAGAGGGGACATTCTCCTGTTCTCCTGCCACCTTTCGTGGGTCTCCCATATCGGGGTCTCCCATATCACTGGGAGACCTGTGCAACAGCCAGCACATCAGCCGGCTGGTCGGACAGCTGAACAAAGCCAGAATCAGCTTTCATTGGCTCTGGCTATGGTAACCCGATGTTCTGTCGAGAATTGCCCCCCATCGACTAGTGCCCGCGCATGCGCAGGACAGAGCCGCACCCCAGCTGAGTTGCCGAGGGCACAAGCGCACATCGTAGGAGGTATCTCTTGATGTGAGATGCCATTTCAAAGGCACAATTGAAACAGCGCGGGGGGGGGGGGACTGTAGTTTTCACATTGTGCCTCGCTGTTAGCCACCCTCCAGCATCAGCGATGCACAATCTGAGAACTATGGTCTCCCCCCGCTGTTTGTATAGGTTTCAATTGTGCTTTTGAAATGGTATCTCCCATTGAGCGGTACCTCCTACGGAGTGCGCATGCACCATGGTTAAGTCAGCCCAGCTGATCGGCAAATCAGTGGCTGTGCTATGACGTAAAAAAATGTGGTGTTTTGAATGCTTTTAAGGACATAGGAAGGATCTGGGGTCTATAAGACCTGAAGAGTACCTGTCACATGCCTTTTGCTGTCACAGAGGATATTAAAGGAGTTGTAATGGAAAACATTTTTATGCTGAAATGACTGTTTACAGGTTATAGAGAAATAATAGTTAACTGATTCCTTTTAAAAACAAATACAAATAGATAAAAATCAATCATATAATGTACCTGTAGTTTCTAGTTTCGTTTTTGCATGCCGCTTCCTGCTTCTGTGATGTACAGAGCCACAGAGCCAATACAGGGCAGTGATGGTTTGGAAAACAAAACTGATTGATGCTGTCGGGTTTTAGACACACAGTAATCACACCTCCTTGATTAGTGACCACAGAGAGAAGCTCCCAGTACTGTGGTCATCAGGAAACAGACAACCAGGAAGTGTGGAGATCAGAGAAGAATTACAGCAACTTGAGAGCAAAAATGAACAATGAGGTCATGAAAACAGCACTGCATTAAAGCGGGGGTTCCAACCACAATTAGCATTTTTTAAATGTATGTCCTTTCATCATGCGTTTTTATAAAATAAATCCGGTCACTTACTATTTTACGATCCGCCGCCGCTCCGCATAGTTATTCAAAAAATATCGTTTTATAAACTATGTCCACACCGTTGTCATTTTGCTTGTGGGCATTGTGCCCACAAGCACTTACTTCCTGGAAGTCTTGGATGGGGAGTGGTAATTGGGTAGCGCACTGCATCCTGGGAAATGATGACAAACATTTCCCAGGAGCATTAGAGGGAGATGATGTCAGGATCCTAGGTGATTTCTAAGGCAGATTTTGTGGGACCGCATAGCAACAGGCATTTCCAGATTTTTTTTTTTTTTTTTTAGGTCTAATAAGCACAATAATGAAAAAAAATCCTTTACAAACCCTTTAACATTCCTTGTGACAGCAATAAAAATGCAAAAAGTGTAAAAAAAATAAATGAATATTAAAAAAAAAAAAGTATAAAGTCCTCCCGTGCGCAAACGTGCCCGTCGGTCCCGCATGCATGCAAACAGCAATCTTTCTACGCATATGAGGTGTCGCCGCAAACGTCAGATCATGGGAAGTAATTCTAGCACTAGACCTCCTCTGTATATCTAAAGTGGTAACCTGCAAAGCCTTTAAATGCTTCGCCTATGGACAGTAACGTTTCTGTCCTTTGTCTCCTTTGCACAGGCACACAATTTTAAAGCGTGACGTTTGGTATCTATTTACTCAGCATAGAATAATCTTTTTATATTTTCCCAACAATTTGGGTTATGTGTTGTGTTTTTTTTTTTTTTTTGCATTAAATGTAAAAAGTGCATTTCCCCACCCTCAAAAAATGTGAGTGTGTGACATAAACAAAATTGCAACACCCACTAATTTATTCCCTAGGGCCTCTGATAAAAATATATAATATTTGGGGATCTTGTTAATAAAAAAAAATACAAATTTTTTACATGTGAACAAAAGTGTCAGAAACTGGTTTGGAGGTCAAGTGGTTAAATCAGGAAGTACATCATCTGGCAACTGGATGGCAGAAAATCATATGACACTTAGCACCAACTGGTGGCCACGTGGTATTTTCATTTTTAAATCAATAACAAACATTCAACCCATGCTAAATATAGCCTAATTTTTTTTTTCCCCATTTGCACAGAAAAGCACAGAAAAATTGCAACACCCAGTTTATTCTCTAGAGTCTCTTATAAAACTATATAATGTTTGGGGGGGTCAAAGTAATTCTCTAGCAAAAATTGCTGATTTTTTAATGTAAAAAAAAGTGTCAGAAAAAGGACAGATTCTTCCCAATTTTTTTTTGCTTACACATGGGTCATTTTCCTCTGACCTCTATCCTTAATGAGATATTTACATGCACAGATGAATTTTTCTCTGTAAATTCTGCAATATACTCAGCGGTTTCTGAGATGCTGCAACCCCCCTGTCACCGACAATCATCCTACAGTCAGCGTCTATTAGATCATACGTCTTCCTCAATTTGATGTTCTTTAGAAAAATAACTGAACGTCCCAAACATGTCTGCATGTCTAATGTACTGAGTCACATCCCGGTGATTCGCTCCTTGTGTTCACAGTCACGTCTGACCCCCATCCACACCTGAGCATTGTGTCTCACCATTCCCCGAAGCACTACAATGTTCACAATGAAGAATCCTATTATTCTTAAGGGGCCCTTCACACCCGAGTGTTGCGTCGCTTGTTGGCTGTTACGTGAAGCTGGAAAAAGTACATGGAGAATATCGTGCATGTTTTGGCGACATAGAGGAGCCTAAAAAATGCTTAAAAAAAATTGTGTTTTTCCGAAACTCCCATTTTAAAGTCTTTGGAGTGTAAAAATCATGATTCTTAAAAAATTGTGTATTAATGTGCAAAAATCCCTCTAAAGCTTATACTGAAAGGGGTTGTAAAGAAAAAAAATGTTTTCATATTAAGCATCCCTTACCTGCAGACATTCCTCTTTTCACTTCCTCATTGTTCGTTTTTGCTCAGAAGTTGCTCTATTTCTTCTCTGTTCTGTTCACTTTCTGCTTGTTTGATTGTTACTCACCACCGGGAAGGGAGGCTTTACTGCGGTGATCAGTGACGTGCTCGGCCCCTCCTGGTAACTACATCTGTGTGGCAGGATGCTCTCTACATGTTAGAGACTTCAAAGAGGTGTGAATTACTGGGCGTGCCGCAATTCATACTGGGAAATGTAGTTCTTACATGAACGAGCGCCGCAAACCCGGAAGTGAATGAGAGTACAGAAACTAGAATGCAGCCCGAGGTGAGCCGCAGAGGTGATCAAATACCATCAAAAGAAATCTCTACTTGTGGGGAAAAATGTATATTAATTTTATTTGGGTGCAGTGTCGCACGGCCGCGCAATTGTAAGTTAAAAATGTAAAGTAAAAGTAAACTCAGAGTTTTAAGTGTTAATGGAAAGGGGTACACAGGCGGTTTTTAATCTCCGAGATTTAAAAAAGTCCTTCTAGTCCAAAAATCTCTCTTTGTTCTGCCGCCATTGTTTGCTGCGCGATGGTTAGGTGATCAATCTGATGAGATTATCCTCATTGGATATAAAGCTGAATGGGTAAAAATCAGCCATTAGTCATCTAGATCAGTGATTGTTGAGTAATTAATCTTCACCTCCCTTCGAATACAAGGGGATTAATTAATCGCTAATTGCTTCTCCTACGCAACAAAATCTTGGCATTGTGTGATTTTGGCAGATCAATTGCTCAACCTCGCTAATGAAAGTTTCTCATGTAGTGGCTCATAGATCCCGTTCCCACTATTGTAATGCACGATACTGCAACATGCAGCAATGTTGGGGGGGCATGCGGTGTCATTCACTCTGAAGGGCTTTTTAGTGCATCTTGCTTTAGCAGCTGTAATTTGCACACTGTACACTTTATCAATAAAGTTATTTTATCAGGAGAACGTGTTGTCGACTCTTCACCTTATACCCCCATGGCCCACCTTGCCAATGGAGTTGGACCTGCACTCCAGCTAACGTGCTTTAGGGGTGCAGTCTGCAGTGCTATGCCAGAAACGAGGCATGCACAATTGTTGGCAGCCCATTTATTTCAAATGGAATGCACATTGACGCAGATGAATGTACAAGCATTAATGCACCGTGATGCTCGGAATGGGCCTCAAGGGCTAAAATGCACTTTCCCACTGCAGTAATGAGAGCATTATTGAGTTGTGGTGCTGTGTAATGGACCGCCTGGAACCCAGCCTAGGTGCTTCCGCCAAGATACAGCTTCCTCCACTCTGGACCCAGGAATCAGGTATTATAGCTGAGAATTGCAACCACGAACTAGACGACACTAGCTTAGGTGCAAACTGGAACTCACTTTATTTTAAATGCACACAGAATATAAACCACACAAAATCAGATAAGAGCTTGATCACATTATCCTAAACCAGTGTTTCTCAATCGGGGGTTCCACGGCACCCTGGGGTGACATGAAGAGTCCTTAGAGGAGGCAGAGTTGTACCCACACACTTAAACTTTTACTAAAACTTTGTTTTAAAATAAATAAATAACAATACTTACATACTTACCTCCACTGTGCAGCTCGTTTTGCACAGAGTGGCCCTGAACATCCTCTTATGGGGTCTCTCACGGCACCTCCTCGCATTAGATAACCCCCCCTAGTAGGAGCACTCTCCTGAGGGGGTTACCTTGCAGGCGCGCTCCCGAGTCATTCATTTGGCATCCACAGATCATGGATTCATTGGATTTGATTGACAGCAGCAGGAGCCAGTGGCTGCGCTGCTATCAATCTATCCAATCAAAGCCAGGTCTCCATGGAGAGAAGGATGGTGGGAACGTGCCGAGGTGATGAACGGGCTCAGGTAAGTAAAACGGGGGGGGGGGGGGGGTTTCACCTTAATGCATAGGATGCATTAAAGGGGTTGTAAACACTCGGTTTCTTCTTGTGAATGGGGCGCGCTGCATTCTGGGAACTGTGTGTATCCCAGAAAGCAGCCGGCCCATTCACAAAGCGCTGTGCTAGTCGCGCATTCGCAGTAGGAAACGGGCAGTGAAGCCGCACGGCTTCAGTGCCTGTTTCCCTTACTGTCGATGGCGGCGCCTGGAGCTGCCAGGATTGAGGATCAGCCTCGGCGGGGGCCGACATCGCTAGCGACTAGGACAGGTAAGTGTCCTTATTAAAAGTCAACAGCTACAGTGTTAGTAGCTGCTGACTTTTAATTTTTTTTTTTTTACCGGACCTCCGCTTTAAAGGAACCTATTTAGAAAATAATAAACAAACCTTTACAGCCCCTTTAAGAGGGGTGTGGGAGGAGGGGTGGCACAGAGGGGAGCCCAACATCAGGTGGTAGGGAATGCAGATACTAGAACTGATCACCCTTCAGTTCAGCCCTCAGAAAAGGAGGGAAGCCGGCAGCACTGCAAGGGGAGAAGGGGAATACAGGGGGGAATAGCAGGTGGATAAGGTTGCAGGTCCTAGAACTGATCCCCCTCCAGTGCATCCGATGGGAGAGGAGAGGAGGGAAGGTAGAAGCACTGTGAGGGGAGAAGGGAAATACAGGGGGGCCCAACAGCAGGTGGATAAGGGTGCAGGTCCTAGAACTGATCCCCCTCCAGTGCATCCGATGGGAGAGGAGAGGAGGGAAGCCGGGAGCGCTGCGAGGGGAGAAGGGAAATACAGGGGGGCCAATAGCAGGTGGATAAGGGTGCAGGTCCTTGAACTGATCCCCCTCCAGTGCAGTCGCTGGGAGAGGAGGGAAGCTGGAAGCGCTGCTAGGAGAGAAGAGGAACACAGGGGGGACCAACAGCAGGTGGATAAGAGTGCAGGTCCTAGAACTGATCCCCCTCCAGTGCATCCGATGGGAGAGGAGAGGAGGGAAGCCGGGAGCGCTGCGAGGGGAGAAGGGAAATACAGGGGGGCCAATAGCAGGTGGATAAGGGTGCAGGTCCTAGAACTGATCCCCCTCCAGTGCATCCGATGGGACAGGAGAGGAGGGAAGCCGGGAGCGCTGCGAGGGGAGAAGGGAAATACAGGGGGGCCCAACAGCAGGTGGATAAGGGTGCAGGTCCTAGAACTGATCCCCCTCCAGTGTATCCGATGGGAGAGGAGAGGAGGGAAGCCGGTAGCACTGCGAGGGGAGAAGGGGAATACAGGGGGGCCCAACAGCAGGTGGATAAGGGTGCAGGTCCTAGAACTGATCCCCCTCCAGTGCATCCGATGGGAGAGGAGAGGAGGGAAGGCAGAAGCACTCTGAGGGGAGAAGGGAAATACAGGGGGGCCCAACAAGCAGGTGGATAAGGGTGCAGGTCCTAGAACTGATCCCCCTCCAGTGCATCTGATGGGAGAGGAGAGGAGGGAAGCCGGGAGCGCTGCGAGGGGAGAAGGGAAATACAGGGGGGCCAATAGCAGGTGGATAAGGGTGCAGGTCCTAGAACTGATCCCCCTCCAGTGCATCCGATGGGACAGGAGAGGAGGGAAGCCAGGAGCGCTGCGAGGGAAGAAGGGAAATACAGGGGGGCCCAACAGCAGGTGGATAAGGGTGCAGGTCCTAGAACTGATCCCCCTTCAGTGCATCCGATGGGAGAGGAGAGGAGGGAAGCCGGTAGCACTGCGAGGGGAGAAGGGGAATACAGGGGGGCCCAACAGCAGGTGGATAAGGGTGCAGGTCCTAGAACTGATCCCCCTCCAGTGCATCCGATGGGAGAGGAGAGGAGGGAAGCTGGGAGCGCTGCGAGGGGAGAAGGGAAATACAGGGGGGCCCAACAGCAGGTGGATAAGGGTGCAGGTCCTAGAACTGATCCCCCTCCAGTGCATCCGATGGGAGAGGAGAGGAGGGAAGCCGGAAGCACTGCAAGGGCAGAAGGGGAACACAGGGGGGACCAACAGCAGGTGGATAAGGGTGCAGGTCCCAGTACTGATTCCCCTCCAGTGCATCCGATGGGAGAGGAGAGGAGGGAAGCCGGTGGCACTGCGAGGGGAGAAGTGGAACACAGGGGGGCCCAACAGCAGGTGGATAAGTGTGCAGGTCCTTGAACTGATCCCCCTCCAGTGCACTCGCTGGGAGAGGAGGGAAGCTGGAAGCGCTGCTAGGAGAGAAGAGGAACACAGGGGGGACCAACAGCAGGTGGATAAGAGTGCAGGTCCTAGAACTGATCCCCCTCCAGTGCATACGATGGGAGAGGAGAGGAGGGAAGCCGGCAGCACTGTGAGGGGAGAAGGGGAATACAGGGGGGCCCAACAGCAGGTGGATAAGGGTGCAGGTCCTAGAACTGATCCCCCTCCAGTGCATCCGATGGGAGAGGAGAGGAGGGAAGGCAGAAGCACTGTGAGGGGAGAAGGGAAATACAGGGGGGCCCAACAAGCAGGTGGATAAGGGTGCAGGTCCTAGAACTGATCCCCCTCCAGTGCACTCGCTGGGAGAGGAGGGAAGCTGGAAGCGCTGCTAGGAGAGAAGAGGAACACAGGGGGGACCAACAGCAGGTGGATAAGTGTGCAGGTCCTTGAACTGATCCCCCTCCAGTGCACTCGCTGGGAGAGGAGGGAAGCTGGAAGCGCTGCTAGGAGAGAAGAGGAACACAGGGGGGACCAACAGCAGGTGGATAAGAGTGCAGGTCCTAGAACTGATCCCCCTCCAGTGCATCCGATGGGAGAGGAGAGGAGGGAAGGCAGAAGCACTGTGAGGGGAGAAGGGAAATACAGGGGGGCCCAACAAGCAGGTGGATAAGGGTGCAGGTCCTAGAACTGATCCCCCTCCAGTGCATCCGATGGGAGAGGAGAGGAGGGAAGCCGGAAGCACTGCAAGGGGAGAAGGGGAACACAGGGGGGCCCAACAGCAGGTGGATAAGGGTGCAGGTCCTAGAACTGATTCCCCTCCAGTGCAGTCGCTGGGAGAGGAGGGAAGCTGGAAGCGCTGCTAGAAGAGAAGAGGAACACAGGGGGGCCCAACAGCAGATGGAAGGGGTGCAAGTACTAGTACTGAGACACCTGCAGTGCAGATTAAAGGAGAAGGAGGAGTAAAAGCCGGAAATGCTGCAGGGGGAACCACAAGAGTCACCAATAAGGTAATACAGTCCTGCTCAGCAGATGCCCAGGCCTCCCTTTTGAACTGATGGGGCCCAGTACAGGAGGGCCAGATCTACTGCCATATCAGCAGCCCTGTGCAGAGCTATTGTATTCTGGCTTCTCCGCCATCAGAATATACTTATTAGCACCGGCGGCACAGATCAAGCAATAATGTTCCAACAGGCTGGTTGTACAGGAGCTGATCTCTTGACTGACTTCTGTCCAACCAGCCTGCCCATGGATGGAAATTTGGCTGGTACCTGCTGAGCTGGCTGAATTCTGATCCATCTATGGCCTCTTTAGGCTCAGGCATTGCGTGTAAATTTATAGATTTGGGGACGGGAGGACGGAGGGAGACGCTCCAGGAAAGCGACGATCGGACATTTGCAGCAAATTCGATTGTTTCACAAATTTGCCCGGATGGGATGGTGCATGGACTGGTAGCTGAGCAGCAGCTGGTGAGCCCCATCCCTGCAATCATCTCCCGTCTCTCTCTGTGTCATCAAGCAATTTAGTATCCTGCCTGTCCGCCCCCCCACCTCCCATCCCCCTCCCCGCGCCAATCTTTCTTGCTCCTTCTTTATGGAAATCAAAATGCCGCCTGGAGCTCTCGCTGCTTTTTTTCCCCCCAAGCAGGACCACCCCCCACCCACACACAGCTGTGCCACAGATCCGCTGTCCTTCTAGACGGACCCCCTGCCGACCGACCCGGGAAATCAGGATTCGCTACCGCCGCCGCCACCGCCACGCACCTCGCCCGAAGCTGTCGGTGACGGCACACAAGTCATTTTATCCGTGACACTTTATAGTTGCTAAATTATCAGATTAATTCCAGATGGCTTGTCTGTTTGGTAAGAGCAGACCAGTACGTACATGCATGGGTATTCATAGAGGAGTTGTTAGAGCTGAAGCTTAATCTGCTTATATCTCCACCCCCCCCCCCCACCCCTCTTTCTTTCTGTTGTCATTGAATACCTTATTTTGGTCCCAGTGACATCATCACTGGGTCTCTGTTATACTCAATGCAATGCAGGCAGATCAAGGCTGGTGGGAGGGGCTAGCAGGGTGATGAATATATTCCTGAGCCCTGATGCAAGCAGTGGGAGGAGTTAAGCAAATATCAAAATGCCTTGATGGGTGGGTGTCAGTCTGAGACAGGCTGGATTTGCATGCAGACTGACCATGTGATAATGAACCTCCATGATTGAATGAACTGAAATCCAATATATGGAATGGGGGGGGGGGGGGGCTTGCTCTGACTTCACTGCACACTGTGAGCATCCCATAGTGTTCTTTAGAAGCTGCTCCAAACCAGATAGAGCCTCATTTTTTCAGCATTCTTTGGCTTTTTCCTCCCCAGCTTGACTGTCCCGCCCCTTTCATTCATTGGCTCTCCGTTCTTTCAATCATGGAGAATCAGCATCAAATGTGGGCGGTCTGCAAGCAAATACAACCTGCCTAGGAATGCCCACTCCTCCTCCAGACTGGCCATCTATCCATCTATATTTGCATAACTCCTCCCAAGAGCCCCGCCCACTGCTTGCATCAGGGTTTAACCACTTCAGCCCCGTACCATTGCTGGTCAAAGACCAGGCCACTTTTTGCCATTCGGCACTGCGTCGCTTTAACTGACAATTGCGCGGTCGTGCAACGTGGTTTGCGCAAAAGTTATAGCATCTACAAAATAGGGGATAGTTTTATGGCATTTTTATTAATATTTTTTTTTCTAGTAATGGCGGCGATCAGATTTTTATCGGTACTGCGACATTATGGCGGGCACTTTTGACACATTTTTAGGACCATTGGCATTTTTATAGCGATCAGTGCTATAAAAATGCATTGATCACTAAAAAAATACCACTGACAGGGAAGGGGTTAACACTGCGGGGCGAGGAAGGGGTTAATTATGTTCCCTGGGTGTTTTCTAATTGAAGGGGGGGAGGGACTGACTTTGGAAAATTACTGACCGCTGTTCATACATTGTATGAACAGACAATCAGGCATGTCTCCCCTGACAGGACCGCGCGCGCCCCTATTGGCTGCTCGGCGAGATGACGTAGATCTGCGTGATCTCGCCCAGCAGAGCCGACCTGCCGCCGTAAAACTGGTCGGCAAGCGGTTAAGCTACATTTCCACTTGTGCGACTTGTCATGTGACTTGGGACTGCAAAGTCGCATGACAAGTCGTACCCCATCATTTCCAATGAGTACCATTCATATCTGTGCCACTTCAAGTCGCACCAACTTCAAAGTAGTCCCTGTACTACTCTGGTCCAGCTTTTATGTGTGGTCCATAGACCTCAAGTTTACACTGCCATTCCTTGAAATTGCAGTAAAATCGCACGACTTTGAAGTCGCGGTAGTGGGAAAGGGGCCTTAGGGCTCAGAAGGGGTTTCCAGTGGCACTGGGTCTCTGTGCTTCTCTATGCAATGCAGGCACCTCATGGCTGGTGGGAGGGGGCGGCAGGAAGCCCACCTCATTTGCTGACTGAAGGATGTTCAGCATCATCTAGCCCTTTCCTCCCCAGCCTGATTGTCCCTGCCCACCCCTTTCATTCTTTTAGCAGGCACCAACATCTCTCTGAATTGTGCCAGGATCTAACTGCACTGGAACCACAGCTTTGTATTTTCCTTTAGGGGACGGTCACACCCATGTGCATTACCGTGTGTTATACAGCAACACGCGTGTTGGACTGCATGTGGTGTGAGCTGGCCTTTAGACTGGGTTCACACTAGTGCGATGCGAAAATCCTGCGAATCCACTGCGGGTTCCCGCATCGCACCCGACTCGCACGACAGTTCACACTGCCATATGCAAACCCCTAGGGAGTGTCATACAATGTTAACGACACCCCCATTTCAGCTCGCATATCGCACTGTGAACTGCCCGGTTGGACATGAATCGGATCGCATAGGTGTGAACACCCATGCCATCCCATTTTGGCGCGGATCAAAAAAAAGGGTCCTATGCGAGTTTAGTCCAAATGTGATGCGATTTCAGCCATACTTCCACTTGACCTCTGGAAGATTTACCCCCTCCCCTTCATGACCAGGCCACTTTTTACGATATGGCACTGTGCTAATTTAACTGAAAATTGCACAGTCTTACATCGCTGTACCCAAATAACACTTATGTCCTAGCGTTTATCGATTGGTTTGCGCAAAAGTTATAGCGTCTACAAAATAGGGGGTAGTTTTATGGCATTTTTATTAATATATTTTTTTTTACTAGTAATGGCAGCGATCAGCATTTTTTTTCGGTACTGCAACATTATGGCGGGCACTTTGGAGACTTTTTTGGGACCATTGGCATTTTTATAGCGATCAGTGCTATAAAAATGCATTGATTACTATAAAAATGCCACTGGCAGGGAAGGGGTTAACACTAGGGGGCGAGGAAGGGGTCAAGTATGTTCCCTAGGTGTGTTCTAACTGAAGGGGGGGGGTTGGGACCAGGGGCGAGCAGGGGGCCCCTATTGGCTGAATCGCGAGATAACGTATAGCTACGTGATCTCACGCAGCCGAGCCGACCTGCCGCCGTATAACTGGCGGCTGGTCGGCAAGCGGTTAAAACCTTTATTTTACTGACAATGGCGGCAATCAGCGACTCGTAACGGGACTGCGATATTGTGACAGACAAATCAGACACTAAATGGCACTTTGTGGGAACCAGTGACGCTAATACAGTGATCAGTGCTAATAAAATATGCACTGTCACTGTACTAATGACACTGGCTGGGAAAGGGTTAACATCAGGGGGCTATCACAGGGTTAAATGTGTGCCTAGGGAGTGCTTGCTAACTGTGTGTGGGGGAGGTGCTTTTACTAATGATAGACATGGATTGGTGTTTCTGCTTCACAAGAACACAGGATCCATGCGTTCGATACTCGCAGGATGACAGTCTGCCTTGTTTACATAGACAGACTGTCATTCTATCCGTGTAACGAACGATTGGCGGGAAATCACAGTGGGAGCGAGCCATCGCCGACAAGCACTCGCGCCCAAAACCCTGAAGTGCAGAACGACATATACTGTATATATATATATATATATATATATATATATATATATATATATATATATATATATATATATATATATATATATATATATATATACGTGATTCTGTGCAGTGCAGCCGCCCTGGAGCAGTAGATCTGCTATGGGACGGTCGTAAACCAGCTAACTAATCATTATTTTTGTATCATTTCCCGTTAAGGGGGCGTGTCCAATGCCTACATACTTTTGCTAATAGGTCCCTCGTTCCCATTTCAGAAAGTTGGGAGGTATCCTTATGTAACACTTTAATAATAAATGATTGTACTTTGTGTATTATCTGTACATCTCCTGGTCCGCATTCAGTTGCACCGAGGAGTTAATAAGCTGAAAAGGTTCACTGATGTGCTTCTCCTATGATCCATCCTTGTTTTACAGTTGTCACCTGGACAGGATGTGAGCAGAATCTGCCAATGGGGACACCTTGCCATCAGTAGGCACTTATATAAAGGATTTTTTTTTATTTTTTGCTGAAATTACTGTTTACAGGATATAGAGACATAAAAGTTAACTGATTCCCTTTAAAAATGATTACAAATAGATAAAAATCAATCATATAATGTGCCTGCAGTTCAGTTTCACTTTTAAACTGGTTTCATGTTTCTGTGAAGTAGAGAGACATACAGAACAAAAACAAACAAATACAGGGCAGTGTTTTGTTTTTAAAATGAATTCTGAGGAGTTTTAGACACACAGTAATGACAGCTTGGACCACAGTGAAAAGCTGCCATGAGATTTTTCATAAGGAGCCAGACAAGCAGGAAGTGTGGAGATCAGAGCAGAATTACAGCAATTTCAAAGCAAAAACGAACAATGAGGACATAAAACCAGGACTGCAGTAAGGTAAAGGAAGCTATTTAGCTAAAAAAAAATAAAAAATTCCTTTAGTGATCCTTTAACCACTTGCCGACCAGCTGCCGTCATTCTACGGCGGCAGGTCGGCTCTCCTGGGCGAGAGCCCGTAGCTCTACGTCAGCTAAATTTTCGGCCACTAGGGGGCGCACGCGTGCCGCCGGCGGCTGCGCGCGCGCGTCCCCGCTCGCCCCCGGGTCCAGCGCACGTGCCCGGCGGGTACGATCACCGCCGGGCACACGCGATCGCTCGTTACAGAGCGAGGAACAGGAGCTTTGTGTGTAAACACATAGCTCCCGGTCCTGTCAGCGGGGGAAACGCTGATTTTCTGTTCATACAATGTATGAACAGAAGATCAGTGATTTCCCCTAGTGAGGCCACCCCTTCCCGCCCCCTAGTGTTAACCCCTTCACTGCCAATGACATTTTTATAGTAATACAATGCATTTTTAGAGCATTGATCGCTAAAAAAATGCCAATGGTCCCAAAAATGTGTCCGAAGTGTCCACCATAAGATTGCAGTACTGAAAAAAAAACGCTGATCGCCGCCATTAGTAGTAAAAAAAAATATTAATAAAAATGCCATAAAACTATCCCCTATTTTGTAAACGTTATAACTTTTGCGCAAACCAATCAATAAAAGCTTATTGCGATTTTTTTTTTACGAAAAATATGTAGAAGAATATGTATTGGCCTAAACTGAGGGAAAAAATTTTTTTTTATATATTTTTGGGGGATATTTATTATAGCAAAAATTTAAAAATATTGCATTTTTTTCAGAATTGTCGCTTTATTTTTGTTTATAGCGCAAAAAATAAAAACCACAGAGGTGATCAAATACCACTAAAAGAAAGCTCTCTTTGTGGGAAAAAAAGGACACCAATTTTGTTTGGGAGCCACATCGCACGACCGCGCAATTGTCAGTTAAAGCGACGCAGTGCCAAATCGCAAAACGTGCTCTGGTCATTGGGCAGCAATATGGTCTGGGGCTGAAGTGGTTAAGGCATCTTATGGCACTCAGTACATCTCTAAAGCACATAATAGATTCTCAGGATGGCTTGTGGTCAATGGGACAGCAGACAGCTGGTTTGTCTCACTTCTAGCGCTGAACTTTAATCCCTGGTCTTAAAAATCCAGCTCAGCCTTGTCTGCAGCAGCTTGCCCTGTACAGGCACAGAGGTGTCACCCAGACCCGTCATTGATCCGTCCAACCACGAGATTGTCTCCAGAGACCAGCTGTGTCCCCCTCCCCCGCAACTATACAGACTTGTTCTCATGGATTGCAATCCTGACATTCCTTATTGATCTTCAGGTTTAACATTTATTTTTTAACTACGTTTTTTTATACAATTCTTTTTGCTTACACGCCTTAGTGGTAAAAGTAGATGCAATTGCAAACCCTAACAAGGTGACATTTAGAGGTCTATTTATTAAAAAAGTAATATTGCTTAGAAAACTATCCAGTGCAGGTGCTGTTCTGTGCAAATGGGGCAAAGTAAATGATTAGGCTACATTTTGCACGGGTTGAATGTTTTTCATTGATTTAAAAATGAAAATACCACATGTGGCCACTAGTTGGAGCTAAGTATCATGATATGTTACTCAGCACCATCTAGTTGCCAAATGCTGTACTTCCTGATTTAGCCACGTGACCTCCAGAACTTTTTCTGACACTTTTGTTTACATGTAAGACTTCTTGCTAGAAAATTAGTTAGAACCCCAAACATTATATATATATATATAGAAAGCGAGAGTGTAGTTACAAAAACTGCAGCTGCTGACTAAAATATGGACACTTACCTGTCCAGCACGCCCGCGATGTCGGCAGCCAAGGACGAGCAGCACCCACCACCATCCTTGGTGAGGAAATCAGAAAGTGAAGCGTTGCGGCTTAACTGCCCGGTTCCCTACTGCGCATGCGCGAGTAGCGCAGCACACCATTACCGGTTCCCCGGTCTCTCCCGGGAACAGTTTGTTTCCCAGAAGACAGCGGGGTAGCGGGTAGGGGCGTGAATCCCGCACGAGTCTGTTCCCGGAAGTGGGTGCAAATACCTGTCTTAGAAAAGCGGAAGTTCAATTTTTGGGTGGAGCATCCAATGCATTAAGGTAAAAAAACATCCCAGCCCCCCGTTTACTTACCTGAGCCCTCGAAAGTCCCACGTCAAGAACGCGCTGGCTCCTCAGCCCTTCTCGGCTATTCATTGGATAGATTGATAGCTCGCGCTGCTGTCAATCAACTCCAATGACGAGAGGACCGGGGGGTTGGGCCGAGTCCTGTAGTTGGTGGCTATGGACGCTGAATACAGGACTCGGGAGCGCACCCGCAAGGTAACCCCCTTGGGAAAGCGCTTCCCCAGAAGACGAGGATCGGGGCCACTCTGTGCAAAATGAGGTAAGTATAACATTTTTGTTATTTTTTTTAATCAAACCTTTAATATCACTTTAACCACTTAAAATGGATGTAAACTCCAATTTTTTTTTTTTTTTTTTGATGTCACAATGTAGAGTATAAGATTTCCTATCATCTGTGCCCAGTCTTGCCACATGGAGTTAATCCAGCTCTGAGCAATCCTCTTTTATGTTCAGTGAAAATGAACAGCCTTCCAGATAAAACCCTGCCTAAAGCAAAAGTCAGTTTTCTCTCTTCTTGCTTTGAGTGAGAGGTTATTTACAAATCTAGCTTGGACATGTTTATCAAATGTTATGTTTTGTTTATCATAACATGAGGTGATATAACATCATAACACATCCTGGTAATATACAATGAACTTTGGATCACCTCTTGTTATGATAAACATGTCCAAGCTAGATTTGTAAATAACCTGTCACTGAAAGCAAAAACAGAGAAACAGACTTTATAATTTGGCAGGTTTTTATCTGGAATTCTGTTAATTTGCACTGAACTTTAAAAGAGGATTACTCAGATCTGGATTAACTCTGTGTGGCAAGACTGGGCACAGATGATAGGAAATCTTATACTCTACATTGTGACATCAAAAAAATTTTTTTTGGGGTTTACATCCACTTTAAGACCCGGACCATTATGCAGGTTAAGGACCTTGCCCCTTTTTGCGATTCAGCACTGCGTCGCCTTAACTGACAATTGCGCAGTTGAGCGACGTAGCTCCCAAAGAAAATTGGCGTCCTTTTTTTCCCACAAATAGAGCTTTCTTTTGGTGGTATTTGATCACCTCTGCGGTTTTAATTTTTTGCGCTATAAACAAAAATAGAGCGACAATTTTGAAAAAGAAAACAATGGGGCAGATTCACAGAGAAATGGATTATCGTAGCGTATCAGAAATACACTACGCCGCCGTTTTTTACCTTGCTCTACGTGGAATAGTGTATTTCTCCCGTCGCATTTTCTATAAACGATTGCGGCGGCGTAGTGTATTTCTCCCGTCGCAATCCATCTGCGCGAGTAGGGGCGTGAAACATTTATTAGGCGCGTTCCCATCGATCGATCTGCGCAAATTTCCCGCCGTGCATTGCGCGAAATCACGTCGTGACTTTACGTCATTCGTTGTTTAGTAGCGTAAACGGCCGATCCACGTCCCGACGATTACGTAAACAAAATAAAATTTTAAATAAATTCGAAGCGGGAACGACGGCCATACTTAACTGGGCTACGTAAAGTTAGAGCAGCAAAAAGCTGCTTAACATTACGGACGAAAACGATTGCGACGCCCGCTCGTATGTTCGTGAATCCCCGTAAAAACATTTGCATATCCCGACGCACCAAAACGACGCGAACTCCTCCCAGCGGCCGCAAATAGATGGCAGCGTAGATCCGAAGGCTTACGAAGACGTAAGCCTCTCGGATCGAAGCCCGAAGCCGGCGTATCATGGTTTGAGGATTCAAACTAGTGATACGCCGCGCGAAATTTGAAATTACTCCTGTCTAACCCCAGTTAGACAGGCGTAATTGTTTTGTGAATCTGCCCCAATATTTTTACTTTTTGCTATAATAAATATCCCCAAAAATATATATATAAAAAATTTTTTTGTCAGTTTAGGCCGATACATATTCTTCTACATATTTTTGGTAAAAAAAAAACGCAATACGCGTTTATCAATTGGTTTGTGCAAATTTATAGTGTTTACAAAATAGGGGATAGTTTTATGGCATTTTTATTATTATATCAGGGAACAGACGATCACTGACATTGCCACAGTGAAGAATGGGGAAGGCGTGTTTACACACACCTCTCCCTGTTCTTCAGCTCCTGTGACTGATTGTGGGACACCGGTGGCGATCAGGTCCGCAGGTCCCGCGGGCATGATCACGGAGCTTCGGACCGGGTTGCGTGCTTGACCCACAGCTGGGCTCTTAAAGGCAACGTACAGGTATGTTGAAGGGGTCCTTAAATGGTTAAAGCCCCCCACATGTCTGAATGAGCCCAAAACCTGAAAAGTGTAAAAATATTAAACATTTTTTTCCTAAATAGATTCCTTTACCCAGAGGAAGGCGAGTCAGGACGCTCTCTACGTTGCAGATAAAGAAAGGAGCTGTGTGTTAGTGGTCGTCCTGACTCTCCTGTAGTCCAAAGGTGGGAGCGAGCACGACACTCCACACCAGGGAGAAAGCCTCACATTACTGTGTGGAGTTACAGACAGAAGAACAGGAAGTGAGGATTTCTCAGAAGAAATAAGGACATTTAAAAGCAAAATGGAAGGATGAGGTAAGTGAAGGAGGACTGCACTAAGGTAAAGGAAGCTATTTAGGGAAAAAATTGTACCTTTACAACCCCTTTAATTCTATGTTTGTTTTCACTTAAAAAAGAAATATTAAATTAAATTATTAAAAATATTTGTTTTTTATATTACCAACATTTAGTTTCTGACACTCTGACGACCCCTTATATGGATTTAAACTGGCGCCAGACTCTCAAAACGGCCGCCGATGACAATTGGACGCCAAGGGAAGGCGTAATTCTCTTTTATGGGGATAACAATAGATCAGGGCGGTGATGTCATAGAGCTACAAGATAATATTCTCAGCAAACATGATTAAGAAATCACATCGGGTCATGTGATACGGGATGCCCCCCCCCCGCTGCAAGAACAGACACGTCCTCAATATATCCCGCGATCCATGGCGCAGTTTCCATCGGTGGTTTGGGTTTCCTGCCATGTGTCTGTGTAACAGAACGCCGAGGAAATCGATCCTTAATGACTTCTGTCAGCGCGGACCACACATATGTACAGGATAGAAATTCTTCTGATTCCTGTAACTACAATCACAATGGCGGCTGAACTATGCGAGCAATGCCAAAATCGCTCGCCGGCTATGTCCGATATGTAAGACATGGGAGAGGATGGAGCCTCGCTCAATTAGGACTCGGCCAATCATGAGTATTCATTTTTACACCTATAAAGAGACCCCGTCACCAACTTAACAAACTGCAGCTAAACGCAATGAAATTAACTATTAATAAAATAAATATTAATCAAGTAAATCAATAATATATATATATATATACTGGGCAGCGGGTACAGGCACAGTCACTTACATGTACATGACCGGCCTTACATGTGGTTTGCTGACCCGTGCTGTGATTGGACACAGCGCAAGTTTGGCAGCAAATTTCACCCAATGATTTTGTCTGAAACCCAGGGACGCATGGGTGCCGCCTCCCCTTTCCATCCCTACTGCCAACCCCTAATCATGCGTCTGGCCTCTTTCAGGACACCGGCGCCTGAATTACTGCAGCTGAGTTTATAAGTCAAAATAGGGTGGACTCCGGTCGCAGAGCATTGCACTCGGAGCCCACCCAGGTGTGTTAGAATAACAAATGAATATCAATTATTCCAACACTGAATCACCTCTCCGCCAATCAGGAAGTGCAGATCCGATACCGATCCGATCCGTTTCCCAATTGGCTGAAAGGACAGGTCATCCTATTGGACGCCTAGGAGCGGGAGGAGGAGGGAGATGCATATAGGGTTGCCACCTCATCCCTTTAAAACCGAACACATATGAATTCCACAGGTTCTATGGCTAATTTAATGCAGATAAGGCAGCCATGTGAGTTTAATTATCACCTTAATCAGCCACTGAACCTGTGTAATTAATATGTGTTCGGTTTTAAAGGGATGAGGTGGCAACCCTAGATGCATAGCGGAAGCCGCAGTAATGTACAGGAGGAAGAAAAAAAGCTGTGGCTCGCCGGACATGCTACCCGCTCGCCTAGATGGGGTATGTGCAGGGTTTTGATGTCCAGATCACCCTCCCAGCGGGTAGCCGCTGACTGATCTACCGGGGGGGGGGGGCAGATGTGGCTCTTTGTGGGAAAAAAAAAGACCTAAATGTTTGGGTACAGTGTCGCACAACCACGCAATTGTCAGTTAAACCGGCGCAGTGCCATATCGCAAAAAATGCCCTGGGCAGGAAGGGGGTAAATTCTTCCGGGGCTGAAGTAGTTAAAGGGACAGTGTAAAGTAAAAAAAAGAAAGAACAAAAAGCGCCCCCGTTCCCACATACTCACGCACCAAAGAAAACGCATACGTAAGTCGCACCCGCGAATGTAAACAGTGTTCAAATCACACATGTGAGGTATCGCCGCGATCGTCAGAGCGAGAGCAATTTTTCTTGCTAAAGACCTCCTCTGTAATTCTAAACTGGTAAAACGTTACAAAAATGTAATCATTGCCTATGGAGATTTTTAAGTACTGTAGTTTGTCGCCATTCCACGAGCGTGCGCAATTTTAAAGCGTAACATATGAGGTATCCATTTATTTGGCGTAACATCGTCTTTAACAAAATAAAAAAAAATGGCTTAACTTTACTGTTTCTTTTTTTTAGATTCAATGAAGTGTATTTTTTTCCCAAAAATCATATTTGAAAGACTGCTGCGCAAATACTGTGCAAAATATTGCAACGACCGCCATTTTATTATCCAGAGTCTTTGCTAAAAATATATACAGCCCATTTCCTGTTTCTTGTCTGGTCATTAGCCCAAGCTTATGCCATCCTGCACAGCTCTCTCTCTCTCTCTCTTGTGAGCAGGGCTGGTGCAAGGATTTTTGACACCCTAGGCGAAACCTAATTTTGCCACCCCATTGGCTCCACCCCCTTTGCCCTGCCCATGTGACAGGAGGCAAGGCTATACAGGAAGCATCGGCTCTTTTACCTCTAGCTCTGGTCCCAATGCTGCACTGTTCCTCTAATTACACTACCGGTCAGGCAGAGCAGCTGCCTGGGACTAGAGTTGGTTACATGCTGCAGCCTGCAGAGCATACAGATGCGGAGGGAAACCAGTGGTCGGGCGCCCCTAGGCAGCAGTGCGCCCTAGGCGGCTGCCTAGTTTGCCTAGTGGTAGCACCAGCCCTGCTTGTGAGGCCGCGTACACACGATCAAATCTATCTGCTGGAAACGGTCGGCCCGACCGTCCCAGCAGACAGATTCGATCGTGTATACGGGCTAGCCGACGGATTTGGCCAGCCGACAGATTTGAAAGCATGCTTTCAAATCTGTCGGCTGGGAACCCGTCGGCCGGATATGTCTGCTGGTTAGTACGCTAACCAACAGACATATCTTCTCGCACATGCGTTGAATAGATTTGACGCATGCGCGGAAGTTATTCACTTCCTGGTGCGGTGACGTGGCGGCGTCAACGTCACCGTGTGTACACGTCACCGACACGTACATCCAGCAGACAGATCTGCCGGCGGGGATTTTGGTTTGATCGTGTGTAACGATCAAACCAATACATCCCAGCAGACAGATTTGTTCAAATCGGTCTGTCCGACCGATTTGAACAAATCTGTCTGCTCGTGTGTACGGGGCCTGAGAGTTTGCCTGGACGGGAGAGGGGAGGAGTCATAAGATGGCCAATGAGAGCTGCAGGTCCGAAGAACTGGAGGTGTGCCTCTGTGTAAATCAAGGAAGTGAACAGTCAGCAGCTTCAGCTGCCCACAGTTAAAAGGGCTGTAGCCAGACTCAGTGGAGGGAGATTTCTGCAGCATATTTGGCAATTACAGAATCACAGTGTATATAAGATAATATGCAAAGTGGTTGGAGGGAAGATTCAGAATGGCAAGATTGATTTTATTACAAATTATGTGAGCAGACTGCAGTTCCTCTTTAAGTGGTTAAAGTGTTACTAAACCCAGGATCCTGCATTCACTATATTGGGTCTCCCACAGAACACAGACATGCAATTATTTTAGTAAACATAAACTGCTAAATACCTTTTCTCATCAGCAGTATATAGCAGTCTTATGACTTCTATCAGTGTCTGTTTAAAGCTTGTAGGAGGAGTCTTCATTCTCCTCTGACTGTCCTATGAGACTGCGTGCCCCCCTGACCCTCTGTCTGGACAGTGCTGATTGGCACTGTGCTGATTACATGCATTCTCCCAAGAAAAAAAAGCAATAGCAAAACTGAGCATGTGCAGAGTGCCTCCAAGGCTCTGTTCTATCAGGAGATGGATTTGGGACTGTGGAAGAAGGGAAGGATCATTGAAGACAGAATCAAACAGCCTTTTTACACAATGTGGTTCCACAGTGAGTATAACAAGCATGCTTTACTGGGTATACAGACTGATTTTAATGTTGTGGCATTTGTAACACTTAAATTATCTAGCAAGGCAGTAAAACTGTGCACTGCGGCAGAAACGTAAAAACTTGTTTGGCGAGACGGCGAGGGGTCTTGCAGGTAATTATCGACTTGCTCTGACGGTTCTCATTGCATGAAGGAAAAAGCAGAAGCTACTAACCGCAGTAGCTGAGAAAGTTATCAGGGCGTCAAGTCAAACATCCTCCAGGGCCGGGACTTCCGCACACAAACAATCCGCTGCTGTAGTAACGGCCTTATCAGCACCGCTGTGCGATTCTTACATAAAGGCAAATAAGAATTGAATGATGATTGGCTTCCAGGAAGCTTCAATAAATCTCTGATTGCTGATAGTTATTTATGACTGCGGTGTCAGTGTGGCGAGCTCTGCACCCCGAATACGTGGAATTCCTTATGATTTCTAGAAATGCTGGAGATACATAAAATAAAGCGGAACTAAACTGCACCTGAGCAACACAAAACTGAAACACTCTTTTATTTTAATAATCAAAGCAAACTCCCCCACCCATTCATCCAGGTCTCTGTGCTTTATTTTGCACTTTGAAAAACAACCCCCTAGCTTTTTTAACCATGGCCATCTTGAGTAAGGGCAAATGATTTATGTAGCATTCACTTCCTGGAATGCATCTGCCCTTAGCTCAGGTGGGCAGGCAGGAGGGTGTGATTAGCTGAGAAAGCCCCCCCTCCCATAAAGACTTCTGGGATGTATGACATCATTTTGACCCAGACCAGAAATATATAAAAGTTTAACTATATGAAGATCAGGCTTTTCTCTGGCACTTTTTGTTTAAAAGTTTAAAGGGGAGTTCCACCCCCCCCCCCAAAAAAAAATCAAAAAAAAAAGACCTACCTAGCTCTTCTGCCTCTTCCTCCACCGTGGTGGATCTTCTGCCTCGTCCTCCGTCACAGTGTTTTCTGGTGAATGGGGTGCACGCGTGTCCCGCATGTACAGTAGGAAACGGGCAGTGAAGTCGTAAGGCTTCACTTCCTGTTTTCCTTAGTGAGGATGGAGGCGCCAGGACCGAGCGATTCGCCATCAGGGGGCCAACATCGCAGGTGACTAGGACAGGTAAGTGTCCTTATAAAAAGTCAGCAGCGACAGTGTTAGTGAAATCCCGCTTTAAATAAAAAAAAATTGCTAGAAAATTACTTAATAATAACCCCCAAAATTATATATTTTTTTAGCAGAGACCCTAGGGAATAAAATGGCAAGTGTTGCAATATTTTATGTCACACAGTATTTGCGCAGCAGTTTTGCAAATGCAATTTTTTGGAAGAAATACATTAAATTAAAACAAAAAACATTATAGTTACACCATTTTTTTGTAAAATATGAAAGATGATGTTATGCTGAGTAAATGAATACCTAACACACCTAACTAATACCTAACATGTCATGCTTTAAAAATGCGCACACTCATGGAATGGCGTCAAACTACGGTACAATGGAGACAGGTTACTTGTTTACGGGTCTAGTGCTCTGGCTGTAACGTTCACGGCAATACCTCACATGTGTGGCTCAAATAGTGTTAACATATGCGTGCGCGACTTAAGTATGCGGTTGCTTCTGCGCATGAACACGGAGGGTTGAGGGCGCTTTAAAAAATTTTTTATTATTATTATTATTATTTATTTTACTTTTTATTTTCTATTTTTACACTGTCCCTTTATTAATTTTGTATCACTTTTATTTCTATTACAAGGAATGTAAACATCCCTTGTAATAGAAATAAGGATGACAGGTCCTCTTTATGGAGAAATCTAGGGTCAAAAAAGACTCCAAATGTCGTCTTTACATTTAAAAGCAAACATTTTATTTTTTTACTTAAAAATATAAATTCTTCCAGCCTAGACCTGAAGTGACGTCATGACGTCGCTCTGGTCCTCCAACGCCATAGAGGCGATCAAAGAGTTTTAACTCTTTGATCGCCTATGGAAGCAGCAGGCCTCACTTGCTGGATTGTTTTTAGGGTGAAGTTTTCAGGAACAGTAAGCCAGAGAAGCACCAGCAGGCGGCAGGAGGGGGGGACGTCCCCTAATGGCACTTTGGGAACCGGCCCAGCAACTCCTTAAGCCACGCAGACCAGTTTCATGAGAAAGTCGGCTGTCTGAAGAAAAAAAACGGCTCCATGATTATGGCTGATAGCTTCAGACATAATCCCGGTAAACCACTTGCAGACCGCAACGTATATATATATACTGTACATATTGCGGTCGGCAAGTGGTTAAAACAATTAAATGTAACCACTTGAAGACCAGGCCTTTTCTGGCACTTTTTGTTTAACAATTAGTAATTTTTGCTAGAAAATATCTTGAAATCCACAAACTATTATATATATTTTTTAAAGCAGAGGCCCTAGAGAATAAATTTGGGATTTTTGCAATTTTTTATGTCACTGTATTTGCGCAGCGGTTTTTCCAAACAACAGCAGGCTAGTTAGTCCCTTGGATTGCTTTTACAAGAGAACCAACCACTGCCTCTAAAAAAAAAAAAAATGGTACCGGCATGATGCCTGCAGCTGCACCAATAGGAATGCAAAGCCAAGGAAACATGGCAAGGGGCATACATGGGGTGAGAAAAGGGACACACATGGGGGGTATGGAAGCCACCGGATCACTTCTATCTGACAGCTGATGGTCAACTTGTTGGATTTATACATGTGCAAAACCCTCTGCCTCCACCCACATACTACAGTAAAAGGGTTAAAAAAAAAACAGGTGTACAGATTCTAATGTTGATCCAAAGATTATTATGTCTCTCAGGATCAGCATATGGTGATCTTATTTACATATATAACAAAGAAAAAAGTATACAAGGACTGTAATTACCCTTTAAATCCCAACCCCAGGCTATTTTTGCATGTGAGATAGGTACTGTAGATTGTAAGCTCTTTGAGAGCAGGGACTGGTGTGAATGTAAAGTATTGTGTTTTGTTGGCACTATATAACACCTTTTAATAAATCATTTTTTTTCTCCTGAAAATAAATTCCTTTTTAAATATCTGGAGTTGTCATCTGTAGTACCTCTTCTTCACCACAAGATGTCCTCAGCCTTTAGAAGTGAATAATGCCACTCAACACAGAGCACTGAGGAAAGACAGTGAGTACAGGGAGCCATGGCCCAACCCCCTGATCATGCCGCTCGAAGACTCAGCCAAAAGACATCAGAAAAAGTTAACTAACAGAAAAGAAATGGCACAATATTGCCAGTGGGGGCCTCAAGGGGTGGAGGGAGGCCCAGAAAGTTGAATTTCATGTATGGATTTTATTGCATGATTACATTAATCCAGCTTGGACCAATGTTGCATGTATGTGCCATACCTGTGGGTCCGCTGTGGAAGCAGAGAATCACTGTAGTAGTCACTGCTACTACAGTGATTGCAACTGTCTTTCAGGTCCTTTGCTGCTCTTCTGCATAGTAACCACAGGGGGCTTGCTCAGCACAGGCGCCATTCATAGAACATCCTGCATTTTTCTCTGATTGGATGGGGTGGAGAGGCAGAGCAGTGATGTCACGATCTCCACCTCATCCAATCAAGGGATGTCTTGCATTCATTGAGAAGATTGCAAGGTGTTCTGTGAATGGCACCCTGTGGTTACTGTGTAGCAGGCAGGGCAGCATGGGACCCGGGAGATAGCGGCAATCACTGTAGTAGCAGTAACTACTACAGTGATTCTCCACTTCCACAGCGAAAACCACTGGTATGGCACATGCATACTACATTGGTCCTAGCTGGATTAATATAACTATGCAATAAAATCTATACCTGGAGTTTAGCTGTAAAGGAGCCCAGCAAGAATTCTCATCTACAAAGTGACAACCCCGATGTATTGTTACCATCTACAAAGTGACATCAGTATTCGGTTAGTTCCAGAGGTTGTCAGCACTATGTGGATTTTTCCCTTAGAAGGATCTATTGTGGATTTTGGATACATTAAATATAAAATAGAGGAACAGTGATTTATAAATAGATCCAATGATTCATCCATTTGCCAGTAACACTGGAGGAGAACTTCTGACATTCTTCATAGTAAATGTCAGCGGGGACTTCTCACTTCTCTATTGCTGACACCTGGCGACAAGCTGTTTATGGCCAGCTCTATAAAATGGAATAGAGGTACTGATATGGTGTTCAGCTTTTTGTATCAGTATTGGCTTCCCTCCAATGCCAGGCACTGTGGTAACATACAAAAGGAAAGTCCCCTTGGGACTCGTTCACATGGTGTCCAGGGGATGGTAAAATCATGAGGTTGAGATGCTTTTTTACTGACCATCCTTAAAGAAGGACATGCTCAGGGCTTTTTTTCAGGGGGAACTTGGGGGAACTCAGTTCCACCACCTCTGGCTCAGACCCTTTGCTGCCTGCTCACCACAATCACTTGTAAACAAAGAAGTCTGGTTTCTGTGTTTACAAGTGACAGCTTTGTAACCCCCTGAACTCTGCACTCTGTATGTAATGCAATTCTGGTATTTAATGCCCCTTTAAGGCCCTTCTACTGTTTGTAAAATCTGAACGGGTCGTGGTTGAGTTCCTGCACCTATTTTCTGAGAAAAAAAGCTCTGGACATGCTACAACTCAGGGCTGTACACATGCTGCAACCATTATACTTTTTATTTTTTTAAATAATATTTTTTTCCAATGCTCGTCATAGCAAGCCCTGACGAAGGAAGGCTAAACCTTTGCAACGTGTTGGTTTTGTTTACAGTTTTTAACACTGAGATAGACTTGTACCTGGATTTTAATGTGTCAATAAAAGCAAAACTTTTTTGGATAGAGTAAGGCAGGGATGCACATTTTTGTATCGCTTGATGCCTCGGACAGTTCTGTGAGCGGGGCAGGTTTTTTTTTCTCTACATTTGCAGGGCTCACTTGTCAGGTGGAAGCGCAGGGTTAGCTCCGCTGTTGCCCGATTCTTTTTCAATATGCGGTTAAAGTGTCCTCCGCGCACCCCCAGCTATGTATCTCAGGTTATGCTTGCCCATCTGTGGGCCCAGGACAACATACCGGGTCCCGCAGGGCAGAGGGGAGGGAGGAAAGCCGACACACATCCGCTCTCCTCCCCATCTTGTTCCTGACCCGAATGCGACATGTATGACGTCAGTTCCAGGTCCCCGTTGACAGTTTTACTGCCCAGCATGTAATGTAATGCAGTGGTGGCGGCATGATTGATGATGCATCTACATCAAGGGACATTGTTTTTTATTTTTTAATAAAAGAATTGTCAAAAACTTTTGTACTGTCTTTATTAAGTTTTTTGGTGAATGGGTAGGGGTACCATGTAACCCATACTCATTCACATGGGGGGGCGGGAGTAGGGTGCCCCCTTGTCAATGGAGGCTTCCAGTTTATGATAATCCCGCCCGCCTGCAGACCCCCACAACCACAGCCCAGGGTTATGGGGAAGAGGCCTTTGTCCCCATCAACATCGACACAAGGTGCTTTGGGGTGCCCCAAAGCACCCCCCTTCCCCATATTGAGGGCAAGGGACCTGGTATGGTTCAGGAGGGGGCTGCGGGGGCTTCTCCCTTTCCTGAACTGCCAGGCTTCATGCTCGGATAAGGGTCTGGTATGGATTTTGGGGGGAAGGGACCCTCTCCCATTTATTTTTTACATTTTGGCATGCGGTTCCCCTCCAAATCCACTCCAGGCCTTTCGGGCCTGGTATAGTTTTGGCGAGGAGCCCCACGCCATTTATTTTACTGATTTTTTTTGCATTTTTTTTACATTCAACTATCAGCAGGGAACCCTGCTGACAGCTGATAACTCATTGGTTGTTAAGGATACGATTGCCGCCTTCATGGCCCGATCCTTAGCAACCAGCTATATACAGTGTGAAAAGCACAATATTTGCATTTCTAGTGTGAAGGGGCTCTACATTGAAGGAGCCCTGCAGATTGCGCATGCGTTTGTAAATGTGTCCCAACAAAAACCCTGTGTTTAACGTTAGACAGGTTAATTTGGTTGGTAAACATACTTGGTTAGAGAGTTGAGCTTGACATTTTCTCTGGTTTTGTCTTACATTGAAGTCTATTACATACAAAACGCAATCTACTGCGGGAAAAGTCCCTGACCCTTTCCAAAAACGCAAACGCACCAGCTGAAAAACACATAGATGTGAACGTATAACATAGGAAACCATGTTAAATGGACTGTAGTGCGTTTCTGAAAAAAGGGAAAACGCACAAAAAAGTGCATAGGGTAAGACCTGTGTGTGGCTCTTCAATTCCAGGAAAACTGAAGCCAGGAGGTCAGTGTTACAACGAGCCAACTGTCATTTTTCCAAGCAATGGCAAATACCAACATTCCTTTTAATGACATTTTTAGTGTGCTTAAAATGAAAATCTTTGTGAAACAAAATATGTAAATTCATGATTCAGGTGAAACAGGATATAACAAAGAAAGTGTGAGCCTGCCGGGACACGTATTTTTTGCAATAATGTACAGAGGAATGCTGCAAAAAGGATTTTATTTGCATAGAATTCTTAAGAATGCTGCAGAACGAACTTATCACTGATATAGAAACCAGGGACATAACTACAGATCATGGGGCCCCATAGCAAAGTTTTTATGGACCCCCGGGGGGACCTCTCTACTGTTATTGATCTTTACATAAAGTATGTCCAAATCAAGGACAGGCGTCAGGAGAAATGTTGTCATAGTCAATACATTAGAGCAGGGGCAAGTAACCTTATGAGAGGTGGAGTTCTATCTGAACAACATGAAAGAGATTAAAGATCATTGGAGTTTCTGTGAACTTTTTTTAAGAAATTACCCAGCAAGGCCTAGTAAAGGAAAACTTAATAAAACAAATGTTACTGTAAACATATTAACTTAGCCTACCTTAAGAGTGCATGGTGTTTGTCAGTAGAGCAGAGGATGGTGTCAGTAGAGCAGAGGATGTGTCAGTAGAGCAGAGGATGGTGTCAGTAGTGTAGTGGATGTGTCAGTAGCACAGAGGATGTGTTAGTAGAGCAGAGGATGTGTCAGTAGAGCAGAGGATGGTGTCAGTAGAGCAGAGGATGGTGTCAGTAGAGCAGAGGATTGTGTCAGTAGAGCAGAGGATGGTGTCAGTAGAGTAGTGGATGTGTCAGTAGCACAGAGGATGTGTTAGTAGAGCAGAGGATGTGTCAGTTGAGCAGAGGATGGTGTCAGTAGAGCAGAGGATGGTGTCAGTAGAGCAGAGGATGGTGTCAGTAGAGCAGAGGATGTGTCAGTAGAGCAGAGGATGGTGTCAGTAGAGCAGAGGATGGTGTCAGTAGAGCAGAGGATGGTGTCAGTAGAGTAGTGGATGTGTCAGTAGCGAAGAGGATGTGTTAGTAGAGCAGAGGATGTGTCAGTAGAGCAGAGGATGGTGTCAGTAGAGTAGTGGATGTGTCAGTAGCGAAGAGGATGTGTTAGTAGAGCAGAGGATGTGTCAGTAGAGCAGAGGATGGTGTCAGTAGAGTAGTGGATGTGTCAGTAGCGAAGAGGATGTGTTAGTAGAGCAGAGGATGTGTCAGTAGCGCAGAGGATGTGTTAGTAGAGCAGAAGATGGTGTCAGTAGAGCAGAGGATGTGTCAGTAGAGCAGAGGATGTGTCAGTAGAGCAGAGGATGTGTTAGTAGAGCAGAGGATGGTGTCAGTAGAGCAGAAGATGTGTTAGTAGAGCAGAGGATGTGTCAGTAGAGCAGAGGATGTGTCAGTAGAGTAGTGGATGTGTCAGTAGAGTAGTGGATGTGTCAGTAGAGCAGAGGATGTGTCAGTAGAGTAGTGGATGTGTCAGTAGAGCAGAGGATGTGTCAGTAGAGCACAGGATGTGTCAGTAGAGCAGAGGACGGTGTCAGTAGAGTAGTGGATGTGTCAGTAGAGTAGTGGATGTGTCAGTAGAGTAGTGGATGTGTCAGTAGAGTAGTGGATGTGTCAGTAGAGCAGAAGATGCGTTAGTAGAGCAGAGGATGGTGTCAGTAGAGTAGTGGATGTGTCAGTAGAGTAGTGGATGTGTCAGTAGAGTAGTGGATGTGTCAGTAGAGTAGTGGATGTGTCAGTAGAGCAGAGGATGGTGTCAGTAGAGCAGAGGATGGTGTCAGTAGAGCAGAGGATGGTGTCAGTAGAGCAGAGGATGGTGTCAGTAGAGCAGTGATCAGTGTCAATAGAGCAGTGAACTTTGTCAGTAGAACTTTGGATATTTTAGTAGAGCAGAGGATGGTGTCAGATGAGCAGTGGATGTGTCAGTAGGACAGTGGATGTATCAGTAGGACAGTGAATGTGTCAGTAGGGCCACTGTTAGTGTAAGGACCACAGAATTATGGGGTGCCTTGGCGCGGCTCTGTGGCTCACGCATGCGTTTGCAAATGCGTGCGGACAAAACCCCTGTTTTTAACGCACACTGTTAGACAGGTTAATTGGTTGTTCTGCTAGCTGGTCGGTAAGTAGGCTTGGTTATTCCCTGGGCATTCCCCAGGTTCTTGTTGTTATCTGTTTTAGCCTTCCATTGCTACTTACTGCGATTGCCAGCCATAGATGGGGGCGGTGGATACGTTTTTGTTTCACCTGTGGTGTTTATATTGGTCCAGCAGTGCACCAACACCTTTGCAGCCATTGTGCTATATGCTGGGTGCTTGGTGTGCTTCTGTACCTTTAAGGAGGGGTGGCTCCCCGTCAGTCCACCTGCCCCTATCTATCCATTAAAATGCATGTGCCTCCATTGTGAGGACACTCACTGTTAGTGTTAGGACCACAGAATTATGAGGTGCCTTGGCGCGGCTCTGTGGCTCACGCATGCGTTTGCAAATGCGTGCGGACAAAACCCCTGTTTTTAACGCACATTGTTAGACAGGTTAATTGGTTGTTCTGCTAGCTGGTCGGTAAGTAGGCTTGGTTATTCCCTGGGCATTCCCCAGGTTCTTGTTGTTTTGTGATGTGTCAGTAGAGTAGTGGATGTGTTAGTAGAGCAGAGGATGTGTTAGTAGAGCAGAGGATGTGTTAGTAGAGCAGAGGATGTGTTAGTAGAGCAGAGGATGTGTTAGTAGAGCAGAGGATGTGTTAGTAGAGCAGAAGATGTGTCAGTAGAGCAGAGGATATGTCAGTAGAGCAGAGGATGTGTTAGTAGAGCAGAGGATGGTGTCAGTAGAGCAGAAGATGTGTTAGTAGAGCAGAGGATGTGTCAGTAGAGTAGTGGATGTGTCAGTAGAGTAGTGGATGTGTCAGTAGAGTAGTGGATGTGTCAGTAGAGCAGAGGATGTGTTAGTAGAGCAGAGGATGTGTTAGTAGAGCAGAGGATGTGTCAGTAGAGTAGTGGATGTGTCAGTAGAGTTGTGGATGTGTCAGTAGAGTGTGTCAGTAGAGCAGAAGATGTGTTAGTAGAGCAGAGGATGGTGTCAGTAGAGCAGAGGATGGTGTCAGTAGAGCAGTGATCAGTGTCAATAGAGCAGTGAACTTTGTCAGTAGAACTTTGGATATTTTCGTAGAGCAGAGGATGGTGTCAGATGAGCAGTGGATGTGTCAGTAGGACAGTGGATGTATCAGTAGGGCAGTGAATGTGTCAGTAGGGCAGTAAATGTGTAAGTAGGGCAGTGAATCTGTAAGTAGGGCAGTGAATGTGTCAGTAGGGCTTTGGATGTCATTAGGGCTTTGGATGTGTCAGTGGAGCATTGGATGCATCAGTAGGGCAGTGGATGTGTCAGTAGAGCAGTGAATGTGTCAGTAGAGCAGTGAATAGGCATGTGCATTTCGTTTCGTTCCGAATCGAAATTCGGACGAATTTTCCATTATTCGGACATTCGGATGCATCAATTTCCGAATTGCTATAATAGCGAAAAATTTCGCCGTTTTCGGAATTCGTTTCATTTTCGGAATTTCGAAAAAAAAAAATGTCGAAAAAAAAAAAAATCGATTTTTTTTTTTTTCGAATTCCGAATCGAATACCCGCGGACTAAATTCGATAGGAATTCGAAAAAAAAAAAAAAATATTTTCGAATTTAATTCGAAAAAAATTCTATTCGAAAAGAGAAAAGAGACTATTTGTTTTCTAATCTGGTTGAAATATTTTCGATTTCGACCGTTTTTTTCGAAATTCGGTCGAAAACGAACGAATTCCGAAAACGAATTCAACACATGTAACGAACCTAACTTAACGAAATTTATTAAATGACGAATTGAAACGAAACGAAACGAAACGAATTTTTCACTTTTGCACATGCCTAGCAGTGAATGTGTCAGTAGAGCAGTGAATGTGTTGTTAGGGCAGTGGAGGTGTCAGTAGAGCATTGGATGTGTCAGTAGAGCATTGGATGTGTCAGTAGATTAGTGGATGTCAGTAGAGCAGTGGTAGTGTCAGTAGAGCAGTGGACTTGTTAGTAGAGCATTGGATGTGTCAGTAGAGTATTGGATGTGTCAGTAGGGCATTGGATGTGTCAGTAGATTAGTGGATGTCAGTAGAGACAGTGGACTTGTTAGTAGAGCATTGGATGTGTCACTAGAGTATTGGATGTGTCAGTAGGGCATTGGATGTGTCAGTAGAGTAGTAGATGCGTCAGTGGAGCATTGGATGTGTGGAGCATTGGATGTGTCAGTAGAGTATTGGATGTGTCAGTATTGGTTATGACAGTAGAGTTGGATGTGTCAGTAGGGCATTGGATGTGTCAGTAGAGTAGTAGATGTGTCAGTAGAGTATTGGATGTGTCAGTAGAGTATTGGATGTGTCAGTAGAGTATTGGATGTGTCAGTAGAGTATTGGATGTGTCAGTAGAGTATTGGATGTGTCAGTAGAGTATTGTATGTGTCAGTAGAGCAGTGGATGAGTCAATGAAGCATTGGATGTGTCAGTAGAGTATTGGATGTGTCGGAGCAGTGTACTTGACAGTACGGCAGAGAAAGGTGTCAGTAGGGCAGTGGACAAATACAGTATTTAATTATTATTATTATACAGGATTTATTTAGCGCCAACAGTTTGCGCAGCACTTTACAACATGAGGGAAGACAGTACAGTTACAATACAATTCAATACAGGAAGGATCAGAGGGCCCTGCTCGTTAGAGCTTACAGTCTTTAATATATAAACTCGTACTGGAAGCTCTGCTTTAAAGTAATTTCTAGCAAAAAATGTTTTATTTGATTGTGTGTGAACATTGAAGGCTGGTAGAATAGCGGTTGGGCCGTCTGCATGCTGTTTAGCCAGTGTTGTGGGGAACGCTCGCTTCTCATGGTGTCTGCAGTGCAGCAAGCGTCAGAAGGCGGCAGTGAGGGAGAGACGCCGCCTGTCTATTTCTGTGTTATTATCGGAGGAGATAGCAGGGAGCCACACATTGGCCCCCCCGGGCTGTGAGCACATTCCTTGCCACTCACACACAATTACCCCCATTAGACGGAACATGTGAGAGATGTACGGCTGTAGAGGAAGGCCCTGAGATGACTCCGCACATTACACCAAGCCCTACAAACAGGACATGTCACTACGCAGTCTGCTCACCGCACTACGCCAAAGGAGCCGTCTCTGAACATCCGCTGAACACAAATACAACCTGATCACGGCCTCATACACTTCTCATAGAGATGGAGAGAAGGCCAGGAAAGCCCAACTCAAGGCAAAGCCTATACTAATCTGCATTGGATAGAGTGGGGAAGGGTTAGAGCCTCTGTCAGGTTCTATTGCTGTCTGTGACCCTATTGGGGAGATTCCCCCAGTGCCAGAGCAGGAAGTGATGGGATAGATCTTTGAACATGGACACAACTACTACTAACTACTACTAACTACTACTAACAGTTTAGATTTTGAGGGTTGGTGGACAACTAAAACACAACTCCATTCAGGTTAAAGCGATTGTAAACCTCAGACATGAAATATGAACAAAGCATATACCTCTATAGTGTGTACTTGTCTCAATCCAGAGCACCAAGTGTAATTTCTGTCTGCTGCCTCCTTCCTTTGCTATCAGTCACTTCTGACAAGTTTTCCTGACACCAAGAGAAAAATGGTGACTGGGGAGGGACCTCCAGTACACAGCCTGTGATTGACAGTCTCTGCTCTGTTCCTGTGTGCTGTGTGAAGGGGGGGTGCACAGTGTGCAACTGCAGCTCCACGCCCCCTGCATTGTAAGTCTGTGAACGTTTTACAAATATGTACAGGACAAATTGCAGAAGATAAACAGGTACAACATATGTAGGGTGATTTGTTTCATTTTTGTGTATCACCTGAGGCCAGTCACTTCACTTTGTATATGGAATGATTTTCAACCACTAGCGGTTTTAAAGGTATCTTCCTTTACCTTAGTGCAGTCCTCCTTCACTTACCTCATCCTTCCATTTTGCTTTTAAATGTCTTTATTTCTTCTGAGAAACCCTCACTTCCTGTTCTTCTGTCTGTAACTCCACACAGTAATGCTAGGCTTTCTCCCTGGTGTGGAGTGTCATGCTCGCCCCCCTCTACAGGAGAGCAGGGCCGTCTTTACCATAGGGCAAACAGGAGCAGCCTCCCAGGGCCCTGTCAGTGTTGGGGGCCCAAAGCAGAGCCGCCGGTTAAGCCCCTGTGCTGCCCAGTGTTTTAAAATGTACAGCACCCCTGGCTTCCCTTCAGACGTGCACTTCTCCCTTTCTGCCACTGGGTGCTGCTTGTATAAAAAAGTGAATTAGAATGTGATTTTATAGCATCCCCAGTTTGCTCTTCCTGAGGCTGACTTCTTCATGTCCTGCTCCTCAAGGTATGTCACTGTTTGCTAATCTATATTGTAAATAGAAGTTTTTTGTAGAGTGTGCCCAAAGTCTTTATAATATTTGATGATTCACTGCAGGCCTGGTCAGTGTTTTAATAAGTTCCTGTATTTTACACATGGCATGGCATGGGGTCACAGCACCGTCTGTCCATTCTGCTTTAGCACCATGGGACCCCAGGCCATGCCATGTGTAAAATACAGGAACTCTTTAAGTCACAGAGCAGCCCTGCAGTCCAGGCTGAGTAAGGCCTCAGAGCACATGGCATTACTGTCTGTATTTAACTGCTTGATTGGCTTATTTTGGGCCTGGCTGGTTCACATGTATGTGTTTTGGCGGCCCACATTTGCGCAGGCACAGCAGCCCATTCATTTGAATGGGCCCCCATGCCTGTGTTTCCTGCAAAGAAAAGCACATGCCTCATGTAATAGGCTGCGCACAAGGCACACCTATGCCCATCAAGCAATGAAATACACCACCGTCTGTCCATTTTGCTGTGACTTATCGGCAGTTTCTGCACTGTCAAACTTGCTGCATTTTTAGAACTGCAGGTAAGTAGCATGGTCCAAAAGCTGAATGGATTTCAAGGCAACTGTATTTTTAAAATGCTGAATGCACTTTTTTTCTGCAGGAAACGAAGGATCGGCAGCCCATTCAAATCAATTGGCTGCTGTGCCTGCACAACTGAGGGCCGCCAAAACACATACATGTGAACCAGCCAGGCCCAAAATAAGCTGAAGGGGGGCCCAAAAAATTTTTTTGCCCAGGGCCCAAACCATATTAAAGACGGCCCTGCAGGAGAGTCAGGACACCCACTAACACTCAGCTCCTTTCTCTATCTGCAATCTAGAGATCGTCCTGACTCTACTGTAGTCCAAGGGAGGGGGTGAGCACAACACGCCATCCCTGAGCTACATTCCTGGGTTTGCACATTTGCTGCCCCCATTATTAGGTGTGCCCACACTTCCCTGCGCTGAGTTCTTGAGTCTGTCCATCTGCTGTGCCCCTTACACTGATTAACCATAACTTTATGACCACCAACCTTATATTGGGTAGGTCCCCCTTTTGCTGCCAAAACAGTCCTGACCCATCTTGGCATGGGCGCCACTAGACCTCTGAAGGTATGCTGTGGTATCTGGCACCAAGCTATCAGTAGCAGATCCTTTAAGCCCTGTGTGCTGCAAGGTGGATCAGACCTGATTTTCCAGCACATCCCACAGATTATTATAATTATTATATAGAATTTATGTGGCACCAACAGTTTGTGCAGTGCTTTATAATTTAAAGGAAGACAATATAGTTACAGTACAATAAAATACAAGAAGGCCCTGCTCACAAGAGCTTACGATCTAATATGTTGGGGAAAGTGGTATAAAAGGGTATGACTGCAAGGGATGAGCTAATAGAAGAGATACAAGTTCTGTTAGTTGGAGGTGTGATAAGCTTCCCTGAAGAGATGAGTTATCAGAGATCTTCTAACCGGTTAAGACCCGGACCAGTATGCAGGTTAACCACTTAAGACCCGGACCTTTAGTCAGCTAAAGGACCCGGCCAGGTTTTGCGATTTGGCGCTGCGTCGCTTTAACAGACAATTGCGCGGTCGTGCAACGTGGCTCCCAAACAAATTTGTTTTACTACTAATGGCGGCGATCAGCGATTTTTTTCATGACTGCGACATTATGGCGGACACTTCGGACAATTTTGACACATTTTTGGGAACATTGTCATTTTCACACAAAAAAATGCATTTAAAATGCATTGTTTATTGTGAAAATAACATTTGCAGTTTGGGAGTTAACCACAAGGGGGCGCTGAAGGGGTTATGTGTGACATAATGTGTGTTTACAACTGTAGGGCGGTGTGGCTGTAGGTGTGACGTCATCGATTGTGTATCCCTATAAAAGGAATCACGCGATCCATGACGCTGCCACAGTGAAGAACGGGGAAGCCATGTTTACACACAGCTCTCCCCATTCTTCAGATCCGGGGACCGATCGCCGCACTCCAGTGGCGATCGGAACGGCGAATCCCGTTCCCGGAGCATCAGACCAGGTCGCAGTAGCATGCCGCAGGCGCGCGCCGGCAACCCACGGCTGGGTACTAGCACAACACGTACCTGTACGTGCATGTGCCCAGCCGTGCCATTCTGCCAACGTATATGTGCAGGAGGCGGTCCTTAACTGGTTAAGGACCTTGCCCCTTTTTGCGATTCGGCACTGTGTCACTTTAACTGACAATTGCGCGGTCGATCGACGTGGCTCCCAAACAAAATTTACGTCCTTTTTTCCCACAAATAGAGCTTTCTTTTGGTGGTATTTGATCAACTCTGCGGTTTTTATTTTTTGCGCTATAAACAAAAATAGAGCGACAATTTTGAAAAAATGCAATATTTTTTACTTTTTGCTATAATAAATATCCCCCAAAAATATATATAAAAAAACATTTTTTCCTCAGTTTAGGCCGATACGTATTCTTCTACCTATTATTTGTTTAAAAAAAAAAGTCGCAATAAGCCTTTTTTCAATTGGTTTGCGCAAAATCTATAGCGTTTACAAAATAGGGGATCGTTTTATGGCATTTTTATTAATATTTTTTTTTTTTACTACTAATGGCGGGGATTAGCGATTTTTTTTCATGACTGCGACATTATGGCGGACACATCAGACACTTTTGACACATTTTTGGGACCATTGTCATTTTTACATTGAAAAGTGCTATAAAAATGCACTGATTACTGTGAAAATAGCAATTGCAGTGAAGGGGTTAACGGCTGTAGGGGTTAAGTGTGACCTCATGTGTGTTTCTAACTGTAGGGGCTGGGGTTGGACGTGTGACATCAGTGATCGTCGTTCCCTATCTCAGGGAACAGACGATCAGTGACACTGCTACAGAGAAGAACGGGGAAGGCGGAAGGTCTCCCCATTCTTCAGCTCCTGTGACCCGATTGCGGGTCCAGCGGGCGCGGTCACGGAGCTTTGGACCGCGTTCGCGACCCACAGCTGGGCTCTTAAAGGGGACGTATATATACGTCCATGTGCCCAGCTGTGCCATTCTGCCGACGTATATTTAAAGAAGGAGAAGGAGCCGGAGTAAGCTGGACAAAATGAGGTAGAGAGTTCCAGAGGATGGGATAGGCTCAGGAGAAGTGATTGAGATGAACATGGGAGATGGAGATAAGGGAGCTGGAGAGCTGGGGGTCTTGAGAGGAGTGGAGACGCCACCTTCTTCCATTGTTCCGTGGTCCAATTCTGATGCTCACATGCCCATTGTAAGGTCATTTGCGGGCACCCTGACCAGTCTGCGGCTACACAACCCCAAACACAACAAACTGCAATGGCTATTGTTTCTGCTTTCAGCACATCAACTTTAGGGACAACATGTTCACTTGCTGCCTATTGCCCAATATATTTCATCAACTTTCAGATGCCATTATAACAATGTAATCAATGTTATTCAATTACCTGGTCAGTGGTCATAATGTTATAACCAATTGGTGTATGAGGGATTCCCACCATCCCTGTACTAAGTTACTAGGTCTGTACACCTACTGTGCCCATTATGAGCAGTTCCCACCATCCCTGTACTAAGTTACTAGGTCTGTACACCTACTGTGCCCTTATGAGGGATTCCCACCATCCCTGTGCTGAGTTACCGGCTGTGTACACCTACTGTGCCCATTATGGGGGGTTCCCACCATCCCTGTGCTGAGTTACCGGCTGTGTACACCTACTGTGCCCATTATGGGGGGTTCCCACCATCCCTGTGCTCAGTTACCAGGCGTGTACACCTACTATGCCCATTATGAGAGGTTCCCATCATCCTTGTAGTGATTTCATGTGTGTGTATAACCTACTGTAATCAGTTCCTGGGTGTGTACACCTGCTGTCTCCTTATGAGGGGTTCCCGCCATCCCTGTACCGAGTTCCCAGGTGTGTACACCTGCTGTGCCCATTATGAGGGGTTCCCACCATCCCTGTACTGAGTTACTGGGCGTGTACACCTACTGTGCCCATTATGAGGGGTTCCCATCATCCCTGTAGTGATTTCATGTGTGTGTACACCTACTGTGCCCATTATGAGGGGTTTCTGCCATCTGAGTTCCCACATCTGTACACCTGCTGTCTCCTTATGACGGGTTCCTACCATCCCTGTACTGAGTTCCCAGGTGTGTACACCTGCTGTGCCCATTATGAGGGGTTTCCACCATCCCTGCTGATTATATATTTATTTCATATTACAGATAATTTAACAGGGGGAGCTGGGATGCATACAGGTGTATAGGAACCCCCAAACCCCGCCAGGTGGACAGGAGCAGAGCCAGGAATTACATTAGGGAGATCAAGATACATAAGATGCCAGAAGATGACTCCGCCCACCTATAACACAAATCTCATCTTTGGGTGGACTGATCCTTTAAAAATGAAGTTTCCTTTTCTAGCAATCATTCAAGCTCTATGGTGTTGATGGTACGGTATTTTTCAGAGCAGCCATTCATGTGTTTGTTTAACTCACACGCGTGTGAAAGTAAAGTAGAGAATCAAACGATTTTCAGTTAGAAGCCGCTTTTTACTGTAATCACAACACGAGAGATTAGTAAATGATTATCCTGTCAATCAATAAAAATATATATATCATTTTGCTACATTATGTATCTTTTTTTCTTAGAATGCCGGCATTCAGGTCCTAAATGGAATGGGCGTCACACGCAAACGGCCCACTGATCAGGTGACGGGGCACCCCACACTCCTGTCATTGCACACGGGTGAGAGGGTGATTTATGAGCCTGGAGAATTCCCATAGACACACTCCTAAACCTTGTGGACAGCCTTCCCAGAAGAGTTGAAGGTGTTATAGCTGCAAAGAGCGGTGCCAACTCAATATTGAACCCTACGGACTTATGCTGGCCATACACTATGAAAAATCGGTCGTTTAGACAGTTTGTTCGTTTTTCGGACAGTTAATGGGCACAAAAATCGATAATTGTTGAGACGTTTTTGAAAAAGTTTATACAAGTTTGGAAATTTCCTGCCGAACAAACAATAAATTGAAAAATTAATGTGTTCCCCGTCCGAACTGTCTGCACTAGGTATATGTAAAAAAAAGAACAAATTTTTTTTAAATTTATGTTCACTGAACGATTTATCGGTCATTACATGATGGCACCATCGTTTTGCGCTCACGGCCGAATGTTCCTTTTTTTTTAAATGGGTTTGGTCGATTTTTCGTATAGTGTATGGCCAGCATTAGACTGGGATGCCATTAAAGTTTGTGTGTGTGTAAAGACAGGCGTCCCAATACTTTTGGTAATATATATGTAGCGGTACTCCTGATGGAGCTGCTGATTCGTTTTTGGGTCTACTCTCTAATCTATTCACCCCTTTAAGTGTCTCGAACCCTCCCTTGGCATACCAAGCAAATACAAATATATTGTGAATCCCATGTGTAGCGATAGGACCACAATAACACACACATAAAATATATATAGAGACATGCAATATTGTTGTTACCTTTCTTTGATTGCAGTCCTCAGGAGCAAACACACCTCACACAATCGATATAGTAAATATAGGAAGAAGAAATAACACATCAACAACAGATTACAAAATACAGGTACATATACAGCTGACTCTGCAGGGGCCCTTGCGAAAGTCAGTAAAAACCAACTAGAATACTAATATTATAGAATCTGGAAGTAACTATAAATTGTCTATGCTCGCGAGCTTCCCCTAGTGGGCAAATTCCTTCAAGTACAGTTGTAAATAACCTTGACCAGGCCTGGCCTAGATAACTCCAGAATGCTCCTCGGGGGTGAGATCTACGGTAAATACGTTGGTGCACTTTAACTTGTAATCCAAATGGGTAGTAAAACTAAGTTTAAAGGTACAATCAATACGGGTGCTTGCAGGACAATCCTTAAGGTAATACCGGTCACCTTGGCTAGCATGGCTTCCAGACATTATGGGCCAGATTCAGGTACATTGGCGCATATTTTGACCGGAGTAGCGCACCTCCTTTATGTTTGACCGGCGCAATGTAGAGGCGCAATTACCGTATCCTCGTAGTATTTGCGCAGAAATTTGCGCCGGTGCAACGTAATTTCCGAGGCGTAAGGCGGAGTAATTCAAATTGGGATGGACATGGGCGTGTAACATTGAAATGAGCCGTGACCCCATGCAAATGAAGGGCCGGCCGGATCGCACATGTGCACTTGAAGCAGACCATGGTCAGCACCTCTGTGCGCATTCTCACAACTCGGGAACGGCGCAATCAGTGAAATTGGAAGTGGACCCGGGCAACTTAGTGAGCTATGCAGAGAGCATAAATAGACAGACACAAGCGCCCTTCCTTTGCAAAAGTACATCCCTTTGTATCCCTTCCTATACAGCAAGGTGCTTTTGTTCTGTTGTGTGTTTGCGTTTGTTGCTTTTTGACTTGTGTTTGATATATTTGTTGACTGTTTGGGCTAGTGTTTTGTATAATATATTTGATAGTGTTTTTTGCTGACTGTTTTTGAGACTTTTTGTTGATAGATTTTGTTGGTTTGTTTTGTTGCTTGTTTTTTCCTGCTTGTTTTTGTGAGTGATTTTTGTTGATTGTTTGGGAAAGAGTTGTTGTATGAATATGACTGAAAGGATGCACAAGACCAATTTTTCTTTGGGGGAGAAACAAATTATTGCCAGTGTGTGGCAAGTGTGTGGATCCTCCAACCTGTGAATGTTTTGTGTCATCCACAGATGTGCAGGAGGGTGCTGGGCCATCTGGCCTGACCGCACCATCCCCGGGACAACAGCCTGACGAGGACCCCCAGACAAGGCCGGAGTCCTCGGAGGAGCTTGAGGAGGAGGAGTTTGAGTTGGAGGAGGAGGTCATGTCAGGCAATGGCTTGTTATTTTTGGAGGACTCTTCCCCTCTGGCTGGCAGCAGCCAGCCCTCCAAAGGGGTAGCCCCTCCCACTCCTCCCCCAACAGGGTTCCCCTCCCAAGGGACTCCCCTTCTCCCGGCCACAAGCATCATCTGGAGGCACGAAGTCGTCCCAGAAGACCAGGGGGGTGGCCGAGGTCCTGCCTACAAATCTGAGAAGGGACCAGGCCCTTCAGACCCACCATCTGGGACAGGTCAGCCAGACTTTGGTGCGGATGGAGGAGGGCCTGTCCTCCATAAAGGATACGCTTGGGGACATGGACTGCCACTCCCGGGCTCTTACAAACTGCCTAAACGAACTGCAGACTACTACAGCAGGCGTTGGGCAGGATGTGAGGGCCCTCACCCAGGCTATCCAGGCCAATACGGCAACAATAAATGCTGGCCTGAACAGAATAGCCATGGACTTGGAGGGCAGGCCGCCAGGTGGGCAGAGACCAGGGGTTGCTCCTCTTTCCCCAGATTACCCCCCCCCCATGAGTCCACCCTGAGGAGCCGGGGCTGTGGCCGTGGGCGCCCCAAGCGTGGGTCACGCCAGCGGCATTAATTTTGTTTTCCCTTTTTTTTTGCTGGACATTTATTTATTTTTTGCCTGATTTTTGAATGTGGGGGTGACATTCCTGCCGGAAAAGGGGTGTCACCCTCATTTGTGGTGGAGAAGGGTTCCCCAGGACCAGGGAGAAGTGATCCCCAGGTCCATGTGAATGGTGTATGAATGTACAGTGACATAATTGGAGCCTTGGCGTGGCGTTGCTGCTCACAAGTCCTGCATGGTGGACTGGTGCCAATCCAATTTGATGAGGATGTGATGTGTCTGTGCTAGGGACCACAGTGGTGTGCATGCATGCATTCTCATTGTGCCATGATTAATGTGTGTGTTTAACGTGCAAAGATGCCTAATGTGAGCTGTCTCCTGGCTGCTCTTCCCTCAGAAGACGGGGTAGCCTTGGTTAGGGGGGGATTGTCTGGTTCGGGGGTCAGGTCATCACGTATGTCAATCTGCAGGCCCTTTCTCACTGCGAAGTTGTGCAGCATGCAACATGCACCGATGATCTGGCACATGAAGTTTGGGGAATACAACAGGGTACCCCCAGACTTATCCAGGCATCGGAAACGTGACTTCAGGAGGCCAAAGGTGCGCTCCACGACTGCACGGGTTTGGGCGTGTGCTTCATTGTATCTTTCCTCTCCTGGGCTTTGGGGGTTCCGGATAGGAGTCATGAGATGGGGTCCCAGTGCATATGCAGATTCACCTGTAAGGGAAAAGACAGGAGGATGTTAGTCATGCATGTGCCCCTTGTGATGTGTGCATCATGGGGGGGACAGTCATGCCTGCCACCCATGTGTTACGTACCTGCCAGATGAGCCCGACGTGTAGTGGGAAGGCTTCTCGTACAACCCCGGCTAAAGGGCCACCGATGTTGCGACAGTGGCCACAAGAGCCTGGCGGTGTATGGGTGCCTGGTTCGTCTTGGGTCTTGTCGGTTCAGCAGGTGCAGCAGGAAACAGGAAGCTGGCTGGTGGGTGCACTGGCTGAGGAGACACTGAATGCGTAGTCAGACAAGCCGGGTTTGGTAACAGACGATCAGATGTAGATATAAACGACAGGCAGAGAATGGTCAGTATACAGGCAAGTTCGGCAACGGGAAATCAAGCAGTTGTAGAGCTGAGCGTTGGTCACAAGGCAGGCCGGGATCAGGGTAACAGAGATCAATCGTAGTCAGCAAGCCGGGTCAAACACAGGAAACAGGAAACAGGTCAGATCACAGGAAGTCAGGTAAGAACTGCAGATCAGGCAGCAAAGACACTGTGCTGCTGAGGTGTTTAAATAGGCAGCCTGTTGTCAATCAGTGAAATCAGTCTGCACCATTAACTCTTAGGTGGCAGATCCATGACATTGCCCCCCCCTTACGGGCAACCTCCGGGTGCCCAACAGGTCTCTCTTCTGTGGATTTCTGCGAAAAAAGGCATTAACCAGGTCTCTGGCGTGCACATCTTGTTCAACCTCCCAAGAGTTATCCTCCGGGCCATAACCCTTCCACTTAACCAGGTACTGTACCTGATTCCTTCTTCTCCTACAGTCTATGATAGCCTCCACCTCATACTCCTCTTCACCATTGATGGTCACAGGTTCTGGTGGCTTGGATACTCTATCTGGAAAAGAGTCAGGAACTGCGGGTTTCAAGAGAGAAACATGGAAGACAGGATGTATTTTAAGTGAATCAGGTAAGGATAATTCATAAGCAACCTCATTAAGTTTCCTCTTGACTGGGAATGGTCCCACAAATTTAGGTGCCAGTTTCTTTGAGGGACATGCCAACCGGAGATTTGTAGTAGACAACCATACCTGGTCTCCCGGGTGGAGAATCAGTTCACCCCTCCTTTTCCTGTCAAAAGCCGTCTTGCTTGCTGCTTGTGCCTTGGTAACCGCTTCTTGAAGCAACTTATTGTTGCGGTTTAGGAAATCCACTGTGTCTTGGACAGCCGGAACTGTGGTTTCTGGAATAAAGTCAGGCAAGAAGGATGGGTGAAAACCATAATTTGCAAAGAAGGGTGATTGACCTGTGGCAGAATGAGTGGCATTGTTATAGGCGAACTCCGCCAGTGGCAGCAGCGATACCCAGTCATCCTGGACAAAAGTAGTGAAGCATCGGATATACTGTTCCAATGTCTGATTGGTCCTCTCTGTCTGTCCATTGGTTTGGGGATGGTAGGCAGAGGACAAGGATCTTTCGATTCTAAGGGCTTCACACAGAGTTTTCCAGAATCTGGAGGTGAACTGAACCCCCCGATCAGAGACAATGTTCATAGGGACCCCGTGAAGCCTCACAATTTCTCTGATAAATACTTGAGCTGTCTCTATGGCTGAGGGAGTATTCTTCAGAGGCAAGAAATGGGCCATCTTGGACAATCGGTCCACTACTACGAAGATGGCTGTGCATCCTTCTGATGGGGGAAGTTCCACAACAAAATCCATGGCTATCATTTTCCATGGTCTGTCAGGAACTGGCAGTGGCCGAAGTAGACCCCAAGCTCGGTTTCTTGTACCCTTGCTGCGGTTGCAGATTACACAGGAATTCACGTACCTCTTACAGGTTTCTTCCAGGTCTGGCCACCAGAATGTGCGTTTCAGGAGATCAAGCGTCTTGTGGACCCCAAAATGACCTGCTAGGGGATGATCATGGCACAGACCCAAAATGGTTATGCGTAAACATTCAGGTACAAATACCTTACTTCCGTTGAACAGTAAACCTTCCCGGAGTGTCAGCGTGACCCCTGGAGGGCTAGGGACGTCTGTCGAAGCCTGCTTCATTCTGTTGAGGAGGTTGCCCTGTAAAAGCAAGAAGTTATTTTCAGACAAGATGGTATCTGCCACTGGTGGTTCCTTGGGGTCATCAAACATACGAGACAGTGCATCTGGTTTGACATTCTTCGAGCCCGGCCGGTAGGTAATGTGGAACACAAATCGGGAGAAGAACAGGGCCCACCGTGCTTGACGTGGCTTCAGACGTTTAGCAGTCCTCAAATACTCCAGGTTTTTGTGGTCAGTATAGACCAATATGGGATGCGCTGCTCCCTCTAGGAGGTATCTCCACTCTTCTAATGCCGCCTTAATGGCCAGCAATTCCCGGTCCCCAACGTCATAGTTTCTCTCTGCTGGAGAGAGCCTGCGAGAAAAAAAAGCTACTGGATGCATCAGATCCTTAGGGCCTTGGCGTTGGGAGATGACTGCTCCAATAGCGACTTCAGATGCGTCTACTTCTAGTGTATAAGGCAGGGACGGGTCCGGGTGACCAAGAACAGGTGCTGAAGTAAACAGTCCCTTTAAGGTATCAAATGCGGCTTGAGCCTCGGGTGTCCAATGGAAGCGGAGGTTCTGTCTAGTCAGCTGTGTTATAGGGGTTATGATAGCAGAAAAGCCTTTAATGAACCTTCTGTAAAAGTTGGCAAATCCTACGAAGCGCTGCACCCCCTTCTTGTCGGTAGGTGCAGGCCAGTCTAAAATTGCGGAGACCTTTACAGAGTCCATCTTGATCCCTTCAGGTGAGATTATCAGTCCCAGGAATTGGATGCTGCGTTTTTCAAACTCGCATTTTTCACCTTTAGCATATAGTCCGTGTTGGCGGAGTCGGCTTAGCACCCTTTTGACATGACCTTGGTGAGAGTCTAGAGAAGTGGAAAAAATCAGAATGTCGTCTAGGTAAACAATCAAAAATATATCAAGGAAATCTCTGAATATATCATTAACAAAATGTTGGAAAGTGGCCGGAGCGTTGCATAGCCCGAAGGGCATCACCAGGTATTCATAGTGGCCAAATCGGGTGCGAAAGGCTGTCTTCCACTCATCCCCTTGGCGAATGCGGACTAAATTGTAAGCCCCCCGTAGATCCAGTTTGGTGAAAATGGTCGCTGACCTTAGTCTCTGAAATAGTTCGGGTACTAGAGGGAGAGGATATCGGTTTTTAACTGTAATTTTGTTGAGCTCCCGATAGTCCACACAAGGTCGTAGAGAGTGGTCTTTTTTTTCAACAAAAAATATTCCAGCTCCTGCTGGAGAGGTAGAGGGTCGGATGAACCCCTTTTTTAAGTTTTCTTGGACGTATTCTTTTAGTGCCTCCTGTTCTCGTTCAGCGAGGGGGAAGATTCTACCGAAGGGGATTTCGGACCCAGGAAGCAGTTCAATTGGGCAATCATATGGCCGATGCGGGGGAAGAATGTCAGCCCCTCGCTTACTAAAGACATCCAGGAACTCATGGTAGTGTTCAGGTACAACTTTCCGCACTTCAGACTCAGAGTCCACACAAAATAGTGTTGTAGAAGGAGCTGGGGGCCTTGGTAGGCAGTGCTCCTGGCAATAGGCTGAGTGGAAGTTGATTCTCCCTGTGGCCCAGTCAATGTGCGGATTATGCGCCTTCAGCCAGGGTAGGCCCAGGATAACAGGGAATAGTGGGGAGGAGATGACATCAAGGCTTAGGAATTCCTTATGTTGAGAGAGAGCCAACACGGGTAAGGGAAATGTCTCTTGTGTCACAGGTCCAGACTTGATACATGACCCGTCAGCTAGAAAAACAGAAAGTCCTTGTGCTTTAGGTCTCAAGGGAATGCGTTGTTGTGTTGCGAAGGTTAGATCAATGAAGCAACTGCAGGCCCCGGAATCAATGATCGCGGTAACTGTCACTTCCCTTTCTAGCAGCTGGAAGGAGATGGGAAGGGTTAGGTTGGTAGCATTGGTAGGCAAAAAAAAGTTATTAACTGAAAAAATCATCCGCCGCTTACGTGTCTTGGTTGGACAGGAATGCACATAGTGGCCTGCACCCCCACAGTACAGGCAAAGGTTATTCTGTCGTCGGTGCAGGCGTTCTTCCGGAGACAGAGAGGGGCGTATTAGGCCGATTTGCATAGGCTCTGGAGCGTCGGTAGCAGTAGCAACAGGAACTGGGATCCGGGGCATCATCCATACTGGACGTAGCTGCTGGGCTGATCTTTCAGATCGTCGCTCACGAAGCCGGCGGTCAATTTGGATGGCCAGTGTGATAAGGCCCTCCAGGTTATTTGGGACCCCAACACGTGCCAATTCGTCTTTCAGACCCTCCGATAATCCCAAGCGGAACTGGTGTCGCAGGGCTGCGTCATTCCACTGTGTGTCTGCACTCCAGCGTCGAAAGTCTGTGACATAATCTTCAGCTGTTCTGCGGCCTTGCTGGAGTGCATGAAGGGCAGCCTCTGCTGTGGTGGTTCGTTGCGGGTCGTCGTATAATTCGGCCATTGCACCGAAGAAGGCGGACATGGACTGTAGCAATACATCGTTCTTTTCCAACATCCGATGAGCCCAGGACTGGGGCTCACCCTGAAGCAGTGATATGATGAATCCTACTTTAGTGGTTTCGAGGGAGAAAGTTCGAGGTTGCAGGGCGAAGTACAGTTCACATGCGTTACGGAAGGATCTAAATTTTCCTCGGTCGCCTGAAAATCGCTCTGGTGCTGGAACTCTGGGTTCGGGGGGCAGCATCACCACTGAGGGCATTGCGGTGGAAGTCCCTGAGGCAGAAGTTGCAGCAGTGCTTGCGGGCGTAGCTAGCGTCTGTACACGTTGTTTTAATTGTGTGTGACATTCCTGTAGCGATTTGACTGCTTGGGTAAGGACTGCAAGGTGCTGACAGAGGTCATCCATGGCCGACTTCCCACTTGCAGGCTCAGACATGGCTGCCTGATACTGTTACGTACCTGCCAGATGAGCCCGACGTGTAGTGGGAAGGCTTCTCGTACAACCCCGGCTAAAGGGCCACCGATGTTGCGACAGTGGCCACAAGAGCCTGGCGGTGTATGGGTGCCTGGTTCGTCTTGGGTCTTGTCGGTTCAGCAGGTGCAGCAGGAAACAGGAAGCTGGCTGGTGGGTGCACTGGCTGAGGAGACACTGAATGCGTAGTCAGACAAGCCGGGTTTGGTAACAGACGATCAGATGTAGATATAAACGACAGGCAGAGAATGGTCAGTATACAGGCAAGTTCGGCAACGGGAAATCAAGCAGTTGTAGAGCTGAGCGTTGGTCACAAGGCAGGCCGGGATCAGGGTAACAGAGATCAATCGTAGTCAGCAAGCCGGGTCAAACACAGGAAACAGGAAACAGGTCAGATCACAGGAAGTCAGGTAAGAACTGCAGATCAGGCAGCAAAGACACTGTGCTGCTGAGGTGTTTAAATAGGCAGCCTGTTGTCAATCAGTGAAATCAGTCTGCACCATTAACTCTTAGGTGGCAGATCCATGACACCATGTCACTCACCAACCAGCCAGGTGTCCCCATACACGTTCTGTTCGAATTCCATTGCGATGGGGCTCTGATTGTATATGTAGCTGTAATGGCCGGATCCGGGGTTTTTGGCACGGACGTGCCATATGAGGCCTTGGGCATCGACTATCACCTGTACGTTGATGGAGTGCCAATGCTTCCAATTGCGGTACATATGCTCTGTCTCACGGGGGGGCTGGAGTGCCACATGTGTGCAATCAATGGCCCCCACGGTGCTTGGGAATCTGGCAATTCTGTAGAAATCTGTCATTGCCTTCAGCCGCAGGTCCTCCTGGGTGGGTTTGATGATTTGGTTGACCATGCATCTGAGAATTGCAGGGATAACCTGGTGTACACATCTGCTCATGGAGGATTGTGACATCCCAGCCACCACATGACTTGTTCTTTGAAAAGAGCCACTGGCAAGGAAATGGAGTGTTGCCAGGACCTTGACCAGTGGCTGCACTACATGTGAGCGGTGTGTTGGGCTGGTGATGTCCTCCTGCAGGGTTATGGTTAATTCCATGATGGCATGAGGGGTGAATCTGAAGATGCGATACACCTCAAAATTACTCATGCCAAAGAGGTCTATGCGTGTGCGGTATATCCTCTCCCGTGCCCTCCTCCATGCCCTCCTCCTTCTTTGCTCATCTAAAGTCAGTAGTATAGCTATGAGCATGGATGCCCCTGGCATGTTGGCATACAGTTTGTTGTCTTGCAAGTGTGGCTGCTCAGCTCGTCCCTAACAGTGTTGCTTTAGCTGACATGTAGACGGATTGTCTAATTTTAAACCACCTTTTATATGGACTATTTTTAGACAAGACGTGCAACGTTCTTTTGTGGATCCCCGTAACTCCCTCATTTGCATATTTGAATAGCAAATCAATGGTGTGTCTAGCGCAGTTTTGTGTGCACGGATGGGCCGGTCTATCGAAATTACGCCGGTCGAATTTTTTTTTATTTCATGCGTATATCGTTTTGGGGATGCAGCGGATCGATACGCATGCGCAGATTTAGACTTACGCCGCGCATCTCCTGTAACGCCGGCATAATGGCTCTCTGAATCTGGCCCCATGTCTCTTGGGTAAATCAATCATAGTCTGATATTCCAATAACGAAGCACTAAGAAGTCACAAGGCTAAAGTAGTAATAAAAGCATTTGGGCTACTGCCCTCTCACCCGAGCAGGCCTAATCCGCCTGAGTTCCTCACGACAAACACGCCGATCGGTGACCACTCTACAACTCACAGTCTCCGGTCTCTTGGAAGCACAAGATGGATGCACTTGATCTTCCCTTTCTCCTGATGGCTGGTCTTCCGGTGAATCTAGGCCCAGGCTTCAGGCCTAGGTACTCGGCTGTGATGCTCTCCCTCGTTCCGCAGAGGGAGAAGTGCAGGTCCCAAGAAAGCGAGTTTGGCTCCTCCCAGTCTTTAAATAACCTCCCCCATAAAGCTGTGCAGAGGTGTCATGTGCTCCAGGAAGACAAGACATTGTGGGAACTGTAGTCAATTTCTACTAATGTCAATGGAGTCCGTTTCTCCTGGTACCTCTAATCCCACAATGCATCGTTTTTAGAAATAAATAAATAAACACGTATATACAGTGTAACTGGAACTCCCAGGGAGAGATTTAGGTATGCAAGATTACCAAAAGTCTTTGACAGTATCACCCCCGCTACACATATGTAGCACCTGGTTACTTTTCAGAACCGGTGCTATTAAAATTTAGAGGGGGTCACAGAGTTAAATTACTCTGGCCATTGTTAATTAGTTCAAATTTGGAGCTTCTGTCCCAGCTTGGCTGTGCTGTGGGCTCATGCTGTTGTTCCTGGGGTGCAGTCCCACCCCAGGTCGGCAGGTGGCAGCAGTGGAGTCAAAGGATGGATACTTTTCCCTAGCAGCCTATCAGGAGGAGGCTTCCTTGAGGGGCATTTATGGGGCAGACACCATTTTTTCTGGGCTTCTCCTCGTGTGGCGCCCACCTTCAGGGTAGCCACTCCACGGCGCCCAGGCATATGGCCTTCCGGGCCGGGGAGCACGTGCTACGCATAGATCCTGGCTTCCGGACCACGACTGGGTCCCATCTAAAAAGGTCCTGGGCCATTGGAGGAAGCTGTTCGGTGGGAGAGTCTGTCTGAGGAGTGCCAAGAGAGGCTGGTGTTCCAATAGGGGCCTGACCATCCATCGGGGACCAGGGGAATCAGACACTGAGAGGTTGGATGTTGGACGCCTATCAGTCGGTACCCTAATTTAAACTACCTGAAGAAGATCCGGGTGTTAAGTCCGGTCAAGAGGACTTCGTACTACTATTTTCTGCAATTGGGAGGGTCTGTGGCAGAGACTTAACCCCAAGTTTGAGTGTCATTCTGGCGGTCAGGCTTGTGAGAGAGGCCTGTCCAGGTGCGCTTTCCAGTGGCAAAGTAAAGTTTGTCGTTGGAAGTAGGACTGTTTCCTTTTACATACACCTGAATCTGTGTTCTCCAACTCTGCTATTCCTCTACTCTTCACCAAGTTCAACTGTTTTACCTTGTTGGGTAAATAAAAGCACAAGAAAAAGACATTCCATTACTACGACTCTCATCAACTACCCTGGACGGCGGAGTCACAGAGGTAACATGCCACCCAAAACAAACCAGCAGCTCCTCCGGGGGTAGTGCTACATATATGTGTTCCATGATGTCTTCCATTATTAGATTTCCCAGTACTTATTTATGTGTCACAAGCGACCATGGCTAACCTCTGGTCCTTTATAATGTGATACTGTGTTACCTCGAGCAGCGGCGCTGGAATTCTGATGTATGTTGCCCACCAGCTCCTCTGCCCAAAAAGGACCAAATGCGCGTCTGTTGCATAAAGTGGCATTTGAAACAGAATGTCAATAGATATATATAATTGATTGGCAGCAAATTGTCTTTGGATAATAATTTTAAGGCCTTCTTTAAAGTGCTTGTACAAGCTTTATTTTTTTTAAATAACAACCACGTTCTACTTACCCCCTGCTCTGTAGTGGTTTTGCACAGAGCAGCCTGTTCTCTGGTCCCTCACTGGTTCTCCTGGCCCTTCCCTCCTGCCCCCACAACAAGCATCTTGAAATGGGGGCACACAAGCAGGCTTGATTGTGACTCTGTTTATCCATGCACACACAGAGGTGCAGCTTGGCCTGACCCCCTCTCTTTCCTCATTGGCTCACTGGCTGTGATTGACAGCAGTGGGAGCCAATGGCTCTCACTGCTTTCTTAGCCAATGAGGAGGGAGAGACCCCGGAGATTCTAGGCTCTTGTGCACATCACTGGATTGACATGCGGCTCAGGTGAGTATTCAGGGGGCTGGGACCCTGCTGCACAGAGGAGTTTTTACCTTCATGCACAGAATGTATTAAGTTAAAAAAACCTTGAGGCTTTAGAACCACTTTAAGCCATTATGATCCATCGCAGTGCGTTACCAAAATACATGGCAATAGACAAAAGAGGCCCTACACTAATAATGCGGCCCAAAACAAGGCATGGCATGTGTGCCACGGTGTACCAAGCTGCACCCGCAGAAGCTGTGCGTTGGTGCCACATTCTCAGTTAATGGCACCACAATGTACCCCATCTTCTTCCTTTTGAATGACTTTGTATTATAATTATTGTGGAGTAGTTAGAGCTACAATCCAATTTTTTGCATTTGCTTACCCCGCAAAGTGCTGTGCTTTGGATAATGCGGAGGTCGTTATGGTTGGGGACCAAGCTGAACATGTTTTTTCTTCTTCTCCAGCACCTCAAAACTGACTGGCATCATCAAATGAAATCAGTATGCCAAAAACCACTTCTTCTTTCGGATGCCACCACAGCCAGTTATGTACAATATATTTACAATAAATTTATATCAACCTCACCAATGGAAATCTAACCCTGGCACACATACAGGAGCGGCAACTGGCATCTGCCATGAAAGTATGCCATCTGCTATACAATGGCTGCAGCTGCCACTGACATAGGATGCCTCGTGATGTTCACTGTATAGGGGATGTGATACAGCTCAGGTTCAATCCAGGGCAAGCAAAACTGCTAATGTGGATCTCTTAGTGGCATCACAAGTCTGCATGAATGAATCTGTGACTTCACAGTATACAGCAAAAAAAATAAATAAAAAAAACCTTTTTTTTTTTTATCTATACCAGATTTTTTTTAATCAAATTTATTTTAATAAAATACTTTTGTAGTAAAAATCTATCTAAAGATAGTTTTCTATTTAAGATACTCCAATAATGTATTTTATTTAGCATGAAATGGAGCTTAATTAAGTAACATGAGGCTGTATATTTTGAAATATTTAAATTTTTAGTAGACTCATTCAATGAATCCAAGCTCTGAAAGCTGAGATACTATGCACTGGCAATGTTATTGTTTTAATTAAATAAAAGAATATGAGTAGTTCTACAATTAAGTGATTAACCTAAAATTGATTCTGATATTGTTGTTATACTAACCTGACAGCTTATTATTCTAAATAGGAAACCTTATTTTGTTTGCCAATATTGAAGATTCTAACTACCAGTAAGAATGAGTCCTTACATTTAAAGAGTGCCTGTCATTTCAGATCCATCATGCAAACTTCTGACACTGACCAGCCCTTTCACATAAGCCGGTGATCGGCTTTTTTTTTTCTCATGCTGTCAGAGTGAGGAGAAAAAAAACGATTAGCGGCTTTTGTTTACATCACGTGATCAGCTGTCATTGGCTAACAGGTGATCACATGGTAAGGGTCCAGGACCGGCCTCTTACCCAGATCTGTGATCACCCGAGTCTCAGTGACTTGGGTGATCACAGCGCGCACCACGCATGTCATGCAGGTGTGTGCTGGGAGTGCGCGAAGGGGAGGATGTCTATTGACGTCCTCCCGGCATTTGGGGTCCGCGCTGTAGCCGTCATTCGACTATAGCACGGGCGACAAGTGGTTAAGCCTAGTACACATGTCCCAAATATCGGGCTATATATAAGGTTTTTCCGGATGCCCCAAACAATTGTAAAGGAGACTTCCCCCAGTCCTCGACAGTCCAATCCCTGTGCCTTTTGCACAATATCAGTCTGTCCCTGATGTTTTTCCTGGAGAGAAGTGGCTTCATCGCTGCCATTCTTGACACAAGGCCATCCTCCAAAAGTTTTCTCCTCGCTGTGTGTGCCGATGCTGCTGCCATTCCTGAGTAAGCTTTCCACTGGTGGTGCCCCGATCCCATATCTCAATCAACTGTAGGAGACGATCCTGGCACTTGCTGGACTTTCTTGGGCACCTTAAAGTCTTCTTCACAAATTCAGTGGAAATTTATTTTATGGAATTTGTAACGAATGAATGAATGAATGAAGAACTTGTATAGCGCAGCACATGCGAAGTAAATCGCCTCTGGGCGCTTGTTGTTCCTGTCTCCTTTGAGATCAAAAGAGATGAGTCTTAATCTTTCTCCTGAAGACTAAGTAGTTCTCCTCCAGTCGAATGCTGGCTGGTAAGGCGTTCCATAGTCTGGGACCTTGGACAGCGAATCTCCTGTCTCCTTTGGACTTGTATCTGGCTTTCGGTATCTGAAGCCGATTTTGATTGGTGGATCGTAGAATACGATTGGGATTGTAAATTTTTAATGTTTCGCATAGATAATGAGGAGCATTCCCATGGATACATCTATGCGTTAGACAGAGTGCTTTAAAGGTGATTCTGTCTTTGACTGGTAGCCAGTGAAGGGATCTCAACGAAGGTGAGATTGATTCCCAGGGTTTTTTCCCAGTCACAAGTCTGGCGGCCGTATTTTGAACGACTTGAAGACGAGCGATTTGGTACTTGGGGAGTCCGAGGTAAAGGGCATTTGCATAGTCCAATCTGGAGTTTACAATCGCTCCCACCACGACCGCTATGTCTTTCTTGGGAATAAAAGGCGTGAGTCTGCGTAGTAGGCGCAGGAGATAGTGAGAACCGCTGACTACTGCCCCTATTTGTGCGTTCATTGTCATGTCGGAGTCAAAGATGACCCCAAGATTTTTGACTTTGGCGCTAGGGGTGATGACTTTGCCCAGAATGGGCGGGGGGATCCAGGTTGTTGTCGATTGATTCCTACGCTTGGCGTGAAACAGAAGAAGTTCTGTTTTCGCTCCGTTGAGTTTGAGATAACTCTTTGTCATCCAGTCCTCTATCAAAGAGAGACATGTCTCTAGGTTGAGGTGGTGATCCTTTTTATTGCAAATGCGGAAGTACAGTTGCGTGTCGTCTGCATAAGAGTGATATAGCAGTTTTTGGCTGCTGATGATTTCAAAAAGAGGACGCAGATAGATGTTGAATAACATCGGCGACAGGGGAGATCCCTGAGGGACCCCGCATGATAATGTGCGTTGTTCCGAAGTGAATGGTCCTAGCTTCACTATTTGCGATCGGTTTTCCAAAAAAGAGGAGAACCAAGATAGATCGCTTTCTGCGACTTTGGCTATTTTAGCCAGCCGAGTCAATAACAGCTTGTGATCAACTGTATCAAAGGCTGCGCTTAGGTCCAGCAGAACCAGAAGAGAAGATTCTCCTTCGTCTGCGGCCTCGAGAACGTCGTCCCATATCTTAAGAAATGCTGTTTCCGTCCCGTGTCCGGTAACGGGAGGGCCCGTGGGACCCAGAGGCTCTTGCAGGGTGTGAGGTACTCCTATTTTAGCTTCACCGATGACTCTTGTGTCTAAAGTCATCCTATGTCCACTAGGGGCATAGGATGACTGAGAAATGATATCTTGGACTACATGAGATGGGGCAGTAATGTAATCCACAATATATTTAAGAATGTCTGCAAGAACTAATTACAGGTTGTTGGTTCTGAACCAAACAGGTCAATAGAAGAGTGACTCCTTCAATGTGGGAACACAGTTACAGACTGTTAAGGTGTGTAATGTCGTCTGCTACTGTCATATAAATGAACCTTAGTCTGGCTCTCAAGAACCTGTCATTGTGTGATGCTAATTGACACTGTATTGTGTGAATTTCTATTGATGATAAATGTGTATTGTATAGCAGATGAGAAGAGCTTATCTCTGAGTCACCTTGTCAGGGTAAATGATTAGTAATTAGCTAATGTAGATTAAGTCGGAGACAGGATGTCTGTCTCCTAAATATGTGTATTGAGCTCCTTGTGTCATGTTGTGGGTGGAGTTAAGCCATTGTTCCTTGGGTTTTCTAACTGTATAAAAGCCTGAGTTTACCATTAAAGAATCTATTCATTTTGAACCAGAGAACAGAGCTGTGTGTGTCTCATTTCTGGGGAATCCTATGGGTTTCGCTCATCTGCACGATTGTGGAGTGTCGATAAGTTGTCGTGGGTTGGTGGTATATCGTAAACGGCGGTAACCCCTGACCGTTACAGGATTCATTTAATTTACATGACAAAGAGGGACTTTGCAATTAATTGCAATTCATCTGATCACTCTTCATAACATTCTGAAGAATATTCAAATTGCCATCATAAAGACTGAAGCAGCAGACTTTGTGAAAATGTATATTTGTATCATTGTCAAAACTTTTATACTTTAAGACCAAAAATCTGCATGCAAAATGTTCCCAGATTCTTACACAGGGGACACATAATACACAGAAGCACAAAAAAAAAAATCAAACATCACTTGTAGTAATAATATTGTCACCAGTAATTGTGTGCTGGATCCCATTAGACGTGAAGTATGAGTGTGGTGGATGGGTGGTGTCAATACATGTACACTAAACCACTAGAAGGCCACAAAAGAGGAAATGTACACATTGTACACCACAGAGAACAGAGTAACAGAAGCTACTGAGAAACCTACAGAGCAACAAAGTGCTAAGAATCCTCATCCAGAGAAACTCTTCCGTGTTCAATTAAGTTCATAGATGGTCAAATACAAACATTGTATAATCAGGCGAAGAGCTGTACAGGAGCAGGAGACATACTGATATGGTTGATGTGAAAAACGATTTATTACATTTATGTATCAGGAGTAAGTTACGTACAGAGTACAGGGGTCAGGAGCAATTTATGCACAGAGTTCAGGGGTTAGGAGTAAGTTATGCACAGAGTGCAGGGGTCAGGAGTAAGTTATGCACAGAGTGTATAGGTCAGGATTAAGTAATACACATAGTGCAGAGGTAAGAAGTTTGTAACACAAAGGGGTTAAGAGTGTATAATGCAGAGAGTATAGGGGTCAGGAGTAAGTAAAACACAGAGTACAGGTCAGGTATAAGAATCAGGTTACACACAGATTGCAGGAGTAAGGACTGCATAATACTTGAAATTCAGGGGTTAAGAGTGTTAAACATACAGGGCCAGATTCTCATAGAATCGCGCTGGCGTAGCGTAAGCCATTTACACTATGCCGCCACAACTTAATAGAGCAAGTGCCGTATTCTCCATGCACTTGCTCCGCAGTTTGCGGATGCGTAGAGTAAATGGCCCAGCGTAAGGCCACGTAATTCAAAGGGGGCGGCTTGTATTTAAATTAAGCGTGCCCCCGTGTCGATCGAACTGCGCATGCGCCGGCCGGGCAAACAGCCCAGTGCGCATGCTCCAGCTCACGTCGGAAAGCGTCGGTGAAACCGACGTCAAAACGACGTGATCGTCACCTACGCAATGCCCTATTCGCGAACGACTTAGTAAAACGGCGTAACCGACGGAAAAAGCCGACGCTGACCCAACGCCATACTTAACATGGCATCCGACGGCACCCGACGGCATCCGACTGTACTGCGTAAGGTTACTCCACATCTTTGCAGGGGTAAACTTACGCTGACGAAAACGACGTAAGCGATGACGGGGCGGCGTAAAAGCGTTCGGGAATCGGCGTATTAGCCTCATTTGCATAGGCAAATGAGAAAACAACGTAAAGGCCACCTAGTGGCCGAAGTTGTCATTACATCTACGATCCGCAAGTGTAATACAATTACACTTGTCGGATCTTCACCCGTATCTATGCCAAAGTGATTCTGAGATACCCCGTCGTAGCGCTTCTGAGAATCTGGCCCACAGAGTGCAGTGGTTGGGAGTAGCACAGAATACAGGAGTCAAGAGTAAGTAATGCATGGATTGCAGGAGACAGGAGTAAGTAGCACACAGAGGTCAGGAGGAGTCAGGAGTAAGTAGCACACAGAGGTCAGGAGGAGTCAGGAGTAAGTAACACACAGAGGTCAGGAGGAGTCAGGAGTAAGTAGCACACAGAGGTCAGGAGGATTCAGGAGTAAGTAACACACAGAGGTCAGGATTAGTCAGGAGTAAGTAACACACAGAGGTCAGAAGGAGTCAGGAGTAAGTAACACACAGAGGTCAGGAGGAGTCAGGAGTAAGTAGCACACAGAGGTCAGGAGGAGTCAGGAGTAAGTAACACACAGAGGTCAGAAGGAGTCAGGAGTAAGTAACACACAGAGGTCAGGAGGAGTCAGGAGTAAGTAGCACACAGAGGTCAGGAGGAGTCAGGAGTAAGTAACACACAGAGGTCAGGAGGAGTCAGGAGTAAGTAACACACAGAGGTCAGAAGGAGTCAGGAGTAAGTAGCACACAGAGGTCAGGACTCAGGAGGAGTCAGGAGTAGGTAACACACAGAGGTCAGAAGTAGTCAGGAGTAAGTAACACACAGAGGACAGAAGGAGTCAGGAGTAAGTAACACACAGAGGTCAGAAGGAGTCAGGAGTAAGAAACACACAGAGGTCAGGAGGAGTCAGGAGTAAGTAGCACACAGAGGTCGGGAGGAGTCAGGAGTAAGTAACACACAGAGGTCAGGAGGAGTCAGGAGTAAGTAGCACACAGAGGTCAGGAGGATTCAGGAGTAAGTAACACACAGAGGTCAGGATTAGTCAGGAGTAAGTAACACACAGAGGTCAGAAGGAGTCAGGAGTAAGTAACACACAGAGGTCAGGAGGAGTCAGGAGTAAGTAGCACACAGAGGTCAGGAGGAGTCAGGAGTAAGTAACACACAGAGGTCAGAAGGAGTCAGGAGTAAGTAGCACACAGAGGTCAGGACTCAGGATTAGTCAGGAGTAAGTAACACACAGAGGTCAGAAGTAGTCAGGAGTAAGTAACACACAGAGGACAGAAGGAGTCAGGAGTAAGTAACACACAGAGGTCAGAAGGAGTCAGGAGTAAGAAACACACAGAGGTCAGGAGGAGTCAGGAGTAAGTAGCACACAGAGGTCAGGAGGAGTCAGGAGTAAGTAATGCACAGAGGTCAGAAGGAGTCAGGAGTAAGTAACACACAGGAGTCAGGAGGAGTCAGCAGTAAGTAGCACACAGAGGTCAGGAGGAGTCAGGAGTAAGTAACACACAGGAGTCAGGAGGAGTCAGCAGTAAGTAGCACACAGAGGTCAGGAGGAGTCAGGAGTAAGTAACACACAGGAGTCAGGAGCAGGGCTTTGAGTATCATGATATCATCTTTCCAAATGCTATTGGTTTAAAATTGATGTCCACAGGACAGAGAATCGGCTGGGAATCAGAATCAGTAAAGTTGGGAAACTAGAATCCAGGCACATGTATAATAATAACAACCATCTGGGGGATGCTCACCTAGTACATTATTCCAAGATTAACCAGCATGCTGTACTACAACTGCTGGAGAACTGCAAGTCCCAGCTCACACAGGCTGAGCTCACTAAGCTTAAAGGTTAGCTGAGAAATACAAATCTTAGATATGGACCAGATACCCTGAACTGGGTGTGACGTGTGACGTGTGACGTGTAATTCTTCATGATGAGCACAGGAAGATGGAACTCAGTCGTTTCCTTCCTACATAAAGATTGCTTCTTGTCCATCCCGGGTGCCTGTGACCGGGTGACAACACAGCAGCACAATTGAGTTGCAGTTGTCACCCTATAACAGGAAGTACCTGAACAAGGAATTTAACTACTTAAGGACCCCTTCACACCGGCAGGGAGCTCGCGACTCGGTCTGCAGCTCCGTGACCGCACCCGCGAGACCCGATCGCCTCCGGTGTCCCGCGAACGGTCACAGGAGCTGAAGAACGGGGAGAGGTGTGTGCAAACAAACCTTACCCGTTCTTCTGTGTGGCAGTCACACTGATCGTCTGTTCCTTGATATAAAGAACGAGGATCAGTGACGTCACACCTACAGCCACACCCCCCTACAGTAAGAATCACTCCCTTAGGGCCCACTTAACCCCTTAGCGCCCCCTAGTGGTTAACACTTTCACTGCCATTGCCATTTTCACAGTAATCAGTGCATTTTTATAGCACTTTTCGCTGTAAAAATGACAATGGTCCCAAAATGTGTCAAAAGTGTCAGATGTGTCCACCATATTGTCGCAGTCATGAAAAAAATCGCCGTTTGCCGCCATTACTAGTAAAAAAAATGATTAATAAAAATGCCATAAAACTATTCCCTATTTTGTAAACGCTATTAATTTTGCGCAAACCAATCGATAAACACTTATTGCGATTTTTTTTAACAAAAATTGGTAGAAGAATACGTATCAGCGAAAACTGAGGAAAAAAAATTTGTATATCTTTTTTGGGGATATTTATTACAGCAAAAAGTAAAAAATATAGATTTTTTTTCAAAATTGTCGCTCTATTTTTGTTTATAGCGCAAAAAATAAAAACCGCAGAGGTGATCAAATACCACCAAAAGAAAGCTCTATTTGTGGGGAAAAAAGGACGCCAATTTTGTTTGGGAGCCACATCGCACGACCGCGCAATTGTCAGTTAAAGCGACGCAGTGCCGAATCGCAAAAAGCGGCAAGGTCCTTAACCTGCATATTGGTTCGGGTCTTCGGTGGTTAATCGTAAGATCATTAGGTATTATTGTAATGAAAATGGCAGATTTAGGAATATTAACAGGAATATGTGTGGCCTGTGATGTGATCACTGCTGGACACCGGACTCCGCTGGCCTTCATCTCTACACCTCTACCAATAGGAGGGGGAGGAGCAGACAGATGATGGAGGCACCGTGTTATCTCAGGGGAAATGGCAAGCAGAACAGAACAGGCTGCCAGGCATCTGCGTGACCCATAATTATGAGATTGCCGATCAGATCAAGTGAATTAACATTCACTCGTTGCTATTTCTACCGTTATAAAAAAATAAAAAAAATAAAAGCACCACTCCAAGCGAAGATATTAAACACGGTTTAATTCTCTTATTTATTCTCTCAAAGTCATGATTTTTTAAAGCTGATCTCCGGCCTTCCCTGCAGCCTGGCACAGTTGTACCGGCTCCTCTCCTGTACTGAAACGACTTACTCTGATTTCACTGCGCACTGTGAGCTTCTCACTTTCTGCTTGTGATTGGAGAAATCATAAATCCCGCCTCATGTGTCCAATCACTGAGCACAAGCTGATTTTTGGGAACGGGGGTGTTCTACATAGCTTCCTGGAAAATCACAGTACCCTGCTGGCCCCTCCCATCAGCTATGATCTGCCCCCCGGACGTCTGGCGGTTCCTAGGCCTCAGTGGGTGTATCGCCCCATCGCCTGGAGCCCTTCCGGTCTGACCCTGCTTCACTGAAGAGTGGTATTGGGGTGACGCTGGGACTGCAAAATTCGCGAATGCGAAATTGATTGCGAATTTTTTGCGAATTTTTTGCGAAATTTGAAAAATACGAATATTCGAAATAGCGAATATTCGCCGCGATATTGGAGATATTCGCGAATACTCGAATATGCAATATTCGTAGCGAATATTCGCAATGCGAATATTCGTGAGCAACACTAGTAAAGACCCTATCAAAAGGATTCTAGGAAGTAGTTATCCAAACTCTGTTGCTATAATGGGATGTCACTGAGGGGATCTGCTGCCCTCTACTGTCTGAATTTGTAAATGCCTGTAACTATATTATGTATGCACTTCCTGTCCCTGGGTTGTTGGCTTTAAAACCCCAGAAGGAGGAAGTGGAGAGAGAAAGTCTCAGCCACATGCTCTGTCCATACTGCTAAACCCCAAACCAGAAGAGACTATTAGGCAAGTAGTCTGATGTTTTAATAGATTAACTGCAGCTGTTGAGTGTACAGTGGGGAAAATAATTATTTGATTCCCTGCAGATTTTGAAAGTTTGCCCACCTACAAAGAAATGAAGGGTCTATATTTTTTTTTATCATAGGTGTATTTTAAAAGATAGAGACAGAGGGCTAGATTCAGGTAGATCAGCGTAAAAATCTGCAGGTGTAGCGTATCCCATTTACGCTACGCCTCCGCAACTTTTACGGGCAAGTGCTGTATTCACAAAGCACTTGCACTGTAAGTTGCGGCGGCGTAGCGTAAATGGGCCGGCGTATCCCCACGTAATTTAAATTGGTAATGTAGGGGGCGTGTTTTATGTAAACTAAGTGTGACCCGACGTAATCGACGCACAGAACGAACTGCGCCGGCCGTGAACGTAGCCCAGTGCGCATGCTCCAAATCACATCGCAAATAGTCAATGAAAACGACGTGAACGTAACTTACGCCTGTCCATAAGTGCAGATATAGGGCCAGATTCTCTAAGAAATTCGCCGGCATAGCGTAAGCCATTTACACTACGCTGCCGCATCGTACTAGAGCAAGTGCCGTTATTCCCTAAGCATTTGCTCCGTAGTTTGCGTTGGCGTAGCGAAAATGGCCCAGCGTAAGCCCGCGTAATTCAAATGGGGCGGCTTGTATTTAAATTAAGCGCGCCCCCGCGTCGAACGAACTGCGCATGCGCTGGCCGGGGAAAAAGCCCAGTGCGCATGCTCCAGCTCACGTCGGAAAGAGCCATTGAAACCGACGTCAAAACGACGTGATCGTCACTACGCAATGCCCTATTCGCGAACGAGTTAGTAAAACGACGTAAGCGACGGAAAAAGCCGACGCTGACCCGACACCATACTTAACATGGCATCCGACGGCACCCGACGGCATCCGACGGTACTTCGTAAGGTTACTCCTCATAGAAGCAGAGTTAACCTTACGCGAACGAAAACGACGTACGCGATGACGGTGCGGCGTAAAAGCGATCGGGAATCGGCGTAGTAGCCTCATTTGCATAGGCAAATGAGAAAACAACGTAAAGGCCACCTAGTGGCCGGAGTTGTCATTACAACTACGATCCGCAAGTGTAATGGTATTACACTTGTCGGATGTTCAAGCGTATTTATGCCAAAGTGATGCTAAGCATCACTCGCATAGATACGAGGCAAAAAAAAACGGCGATACGACGGGGTATCTGAGATACTCCGTCGTAGCACCGCTGAGAATCTGGTCCATTGTCTCAAAGACAGATGCTGCATCATCCTCAGGGGCCCCTGCCACTGGACTTTATCTCTGTTAATAATTCTATTTACCCGGGTATATGTGCACAATTCCACCAGGACACCTATCAGGCTCTTTGCTGCTAATACATGTTTGTACATTGGATGTACTGTAAAACCTCGGTTTGAGAGTAACTTGGTTTGAGAGTGTTTTACAAGACGAACAATATTTAGTTAGGAAGGCCCTGCTCATAAAAGCTCACAATCTAATAGATTACTGATTAATATCCCAGGAAGGGAATCTCATCTGGTCACAGACAGAGGCCCTGTTCTGGGTGTTCTGGGTGGGGGCACTGCCAACTTTATTATCAATCCCACTCTTCCACTTAGCAAAGGTTCTGGTTCTCTTATTTACTTACAGGTTTAGCGCTATTTCTATAAACCGCCGCTCAAAAGAGGCATACACAACAAATCACCTGAAAATTAAAATCAGGCTTGCAGCGGGAGAGCTGTTCAGTAAGGGGATAGACAAGAAATGGCAAAATGTACGTGACCTCACATAAATCCTAAAAGTGCAGGCGAGGGCGCGACGGTGGCATCAAAGTACGTAGCGTGACAAACTGAGCAAGATCCACATGTGATGTTTCAATCATGTATCTCTCTTTACCGCCTCACGTGGCCAACGTTTATTTCTGACTTAACGTGCTTGCGGCCAATTTGAAGGATAAACATCTGGCAGCCACCCCCCATCACATTACACAATCGCAATTCATCAGCTGGCCTCTTACGTTCTTTCCTTTATTCGAAACAATCAACATTTTTGGGGAAAATGAGCCGTTCCATAATAAAAATAGAATCCAAATTTTGTCAGCAGAAAGTTTTTTTTTTTATGGAGGTAAAGGAGAGTGTACATACTTTACCCAAATTTGGCAGAGTTCTGGAGGGAAGTGCGATCGGCGTGCCTCTATAATTCCTAGCTATGCTTCTTGGACGCTTTTCAAGAGCCTTGCGTTATAATTCACCTTTTCAGCACGCTCTGAATGTTTTTTTAAGAACAAAAACTATTAACTGTTACTGTATCGATAGAGCGATAAATATTATTGTTACATGATATCTACAGATCGCTACACTAAAAGCCGGACCTTTCAGTAACTTTACCAGTGGTGGCTGGTGCTCCAAATTTTTTGGGGGCGCAAACAAACTGAAAAAAAACAAACAATTGCAGCCACTGTGCCCATCAAACGCAGCTACTGTGCCATCAAGCGCAGCTACTGTGCCATCAAATGTAGCTACTGTTCCCATCAATCGCTGCCACTGTGCCCATCAAACGCAGCCACTGTGCCCATCAAACGCAGCCACTGTGCCCATGAAATGCAGCCACTGTGCCCATCAAGCGCAGCCACTGTGTCCATCAAGCGCAGCTACTGTGCCATCAAATGTAGATACTGTGCTCATCAATAGCTGCCACTGTGCCCATCAAACGCAGCCACTGTGCCCATCAAATGCAGCCACTGTGCCCATGAAATGCAGCCACTATGCCCATCAAGCGCAGCCACCGTGTCCATCAAGCGCAGCTACTGTGCCATGAAATGTAGCTACTGTGCTCATCAATTGCTGCCACTGTGCCCATCAAATGCAGCCACTGTGCCCATCAAACGCAGCCACTGTGGCCATCAAGCGCAACCACTGTGTCCATCAAACACAGATATTGTGCCCATCAATTGCCGCCACTGATCCCATCAAATGCAGCCACTGTGCCCATCAAATGCAGCTTCTGTGCCCATCAATTGCTGCCACTGTGCCATCAAACGCAGCCACTGTGCCCATCAAACGCAGCCACTTCTGCCCATCAAACGCAGCTACTGTGCCCATCAAACGCAGCCACTGTGCCCATCAAACGCAGCCACTGTGCCCAAAATGCAGCCACTGTGCCCATCAAGCGCAGCCACTGTGTCCATCATGCAGCTACTGTGCCATCAAATGTAGATACTGTGCTCATCAATAGTGCCACTGTGCCCATCAAACGCAGCCACTGTGCCCATCAAATGCAGCCACTGTGCCCATGAAATGCAGCCACTATGCCCATCAAGCGCAGCCACTGTGCGCAGCTACTGTGCCAAAATGTAGCTACTGTGCTCATCAATTGCACTGTGCCCATCAAATGCAGCCATGTGCCCATCAAATGCAGCCACTGTGGCCATCAAGCGCAACCACTGTGTCCATCAAACACAGATATTGTGCCCATCAATTGCCGCCACTGATCCCATCAAATGCAGCCACTGTGCCCATCAAATGCAGCTTCTGTGCCCATCAATTGCTGCCACTGTGCCATCAAACGCAGCCACTGTGCCCATCAAACGCAGCCACTTCTGCCCATCAAACGCAGCTACTGTGCCCATCAATCGCCGCCACTGTGCCATCAAACGCAGCCTCTGTGCCCATTAAATGCAGCCACTGTGCCCATCAAGCGCAGCCACTGTGTCCATCAAACGCAGCTACTGTGCCCATAAATCGCCGCCACTGTGCCCATCAAACGCAGCCACTGTGCCCATCAAATGCAGCCACTGTGTCCATCAAATGCAGCAACTGTGCCCATCAAACGCAGCCACTGTGCCCATCAAACGCAGCCACTGTGTCCATCAAATGCAGCAACTGTGCCCATCAAACGCAGCTACTGTGCCCATCAATTGCTGCCACTGTGCCCATCAAACGCAGCCACTGTGCCCATTAAAACACAGCCACTTGTGCCCATCAAACGCAGCTACTGGGCCCATCAATCGCCGCCACTGTGGCATCAAACGCAGCCACTGTGCCCATCAAATGCAGCCCCTGTGCCATCAAATGCTGCTACTGTGCCCCATCAAATGCTGCCAGTATGCCCATCAATTTCCACTACTGTGCCCCCTCAAATGCAGCCACTGTGCCCATCAAACGCAGCTACTGTGCCCATCAATCGCCGCCACCTTGCCATCAAACGCAGCCACTGTGCCCATCAAACGCAGCCACTATGCCCACCAAATGCAGCCACTGTGCCATCAAATGCCGCTACTGTGCCCCATCAAATGCTGCCAGTATGCCCATCAATTGCCACTACTGTGCCCTATCAAATGCTGCCAGTGTGCTTTGCGCGGCACTTACCTGTCTAGCAGCGGATCAGTGCCGGTGTCCTGCACGTCCTTGAGGTTTTCTTCCGTGCTCTTTATCAGGTGTACAATCAAAGCGCCTGACATTTCAGCCAGTCAGTTGACAGGTAACAGACCAGAGAACCTGATTGGCTGAGAGGTGATTTAGTGTTAGCAAAGAGAAATCCTTTGCTTTGCTAACACATTACTGAGTGAACAGCGAATGCCCAGCATGGCGCCCGCTGTTCACCTTTTTGGACACCTATTAGGCTGCGTAGACAAGATAGGTTAACCATAGCACAACGGTCTGATGGACCGTTTTGATCGGTCAAAACCGATCGTGTGGGGGCCCCATAGGTTATTTAACCTTTGGTTAAAAAAAAGCCAACTTGCTTTAAAATTTAATCGATCGTTAGTAGGCACGACCATCGGTTAAAAATCCACGCATGCTCAGAATCAAGTCGATGCATGCTTGGAAGCATTGAACTTCATTTTCTTCAGCACGTCATTGTGTTTTACGTCAGCGCGTTCTAACATGATTGGATTTTTAACCGATGGTGTGTAGGCACATCAGACCATCAGTCAGCTTCATCGGTTAACCGATGACAATGGTCCTTCAGACCGTTCTCATCGGATGGACTGATCGTGTGTACGAGGCCTTAGAGTCTATGGCTGAATAGGGGGTGTCAGCAGTGACCAATGCATGAATCTATCTATGGTGATAGAGTGGTGCCAGGAGAGAGGGGGCGGCGCCCGTGCGCCCCTTATGGACGCAACGCAGCTGAACTTTACACATGGATACATTTCTGATGTTCTGCAATATACAAAGAATTTGCAATCTATTTAACTGCTTGCGGACCACCCTGCACAAATATACTGCGGCAGGGCGGCGGCTCTGTGCCAGATCATGTACCTAGTATGTGATCTGAAGGTTCTGGGTCTGGGGTACGCTCCACCGGTGACCTGTACCAGCTGTGATTGGACGCAGCGAGAGTCAATCAGTAGGTCTGGCTGTGTTCACTCTTATGCAAATTAGATGTGGGTTTTTACACATCTCCGGAGCAGCTGCTGGGTGAATTGCACAGGGGTCATGTGCATCTTTGGCTCTGTTTCAGGTCCGAATTCAGGCAAAATCTTGGGTCTGTGAAGAAAAAAACTGCGCTAAACATACAAATAAATAAATATATGGTAAATAATTCCAAAGTCCAAAGTCCACCACCAAAAGCAAATAATTCCCACAACGTGCCAATAGTGTCTTCTGATTTATCAGACGTTGTGATACAAAAGTAATTATGGTGTCTTCAAAGTGCGTGTCCTTCCACCAGCTTCTAGATAAGTATCCTACTCACCAGACGGAATTGACACTCATCACAGGTAGTCAAAACCAGCTCAGCAGACAAATCTCCAGACGCCGCAACTCGGGAATGGTACGACCACCGAATGAATGATATATATATCAGGAAAGAAGAACAAAGCTCCTCATAGTGCAATACTATTTAAAAATTACACTTACAAACAGAAGATTGATTTGCGCTCATAGAAATTAGCAGGGAGGCCGTCCGCGTTCCACCTGTGTTTCAACGAATGGCGGAAGTGACGTGGCACATATCACAGGACCGACGCGTTTCGTCAGCAACATCTGACATCATCAGGGAATCATACTGGTGGAAGGACATGCACTTTAAAGACACCATAATTAATTTTCTGTTTCAATGGTTTTTATTAATCGTTTACGTAGATTGATAAAGAACCGTCAGTAGAACAGAGAACCCATATTTAATTTTGTATCACAACTTCTGATGAATTAGAAGACACTATTGGGACGTTGTGAGAATTATTTGTTTTTGGTGGTGGACATTGAACTTTCATAATTATTTATTTATTCATCATATATTCATTTATTTATTTGTATGTTTAGCGCAGTATGAAATCGCAGTTATTTCCTTTGCATATTTGAGGCCTTGAGCTTTAGGCTCCATTCACATCTGAGCGAAATAATCGCCTGTCGCCCGACGCTCATGCCGCTGGAGGGGTGAATCCCCATTCATGTCTATAGAGACGGTTCACATCTCTGAAATGCCGAACGCCTGTCGCCTGAAAAAAAGTCCCGGACCCTTTTTTTCAGGCGACATTGGCGTTCGGCCATAGACATCAATGGGGATGATTTGGAAAAAAAATAAAAAAATGAATGTAATCACGGCAAGTAAAGCCGCGTAGGCGACTTTACTTGTCGCTCAGATGTGAATGCAGCCTTACTACTGTACCACTACCTCCGAAGGAGCTGCTGGATTGTTTTGGGTGGCATGTGATATTACCTCTATTTCCTCACCGCCTAGGGCTGGGGGTCTCCAAACTCTGGTCCGAGGGCAAGATGTGGCCCTTTGCTAGTCTTTATCAGGCCCTTGGAGCACTATTCCTCCCACTGACACCAACAATGGGGCACTATTTCTTCCACTGATACCAATGATGGATACTATTCCTCCTATTAATATGAACACTACTCCTCTTGACCAGCAACCCTGAGGCCATATTTATTCTCACTCATGCCCAACCCATGACATTTTCTGCCCCTGTTGGCCACAATTTGGCCCTTCAAAAGTCTGATGGTCAATAAAGTGGCCCTTTGTTTGAAAAGTTTGGACCCCCCTGGTCTAGGGTATTGGATGAGAGTTGAGAAAAAGTTCAATGTCCACACTTTAGATTTCTTTTTCTTTGATTTATTTGCTGAACTTGGTAAAAGAATAAAATAAGTAGTTGAAGAGGTGGAAGGGTAACAGGTAATAGGTTCAGGTGTATAACTTCTGTCCGGAAACACTCCTGCTTTCAGCAACGCAGCTTTCGTCGCCACCCTAGCCAGAGTGGGTATTGTGCACCTGGATAGGCCTCTCTCACTAGCCTAGCAGCCGAGATGTTACACGGAAATTGGTAAAGTCTCTGCCACAGACCTTCCCAAAGATGGAGGTATATTCGGTCCAGAATCCTCTCAGCACAGGATTAAGCACCCGGATCTCTCTTGAATAAATTCATGTGATCTCAGAACTGACAGGCGACCATCACTCAGCCTTTCAGTAATGGTGGGTCCTTCGATGAAATTCAAGACCTCTCCTGAGATACCAGCCTCATGCTCTACAAGATAGGTTCTTCATCGAGTGGCTTCCTCCCTCAGGACAGACAGCATAGGACCACTCTACAAGCGTAGACCCAGTCTGACTACCAGGTCTACTAAGTAGATCACAACCCCGGACCAACGAGTTCCCGGAGCCAGGAACACTCAAACACACACCCCCGGCCAGGAGGGCGACACACGGGGGGAGGGGGGGGGGTGGAACGACAGACCAGCGATCGACGACCCCGGTCCAATGGCATCTGTCCCTTAAGTACTCCTCCCCAGCATGCACAGCGGGACGACAAAACCCCACTGATTGGCTGCCGAAGGGGAACACCCAAAACACCTTGACCTGACTGCTGCCACCCTTGGCCTGGGGTGGTAATGGCACCCCAGACAACAATAGTGGTCACTCACAGTACAGCCATGGCTGGAACAGAGGCCTGAAATCTGGGCGTGATTCATCCCTGAAGCACAGATTCCTTGAGTAAAAACAGATGCATGCAGCAACATTCTTGCGCTTGCTTTCCTGCACTCATTCATTTATCCTGCATTAACCAAATCTATGTAAAATTCAGAATAAACGTTATTATTTATAGGATGTGGAGCAGGTAAATGTTACTTGTAAATAACATGAGATTTGCCCTTTAGTCATAACGAGATGGGAGACGGAGGTTCCAGTTTCTGCACAGTCATTTATTATGTTGTATTTGGAACTTTAACTGGAGCATTATGCAAATCTGCCTCTTCTGGCTCCACTATAAAGGGATTAAACTGCGCCCGCAGCAAATATTATTTAAAGTGTTAGAAGTGTATTAAGAGTTCCAGTAATGGAGTATATGTTCGGCTCATCTGCAGCGAGATACAATCTGCCTGGTGCAATCGTATTAATGCCACTATCAATTCCACTCTACCCCCTCCATAAGGCTTTACAGTAAACTGCACATGACCACTAGGGGTTGATTTACAGTGCCTTGAAAAAGTATTCATACCCCTTGAAATTTCCCACATTTTGTCATGTTACAACCAAAAACATAAATGTAGTTTATTGGGATTTTATGTGATAGATCAGCACAAAGTGGCACATAATTGTGAAGTGGAAGAAAAATGAAAAATGTTTTTTAATTGCTTTTACAAATAAATATCTAAAAAGTGTGGCATGCATTTGTATTCAGTCCCCTTTGCTTTGATACCCCTAACTAAAATCTAGTGGAACCAATTGCCTTCAGAAGTCACCTAATTAGTAAATAGAATCCACCTCTGTTTAAATTAATCTCAGTATAAATACAGCTGTTCTGTGAAGCCCTCATAGGTTTGTTAACCACTTGCTTACTGGGCACATATACCCCCCTCCTGCCCAGGTGAAATTTCAGCTTACGGCACTGCGTCACTTTAACTGACAATTGCACGGTCGTGCGACGTGGCTCCCAAACAAAATTGACGTCCTTTTTCCCCACAAGTAGAACTTTCTTTTGGTGGTATTTGATCGCCTGTGCGGGTTTTATTTTTTGCGCTATAAACAAAAAAGTGTGATAATTTTGAAAAAAAATACAATATTTTTTACTTGTTGCTATAATAAATATCCCAATTTAAAAAAATAATAATAATTTTTTTCTCAGTTTAGGGCGATACGTATTCTTCTACATATTTTTTGGTAAAAAAAATTGCAATAAGCGACTGGTTTGCGCAAAAGTTATAGCGCCTACAAAATAGAGGACAGAATTATTCTTTTTTATTATTTTTTTTTTTACAAGAAATGGCGGCGATCTGCGATTTTTATTGGGACTGCAACGTTATGGCGGACACATCGGACACTTTTGACACATTTTTGGCGCCATTCACATTTATACTGCGATCAGTGCTATAAATATGCACTAATTACTGTATAAATGTGACTGGCATTGAAGGGGTTAACACTAGGGGGTAAGGAAGGGGTTAAATGTATTCCCTGGGTGTGTTCTAACTGTGTGGGAAGGGGGGGTGACTGGGAGGGTGACCGATCTGTGTCCCTATGCACAAGGAACACAGATCGGTCTCCTCCTCTCCAGAGACAGGACGCTGTCTCTGTAAAACGGCAATGAGAGATGATCTATATGAGATCATCTCTCATTTGCCGCACAGATCGCATCGCAAACGGCCACTCTGATTGGCCGTTCGCTGCGATCTGTGATTGGCTGTGTCCAAGGGACACGGCCAACACAGAATTTCCCTGAGGCGCACTCTGGACTCGCGCTGGGAACGTGCTATTGACAAGCCGTCAATTGACGGCTTGTTGGCAATTTAGATCCGCGCTAAAGCCGTCATTCGACTATAGCACGGATCTCAAGTAGTTAAAGAACCTCAGTGGACAAACAGCTTCATGAAGGCCAAGGAACACATCAGACAGGTCAGGGAAAAGGTTGTGGAGAAGTTTAAAGCAGGGTTAGGTTATAAAAAAATATCTCAAGTTTTGAACATTTCACGGAGCACTGTTCAATCCATCATCCAAAAATGGAAAAAGTATGGTACAACTGCAAACCTTCCAAGACATGGCCCTCCATCTAAACTGACAGGCCGGGCAAGGAGAGCATTAATCAGAGAAGCAGCCAAGAGGCCCATGGTAACTCTAAAGGAGCTGCAGAGATCCACAGCTCAGGTGGGAGAATCTGTCCACAGGACAACTATTAGTTGCGCTCTCCACAAATCTGGCCTTGATGGAAGAGTGGCAAGACGAAAGCCATTGTTGAAAGAAAGCCGTTTGCAGTTTGTGAGAAGCCATGTGGGGGACACAGCAAACACGTGGAACAAGATACTCTGGTCAGATGAAACAAAAATTGATCTTTTTGACCTAAAAGCAAAACTCTATGAGTGGTTGAAAACTAACACTGCACATCACTCTGAACACACCATCCCCACTGTGAAACATGGTGGTGGCATCATCATGTTGTGAGGATTCTTTTCTTCAGCAGGGACAGGGAAGATGGTTACAATTGATAGACGTCTTTAACCAAATTTTGACATGGTCTAAATTTGGACAAAAATGTCACCTGGGATCCCAAGAATGGCACTGATCAAATCTGGTCATGTCCATATTTGTTTGATGACATCCCTGGATGTACCCAGCTCCTTTGTTTACAGCCCACTGCGGGGACCAGGAGCTGTCATTTGTGGAGAGCAGTCATCAGGATTGGACGTGTCAGTGGGTTACCATGCTTTTTCTTTCAGTGTGGTCTATTATGTTCCAGGAGGTGATTATATTTAAACCGTCCGCCCCTCCCCGCCCTTCCCTGCCTGTTCTTCTGCATAAAGGTCTGGTACGGATTGTGGGACTCCACATCATTTTTTCTTGTTTTAACACGGGGCCCCCCTTTGTATTTTTCGGGAAACACATTTATTATGCATGGGGTTCCCCTTTGAATTTTGGGGGAAACTATTTTTATGCATGGGATTCTCCCTTGAATTTAAGGAGAAACCATTTTTGTTTTTTTGTTTTTTAATTGAATTTAGGGGGAAACTATTTTTCTTGCATTGGGCTCCGCCTTGAATTTTGGGGGAAACCAATTTATTTTTTTGCATTGGGGCTCCCCCTTGAATTTAGGGAAAAACTTTTTTTCTTTGCAAAAGGGACCCCCTTTTGAATTTAAGGGGAAACATTTTTTTTGCCTGGGGCTCCCCCTTAAATTTATGGGGATTTATTCTTTTATGCATGGGGCTCCCCCTTGAATTTATGGGGATCTTTTTTTTATGCATGGGGCTCCCCTTTGAATTTTGTGGGAAAACATTTTTTGTTTTTTTTTGCATGGGGCTCCCCCGTGAATTTATGGGGATTTTTTTTTTTTATACATGGAGCTCCCCCTTTGAATTTGGGGGGAAACTCATTTTTTTTCTTTTGCATGGGGCAATTTATACCAGCCCTAAAGGGTCTCGAATTTGTATTTGACACTATGTTTGTTTTTTTATATTAACACAGTGATTTTTTTTCCCCCAAACCAATGCAACAAGCCAATACCTTCTATGACATGCCAGTGGACTGTTTGATGACTGAAGGCTCTACAGCTACTTTACGTGTTTTATTTTTAAGCCCTTTCCATCAACACCAATCTGTCTTTGCGAGAAGTAAATTCCGCTGACTTCCTAATATGCAGGGTCACGAAGTAGAAGAGAGCCTCATTAGCACAGTAATGGAGAGGGTGATGGATTGTTTGCACAAAAGTGTGAATGGGACCAGGAGGGGGTGGGTTGCATTCATACACGGCCAGGAAGCCATACTGTGCGTTTATAAAAACCCAGAGACCCTCAACTCATTATCACTGAAAACTCAGCTCAGCTCCGAAATACATTTTCTTCTATTCACATATCATCCTATTGTGATAGGATGACTTACAAGCTTCGTATTTTAGGTTATTTGAAGACTCATTCATATTTAAGCATTCAGTTGCAGTGTGATAATTTTCATGCCAGGGGTGTTTTTAGGGTCCTAATAGACTAGGACCACCTCTGGCTACACAGATAATTCCTTCCGCTTCTACTGATGTATGCCATACGTTGGCAGTAGCAGGGATTTTACACACAGACCACAAGAAAATGGCAGCCAACCAAATGCAGATGTAGCACATATGAGAGAGAAATGGCTTTAGCACAGTTCTCCACCCACAGAAGAACTTCCTAACATGTTTCAACCTCTATGATTAAGCCCCATATGGGTGAAATGTGTTATAGGGTGGAAAACCAAGCTTGAAGCCATTTCTCACTTATTTTACATTCACGGTGTAAGGTCTACTGCCATTTTCTTGAAGCCTGGATTGAGCCTGTGTCACGTACCTGATGGATGAGCCAGACGTGTGGAGGGAAGCCTCTCGTATAGCTCCGACTCGCGGGCCACAGATAGTGAGACAGTAGGCCCAGGAGCGCGGCAGAGTATGAACATATATATATTGTGACAGGAAGTCAGGTAAATCTGTGTGTGTTGTCACAGACGGGAGAAACTTTTTTGCCTTGTTTAGACAATACACCAATTACTATTGGGCGTCAGCTGCAGAGATGGCCAGAGAGGTTTGGGGCGTTAGAAGCCTTCAGCTGTTCAAAATGAAGCAATTAAAGCCCCTATAAAGATAGCCAAATGGCCCATACACACAATCCGAAGATCGGACGAAAACGATCGTCCGACGATGGATCGTACGATTTTCGATTCGTGTGTACACTACTTTCGAGAGCCGATCACGACCGTTCATCCGATATTTTTCGATCGAACAAGCGTGAAAATTTTCGTTTAGTCAGTACAGCTGTCGTCCGACAATACAATACAAATACATTACAACACGTGACATCACTTCCGATCTTTTTTTTCTGTCGTACGAGAATTTTCATGAGTTTAATAACCTATTTTATTTTACTTGCGATTATTAAGCGAAAAAAGTCGTACGATCCATCGGCCGATATTCGGATCGTGTGTATCGGCCATAAGGATGACGACTGATTGCTGCATCCTGAGGCTTTGTGAGTGAAGGAGCAGTCACAAACTCTACTGAAGAGGTAAGGTGCTGATGGATATTTCTGTGTGAGAAATATCAAAGAGACTTTTTTGTTGTTTTCTGCTGTAGGACCAGCAGTGTCTGCCCAGCAGTAGGCTGTGCCAGACTCCATAGGTAGGTTCCTGTGTTGGGAAGGTAAACGCCCCAAGTGGCAAGGGTTTATTTTATGTTTTGTTTTGGTTATGCTGTTTTTATGCTTGCACGTGTATCCAGCAATATGGAAAAATAAACCATATCATTTGTTTTCAACCATCCTCAACTGCCTTTTTGTACAGTTCAGCGTGTATTGAACCCATCCAGGGAGTCACACACACCCGCTACCGAGTTAATCCCTCACAATATATATATATATATATATATATATATATATATATATATATATATATATATATATATACTGTACATACATGTATGCTTGTTTGAGCTTTGGGGGTGCACACCCTAATGCAATAGGCTGGGCACACCTATGTATGTATGCAGCGTACCATAATGCAGTGTAATAATGCAGGTGCAGAGGTGGCTCTAGGCTTTGTGAGACCTTAGGCCCCACTCACACTCATGATGGGAAAAATAATTCAAGGACAAGGGCCTCTTCCCCACAACCCTGGCCGGTTGTTGTGGGGGTCTGCGGGCAGGGGGGTTATCGGAATCTGGAAGCCCCCTTTAACAAGGTGGCACCAAGATCATGCTCTTTAATAACTAAGGAGCGGGGGGCACCCAGTGATGTCACCTGCTGAACCCGCCCCCTTGTGACATCATTGACTGAGGGCATGCTGGGTCATTGACATCACAGGGGTGGTGTCATCGATATTCACTGGTTGTTAGGGACGCTGGTGGCCCCGCTCTTGAGTAAGGGCTCTTAACGCTGCCTGAGCACAGCAACGTTAAGGTCCCCTGTCCCTCAAAACTGGGTTAATGCACTGGTTAAGTTAGGTGTCCGCAGGGCCCCTGGGAGTGCGAGGCCTTAGGCAACCGCCTAATTTGCCTAATGAAAGAGCTGCCTCTGATGAGGTGTGCTGCAGTGCATTGGTCTTTGCTTGTAATTATTTTCTGAAAAATCCTGACAGATCCATTGTAAAATATCCAACATTTACTCTCTGAGATACACTATTATTTCCCTCTGTACAATGGTAGCGGTCTATGAAAACTGGATAATGGAAAAAAAAAATGTGATTGTTGTTCCCGTCAAGCATCAGATGCACACAAAATAATGGCAGATGGAATTTCATTTTTTTAAGGCCAACACAGATGCTTTGAGCTTTAATGTAACATTCAGTAACCGGGTGTGAAATGCCTCAAGATACAAATCGCCTTGGAGATCAGTTTGCTTTGGCTAGGAAGCTAAAAAAAAAAAAAAAAAGATATGAAAAATATAAATAAATAAAATAATGAAAACGATGTCAGCATCCATTGCCTTTTGTCATTTCCCTTGGTTGTTGAGCCAAGGTCCTTTGGGTAGTAGAGCACGCTAGCTGACATCTGTTCACCAAACCCATGAGCATTGACATTGCAGAACAAATGGAGCCTGTTAATTCTGACGGCCACAAATCCCCGCTTTCCCAAAATAATTTGCAACTGTCCACCCTATAGATTGCACGGTGGCATCCAAGCGTTCCTCCAATGCACAGTTCAGAGTAGTAGACATACACTTAAAGCGGATCTCCACCCTAAAGTGAAGATCCGCTGATCGGAACCCTCCCCCCCTCCGGCGTCACATTTGACACCTTTCAGGGGGGAGGGGGGTGCAGATACCTGTCTAAAGACAGGTATCTGCACCCACTTCCGGCCCGCAGTCTCGGGCAAAAGACAGGCTTTTCCCGTTGTGTGCTGGGAACTCTCGGCTCCCAGCACACAGCGGGAGCCAATCGCCGGGCGCAGCGCGACTCGCGCATGCGCCGTAGGGAACCGGGCAGTGAAGCCGGAGCGCTTCACTTCCTGGTTCCCTCACCGTGGATGGAGGGGGGAGCAGCAGAGAGACGAGCGAACGCTCGTCCTCTGCTGCGGACGCCGCTGGACTCCAGGACAGGTAAGTGTCCTAATATTAAAAGTCAGCAGCTGCAGTATTTGTTGCTGCTGGCTTTTAATATTTTTTTTTTGTGAACCATCCGCTTTAAGGGGCCACGTTTATGGCGCAGTTTGATAACATTAAAGAGGAGTTCCACCCAAATTTGGAACTTCCTCTTGTTCCACTCCTCACCCCCATACATGCCACATTTGGCATGTAATTTTTTTGGGGGGGGAGTGGGGGCTTCAGTAGGAGTGGGACTTCCTGTCCCACTTCCTGCTTCCGCCGAGGGGCTGGTTAGGCGATTAAGCCTTAATCGCCTACACCAGCCCCTTCCTGTAGGCGATCACATGGGACACTGACAGGTCCCATGCGATCGCCTCTCCAATCAGCGGCGAGCCGCGCCGCGCGCGCATACGCAGTGCGGCTCGCGCATGCGCAGTGGGTGCCCGGCCGTGAAGCCGAAGTCGAGATGGAGACGCCGGCTGGGGAGGGGGGGAGAGGAGCGGAGCCCCGGTCGGCGCGTCGCTGGAACGCAGGAGCAGGTAAGTGAGTGTTTATTAAAAGCCAGCAGCTACACTTTTTGTAGCTGCTGACTTTTAATAAATACAATTTTGGCTGGAACACCCCTTTAATAATACCAAAGGATGCCACCTTCGGGAAACTATCCTCTAAATCAGGGGCATCAGCATTATTGTTTCCCCTCCAATAGGCAGGTTACATACAGGGCTGGTGCAAGGATTTTTGATACCCTAGGCGAAAAAACTCATTTTGCCGCCCTCCCCTTGGCTCCACCCCTGACTCCACCCACTTTGCCATGTCCATGTATACCCCCACCTTTTTATTGAAGCGCCCATCAAATGCAGCCTCACCAATGCCAATCAAATGCTGCCTCACCAGTGCCCATTAATTGAAGCCTCACCAGTGCCCATTAATTGAAGCCTCACCAGTGTCCATCTCATGGAGCCGCACCAGTGCCCATCAAATGCAGCCTCTCCAGTGCCCATCAAATGCTGCCTTACCAGTGCCCATCAAATGAAGCCTCACCAGCATTCATCAAATGAAGTCTTACCAGCACCCATCACATGGAGCCTTACCAGCACCCATTACGTGGAGCCACACCAGCGCCCATCAAATGCAGCCTTTATAGTGCCCATCAAATGCAGCCTCACAAGTGCCCATCAAATGCAGTCTCACCAGAGCCCATCAATGCAGCCTATAAGCACCCATCAAATGCAGCCTCACCAGTGTCCATCAAATGCAGCCTCACTAGTGCCCATCAAATTCAGCCTCACCAGTGCCCATCAAATGCAGCCTCTCCAGTGCCCATCAATGCAGCCTACCAGTGCCCATCAATGAACGTTTGCTTGCTTTAATTATTTCGGGAGTCAGGACACAGACACAGATGCTGCTGCACCTCTGACACTATGCGTGAACAGCGCCCATCAAATGCAACCTCTCCATTGCCCATCAAATGCAGCCTCACCAGTGCCCATCAAATGCAGTCTCACCAGAGCCCATCAATGCAGCCTATCAGCGCCCATCAAATGCAGCCTCATCAGTGCCCATCAAATGCAGCCTCATCAGTGCCCATCAAATGCAGCCTCACCAGTGCCCATCAAATGCAGCCTCACCAGTGCCCATCAAATGCAGCCTCTCCAATACCCATTAAATGCAGCCTCACCAGTGTCCATCAATGCAGCCTTCCAGTGCCCTTCAAAGAATATTTGCTTGCTTCAATTAATCTGGGAGTCAGGACACAAACACAGTCCTCTGATGCCGCTGCGCCTCTGCCACTATGTGCGAATGGAGCGGCACTAAAACTTAGTTGCTTGATGCAGAGAGAAGAGAGTAGAAACACCAGTGGCTGGGTGCCCTAGGCAGCAGTGTGCCCCAGGGGGCTGTCTAGTTTGCCTAGCGGTAGCACCGGCCCTGTGTATAGGTAAGACTATATAAATGTATCTACTCAACCACTTGCCGACCAGCCCATAGTAAACATTAAATACTTATGTTAGGTTATGGCAGCAGTTAGATTAGGTATTGTTTTTTACTATGGCCGATTCTGTGTAAGAAAAAAGTGGTCCCGCTGGTGGATTCGCCACATAATCAGTTTTAGAATCGGCGAGCCCCCCCCCCCCCTCCTGCTGCTTCCCGGACGTTCCCCGGATTACCTGACCCATCTGTAAATCCCGAGAACGATCCGATGTGGCTGTTAGCCGGGCAGCAAGACAAGTGAGGCCAAGCGCATGCATATGTAAATGCTGTTCAAACCACACATGTGAGGTATGGCTATAATCCTTAGAGCGAGAGCAATAATTCTAGAGTAAGACCTTCTCTGTAACTCTAAACTGGTAACCTGTAACTGGTAACCTGTAAAAGAATGCAAAAGCAACGCCTATAGAGATTTTTAAATACCGTACTTTGTCACCATTCCATGAGTGTGCACAATTTTAAAGCATGACATGTTTTATTTTATAAAAAAAAGTGGGGTATATATTGTATTTTTTTTTTTGCTACCTGGCTTTTGTACCCTTCCCTTACCTAATTGTTCCTGTCACCCTTGCCTGCTCATCTCCGGATTATCCTATGCCTGAATAACGGATTACTCTTCTGATTACCGCCAGCCTGGATAATGCATATGTTGCTGATTGCCACCTGCTTTGACCCTTGCCTGGATAACAGACTCTTCTTCTTTACCCACTGCTAGCCAGGCCTGATCACTGCATGCTTTGTGTCCTGCTGATTTCTAACCCTGGTCACATTTCATTTCATTTCATTCACTCATTTCATTTCAGATATGCTACTATTTGCTGCCCTACCTGACCCTTGCCACAATAAAAGATATGCTACTAATTTCCACCTGCCCTGACCCTTTCTTGGATAACAGATACACTGCTGATTGCCGCCTGCTCTAACCCTTGCCCAGATAAAGGATACATTACTGATTTCTGCCTGTTCTGACCCCTGCCTGGATAATGGATACACTGTTGGATTGCCTCCTGCCCTGATCCTTTGCCTGGATAACAGATACACTACTGATTTCCACCTGCCCTGATCCCTTGCCTGGATAAGATATATATGGTAGACTACCTCCTACCCTGACCCTTTCCTGAATAATGGATTACTCTTTTCATTGTAGCCTGCCAAGACCCCTGCCTGTTGCTGTTGATTGCCTGCCCTGATCCTTTGCCTGGATTAGAGATACACTACTGATTTCCACCTACCTTGACCCCTTGCCTGAATAACAGATACATGGTTGATTGCCCCCTTCCCTGACCCTTTGCCTAGGATAACATATTACCCTTTTGATTGCCGCCTGCCTGAATAATGGATTACTCATTTATTGCCACCTCCCCTGATCTTTGCCTGGATAATGGATGTATTACTGATGCAGCCTTCCCTGACCCTTGGTTAACAAACTCTGCCTCGGCCTGCTGTTAGCCAGTCCTGACCACTCTACATTTTGAGCCCTGCTGATCACCAGTCCCAGTCACTTCTGCATATGGTATCGGCCTATTGCACATTGTGAAGCTATCTGAGGGTCACGGTAATGTGAATATAGCACCGCATCTTAAGTTCTAGGGGTATTCCAAGTACCAGTAGGCATAGTCTTATGGGAATGGCAGTCACTTTAAGCAAAACTGTACATAAGTCTCACATTTTTTGGGAAACAGGAAGTGATCTCGTAGATCTTACACCCAAGTGGGAAGACCAAGTGCCAGGAAGTGCCTCAATCAAGTAATCCTCCCAATCATCAGACCTCCCCAAGGCTACTTTGTGTGCGCCACGTGACTCTGCTAATCCAGATATTACCTTGTAGAAGAAGCACTGATATCATCATTATGTTGAACATAGCCTGTGTGGAGAGCAGAGCTGTGGGAGGGGCATCCATGTTACAACTACAAGAGTGGGTGGAGACAAGACCAGTCACCCTGCACAAGGAGAGAGAGCAGCAGTGAGTGGTCTTTACTACAGGAAAGGAAAAGTCTCACACTGGATTACTGCACAGATCTGGAAGAAATACACAAAGCATGACAAGATTCCAGAAAGAATACACAATTTTTGCTTGTCTTGGCATTAAAAGTGGCACTTTGAGTTTATCTGGCTGATCACACCCAATAATAATATTTGATTTCCAGAGTTTGCTGATTAAAAGGGTGTTATGGAGCTGTGAGCAGCAGCTGTTCTCTTATCAGCAGAACTTATCCACCACACCCATTATAAAGTGTATGTCCAGCATTCTATAGCTTTTCTATAGATCAAGTGTCTCTAGCTGGCACTAAACATAATACTATGGAGAGCAACTACTAAGAAGAGTCATTTAAGGGAACACGTGTGCCAGTCTGGTTCTCCAAAGTCTCCCATGTAGCACATTTACAGAGAGACATCTCTGATTATGCTCTGATGGTACTCTGACCTTGAGGAATGGGCCCTCCTCACTGGCTGAATGACACTTTTTGGAGAGAGACACTTGAAGAAACTTTAGAGGATATTAGATGAAAAGTCTCACTTGTATTTTTGTTAATAGTTTTTGTTTTCTGTGGGACAAAATACATGTAGTACTTAATCCCATCTTTCTATATGCTGGTTAAGATTAGGTGTAAGGGTCGGACAGAGCGCCCCTCCTCTATCCAAGACCGTCCAACAATGCTGTTAGCAAAGAGAAGGAGTGGCGTTGCTCCATTAGGGGCACAGGGGCGCCACCCCCCTAATCCATGCACCCGTCCCCTAACCTACATGCATGGATTTCAATGTTTTTTTTTTTCAACGCACATAATTAGAGCCTGAGGCTCTAATTGGCTTCAAAAAAGGGACTGCTCGGGGCGCAGAGCACTGCACCCTGAGCTGACCCAGTTGTGTCACAATAGTGAATTATTATTCGCTATTGTCTTCCTGCTTCTTCTCCTGGCCAATCAGGAAGAGGGTCTTAAGACGCGATTGGCCGAGAGGAGAAGCGATTGTATTGGTTGCCAATAAGGAAGCCACTGAGGAGGAGGAGGAGATTTAGGGGGAAACCACCAAGACGCAGGGGAAAGCCGCTGAAACTTCCCGTGACCTAGATGGGGTAAGTGTGGGGCTGGTGGGTGGACGGGCAATCGACAGGGGGGGTTTGACTGACAAACCGACCGACTGTCTAACCAAACGGGGGGTTGCAGGTGGTTTGTTTGCCACCCCTCTTCAAAAAATGGAGTGCTAGCTGCCAGTGAAGAAAGGGCTGCTTAAACCAATGGGGCAATCCATGTAAGGGGTCACTTATGGCCCATACACACGATCCGAATATCGGACGAAAACGATCGTCCGATGATGGATCGTACGATTTTCGGATCGTGTGTACACTACTTTCGACAGCCGATCACGACCGTTCATCCGATTAAATTCGATCGGACAAGCGCGAAAATTTTTCTCGTCCGATGTCCGATCGTCCGATTTTCGTTTAGTCAGTACAGCCGTCATCCGACAATACAATACAAATACATTACAACATGTGACATCACTTCCGATCGTTTTTTTCTATCGTACGATAATTTTCGTGAGTTTAAAAACCTATTTTATTTTACTCGCGATTATTAAGCGAAAAAAGTCGTACGATCCGTCGGCCAATATTCGGATCGTGTGTATGGGCCATAAGATGGGACTTACTTGATGTAAGGGGCACTCTGGGACAATCCATGTAAGGGGCTCTGTGATGGGGATGGGATACCTGATGTAAGGGATTACCTGATTTGGAAAAATCGATGTAAGAGAGCATTGTGATTGGGAAAACCAAATGCACTCTGATTCGGGCAACTGATGTAAGGGGGCACTCTGATTCGGACAACTGATGTAAGGGGGCTCTCTGATGGGGACACATAATGTAAGGGGGCATTCTGATGGGGTAACTGATCATATGTAAGGGGGAAATCTTATGGGAACAGTTGATGTGAGGGGGGACATTGCTGGGGACATCTGATTTAAGGGGGCACTCTGATGGGGCCACTGATGCAAGGGGGGATTCTGATGAGAACCCTGATGTTAGGGAGCACTCTGATGGGGACCTTGATGTAAAGGGGCACAGGTTCTGTTTAATCACCCTAATCTAGAGACAGCCTAATACAGTGATGGCAAACCTCGGCACCCCAGATGTTTTGGAACTACATTTCCCATGATGCTCAGGCACTCTGGAGTGTAGTTGAGCATCATGGGAAATGTAGTTCCAAAACATCTGAGGTGCCAAGGTTCGCCATCACTGGCCCAATACATACTAGTGTTAACCAGGTTGTGACACTGTGTGACAGACTGTCAGTGACTCACACTCAGTTTTAACATTGTGCCCCCTGACTTTTCTTTACTGCACCCCCAGATCAGATCTGGTTAGTTTTAGCCCTGGCAACTGTCTCCTTGCTAGCTGTATTGTCGTACAGCTGTGGAGGGAGGAGGAACACCAGGTCCAACCTCACAGCTAGCCTTATGCCGGTCATTGATCGAAATTTGTCTGGTTCAGCAGGGATCAGACAAATTTTGATTCAATGTAAGGGCACTGTGATTGTACAGAAGCCCATCTACTAGTTGATTTCTGTACAACCGCCCTTTAATTTTTTCCACGCTCGATCAGTGCTGCAAGCTATAGCCTGCAATGCTGATTAGTGTATACTTACAGCAGGGAAGTTTGCCCGCTGTCAGAATGCAAAAACATTGCGGGAAGGACTCCCGAAACACATCAAATGTGTGGATGGGGTAATTGGGTCAGTTTTTTTTTTTCGTTCAACCCACTATTAATGATGGGCAGGAGAGCATTCAGCACCTGGTGCAGCTATGCATGGTAGCCAATCAGCTTCTAACTTCAGCTTGTTCGAATTAAGCTTTGAGAACCTGGAAGTTGATTGGTGTCTATGAAGAGCTGCGCCAGATATTGCACCATGTGGTTTTAGTAACTAATCCCATGTGATTTGTTCACAAGGTAGCCATAGCATAGGCCAGGGATGGCGAACTTCGGCACCCCAGATGTTTTGGAACTACATTTCCCATGATGCTCATGCATTCTGCGGTGTAGTTGAGCATCATGGGAAATTTAGTTCCAAAACATCTGGGGTGCCAAGGTTCGCCATCACTGGCATAGGCATTTATAAGACTAGACAAGGTGCATGTTGCATGTGTTTGCTCATTATAATTGAATAAATGTAAAACCACGCAGCTATGCAAGGAGATTGGGCGCAGCTTCCTTTAACAGGAGCAGTTGTAGGTTTTATAAAATCATTGTATGGTCTTGTAATGCGGGCATTTAACATATTAGATGTGAAAAGCGTGAATGGCTCTTAAAATGTTAATCTACAGAGAAAAAATTGCCACTAACATTGCCACGCGCCAAGCTCCTATCCGGCAGAACCTCACTAGGTGCAAAAGTCTGCCACCTTGTGGCTATTTTCAGTAATGTTAATCAGTCAGTGTTTGGCTTTTAAAGTGACACTAAATGTAAATGATATCTTTATTTCCCCCAAAAAAAGTATCTATTCATATCCACTACTTTTTGAACCTGTATTATATTTGTAATGAAATCATGTTTGTTGTGGTCATGTACACTGCTCTATGCACACTACACATTCTATAATCCATAAGCCATCTTGGGAGTGAGCAAGGGAGGGTGGCTACGTTTCCTACATACAGTGCAACCATGGAGAACTAGCGTAGCCACCCACTAACAGGAAGTCAGATCACAGCAGCACAAAAAGGAATTTGGAGATTTGGAGCAGCTAACTTTTTAAGTTAGGTATACTGACTTGAATATTTGTTTTTTTGAAGCAGAGTTTAGTGTCGATTTAATGTACTCAGTTTTGTTTGGAATATGGATCCACTTATAATGCATAGAGGTTACATGATTTACACTATATGGTTGGAGTTTTGTATACACCTACTGGCTGGATCATGGATGAGTGGATACCCTCTCAGATATCTGGGGGCTTCAGTGCAGGGTGACGGCTACAACGCGGGTCTGAATATCCAAGCCGCCGTGTTTTGACGGCCGCCCCTCTGGGCGTTCCCAGCGCGCGCTCCAGAGCATGCTGCGGGGAAGCTCTGTGTTGGCCAATCACAGATCGCGGCGAACGGCCAATCAGAGTGGCCGTTTGCGAAGCGATCTGTGCGGCGAATGAGAGATGATCTCACAGATCATCTCTCATTGCCGTTTTATACAGGGACAGCATCCTGTCTCTGGAGAGGAGGAGACCGATCTGTGTTCCTTGTACATAGGGACACAGATCGGTCACCCCCCCCAGTCACCCCCCCATTCCCCCACAGTTAGAACACACCTAGGATACACATTTAACCCCTTCCTCACCCCCTAGTGTTAACCCCTTCAATGCCAGTCACATTTATACAGTAATTAGTGCATATGTTATAGCATTGATCGCAGTATAAATGTGAATGGAGCCAAAAATGTGTCAAAAGTGTCCGATGTGTCCGCCATAACGTCGCAGTACCAATAAAAATCGCAGATCGCGCCATTACTAGTAAAAAAAGAAATAATAAAAAATAATAATTCTGTCCCCTATTTTGTAAGCGCTTTAACTTTTGCGCAAACCAGTCGCTTATTGCGATTTTTTTTTTTTTTTTTACCAAAAATATGTAGAAGAATACGTATTGCCCTAAACTGAGAAAAAATATATATTTTTTTTTTAATTGGGATATTTATTATAGCAACAAGTAAAAAATATTGTATTTTTTTTCAAAATTGTCGCACTTTTTTGTTTATAGCGCAAAAAATAAAAACCGCAGAGGTGATCAAATACCACCAAAAGAAAGCTCTACTTGTGGGGAAAAAAGGACGTCAATTTTATTTGGGAGCCACGTCGCACGACTGCGCAATTGTCAATTAAAGCGACGCAGTGCCGGAAGCTGGAAATTTCACCTGGGCAGGAGGGGGGTATATGTGCCCAGTAAGCAAGTGGTTAACTACAATATGGGAATGGGGAGCCTACCTGAGCACCCCTCTAGATCTGGCACTGTTGGTTGCTATGACAGAGGGCACTTTTCTCCATCTCATTTGACTCGTGTCTCATAAGGAATGCTTGTCAGCTAAAATGTTCCAGGCAAGTGGGCAAGTGCTTGGAGATGGAGAAAAGTGTCATTGGCAGCAGCATTTTCTTCAGTAGGTGCTAGTGCTCCATTTTTTGGTGAGGGGTGACATACGAACCACCTGCCACCCCCCCCCGTTTGGTTAGACAGTTGGTGGGTTTGTCAGTCAAACCCCTCCTGTTGCTCGCCCATCCACCCAACAGCCCCACACTTACCCCATCTATTTTGCGGGCAGTTTCAGCGGCTTTCCCCTGCGTCTTCTCCTTGGTGGTTTCCCCCTGACTCTGCTCCTCCTCAGCCACTTCCTCATTGGTAGCCAATACGATCGCTTCTCCTCTCAGCCAATTGTGTCTTAAGACCCTCTTCCTGGTTGTCCAGGAGGAGAAGCAGGAAGACAATAGCGAATATTAAAGCGGATGGTTCACAAAAAAAAAAATATTAAAAGCCAGCAGCAACAAATACTGCAGCTGCTGACTTTTAATATTAGGACACTTACCTGTCCTGGAGTCCAGCGGCGTCCGCAGCAGAGGACGAGCGATCGCTCGTCTCCCTGCTGCTCCCCCCTCCATCCACGGTGAGGGAACCAGGAAGTGAAGCGCTCCGGCTTCACTGCCCGGTTCCCTACGGCGCATGCGCGAGTCGCGCTGCGCCCGGAGATTGGCTCCCGCTGTGTGCTGGGAGCCGAGAGTTCCCAGCACACAACGGGAAAAGCCCGTCTTTTGCCCGAGACTGCGGGCCGGAAGTGGGTGCAGATACCTGTCTTCAGACAGGTATCTGCACCCCCCTCCCCCCTGAAAGGTGTCAAATGTGACGCCGGAGGGGGGGAGGGTTCCGATCAGCGGATCTTCACTTTAGGGTGGAGATCCGCTTTAAAGGATCACTAAAGGAATTATTTTTTTTAGCTAAATAGCTTCCTTTACCTTAATGCAATGCTGTTTTTATGTTCTCATTGTTCGTTTTTGCTTTGAAGTAGCTGTAATACTTCTCTGATCTCCACATTTCCTGCTTGTCTGGCTCCTTATGAAAAATCTCATGGCAGCTTTTCACTGTGGTCCAAGCTGTGTCTCTAAAACTCCTCAGACCCAATCAGATTCATTTTAAAAACAAAACACTGCCCTGGGATTCAATTTAAAAACAAAACACTGCCCTGGATTTGTTTGTTTTTGTTCTGTCTCTCTCTCTACCTTACATAAACACAAAGGCCCAGATTCAGAGAGAATTGGATTCTCGTAGAGTATCAGAAATTCACTACGCCGCCGTTTTTTACCTGGCTCTACGTGGAATCCAGGTAGATTTTGTCCAGTAAACGACGGCGGCGTAGTGTATTTCTCCTGTCGCAATCCATCTACACGAGTAGGGGGTGTGAAGGATTTAAAATAGGCGCGTTCCCGCGGCGATCGAACTGCGCATGCTCCGTTCGCAAATTTCCCGCCGTGCATTGCGCGAAATCACGTCGTTACGTCATTCGTTGTTTGAGTAGCGTCGTTTACGGACATTTCTATTCCCGAACGAGTTACGCAAAAAAAAAAAAAATTAAATTAGACGCGGGAACGACGGCCATACTTAACATGGGCTACGCACCGTTAGACCAGCAAAAATCTGGTCTAACAGTACGTAAAAAAAAACAGACGTAAGCGATTGCGAAGACCGCTCGTATCTTCGTGGATCGCCGTAAAAACACATTTGCATATCCCGACGCATCAAAACGACGCAAACTCCTCCCAGCGGCCGCAAAAATATCGCAGCGTAGATCCGAAGGCTTACGAAGACGTAAGCCTCTCGGATCGAAGCCCGAAGCCGCCGTATCATGGTTTGAGGATTCAAACTAGTGATACGGCGCGCGAAATTTGAAATTACTCCTGTCTAACACCAGTTAGACAGGCGTAATTGCTTTATGAATCTGGGCCAAAACCTTTTTAAAAACAAAAGTGAAACTAGAGGCATATTATATGATTGATTTTTATCTATTTTTAATCATTTTTAAAAGGAATCAGTTAACTTTTATGTCTCTATACCCTGTAAACAGTCATTTCAGCAAAACATTTTTTTTCCTTTAGTGATCCTTTAATTCACTATTGTGACACAACTGGGTGGGCTCAGGGCGCAGTGCAATTTTAGCAGCAAAACGGGGTTAAATTGATAAAAAAAAAAGAAGAGGTAATTATTTGTAAAATTCTTTTTATTGCCATATTAAGTTCCAATAGTGTGTATGAATTAAAATGTGAGCTCTAGTTACACAATACAAAACACATTTCATCATGAATAGTGATATTGATACAGTGGAACAAATCATTACATTACAGAATGCCAGCCACATGCATAACTTGACGCGTTTCGTCCTGTACTGTTATGGTCTTTCTCAGGGGGTTATTTACTCTAAAAAAAAAAAATTATACATTAAAAAACTCAAAATTCAAAACATTTCATATTGCACACACATCTATGTACACGACAATGGTATATTTACCGCTAAAAGCTGAAATTGGGACAAAGATCCTATAACCAGAAAATTAAAATTAATTGAATACAGTTGAACCTCGGATTACGAGTATAATCCGTTTCAGGAGTATGTTATATGAAAGAGCTTTCGCGCTACTGGTGAGTAAAAAAACGTAATCAAAAATAAATGAAGAAGTGTTCTAAAGCAGCAGTATCTAATAGTGTTCACTGTACACAATAACAGGAATAAGTAAAAATGGTGATAAGCGCTTATCACCATTTTTACTCATTCCAGGAGAATGCTCGTAATCCAAAGTACTTGCGTATCAAAAGCAAGTTTTCCCATTGAAGTCAATGTAAACGAAAATAATTAGTTCCGCATTGACTTCGATGGGATTCAATACCGAAAAGGCCAGAGGACACTCCTGCTCGTTTCTGCTCCCCGTACCTCAGGCCAAATGAGGTACTGCAGGCCAATGTTTGGCTTTTCTCAGCTGCTGCGCCCCCGTATGTCAGGCCAAATGAGGTACTGCAGGCCAATGTTTGGCTTTTCTTGGCTTCATGCGACCCCTTACCTCAGGCCAAATGAGGTACTGCAGGCCTATTTTCGGCTCTGCTCGGCTTCTGCGCCCCAGTACCTCAGGCCAAATGAGGTACTGCAGGCCTATTTAGCTTGAATTCTGCTCGTCTTGCTAGTCAACACTCGCAAACAGAGTCAGATTTTTTTTTTTTAAAGTTGCTCGCAAATCAAAACGCTCTCATACCAAGTTACTCTTAAACCAAAGTTCCACTGTAGTCCTGATGGATCCATGGTCAATCCTCAGCCTCCCAAGATTGGAATCCAGGTTGTTTCATGATAATGTGATTTATTTTGGACATTTTGATTCCTGTGCGCTCCTACACCTCGCTTTACCAAACCAATTTTCAGAGGTTCCGTACTCTTGGGTTCTTTCTTATCTTGAGCAGACATTATTGATATTGATATGACCACTAAACATATAAAAAAACAAAAACTCAGCCAGGCATCAATAAAATAACATTGTCTCCGATCTAGCGCCACCAAAAAATACCCAACGTCCTCTTCAGAGACCTGTGGTGGCGACTCACAAGGGAAGAGAAGGCAGAGCTAGGAGATTACATTTCCAGAATTCCTGGATATATTGTATTAAGAGTTCACTTATCCTTCAGATGGAACATTTTTCATTTTTTGCATGTTCCTTTAAAAAGAGACCTCAGCATACTCCGCGGGAGAGCGGGATTTGTTTTTTCTTTGCAGCTTTGGCAGTTTGCATGTTTTCTTTTTGCTCTATTATCTCTGCTCCTTGGAATGTTGTTTGTGGAGTCTCACAATGTCAATAAACCTACAAGTCTAAAACTATTTATAAATGAGAACATTGTATGTCTGAACACTCAGAAGGTGTCCAAGGTCTTCTGGTTTCTGTGCAGTGACTGAGAACTACAAATGCCAGCAAGCTTTGATTATCAAATCTGCAATTATAATTGTCACTGTTTTAACCACTTGACCTCCAGAAGGTTTTATCCCCTTCAAGACCAGAGTATTTTTTGCTCTGTAGCACTGTGCTACTAACTGGCATTTGTGCGGTCATGCAACATTGTATGCAAATAGATTTTATATAAAGAAAGAAAATCACAAAAATAGAGCTTTTTTTTGGTGGTATTTAATCATCTAAATAAAAAAATGACAAATACACTATATAATAACATTAAAAATACAACAGAAAACCATAAACAGCGCTATGGTGAGATAGATCCCAGAAAGAGATATCACCTCTACACTTAAGATATCAATGATAGAGTGTATCAATGAAAGAGGGAGTCCGTTGAGAGAGTTTTAAAAATAGACAGCAAGCACCTACCCATATCTTCAATCACCTCGATAGATCCCCCTCTGGGGTAGATAGAAAACCCAAAGGGTAGATGTAGATATCCACAGAACGATAGCTCTTCATAGAAGGGATCAGTCACCTTCTGTCTCCAACCGGGTTCACTCAGTGTACGATTGTGCAAAGGTATTTAATCAACTGGGTTTTATTTCTGAATAGATAGTGTAACTCACCACCGCTTACGCTTCCATAAACGACAAGCTTTCTGACACACTCCGACAATATTGCATACAATCCAATCCATATCCATTCCCATAAACAAGACGAGACTATTCTGCTAAAGATATGACATTTATTGGTATTTTCTCAGCTTCTTATACAGTTTCAGTAAGCAAATAACCCAAATTAGTCTCCACCCCCCTTCACACCATGGGGGGCTTCAATCACACTCTAAAGGGCAAGGTAATAACAATAGACTTGTCGGCAGTCTTCAATAGTGTTCATTAACCTTGAATAATACAAACATCTAGTTGATAAGTTATCTAGACAGTTTATCCACAATGGCAGGCTTGTGAGAGTGGGTGCTCCACACCTTCAACAAAGTCTTTAATGAAGAACACCTTAAGATATTTCTAGCCTATTATACAAAGGTATGACTCACTGTCTGGTTGACCTGGTCAGTCACAGAACTCCTTGCGATATCATCTAAAATGAAGTATTAATAATGTCCCATCTGTAATATATGAATTATGATTCTTTGTCACCCTATGGCCCTAGTGGACATAAGGTGACCCTAGACATAGGAATTCTCAGTGTCAGGTGCATTCCGTTACATCTCTCCCCTTTCGGTGGGAGACGGACACAGGTGGGAACCAAACGGTTTGACTCCGAGTCCGTCAGTAGTTCCAGTCCTCCAATGTGGTATCATAGTACCCCAAATAAATGGCTCCAAACTGACATTACTCACCCCGCCAACCTCTGCCTCTCTCAAAACACGCCTGCCGCTGGGGAGAAGGCGGGTGGCTGGGCTCATCCATCATGCTGTTAGGGGTCTTTGCCAACTGCCCCCCCTTCCTGGGGTATACCAGGGGCTGAAGTCCAATCCACTGGTGCTTGGTGAAAACCCCCCAAGCTTGCAAAGCAAAGCTGACATCCCCTGTCCCAGTCCTGTACCATTTTTTTTGCCAGTGGAGACTGAAGTCCCATCCACTACCTCAGGAACCCCCTCTTCTGAGTGAGGAGCAGAGGCCTGGGGCCCTGCTCTGTTGCCACCTTCCGCTGGGTTGCTGTGAGTGGAACCACAGTCCCATCCACTACCACAGGGTCCCACTCTTCTGCTAGTTGGAAGCAGGGCCTGGGGCCCCTTCTGTTGCCAGTGATTCAGCGGGGGTAAAAGCTTACCACCTCAGCTTTTGGAGAGAGGGGCCAACCGCCCCGGCTCTCTGGATCCACACCATCCGCTTCGGCTTTAGGGATGGCAATCTCCATTTTTTCCACTGCCGATTCTCAGCCAGGAGTTCACAGTTGTCATCTGAACTTCCCTTATAGTCAGGCAATGGGAGCCCCACCCTGTCTGAGCCGAGTCTAGCAGCTTCTGTAGGCGACCTCAGCTCCCATTTGAATGGCTAGAAATTCTAAATCTTCCTGTGACCAGGGCCTCCCGAAATAATTTTTTCTCTCTGTGCTCCAATGTCCTCCAGCGCCACTCCCGATCATCCCCGAGTCTGGATCACTACACCTCCAATACAATAATCCCAGGCCATCATAGTCATGGTCTTCTGTGGGGCTGTCATCTGCTGGCCACGGGCACCTTGGGCCATACCCTGGAGGGCCTGTAGCTTTCCCAGCTTCTCTGCCCGGATCAGCCTCTCTCAGCTGTCCACTCCTGCTTCGGTTGTTTCCCCAGCATTCGTAGAGCGGCCAGTACCTGCATAGGGAGGGCAGGACCTCCTTGGTTATGCCCCCGGTAACGCTCTCAGAGTGCACCGAATCCATCCTACCATCCCAACAGGACCTCCTCTGATACTGGTCCTCTATGCTGTATCCTCTCTTGTAACCTTCTTTGGAATTCCTCTTCTAACTGGTATCTGCACCTCTCCTCTCCCTTTAGCTGGTGCTGCTGTGACTTCAGGCTATAGCACTTCTTCTCTGCAAGGTGGCATTCAGAGCTGCAATAACTCGGTCCCTGATGTGGAGGGTGATGGCTCTTAGGTTAACATCCTCAAAACTTTCTTCCTCGGTTGTGAGGCGGGCCTTTTATCTATCCATTTCGACCAGTTCTGGATAATGTCCTATTTCTTACGGTTGCTGGCCGGTCTGCCCCGGCTCTCCAGAGTATGAGGGAAGAGAGCTTATCCGTTCAACACCGTTATTGTCATGGCCCTTCTAGCCCTTCTGAGATGGAATCACCCACTTCCACCAAACATAACGGTCACCACCGAATTCCATCCAACCACGACAAGCTTATCTGACAACTGCGACAATCTTGAAAGATCCATATTTCCCATCAAGACGAGACTCAAGCTCTGCACTTGCTTCAAAGATTAGACATATTGGTATTTTCTCAGCTTTTATACAGTTTCAGTACAGGGATAGAGGGTTAGGGCCAGGACAATGTAGTCCCACCCCCCTTACACCATGGTAGTTGCAAGTTCAATTGGCAGACTCTGAGATGTCAACAGGAGGACAGCCATGCAGGGAAAGGCATCCGGCAAGACACCACATCTGCATGTGTAGGAATGCTGTCTCCTATGGCAACAGTTTTAACAGTTTCTAACACAGAATGTAACAGTTCTTTCACTTCCACTACAATCACTCCTTGTAGTTCTTCAGCCCACTGAGCTCCCAGTCTCTCCCTCTCACTAAACTAGATGATTCACTGTCCTTTGAGATCCTTCAATCTTCATGGTAGTATCTTCCACCTCTCTGCTGGTTCCCTAGATTGGGGGGGTGCGGCGGATCGGAGTTTATGAGCTGGGGGGGCGGAATCGCGGGACTCCAGCACCGATCGCGGGATTTACCGTGGATCTCGGTAATCGTGGGGGGCACAGAATCGCGGAACTCCAGCACTGACCGCAGGATTTACCACGAATCGTAGGATTGTCCTGCGAAATCCGAGACGGTAGGGAGGTATGCTCCAGATGCCTCTCAAGATTCACCACCGCTAACCAGCTCGGTCCCTGGCTTGACACACAAGGCTGCTCTGCAAGCGTCACCTCCGCTGGCTAGGTCCCTGGCTTAATATCCACTGAAATTTCCAGATTCTTCACCGTCCCCACATGGTGAGAATACTGCTCCGGTACTTGCTTCAGTTACTCACTGTGGTCCCTGGTTAATAAGGCGAATAATCCTTTACTGGCGGCAGCTTCTCCTCTACCTCCGACCACGACAGGTTCTCTGGCCAGCAGAACCGTCACTTCTGGTTGGACCAACGGCGGACTAAGCATGGGGCGGAGGGGGCGGGCCGCACCGGGTGCCACACACTGGGGGGGTGTCAGGCCGACGCCCCCTCCTCCGCGACTGAGGCATGGCGCGGCCGCGGTGACAGCATGATTAATGGCAAGGCATTGCAGACTAGGTAAAACATCAGGGGGGGGGGGGGTCTGCGAGCCGTACCCGAGTGTTACCCACCGCCCGGGACCCGCCGCAATGATCCCCTTCTTCGTGGCAGCGCAGCGTCATGCCCGCGGCTCTGATACTGTCGGCTGTGACTGTCTGTCTGACAGTCACACAGCCGAGTGTGAAGCTGCGGCCGCCTCCCCCCTCCTCCTCAGTACAAGTGCTCTGCTCTGTGAGGCGCGCTGAGTCTGAAGGTAAGGGGTGTCACAGTCACTCTGCAGTCTGCACTATTGTAAGGGGGGGTGTTCTGTATATGAGGGGTGTACTGTATCATGAGGAGGGGGTTCTATATTGTGGGGGGGGGGGGGTGTTCTGTATGGGGGGTTCTGTATTGTGGGGCGGGGGTGTTAGTATAGGGGGGTTCTGTATGGGGGGGTTCTGTATTGTGGGGGGGGGTTGTTAGTATAGGGGGTGTTCTGTATATGAGGGGGGTTCTGTATTGTGGGGGGGTGTTCTGTATAGGGGGGTGTTCTGTATATGAGGGGGGTCTGTATTGTGGGGGGGGGGGGTCGGGTTCTGTATATAAAGGGGGGGTTCTGTATTGTGTGGGGGTGTTCTGTATAGGGGGGTACTGTATAAGGGGGGTTCTGTATTGTGAGAGGGGGTTCTGTATTGTGGGGGGAGTGTTCTTTATAGGGGGGTACTGTATATGAGGGGAGGTTCTGTATAGGGGGGTTCTGTATATGGGGGGGTTCTGTATTCACCACCGTAGGGTAGGGGGGGGTGGTATCTGTATAGGGGGGGTTCTGTATTGTGGGGGGTTCTGTATTGTACACACAGGGGGGTGTTCTGTACTGTATTGTAGGGGGGTCTGAACTGGCTAGGGGGGTTCTGTATTGTAGTGGGGTGTTCTGTATTATAGGGGGCAGTATCTGTATGGGGGGTTCTGTATTGTAGGGGGGGGGGGTCTGCACTGTCCAGAGGTGCAGTCTAATGTAAAGAGATATAGAGGTGCTGTGTAATGTAAAGGGGTCCAGAGGTGCAGGTTGCTGTGTAATGTAAAGGGGCCTAGAAGTGCAGGGGGCTTTGTAATGTAAAGGGGGCCAGAGGTGCAGGGTGCTGTGTAATGTAAAGGGGCCCAGAGGTGCAGGGTGCTGTGTAATGTAAAGGGGCCCAGAGGTGCAGGGTGCTGTGTAATGTAATGGGGTCCAGAGGTGCAGTTGTGGAGAGGGGTACACAGTAGTGACATAGTGATATTGAAGGATGCAGGGGACGCAGTGGGGTGCTTTTACATTTTACCGTGGGGGGGGGGGGTGCCAGATATAGGATCCGCCCCGGGTGCCAAATGCTCTAGGTACGCCTCTGGGTTGGACTGCAAGCCGTAATCCCAACCCTGTGCTGCTCTCTCTATCTTCTGGACCCAACACACATCCACCCAGCCAGTCATCCAGGTGACACAGAACCCTAATCACCTGACTCCACCCAAATATATAGGTTCTCCCAGCAGGCCAAAGGATCCAAGAAAACCGCTGCCCATTGGCTGGGATACCCCATATACTCATAACCTGACTTTACATTGCCCTTCTTGTATCCAATGCCACCACGAACCCAGCCACCTAGCGGCAAAAGAGAGAAGTGCAGCAATTACAGACTTTATGCCACGTACACATGGCTGGAATTTACGAACAACAATTGTGTGACCGTGTGTATGCAAGACAAGTTTGAGCCAACATCCATCGGAAATGTATCCACGGTTTTGTTGACGGAATGTCCTATGATGGTTTGTACGCGGCATTAGAGTGAAATCAATTGATCCCTAACAATAGGCTAAGGTAGCTAGCTATACATGCAGGTAAATTTAGGAGCAGCCCTGCCTAAACACCAGGGTGCTACATACAGCATACAGTGCATCCGGTAAGTATTCACAACTTTTTGTGTTACAGCCTTATTCCAAAATGGATTAAATTCATTATTTGTTGAAGCACCTTTGGCACCAATTGCAGCCATCAAGTCTTTTTGAGTATGAGGCCAAAAGCTTTTTTTGTCAGTTTCTCCCATTCCTCTTTGCAGGACCTCTCAAGCACCATCAGGTTGAGCACAGCCATTTTTAGATCTCTCCAGAGATTGACATTCCCAGAGTTGTCCGGTAGCCACTCCTTTGTTATCTTTGGATGTGTGCTTAGGGTTGTTGTCCTATTGGAAGATGAACCTTCACCCCAGTCTGAGGTCCAGAGCGCTCTGGATGTGTAGCCAAAGGGGTGCTACTAAAGTTATTATTAAGGAATGGTTTACTGGTTCATGTATGGGTGTGGCTCCCCCTAGTGCATGTTTGACTCTATCAGGGTTTTTTCCCCCCCTTATTGAGATTGAACAGTGCAATGCCCTGTGGGACATGTAGTCTGGATGAAGGAGTGACACTGTTTGCCAGGCCAGTTCTGAACCACAGGACGCACAATGCAAAGCGCACAGCACAGCCTGCTTGGAGGAGAACTAAAAAGGTCGGGTGCGGCCTGTTTTCAGCCTCTTCTGGACGCCATTCTGAACCTTCCAGCAAGGAGGTCTGTGTGACAGGGAGGGAGAATCTGTGGCCTACACACCGGAGAGCCGTATAGCCAGCCTCAGAGGGACCTCAGAGGACAGCACTGCTATTCCACCAAGCGGACTAATGCTCCAGAGCTTCTGGGAACCCCTGCACTTTAATAGCTTTGTGATTTAAAAAATATAAAGAATACACCCCATAGATTCAAATAAAGTGGATGTAAACCCACTCTCATCCTTTCTAATCTACTGCCATAGTGCTGATCTATAAGGATATAGATGCCTTCCTGCATGTATCCTTACCTGTCAAATGTCTCCCCTCTGTCTGTTATGAGACTTGAAAAACTGCAGATTCTGTGGGTGGATCTGTTGTCTGGAGCCCTGTGGGTGGAGTAGTGATGTCAGTAGACTCCCCGCCCTCCTCTACACTCCCCTTGTTAAAGAGGAGTTCCACCCAAATTTGGAACTTCCTCTTATCCCACTCCTTACCCCCATACATGCCACATTTGGCATGTAATTTTTTTGGGGGGGGAGTGGGGGCTTCAGTAGGAGTGGGACTTCCTGTCCCACTTCCTGCTTCCGCCGAGGGGCTGGTTAGGCGATTAAGCTTAATCGCCTACACCAGCCCCTCCCTGTAGGCGATCACATGGGACACTGACAGATCTCATGCGATCGCCTCTCCAATCAGAGGCGAGCCGCGCCGCGCGCGCATGCGCAGTGCGGCTCGCGCATGCGCAGTGGGTGCCCGGCCGTGAAGCCGAAGGCTGTCACGGCTGGGTGCCCACAGTCAGGATGGAGACGCCGGCCGGGGAGGGGGGAGAGGAGCGGAGCCCCGGTCGGCGCGTCGCTGGAACGTAGGAGCAGGTAAGTGAGTGTTTATTAAAAGCCAGCAGCTACACTTTTTGTAGCTGCTGACTTTTAATAAACACATTTTTGGGCTGGAACACCCCTTTAAAATGCTTTTTTTCCTATGTATTCTTTACACTAAATTCTGCTATGATAACTAACATCCAGTCAAAATACAGAAAAGTAACCACATGACTTCAGAAAAGGAGTGGGGGTGGGAATTAAAAAATAATGCCAGTCTCCAGGCTAGTGCATGAGATATGTAAATAACCTGTTACTCACAGCAAGGGGGCGGAACGGACTAAGGTTTTTCTCTGTAAGTCCGTTTTATTTCACTGAACAATAAAAGAGGATTGCTCAGAGCTGGATTAACTTGGTGTGGCAAGACTGGGCACAGATGATAGGAAATCTTATACTGTACATTGTGACATCAAAAAAAAAAAAAAAAAAATCATTTGGGTTTACATCCACTTTAAGGATACACATGCTTCATATATTTACACCATATTTGTTTTGCCTGGAGGCCAGATTTAACCACTTTAGCCCCGGACCATATTGCTGCCCAACGACCAGAGCACTTCGGCACTGCGTCGCTTTAACTGACAATTGCGCGGTCATGCGACGTGGCTCCCAAACAAAATTGGCGTCCTTTTTTTCCCCAAAAACCTTTTGGTGGTATTTGATCTCTCTGCGGTTTTTATTTTTTGCGCTATAAACAAAAATAGGCACTATTTTGAAAAAAATGCAATATTTTTTACATTTTGTATAATAAATATCCCCAAAAAGATATAGAAAAACATTTTTTTTCCTCACTTTAGGCCGATACGTATTCTTCTAATATTTTTCAAAAAAAAATGGCAATGCGTTTATTGATTGGTTAGCGCAAAATTTATAGCGTTTACAAAAAAGGGGGTAGTTTTATGGCATATTAATATTTTTTTTTTACCAGTAATGGCCTGACAGTGATATTATGGCGGACACATAATGACACATTTTTGGGAATCTAAATCATGCATAAAAATGTGTATTACATAAAAATGCCAGAGTGAAGGGGTTAACCTAGGGGGCAGGGAAGGGGTATGTGTTCCTATGGCACATTGGGGGGTGGACTCTGAAATCACTGCCGTTCATACATTGGAACAGAAAATGCGTTTCCCCCGCTGACAGGAACGAAAGCTAGGCACACGCCCCGCTCTGTACAGGAGTGTGCCCGGCGGCACGTGCCCGCCGGGCACCGCGCGGGATCGCGGACCGCGGGCCGCCGGCGGCGCGCAGCTAGTGGCCGTCGATCCAGCGGGCCTCGCGCAAGTGCCGAGCCGCCGTAGCGGCGGCTGGTCGGCACAGATATTGAACTCAAATTTTTAAAAACCTCTGAAAGGCAGGGTCTGTATAAAACAAGAAAGACTAAATCATGGGCAGCCAGACCTCATATATGAAACTCTGATGGAAGGCACACGCACAGGAGTGCCCAGGACCAGCTCAGCAGAGACAGATGAAGAAAGACTGGGTGATACCCAGGATCGTATATTGTGGCAAAAACCTGCAGAGTTCATAATATAATATTTATAATATTTTTTCGTTTTTATACCACTTTAAGAATAATTTCCTTTTCCAGGTACATTGCACAGCCTGCCTCTTATATAACTTTCTTTTATTTGTAATACTTATTTCATTTAATAGTAAGAGTGGAATTTTATTCTTAGCATGAGCTGCTTTTGCTTTGGATTGTGGCCCCACTACCGTCACCTGCGGAGGAAGCAGTATGGAGCACGGCTGCCCTCTGTCTGTCCATAGGGAAAGGTCTTCATACAAAGGCTTGAAAACAAAACCCAGCAGGAGAGCCGCTGACATCATGTAGCAGACAATACACAGAGCACCCGGCAGTCTGCTACTGAGATTTATTTCCTGAGCCCTCTACACCCCTCTACACCCCCCTCTTATTCTATCACTCCTTTATTTCTTTATCCATCTCTAACTCTTCGATCACTCCTTTATTTCTTTCTCTAACTTTTCTATCACTCCTTCATTTATTTCTCTATCTCTAATGCCCTGTACACACGATTGGTCCATCAGATGAGAACGGTCTGAAGGACCGTTGTCATCGGTTAACCAATGAAGCTGACTGATGGTCCATCGCGCCTACACACCATCGGTTAAAAAAACGATTGTGTCACAATGCGGTGACGTAAAACACAACGATGTGCTGAAAAAAATGAAGTTCAATGCTTCCAAGCATGCGTCGACTTGATTCTGATAATGCGTGGATTTTTAACCGATAGTCGTGTCTACTAACGATCGGTTTTGTACTATTGGTTAGGAATCCATTGGTTAAATTTAAAACAATTTTTTTCTTGTGAAAAAAAAAATATAAAACAAGTTGGCTTTTTTTTTAACCGATGGTTAAAAAAACGATGGCGCCCACACACTATCAGTTTTGAACGTTGAAAGCGGTCCATCAGACCATTCTCATCGGTTTAACCGATCCTGTGTACGCGGCATTACTCTTCTATCACTCCTTTAATTCTTTCTCTATCTCTAAATAGATAGAGAAGACATATGTCTCCTGGGCTGTTTTGGTCTGATGGTTGTACACACGATCAAACCAAAATCCCTGCGGACAGACAGCGCGGTGACGTGGCGGTGACGTTGACGCTGCCACGTCACCAAACCAGGAAGTCAAATACTTCCACGCATGCGTCGAATCCATTCGACGCTTGGGGGAGATTTCGGTCCGCTGGTTAGGAGTACTAACCAGCGAACATATCCGACAGACCGCTTTCCAGCAGACAAGTTTTAAAGCATGCTTTAAAACTTTTGTCTGCTGGAAACCTGTCTGCTAGCCCGTGTCCGCTGGAACTGGTCTGCGGACCAGTTTCAGCAGATATGTTTGATCGTTTGTACGCGGCCTTACTCTTCTATCACTTCTTTATTTCTTTCTCTATCTCTTCTATCACTCCTCTATTTATTTCTCTTTCTCTAACTCTTCTATCACTTCTTTATTTCTTTCTCTATCTTTAACTCTTCTATCACTCCTCTATTTATTTCTTATTCTCTATCTTTACTCTTCTATCACTCCTTTATTTCTTTCTCTATCTTTAACTCTTCTATCACTCCTCTATTTATTTATTTCTCTATCTCGAAGGCCGCGTACACACAGGACATATCCGATGAAAACGGTCCGCGGATCATTCCTCGATATGTCCGGTCGGGAGTTTGATCCGATCGTGTACAACCATCGGATCAAATTCCCCGCCGCCGACGGCGCGGTGACGCGGCGGTGACTTGACGACGCCGCGTCACCGCCACATCACCGCACCAGAGTAAAACACTTCCGCGCATGCGCCGAATCCATTGCGGCGGCGCGGCGGCGGTGGGGGAGACATGTCTGCTGGTAAGTGTACTAACCAGCAGACATGTGGGCGGACACATTCCCACCGGATAGATTTCAAAGCTGCTTTGAAATTGTCGGGTGGAGAAATCGTCCGCTAGCCCAAAACGAGCGGAGATGTCTGCTGAAACGTCCATCGGACCGTTTTCACGGACATATCCCCTCGTGTGTACGCGGCCTCAGGCCTCGTAAACGGCCTTTTTCCTCGACAGAATCCAATAAGGAACTTGGTGGCAGAGCTTTTTTGCCGAGAAAAACTGACGTGGAACTCAACGAGAAAAAAAGAGAACAAGTTCTCTTTTTCCTCGTCGGGAGTCTCAATTTCCTCGTCGTGTTTCTCGTCTGGCTGGTTTTCGTGTGTATGCTTAGAAACCCGTGTATGCTCAGAATAAAGTATGAGACGGGAGCGCACCTTCGGTAAAAGTAGCGTTTGTAATGGATCTCACATTTGTCACGCTGTAACAGACTGAAAAGTAAAAATGTCTCTTACCAAACTTTTACCTAACACGCAGTAACATGAATATGTAAAAGAGCCCCAGGGGGCACCAGTGGAATCGAACTTCCCCTGTGTCTATGTGTTGTACGCACCGCGTTTTGAAAGGAGATTTGGTCTTGAAGTGTGTACACAAAGACAGCTTGTCAAGTTTCTCGACAATCCTAACAAGGAACTCGTCGAGGAAAACGATGTGTCTTTTACAACGAGTTCCTCTGTCGTGTGTACGAGGCCTAACTCTTCTATCACTCCTTTATTTCTTTCTCTATCTTTAACTCTTCTATCACTGCTTTATTTCTTTCTCTAACTCTTCTATCACTCCTCTATTTATTTCTCTATCTCTGGGGCCGCATACACATGAACGAGAAACTCGTCGGGCTAAACTCATCGTTCCGCCCGTCGAGGTTCCTGTTCAGCTGTCGAAAAGCTTGTCAAGCCAAATTTCCCCATAGAACAGCAATGAAATAGAGAGCATGCTCTCTTTTTGTCTGGACGAGCTTCCCGATGGGATGCTCGGGGAAAAGTTTACACACGACCGGTTTTCTCGGCATAATACGTCTCCCATCGAGGTTCTCGCTGAATTCTGCCGAGGTTGTGTGTACAGGGCCTGACTCTTCTATCACTTCTTTATTTCTCCATCTCTATCTCTTCTATCACTCCTCTATTTATTTCTCTATCACTAACTCTTCTATCACTCCTCTATTTATTTCTCTATCACATTATGGGCCAGATTCAGGTAGATGGGAGCATCTTTGCTCTGGAGTACGCTTCTCATTTGCGTTGCGCTGCAATTTTAGGAGCAAGTGCTGTCATTCACGAAGCACTTGCTCCTAAAGTGCGGCAGCGCATGCAAATGAGCCGGCGGATTCAAATTGGGCGGGTACGGGGCGTGTATATGCTAACTAAGCGCGACCCGCCGCCAACGTAAGGCATGTGATGTCAAAACATCCCCGTGCGCATGCTCCAAAATCTGTGAATGAACGTAATGACGTCAATTCCCATTCATGATTTTTACGCAAGCGACGTTTTTTTTTTTTTTTCCCGACGTGATGACGACGCCTAACCTAACATAGGATACTCCACCCCATGTAGGTAATCTATGGCCGCGTATCCCGTCCGGAAACGTCGTACGTCATTGCGTCGCGCCGGAATTCACGTGAATTGCCGATTTCCGCTCATTAACATATTTTTGGAGGCTAAATTGGCGGGAGCACCCGGCGCCATTTTTAAGTTGAATAACGTGCGATGGCGAACCAGTTACGCTGCTCGCATCGGAACTTCAACCCGGCGTTTCTTGTTTTCTGGTTACAGAAAACAATCCCGGCTAAATCCAGTTAACTGGCGGATAAGACCAGAGTTCCTGAATCTGGCCCTAATTCCATTTTGAACATACTGTCTATAGAAATGCCTCTGCTCTTTTCTCATTAAAATGTATCCAAACCCAAAAAACAATATGTATGCAACATATTGCAGCCTGATGTGGTGACTGCTTTAACTTTATTTCTTGTTTTTTCCCCCTTTTATAACTAGTCTCTTCACATGAAAAAACCCAAGAGTCCAGATAAGTCCAAATTGAAATGGTGGTGCCAGGAAAGGGTGACAGCAGAAAGCACCTCAGGTGGTCCCCAGCTCCTCACCTCAAGGCTATAGCTCGGATAGCCTGCAACAGCACCTCCCGGTGGAGGACAGTGATCCCTCGATTTTTTTTATGCAGGGCAAGCAGCAGAGGCACTCCCAAACATCAGCGGTAAAGGTAAAGCAAAAAAGAAGAAAGCGAGTGAGTGACAATAAAAGACGTCTGGTAGGCAACTAGTGTCACTCGTACATCCACTCATTAAAATTTTTATTTTTTACCCCGGGGTGATGGATGATGGTTACATCCATATTTAGCATATAAAAAGGTGCTATCTCCCACGAACAGCGGGGTGCTTCTCCCTGCAGTTCGTACTTCTAATGGCACACACAGATATCCTCTTCTAAGCTGGCCAGATGGTCACTCACAACAAGGGATCTCTCAGATGGCATACATGATAAAAGAAACAGACCATAGCGCAATCCCGCAAGGTAAAAAACACATTTAATAAAACTCCAAATAAAACTCACATTTAAAACGATGTTTTTTTCCTTTTGGTATAAAGGATTGACATAAATCAAAACAAACAGACACCCCTGTCAGGAAATGGTTTATCACACTGCGTCAGGCGTCTCTTCTATTCCATTGTTCTTTTTTACTCTGTGGCTCCACACCCCTAGGATCCCTACGCGTCTCGTCACACCTCGTGACTTCCTTAGGGGATCCCCTAATGATTGATGGGGCACTATTCCTCCCACTGACACCAATGATGGGGCACTATTTCTCCCGCTGACACCAATGATGGGCCACTATTTCTCCCACTGACACCGATGGGGAACTAATTCTCACCAGTGACAGCCTGTCCATAGAGGGCGAACGGCGCCGCCCCCCGTCCATGCCTCTGGCCCCCTGATCTACATATCAGGCCGCTGGACTATGGATTCCAATGTGAGGTGGGTGTTTTTGTTTAAGCACGTGATTAGTGCCAGAGGCTCTAATAGGTTTTAATAAAGGTGGGCTCAGGGCGCAGAGCACCGCATTTCAAGCCCACCCAGTTGTGTGACGATAGCGAATGAAGTTTCGTTATTTTTACAGTAAAGTTCCTCATTAGACCTACTTCCTGAATGGCCATATAGTCAGATGATCCTATTTGATGCCTAGCGCTTAGGTGGAGGAGAGAGGAGACACACAGCGAAGGAAGCTGCTGGAGGAGCGAACACCGGAGCCACTGCCCACACCCTACTGCACGCTGGGAGGGTGGACCATACTGGAGGACACCACAGCCTGCCACCTAGATTGGGTAGGTGCTGGCCTGGGCTGGGGTGACCTTAATGCCGCGCCGCCCAGGGGGGTCATAGTGCTGCGCCGCCAGCTGCCCGAGGGGTGGTTGTTTGCCGCCACCCCCTCCAAAAAAAAACCTACCAGCTGCCACTGTTCCAGACACTGATACCAATGATGGGACACTATTCCTCCCACAAATACCAATGATTGGGCACTATTCCTCACACTGATACCAATGATGGGGCACTATTTCTCTCACTAATACCCCATTACTAGTATTTCTCCCACTGACACCAGTAATGGGCCACTATTCCTTCCTCTGACACCAATGATGGACACTATTCCTCCCAATAATACCAATGATGGACACTATTCCTCCCAATAATACCAATGATGAGACACTATTCCTCCCAGTAATACAAATGATGGGGCACTATTCCTCCCACGGATGGGACACTATTCCTCTCACTAATACCCCATTACTGGTATTTCTCCCAATGACACCAGTTATGGGCCACTATTCCTTCCTCTGACACCAATGATGGACAGTATTCCTCCCAATAATACCATTGATGAGACACTATTCCTCCCAATAACACCAATGATGGGCACTATTCCTCCCAATAATACCAATTATGAGACACTATTCCTCCCAGTAATACAAATGATGGGGTACTACTACTCCCACGGATGGGACACTATTTCTCTCACTAATACCCCATTACTGGTATTTCTCCCAATGACGGGCACTATTCCACCCAATAATACCAATGATGAGACACTATTCCTCCCAATATTACCAATGATGGGGCACTATTCCTCCCACTAATACCAATGATGGGGCACTATTCCCACTATTCCCACTGCCCTATTATTGGTGTCAGTGGGAGAAAGGAGCCAATAGGAGTTCCAAAATGCATTACCAGGGCAACCAGCCCGCTCCAGGTGTGACGTCACATCCAGCCCTGTGTTTCACAGTGGCTTTCCTCGCTTTCTGGAACACTGGACTTGGCTTCCTCACTGACAACATTCTGTTTGCTGTCACAAGCGGCTCTTTTGGTGGACGGCTTCCATCCAACGTGGCATGGCTGCAGAAAAGCTCTTTGGGCTAGGTAGAAATGCCTATCTTTAGGCATGCCTAGCGTCTAGATTTTAAACTAGGCCACCGCAACTTTTTCAGGCAAGTGCTTTATTCATAAAGCACTTGCTTGTAAAGTTGAGGCGGCGCAGCGTAAATCACCCGGCCGAATTCAAATTCGGCGGGTAGGGGGTGTGTATCATTTAAATGAAGCGCGTCCCCGCACCGAACGAACTGCGCATGCGCCGACCATGTGATTGGTTCCCAGTGCGCATGCTCCAAATCTCGACGTCAATTCGACGTGTAAACGACGTGAACGCCACTTTAGCAAAGCCCTATTCGCAAATGTTTTACGTAAACGATGTAAAAAAAAGCGCCGGCACGCCGTCCATACTTAACATTGCCTGCGCCTTATATAGCAGGAATAACATTACGACGGTACTACGCAAACGACGTAAAAAAAATAGCGCCGGCCGTAAGTTCGGGAATCGGCGTATAGACTCATTTACATATTTTAGACGGGAACGCCACCTAGCGGCCAGCCTAAAATATGAAAATAAGATTAGACAGCGTAAGAGACTTACGCATGTCTGATCTAAGGAAAATCTATGCTAAACTGATTTTATGAATCAGTGGCATAGATTGGAGGCCTAAAACGCAAAGGTAAGTCAGCTTATCTGGAGATAAGCCGACTTATCTTCTACCTGAATCTAGCCCTTTGATTTGACATTTCTGTGAGCTTGAATTTGGCTTTTTAAGCGTAATAAACCAATTGATGCTGCACTTAGCTGGCGCCCCCCTGTGTTCCTTTTTGTAATTTCAGAGATTGGCTCCTGTCTCAGATGGAGCTGCCCACTGAAGTACAACACCCTTCCTATGGGATTTTTATGAACATTTTATGAACTACCCATTTATATAGGGGGTATAGTATAACTAATGTGGATAGTGCATTTGATTGTGCCAAAATTTTATTTGTTGTTTGTGCAAAGCTGCTATGGGGCCTGGGGTAAGAGGGGGCCACATTCATGAGAACGTTAAAATTAAAACTAAACAGTGACGCTTCCAGTATAGAAAGGATGAAGTGAGACCTTGGGATCGATCTTAGCCACAGACCCCCCTCTGGGCAGTAGGAAACACTTACTTAGCTGCCTTAGCGGTGTAAATTTATTGCCCTATGGACTTTTTCTACAGACTGAAATGAACCCTGTGTGCCTAATGCAGTCACTAATTTCAAGAGTTTATTCTCTGCTAAAAGCCTAAGGGCCTATTCACACTTGTGTGTTGCGAAGCTTACGTTCCTGCACGTTCCCGCAACAGATAACGCACTTTCTTCACGGCTAATGCATTGTGGGGTCATTCATTGTGAATGGAAGCCCAACACAATGTACAGTAGATTGCAAGGTAGAATGCATTACAACCCACATACTGTGCATTGTTATATAAAAGATCACTAATGAGTACCGCATCCTCTAAAGGGCAACATTTATTGTGAAAATGATGGCACTTCAAAAGGTACCAAAGGATTTATACAAAGTTTTTTTATAAAAAAAATATACATTTTATTTAAATAGAAGAAGTTTCTTTAAAATTACAAATCAAGCAAAAGCATATAGATTAGATATCATGTGCAAACACTTTTTACTCTACATGTTTCGCTCAAAGAGCTTCCTCAGGAGCTTTCAAAATTGTTGCGTGAAGTTTTTTGATACAAAATAACAATCATAAGAATTTTCTTTTTAATTAAATACTACTATAATAGTAAATTATGCGGTTATATATGACATGGAGGGACATAAACGCAACATTTCACAATAAATTGTTAAATGTTATGATGCAAAAAAATTGCCATTTGCCTTTTTTCATCCTTTGTGGTATGTTGACAGCCTATTCATAATGAATGGGCTGCCTTAATGCAACACATGTTACTGTACTACAACAGATCGCGTAAAAAACTACTAAACCCACATCAGTAAAATCAGCCTGTATATACAGTGAAGCATGCTTGTTATACTCACTGTGAAACCTAAGAGGTTAATCATCTGCATAGTATAAAAAGGCTGTTTGATCCTGTCTTCTCTAATCCTCCCCTCCTTTTTCTGTCCACCTGCTGATACAACAGAGCCTTGGGGGCACTCTGCACATGCTCAGTTTGGTGTGTGTTGGTAGAGAGGTTTTGTTTTTCGTTTTTTGGGAAGGTGTGAAGATGTTATTGGCACTATCCAGGCAGAAAGTCAGGGGCCATGCAGCCTCATAGGACAGTCAGAGGAGAATAAAAACTCCTCCTACAAGCTGTAACCAGTGTTCGGCCGGACACTGATAGAAGTCACAAGACTGTTATATACTGCTGTTGAGAAAGTGTATTTAGCAGTTTATATTTACTAAAACACTTGATTTTCCATGTCCTGTGTACTGTGGGAGACCAGATATAGTGAATGCCGGGTCCTGGGTTTAGTAACACTTAAAGAGGAGGTTTGGAAAAGAAAAATTAAAAGCCAGCAGCTACACATACTGCAGCTGCTGGTTTTAAATAAATAGACACTTACCTGTCCTGCTGTCCCTCGATGTCGGCAGTAGGGTTCCCAGCGTGAAGCCGAAAGGCTACGCTGCCACCACCATTGCGGGTAAGGGAACCCAGCAGTGTAGGCTTTTCGACTTCACGCCGGGAACCCTACTGCGCATGAGCGAGGGCCCGTTCCTCTCTCCTATTAGCCCGGCAGCCAGGGGAGGAGGAGGAGGGAGCCCCGCAGTGACGTCACTGCCGCATCACGGCCACGGCCGGACTCCCGGAAGTGGGAAAGGATACCTATCAAAGACAAGTATCCTGTCCCCCCTCCCCCTGAAAGGTGCCAGATTCAGGTAGATGGGCGAATCTTTATTTTAGAGTAACGTTTGTCATTTACGTTACTCCGCCGAAACTTTAGGAGCAAGTACTGTATTCACATAGCACTTGCTCCTAAAGTTGCGGCGGCGTAGCGAAAATGAGCCGGCGGAATTCAAATTGGGCGGGTAGGGGGCGTGTATTATTATAACTAGGCGCGATCCCGCGGCGAACATACTGCGCATGCGTCGACTGTCAGTGCGCATGCTCCAAATTCTGTCAGTGAACGTCAATGACGTCAATCCCCATTCACGGACGTTTTACGCAAACGACGCGAAATTTTCTAAATTCGACGCGATGACGACGGCCATACTTAACATAGGATACTCCACTAGGGGGCTGGTTTTTCTTTACGCCGCGTATCTCTTACGGAAACGTCGGAAAGTCACTGCGTCGGGCCCGAATACGATCGTGAATTGCCGATTCTCGCTGATTAGCATATTCTCGGCGTTAATCAGCGGGAACACCCCAAGCGCCATTTTTAAAATTGCAGTTCCGATACGATGGCGAAATACAATTACGCCGCTCGTATAGGAACTCCAACCCGGCGTTTCTTGTTTTCTGACTACAGAAAACAGAAACGCCGGCTCAAAGTGAGAGTTAGGCTGGAGTATCACTGATACTCCAGAGTAACTCTACCTGAATCTGGCCCTAAGTGTCTAAAGGACAGCTGAGGTTTGTAGTTCTACAAACAGGTTTAAAACTTTTAGTTTAAAATACATTAGAGTTATGGAGTAGTTGTGTACAAGAGCATTAATCATTTTATCATAACATAAACTATCATTATGGTTATTATTATTATTGCTACTACAATTAGAATGTTTATGTAGAGTGCTGCTCCCTGGTAATCTGACTTCTCTGACAGCTCCCCTGCTGCCTGTCCTTGGTTAGGAATACTTTCTATTAAGAACAATGGCATGTGTTGTCATTGCCAGTGGCTACAGAGCGTTCGCCAGGAGGGGGCATCAACACCATTCTCTCTCTCTCTCTCTCTTTTTTCTTACGTCTCTCCTGTTCTCTAATTCTCTCTCTCTTCCTCTCTTCTCTTTCATCACTTATCGTTCTTCCACCTCTTTCCCTTTATTCCTTCTCATTCATCCCTAATTTTGTTTTCTCTCTTCTACTCCCCACATTTATTTTATTTACATTTATCATTCATTTTCTCTCTTTCTTTTTTCTTATACCCCCTCATGTTCTTACTCTCCCTTCTCTCTCATCCTTTCTTCTATCTCTTTATCTATCTCTCTCTCTCTCTCTCTCATTTTCTCTTTTCTTTCATCTCTTCTGCTTTTTGGTCTTACATCTCTCCTTTCTATTTTTTTTCTCTTTCTTTCTTTTTTTTTAAATCTTTCTTGTCCTCTTTCTTTTCCCCCCTCTCTCTTCCTCATATCTAACATCTCTACTCTTATTATTTTCTCTCTTTCACTCTCTCATCCTCTTCTCTTCCATCTTCTTTCTTTTCTCTCTTTTGCTTCTAGAGTTGTGTGCAATGAAAAATGTTGTTTTGTTTCTTTTCTTTTTCATTCGTAAAGTACATGTAGTACATGTAGCAAGGTCCCCGGGCTCCTCCAGTCTAATGAGAACCACCAGAGTCATAGATAGCTGACATCCTTCTGTATGTGATGGGTTGTGAGGCATAATAGGTGCAAGGTGGAAGTTATTGGGCGCCAGACACTTCTTGAACGCACAGGAGATGTTTATTTCTCTTACAAACGTTTATGGGGGAGAGTGGGTTAGGGCAAGGACACCCTTGAGTAGTTGTAAGTTCAATTAGCAGACACTGAGGACAGCCCTGCAGGGAAAGGACTCAGGGCCGATCCTAGGCATGGGTGCACAGGGTGCATTGCACCCAGGCGCCTGCAGAGGTGGGGGTGCCGAAGTGCCAGAGTTCTCCCCTCCCTCCTTCTCTCCTTGTTTGTGTCCGTCCAGAACTAGTGTTTTGAGCATACGTTTGTGTTTGTCCAGAACTGATGTGTGAGCATAGGGCAGCCCGTTCAGCCTGCCAGTGCTCGGGGGAGGGCCACTCCTCTTCCTGACATGAGAGTTCTAGTTTTCAGTGGCTGCTGAGTGCTGATGTGCAGGAATGAATTCCTAACACTGGGAATCTTGGATCCCGCACTGTCTCCACCAACTCCAGTTGGAATGCCTCCTCCTCCAATCTCTATTTCATGCTGCACAGAGACAGAATCAAGGTGAGTCACAGTGTTCAGTATACTGTGTGCTGAGGGATCCCTTTACACGTGCCATGGGCTGCCCCTGCTTTAGATGTTTTATGGCATGATAGATTGCATTGGGTACACAGCCCCTGCCCATTTCTGTGCAGAGTCCATCTACAGATGTGATGTATAATGAGATGTAAAGGGGAGGAGTTAGTAAAATGACAACACCCATGTGGGGGCGCCAGAAATATTTCTGCACCCAGGCGCCTGTGACCCTAGGATCGGCCCTGAAAGGACTCCAGCAAGAAGCTACATCTGCATGTGTAGGAATGCTGTCTCCCATGGCAACAGTCTTTAACAGTTCCTAACACAAAGCGTAACAGTTCTTTCACTTCCATTACAATCACTTCTTGTAGTTCTTCAGCCCACTGATCTCCTGGTCTCTCACTAGACCCACTAATTCACTGCCACTAAATCCCTTGACCTCCTCCAATCTTCATGGTGGTATCTTCCTCAAGTGTCACCCCCACTTCTCTGCTGCGTCCCTAGCTTGGCACTCCTGATAATTCTCAAACTTCACTTCACTGGCCTGATCGATCCCTGGCTTGACACACAAGGCTGATCTGCAAGCTTTACCTTCGCTGGTTGGGTCCCTGGCTTGATACCCGCCTGAAGTTTAGTGGCACAGAACCCTGATCACCTGACTCCACCCAAATATATAAGGTCTTCCAGCAGGCCAAGAGATTCAAGAAAACCCCTGCCCATTAGCTGAGATACCCCACATACCCATAACCTGACCTTGTGTTTCCCTTCTCATATCTAGTACCACCAAGTACCCAGCCACCTAGTGGTAGAAGAGAAAAGTGCAACAAGGCCAAACAGGGAGAAATCACTAGATCTCTTACAATCAACAAGGGTAACTACATCCATAATTTTGTTCTGTTATATACATTATGCTACGTTAATTTGTTTTTGGATAATGCGTTATTTCTGTAGAGCAGGGGTTGGCAACCCACGGCCTGCTGGCCACACCCGGTCTGTCACCGCTGAATGTCCAGCCCGCCAGTGCCTGTAATTAATTGACGGGCACCCGGCCTGCGGACATTATCGTGCTGTCCTTTGCGTTATTACAGGGCTGGATGAGGGCAGGAACTGCTGGAGTTTAGTTTTTCGTTAAACAGCAGGTGATTGGTTGCTGGGCAGTCCTAGGAAACAATCATGAGCCTGTTATTGTGAAAAGTTAATTTCAGCAGTTCCTGCCCCCAGCCATCCCTGTGATATCGATCTCTGCTGCTCTGCTTGCTGTACACCTGGGTCAGATAGGAGAGTTCTACCTACACAATGTGTGCTTCTGGGGTTGGGAACATAGGACACTACAGTGGGGGTGCCGGGGACAGAGAACCCTACAGTAGGGGGGGGGGTGCAGGGGACAGAGGACCCTACAGTGGGGGGTACAGGGGACAAAGGACCCTACAGTGGGGGGTACAGGGGACAAAGGACCCTACAGTGGGGGGTACAAGGAAAAGAGGACCCTACAGTGGGGGGGGGGTGCAGAAGACAGAGGATGCTACAGTGGGGGGTGCAGGGGACAGAGGACCCTACAGTGGGGGTGAAGGGGACAGAGGACCTTACAGTGGGGGGAGGTGCAGGGGACAAATGACCCTAGAGTGGGAGGGGTACAGGATACAGAGGACACTACAATCGGGGGTGCAGGGGACAGAGGAACCTGCTATAGGGGTACAGAGCACACTGCAATAGGGGGACCCTATTAGGGACCCCTTCTCACTTGGGGGCAGGGACCCCTTCTCACTTGGGGACAGGGAACCCTTCTCACTTGGGGACAGGGACCCCATCACCCCTGGGGACAGGGACCCCATCACCCCTGGGGACAGGGACTCCAGAGGACCTTATCTCCAGACCAAGCCTTGCATAAGCCCTGGTGTCAGCCACCCTAGGGTGTCAGGATGAGGGAGGGGTGCAGTAAAATCAGAATCCCAGCTACATAGTATTTGTATTACTTAATAATTGATATTACTGTGTTTTTATTATCTTCATCTATTAGCAGGTGAATGCGGCCCTCCCTCCATGCATTCACATACATTGAATCCATGCTGACCCCTGCTGTAGAGTGTCGATATTTGTTATACTGAATTGATTCATTTTGTATCTATATATCGATTTGATTCAATATTTATGCATGTATATATATATATATATATTTGGGATAACGAATCGTAGTTTGGAAAGTCGCTTGTTATTGATTCCATTAACACACACAATGACAATATCTCTTCTCCTCTGCTCTAATACAATACAGCACCCTTCTCACTCAGGTCTCAGGAATGCCCTTTGCCACTAATCCAATCTACGGCACAAAATTAATCAGCTGATTGGACTGTAAGAGTTACTCTGAGTTGACCTTTTGTTTCATTAGAGCTTTAAAGAATGAACGAATCATGCTGAATTCATTCATTTTTTATTCTATAATTTCTTTTGTATTAGTTGAAATTCGTTATTATTTTCTTTGGACATTCGGGTGCATCCGAATGTCCAAAAGATGCAAAATTCGGCCGAATTTCTAATTAGTTACTAAACAAATTGCACGTGTCTATCTGCTTTCCCCTTCTCTATTCACTTACATCTCTCCTCTCTCTTGTATCTTTGTTCTCTTTCCTCTTCTAACTGTCCTCTCCTCTTTCATGTCTCACCTTCTCATCTCTCTTCTGCTCTCCCTCTCTATTTTTACTTTCATTTCTCCTCTCTCTTTTATCTTCCTTTTTTTTGTTCTTACATCTCTATCTCTCATGTTTCCTTTCTTTCTTTCTTTTCCCTTCACTATCTTTTTCTCCCCATCCCTGTTCTCTCTCCTTAAACGTCTCTTTTTTTACTCTTCGTACCCCTCTTTCGTTCTCTCCCTCTCTTCTATCCTCTCTACCACCTCTTGACTTCTTTCTTTTATCTTTTTAATTTTTTTTTTCTCAACTCAATTTCATCTCTCCAATTTTCTCTCTGCTGCTTTTTTGCTTCCTCAATTTTAAATTAACATCTTTCGTCTTTCTTTTATCTTCTCTCTCTTTTTTCATTACATATCTCCCAATCTTTCTTTTTCACTCTCTCTCTCTCTCTTTCTCACTCTCTCTCTTCTCTTTCAGATCTTGTTTGCATCTTACTTCTATTTCTTTCTATTCACTTTCTCTCTGTTTTTCTTTTCTGCTTCTCCCTCTGTTTCCACTTACATGTCTCTTTTACCTCTTCCATCCCTTCCTCTCCTCTTTACTCTCTTTACTCTCTTTCTTTATCTCTCATCCACTTTTCGCCTCTCTGCATCCTCCATTTTCACTTACATCTTTCCTCTCTCCCTTTATCTTCTCTCTTTTACCTCTTCTATCTCTCCTTTCCTTTCTCTCACTCATTCTCTCTCTCCTCTCTCCTACATCTGGGCCTCTTTCTTTTATCTTTTATTCTCTTCTCTTCCATCTCTCCAATATTCTTTCTGCTGTTTTTTTTCTATCTCAATATTAATTTACATCTCTCGTCTTTCATTTATATTCTCTCTCTTTTGTTTTTACCCATCTCCTGATCTCTCTTTCTTTCTTTTTCTCTCTCTCTCGCTCTCCCTTCTCTTCAGCTGTTCACATCTTTCATTTCTTTCAATTTCTCGATTTTCGTCTTTCATCTCTCTATTTGTTTTCTTTTCACTTTAATCTCTCCTGTCCTCCTTCTCTCTCCCTCTCTTATCTTCCTTCTCTTGTTCTCCTCTCTTTATGCTCTCTCTATCTTTCTTCTCTTTCATCTCTCATGCCGCGTACACACGACCGGTTTCCTCGGCAGAATCCATCAAGAAACTTGGTGGGAGAGCTTTTTTGGCGAGGAAACCGGTCGTGTGTACATTTTTCATCGAGGAAACTGTCGAGGAACTCGATAAGCAAAAAAGAGATCAAGTTCTCTTTTTCCTTGACGGGAGTCCAAATTGGCTTGTCGTGTTCCTCGTCGGGCTGCTTTTCGATGAGAAACTCGAGCGTTTGTATGCTAAGAAACCCGCGCACCCTCGGTAAAAGTAGTATTTGTAATGGAGATAGCACATTTGTTACGCTGAAACAGACTGAAAAGTGCAAATTACCAAACTTTTTCCTAACACGCAGTAACATGAGATTAGCAAAAGCAGCCCCTGCCGCTGTATGTGTTGAAGTCACCACGTTTGAGAACGAGGACATTTGGTCTTTAACATGTGTACGCAAAGACAGCTTGTCAAGTTCCTTGACAAGCCTAACAAGGAACTCGACGAGGAAAACGATGTGTTTCGCCCGACAAATTCCTCGGTCGTGTGTACGAGGCCTCACCCTCTTTTCTCCTCTCTGCTCTCCCCATTTTTCACTTACATCTCTTCTCTCTCCTTTATCTTCTCTCTTCTTCCTTTTCTATCTCTCCTATCTTCTCTGTCAGTCGTTCTCTTTTCTCTCCTCTCTACAGCCTCTTGGCCTTATTCTTTTATATTTTTATTCTCCTTCTCTCTTCTCTTCCATCTCTCCAATTTTCTCTCTGCTGCTTTTTTGCTTCCTCCATTTTAATTTACATCTCTCTTCTCTGTTATCTTCTCTCTTTTCTTATCTCCTGGTCTCTCTTTCTCACTCTCTCTCTCACTTCTCTTCCAGCTGTTGTTCACATCTTTGTTTTTTCTTTCACTTTCTCTCTGTTCGTCTTTCATCTCTCTATTTTTTTTCTGCTCCCCTCTCTCCCCTCTTTTTGTTCACTTACATCTCTCTTTTATTTTCTCTCTCTTTCCTCCTCCATCTCTCCTGTCATTCTCTCTGCCTCTCTTCTTTTCCATCTCCTGTTCTCTCTTTACTCTCCCTCTCTCTTCACTTACATCTCTCATTCTCTTTCTCCTCTGTCCTCACCCCCAGTTTCTCTAACATCTCTCTCTTCTTTAACTTCTCTCTTTTTCCTCTATCTCTCCTTTCCTCTCTCCCACTCGTTCTCTCTCTCTTCTTTCCTCTCTGACACCTATTGACTTCTTTCTTTTATCCTTTATTCTCTTTTCTCTTTGATCTCTTCAACATTCTCTATGCTGTTTTTTTTTCTTTAATCTCAACTTTAATTGACATCTCTCTTCTTTCTTTTATATGCTTTCTCTTTTGTTCTTACATATCTCCTGACCTCTCTCTCTCTCTTCTCTTTCAGCTCTTGTTCACATCTTTCTTTTATTTCTTTCACGTTCTCTCTGTTCATCTTCCATGCCTCTATTTTTTTTCTTTTGTGTTCCCCCTTTGTTTTTCACTTACATTTCTCTTTTATCATCTCTCTCTTTCCTCTTCTCTCCTTTAACTTCCCTCTTTTTCCTCTTCTATCTCTCCATTCCTCTGTCTCCCACATGCTCTCTCTTCTCTCCTCTCACTACCTCTTGATCTTTTATTCTATCTTCTCTTCCATCTCTCCAATATTCTCTCTGCTTTTTTTTCCTTTTCTCTTCCGCATTTTTAATTAACATCCCTCTTTCTTTTTTATTCTCTCTCTTTTTTTTCTTACATATTTCCTGATCTTTCTTTCTTTCACTCTCTCTTTTTCTTCTCTTGTTCACGTCTTTCCTTTATTTCTTCCACTTTCTCTCGGTTTTTCTTCTATCTCTCTATTTTTATGTTTTGCTCCCCTTTTATTTTGACTTACATCTCTCTTTTATCTTCTCTGTTTTTCTTCCATTTCTCTATCTTTTCTGCTCCCCCCTTTTTTATTTTCACTTACATCTCTCTTTTATCTTCTCTCTCTCTTCCCTCTTCCATCTCTCCTGTCATTCTCTCTCCCTCTTGTCTCTTCCATCTCTTGTTCTCCTCTTCCCTCTCTGTCTCTTTTTTTTATGGTGCGGAGAAGTGATTGTTGCTGGATAGAAACCTGCCCAGAAAACATAATGAGACAGACGGACAGAGAGGGAGGGAGAGAGACAGTGAGTGGGAGACAGAGATAGAAAGAGAGGTCTAGGTTGGACAGGAGAAGGGTTGGGAAATCCAGATATCCAAGAGGGGCAGGAGCATAGATGGGGAGGCAGCAGGATCTCCCTCGGAGAGGCAGGAGCGGTCTCAGGGGTAGACAGAACACCGGAGAGACCGCATCCCTGGTGGATGTGACAGCTCCTCTTTTCCCAGCTGTTTCCTCCCCCTCAGCCAATCCCCACTCCGTCTGTTTGTGAGTCTCATCCCTCCTCCCCCGCCCTGGGCTGCTGGTCCCTGAGCATCCCTGAGAGAGAGAAAAAGAGAGAAAGAGAGAGATCGAAAGAGAGAGAGGGGGAGGAGAGAGAGAGAGAAGAGAGAGACAGGGCTGCGTCTGCTCGTCACGTCCGGAGACATCCCAATATGATCCTCCGGCTCCCAGTTCCGAGACCCCAGTGACGGGGTGCCACCTCCGTACATCCCTCCCTCTCTCTCCTCCTCTCCCCTCTTTTTTTCCTTCTCTTCCCCCTCTCTATCCTTTTTTCTTTTCTCTGCCCCTTCCTCCATTCTCTCATCATTCCCTGTAACCCTTCTACCTTATCCCTCTCCATCTATCTCCCCCCCTTGCCCTCCCCCAGCCCCCCCCCCCCCCAGGATCGTCTGTTAGAGCACCCCAACCCTCATCTCTGTACACCCCCTCGGAATCCCATTCATCCCATACAGCATGGGCTGCATAGGATCTCACAGTGCAGGTAAGACCTTACCAACATAAACTGCATGTTGTGACACTGCAAGGTGATCTCAGACTGGACTGTAGCATCATGATCTGTGGACTGACCAAATGACTGCAAGGTAACAGTGATACCTCACCATAGAAACATAGAAGAGTGACGGCAGAAAAAAAAAAGACCAAGGGGTCCATAGGGGGGTCTGATTGCACATTGCATACAGCAAAGTATACTAACCCATAGCAAACCGGGGGGATCTGCATGGCTGATGGTGAGCTGTGACACATGGAGCACACTGCAAGGTGAACGGGCTATGATACCAGGAGCTGGAGAGCGCAAGGGGACAACCGTCAGCCGCAGCAACATCATTTACACAATGAATGCTGGATTCTGTAACAACCTCTATCTAGTACTAACACTTGACACATGCAAAGTCTGCACACTGCAAGAGAAAAACATGGGCAGCACACAAACTACACACTGCCACATCAACACAGCATAGTGTGATACACGCCATCACTTTATTATTATTCACGATTTATATAGCGCCAACTGTTTATACAGCACTTTCCACATTGTTAGAGTAAGAATTTAACAATATTTATATATATATATATATATATATATATATATATATATATATATATTTTTTTTTTTTTTTTTTTTTATTGACCTTTCTTTAGCATATAGACTATTTTGCAACACCTTTAAAGTCCCATAGTTCAGATTCTCCAGTAACAAGTCATCCTACAAGTCAATATTAATACTTGATGACACACTATATACACAACGCCAGATACTAAGACAGGCGTAGTGTAAACACCTAACGCAACAATGCTGTGACATAATGAACGTTATGGAAGAAAAGGCAAATGTGACAATGTAAACATTGCAATATAATACCGCAGCCTATGGCAAAATCCAAACACTGACAAAGTCTATAGAACACAATGTAAACACTGCAATGTAAAAACTGAGGTCTATGGGAAAATAGAAGCACTGTCTATAGGTGATGACAAGATGTAAACAGTGCAATATAAAAACTGTGACATAAATGTAAACGCTGCAATATAAAAACTGTGACAAATGTAAACACTGCAATATAAAAACTGTGACAAATGTAAACACTGCAATATAAAAACTGTGACACAATATATACACTGCAGAAGAAAGACCATTGTCTATGACATCATAGGAATACTACAAATATAAGAACAATACACAATGACCAAATATAAACACTGACAGAGTCTACAGAACACAATGTAAACATTGCAACATGAAAACTGAGGTCTATGGGAAAATATAGGCACTGGCAAAGTTTATAGGTGATGACAAGATGTAAACACTGCAATATAAAAACTGTGACACAATATAAAAACTGTGATATAAATGTAAACACTGCAATATAAAACTGTGACATGAATGTAAACACTGCAATATAAAAACTGGGACATACATGTAAACACTGCAATATAAAAACTATGACACAATATAAAAACTGATATAAATGTAAACACTGCAATATAAAAACTAACATAAATGTAAACACTTCAATATAAAAACTGTGACATAAATGTAAACACTGCAATATACAAACTGGGACACAATATAAAAACTATGACTACATATAACCACTACAGAAGAAAGACCGTGGGCTATGACATCATAGGACTACTACAAATATAAGAACAATACACTATGACCAAATGTAAACACTGGCAAAGTCTATAAAACACCATGTAAACATTGCAATATGAAAACTGAGGTCTATGGGAAAATATAGGCACTGGCAAAGTCTATAGGTGATGACATGATGTAAACACTGCAATATAAAAACTGTGGAAAGAAAACCACTGACTATGACATCATAAGAATACTACTAATATAAGAACTATACACAATGATAAAATATAAACACTGCCATATAAAAACTGTGACACAATGTAAACACTGCAGAGGGAAGACCATGGACTGTGACATCATAAGAATACTACAAATATAAGAACTCTGTGCTATGACCAAATATGAAACCACAGACAAAGTCTATAGAACACCATGTAAACATTGCAATATGAAAACTGTGGTCTATGGGGAAATACATGCACTGACTATAGGTGATGACACAATTGGGTAGATTCAATCAAACCAAAACACTGAGAATCTGGTGCAGCTGTGCATGGTAGCCAATTAACTTCTAACCTCAGCTTGTTAAAATAAGCTTTGGCAATAAAACCTGGAATCTGATTGGCTTTGATGCACAGCTGCACCTGATTTTGCACTCTTCCTTTGTAGTAAATCTCCACCAATGTAAACAATGCAGTAGGAAGACCATGGACTATGACGTAATAGGAATATTACAAATATAAGAACTATACATTATGACCAAATATAAACACTGACAAAGTCTATAAAACACAATGTAAACACCACAATATAAAAACTGTGGTCTATGGGAAAATATAAGCACTGACAAAGTCTCTAGGTGATGACACAATGTAAACAATGCAGGAGGAAGACCATGGCCTATGGCTTTAAAGGAATACTAAGAAAAAATAAGAACTGTAGAATGTGACCAAACATAAACACTGACAAAGTCTTAAGGTGATGACACAATGTAAACAGTGTAGTATACAAGATATGGACTACAAAAAACAATGTAAACACTGCAGAAAGAGGACTATGGACTATGAAATAATAGGAATAGTACAAGAGAATTATAAATGCATTATATGAATAATTATATAACCTAATAAAAAAAAGTGACAAAATCATGGTGACTTAATGTAAACAATGCAATCTAAAATAGTAAATGTAAACATCTATCTAAAATATAAACACAGCAATATAAAATATTAACTGGTTAAGACCCGGACCAATATGCAAATTAAGGACCTGGCTCCTTTTTGCAATTTGGCAGTGTGTCGCTTTAACTGACAATTGCGCGGTCGTGCGACGTGGCTCCCAAACAAAATTGGCGTCCTTTTTTTCCCACAAATAGAGCTTTCTTTTGGTGGTATTTGATCACCTCTGCGGGTTTTATTTTTTGCGCTATAAACAAAAATAGAGCAACTATTTTGAAAAAAATGTAACATTTTTTACTTTTTGCTATAATAAATATCCCCCCCAAAAAATATATAAAAAAATGTTTGCCTCAGTTTAGGCCGATACAAATTCTTCTACTTATTTTTGGTAAAAAATCGCAATAAGCATCTATTGATTGGTTTGTGCAAAATGTATAACGTTTACAAAATAGGGGATAGTTTTATGGCATTTTTATTAATATTTATTTTTTTACTACTAATGGCTGCGATCAGCGGTTTTTTTTGTGGCTGTGACTTTATGGTGGACACATCGGACACTTTTGACACATTTTTTGGACCATTGTCATTTTCACAGCGAAAAGTGCTATAAAAAGACACTGATAATGTAAAAATGCACTGGCAGTGAATAGGTTAACCACTAGGGGGCGCTAAAGGGTTAAGTGTGACCTAATGTGTTTTTTCTAACTGTAGGGGGCGTGGCTGGGCCTATGATGTAACTAATCGTCGTTCCCTATGACAGGGAACAGACGATCAGTGACGAGCCACAGAGAAGAACGGGGAAGGTTTGTTTACACTCACCTTTCCCCGTTCTTCAGCTCCTGTGAACGCGATCGCGGGACACCGGCGGCGATCGGGTCCGCGGGCGGAGCTTCGGACTGGGTCATGATTCCGACCCACGGCTAGGCTCTTAAAGGGGACCTACCTGTACGTGTGCCCAGCCTTGCCATTCTGTCGATGTATATCGTCGTGTGGCAGTAAATGTAAACACTGCAATATAAAATAATAAATGTAAACACTGCAATATAAAATATAAACACAGCAGTATAAAATATTAAATGTAATCACTGCAATCTAAAATAATACATGTAAACACTGCAATATAAAATATAATCACAGCAATATAAAATAGTAAATAAAAATGGTGCAATATAAAATAATAAATGTAAACACTGCAATCTAAAATATAAACACAGCAATATAAAATATTAAATGTAATCACTGCAGTATAAAATAGTAAATGTAAACACTGGAATATAAAATAGTAGATATAAACACTGCAATATAAAATATAAACACTGCCATATAAAATAATACATGTAAACACTTCTATATATAATAGTAAATGCAAACATTGTAATATAAAATATAAACACTGGAATACAGAATATAAAATGTAATCACTGCAATCTAAAATAATACATGTAAACACTGCAATATAAAATATAATCACAGCAATAAAAAATAGTAAATAAAAATGGTGCAATATAAAATAGTAAATTTAAACACTGCAATATAAAATATTAAATATAAACACTGCCGTATAAAATAATAAATGTAAACACTACAATATAAAATAAAAAATACAGCAATATAAAATAGTAAATGTAAACACTGGAATATAAAATAGTAGATATAAACACTGCAATATAAAATATAAACACTGCCATATAAAATAATACATGTAAACACTTCTATATATAACAGTAAATGCAAACATTGTAATATAAAATATAAACACTGGAATACAGAAAATAAAATGTAAACACTGCAATATAAAAACATAAAAGATGATGACACAATTGTACAAACTGTAGACTAGGATAAACATGTCAATGTAAAAAAACTCTGTGGACTATGACACAATGTAAACACTGTGGAATGAAGACCATGGACTCTGACCCAATAGAAATACTACAAAATGAGAACTTTGGACTACAACACAATTTAAACACTGCTGAAAGACTGATAAGGCTATAACAGGGTTTAGACATTTCAATCTATGACCTGGGGCCCAGAGACAGTGTACATATTGAAACATATGTAACATACAGCCTCTGCACTACATTATAGTAAAACCACTAAAACAAAATAAAAAACAAAAGGCTGTAGAGTATGTCATGGGATTAAAGTGGGTAAAAACTGTGGGCTATGCACAATACAATTGTAGACTGTAGCACAAGATAAACACAAGAAAATAAAGAATGTTAATTATGATACAAAACTTATACTGACAAGCTTTGTACTACAACATGATCTATAAACCGACAAACTGCACTATGATAAACGCTGCACAATAATGACTTTAAAGCAGAATTAAACCCAAAAACAAACATGTATTATACTGTATTGCACCTTACCTATTCTTAGATGTGATGGCTGCATTCATTTTCTTTTTTAGGCTTTCTTTCTTTTATTTTCATCTGGTGATTCAGCCAGAAAGTCTGTTGTTTAAAAAAAAAATACAAGCTCTCCGGCAGAATGTATATTTGTTTACAGCAGGGGTGCCCAACCTTTTGAATAGCAAGGGCCACTTTAGCAACTTGGTAACCAGTCGTGGGCCACAATGTGCGGTTGACAGGTCACGGCTACTCTATGGGCCCTCCGATCTCCCCAGATGGAAGGGGACGAATTCCCTTCTGTTTTTTTTTGATTGGAGGTAGGCGGGCGTAAATGGACATCTGTCGCTCTATAGAGGTGAATTGAGGGTCCCATTTGGTGGGGTTGATCTTGTAAAAAGGGCCTAAGACTGCTTTCAACTGATGTGCTGCGGTTTACCCAGCTGTGTCTATCCCGCGGGTTAGCTGAACTTTGCCTTAGACTCCTTCTGTGGCAAAGCCAGCGCTGTAGATGAAACATCAGCTTATGGGGCTCTGGTCTGCAGCCACTTTTTTCCTCTACCACCAACTTCATTCACAACACTGATGCTGTGGTATTGCAGATCGGCAACCTGTGATCTGGGTTTGCCAACCTGCTATTCCAGAGCAGGAGGTCGCGGGCCACATCAGAGGGCTCCGCGGGCCACATGTGGCCCCCGGGCCACTGGTTGGCCACCCCTGGTTTACAGAAATAAGAAATGGTTGCTATAACTGCTTATGAAGTGTTAGCTGGAGTTTGGCTTCAATTTGTTAGTGTACTGAAATCTGCTAGTCCATCTAATACTCACCTCCACTTAGAGTGACAATTCTGCTGTTCAAAGGTGCCCCCTGTGCTCCTTTATTCAGACTGGGGACACTCTAATACAGGAGATGTGTTACTGGCCAGATTACCAGGAGAAAAAAAGGCTAAAAAGAAGAAAACAAATGCAGCCATCACTTCTAATGATTGGTAAGATGCAATATATAAAATGTTTGGCTTTTAGTTTGATACAGGTTTAAACCACTGCAGAGCAAAATATCTGGACTATGACACCATGTAAATACCAATAAATAAATAGGAATAGGAAAAAGTATAAGCACTGAAAACTAAATAATGTCATATATATATATATATATATATATATATATATATATATATATATATATATATACATACATACATATACATACAGTATCTCACAAAAGTGAGTACACCCCTCACATTTTTGTCAATATTTTATTATATTTTTTCATGTGACAACACTGATAAATAACACTTTGCTACAATGTAAAGTAGTGAGTGTACGGCTTGTATAACAGTGTAAATTTGCTTTACCCTCAAAATAACTCAACACAAAAATGAGTACACCCCTAAGTAAAAATGTCCAAATTGGGTCCAATTAGCCATTTTCTCCTCCCCAGTGTCATGTGACTTGTTAGTGTTACAAGGTCTCGGGTGTGAATGGGGAGCAGGTGTGTTAAATTTGGTGTTATCGTTCTCACTCTCTCATACTGGTCACTGGAAGTTCAACATGGCACCTCATGTCATGGCAAAGAACTCTCTGAGGATCTGAAAAAAAAAAATTGCTGCTCTACATAAAAATGGCCTAGGCTATAAGAAGATTGCCAAGACCCTGAAACTGAGCTGCAGCACGGTGGCCAAGACCATACAGCTGTTTACTAGGACAGGTTCCACTAAGAACAGGCCTTGCCATGGTCTGCCAAAGAAGTTTCAGTGCACATGTTCAGCGTCATATACAGAGGTTGTCTTTAAGAAATAGACTTATAAGTGTTACCAACATTGCTGCAGAGGTTGAAGAGTTGGGGGGTTAGCCTGTCAGTGCTCAGACCATACGCCACACACTGCATCAAATTGGTCTGCATGGCGTCCCAGAAGGAAGCCTCTTATAAAGATTGATGCTCAAGAAAGACTGCAAACAGTTTGCTGAAGACAATCAGACTAAGGATATGGATTACTGGAACCATGTCCTGTGGTCTGATAAAACCAAGATAAACTTATTTGATTCAGATGGTGTCAAGCATTTGTGGCGGCAACCAGGGGAGGAGTACAAAGACAAGTGTTTCTTGCCTACAGTCAAGCATAGTGGTTCGAGTGTCATGGTCTGGGGCTGCATGAGTGCTGCCAGCACTGGGGAGCTACAGTTCATTGAGGGAACCATGAATGCCAATATGTACTGTGACATACTGAAGCAGACCATGATCCCCTCCCTTTGGAGACTGGGCCGCAGAGGCAGTATTCCAACATGATATTGACCCCAAACAGCCTCCAAGACCACCACTGCCTTGCTAAAGAAGCTGAGGGTAAAGGTGATGGACAGGTGATGGTGATGGACTGGACAAGCATGTCTCCAGACCTAAACCCTATTAAGCATCTGTGGGGCATCCTCAAACGGAAGGTGGAGGAGCGCAAAGTCTCCAACATCCACCAGCTCTGTAATGTCATCATGGAAGAGTGATAGAGGACTCCAGTGGCAAACTGTGAAGCTCTGGTGAACTCCATGCCCAAGAGGGTTAAGGCAGTGCTGGAAAATAATGGTGGCCACACAAAATATTGACACCAATTTGGACATTTTCACTTAGGGGTGTACTCACTTTTGTTGCCAGCGGTTTAGATATTAACCACTTGAGGACCGCCGCACGCAGATATACGTATGCAGAATGTCACGGTTGGGCGGTGCGTTCGCGACCTGGTCCTCAGCTCCGTGACCGTCCCCACGGGATAGGCAGACCCGATCGCCGCCGGTGTCCCGCGCTCGGGTCACAGAGAGGAAGAACGGGGAGAGGTAAGTGTAAACAAACCTCTCCCCGTGCTTCCTAGTGAGACTAAGGCCTTGTACACACGAACGAGAAACTCGTCGTAAAAGAAACATCGTTTTCCTGGACAAGTTCCTTGTCAGGCTTGTCGAGAATCTTGTCAAGCCTTCCTTGTGTACACACTGTCAAGACAAAATCTCGTCGTTCTCAAATGCGGTGACGTACAACCAGAGCTTTTTTTCTCAGAAAATAGGTGCAGGAACTCAACCACGACCTGTTCAGATTTCACAAACAATAGAAGGATCTTAAAGGGGCATTAAATACCAGAATTACATTACATACAGAGCGCAGAGTTCAGGGGGTTACAAAGCTATCACTTGTAAACACAGAAACCAGACTTCTGTGTTTACAAGTGATTGTGGTGAGCAGGCACCAAAAAGGTCTGAGCCAGAGGTGGTGGAACTGAGTTTCCCCAAGTTCCCCCTGAAAAAAAGCCCTGCGTACAACACGTACAACGGCACTATAAAGGGGAAGTTCGATTCCACTGGCGCCACCCTTGGGGCTGCTTTTGCTAATCTCGTGTTACCGCGTGTTAGTAAAAGTTTGGTGAGAGATGATTTGTGCTTTTCAGTCTGTTACAGCATGACGAATGTGCTATCTCCATTACAAACGCTACTTTTACCGAAGGTGTGCTCCCGTCTCATACTTTATTCTGAGCATGCGCAGGTTTCTAAGCATACACACGAACGGGTTTCTCATTGTAAACCAGCCCGACGAGAAACACGACGAGGAAATTGAGACTCCCAACGAGAAAAAAGAGAACTCGTTCTCTTTTTTTCTCGTCAAGAACCACAACAGTTTTCTCAACGAAAAACATCCACACGACAGTTTTCGTCGTCAAAAAGGCTCTGCCACCAAGTTCCTTGATGGATTTTGTCGTGGAAAAAGGTCGTGTGTAGGAGGCCAATCACTAATCGTCTGTTCCCTGTCATCAGTAAACGACGATCAGTGATGTCACACGCCCAGCCACCCCCCCCCCCACAGTAAGAACACTCGCTTAGGACACACTTAACCCCTACAGCGCCCCCTCCTGGTTAACCCCTTCACTGCCAGTGTCGTTTTTTTACAGTAACCAGTGCATTTTTATAGCACCGTTCGCTGTAAAAATTACAATGGTCCCAAAATCGTGTCAAAAGTGTCCGATGTGTCCGCCATAATGTTGCTGATCGCCGCCATTACTAGAAAAAAAAATATTAATAAAAATGCAATAAAACGATCCCCTATTTGGTAGACGCTATAAATTTTGCGCAAACCAATCAATAAACGCTTATTGCGATTTTCTTTTACCAAAAATATGTAGAAGAATACGTATTGGCCTAAACTGAGGATTTTTTTTTTTTTAAGTAAAAAAATATTGTATTTTTTTTTTCAAAAATGTCGCTCTATTTTTGTTTATAGCGCAACAAATAAAAACCGCAGAGGTGATCAAATACCACCAAAAGAAAGCTTTATTTTGTTTGGGAGCCACGTCGCAGGACCATGCAATTGTCAGTTAAAGCAACGCATTGCCGAATCGCAAAAAGGGGCCAGGTCCTTTAGCTACATAATGGTCCGGGGCTTAAGTGGTTAATGGATGTTATACAAGCTGTACACTCACTACTTTACATTGTAGCAAATTGTCATTTCTTCAGTGTTGTCACATGAAAAGATAGAAGAAAATATTTACAAAAATGCACACTACAGAATTCCCGGATTGGAAACAATGTAAACACTGCAGAGTGACAACATGGACAGGGATACAATGGATTGAATCATCTCTCCCCTTGTTTAATAAGGCAAAAGTCATGTGCAGACGATAACCAGCCAATCAGCAGACATTGATCAGCGACGGGACTGATCCACCAGGATTAATGCCCTTTGCCTTTGTCCATGACCTTTGCACTCTTTTATTATATAAGAAACTTGCTGAACTCTGAGGAAATCCACACAAACAGATTGCGACATTGTATAAGATTTGTGCACCCTGAAAGCTCCAATCATTTGTAAACATGTATGACGCAAACAGACTGGGCTGTGATTGGCCGAACACGGCGATGACATGTGACGCAAGAGATTCCAGTGTTTCATATTGATGTTTGTTATTGTGTGCAGAGATCTCTCAGTTTTCTGGATGATTTCCCAGGGGGGAGGACATTGATATGTCTCTTTTCTGTGGGGTAAATCGTAAAAGAGTTCGCCAAACGCACCGAGGGCTCATTTATACCACAGTGCTTGTGACATCACGCGCCAAACGCACATGCGCTGATATGTACTGTGCTTTTTTTTTTTTTTTGCATTTCCAATTGAATGTGTTTTTTTTTTTTTAACCACTTAAGACCCGGACCAATATGCTGCCAGATGACCCAAGGGGTTTTTGCGATTCGGCACTGCGTCGCTTTAACAGACAATTGCGTGGTCGTGCAACGTGTTTCCCAAACAAAATTCGCGTCCTTTTCTTCCCACAGATAGAGCTTTCTTTTGGTGGTATTTGATCTCCTCTGCGATTTTTTTTTTTGCGCTATATACAAAAATAGAGCGACATTTTTGAAAAAAAATCAATATTTTTTACTTTTTGTTATAAGAAAAATCAATAAACGAAATTTTAGTCAAACATTTAGGCTAACATTTATTTAGCCACATGTCTTTAGTAAAAAAAAAATCGCAATAAAAAAAAAATTAGCTACCTAGCGGGAACAGCCACACTAATACAGCGATCAGAAAAATGATCTCTTAGTGACACTGGCAATAGGGAGTGAAAGGGTTAACTAGGGCGGTGATTAAGGGGTTAAACCTTTATTAGGGGGGGTACAGGGGCTGCCCAGGACCTAACACTAACTGACTGTCACACTGCCTGTCACACTGACACTAAATACAGTAATCATACATGTATGATTACTGCATTCAGTGACACTGTGACAGGGGGAGGGGGGGGCGATCACGGGGGTTAAATGTGACTATGTGTAGTGTTAGTGCAGTGTAGTGTTGTGCAGACTTACTGTGTTGTGATCTCTCCTCAGCGGCGGTTGAAAAAAACGCAGAGAGCAGAGATCACATCGCTTCCTCCTTCCTGTGTTTACACAGGAGTAGGAAGTGACAGGGCGGGCGCGCGCATTGGCTGGGAGCGATCCGGAGGGGGCGGACAAAAACGAATAGCCGCCCCCTCTTGTCGGATCGCTCCTACAGCCGCGCGGACCCCGAACCCCCCCAAGGCACCAACGTATATATATGTTGATGTGCCTGTCGGTGCCATTCTGCTGACGTAAATGTACATGCGGCGGTCCTTAAGTCGTTAATGTGCACATTTTAATGCATTGTGAGCTTTTAGTCTGGATTCACACCTATGCTTTTTTTGTGCTTTTTGCATTATGCAGATTTGCACTACAAAATGTGTTTCATACGAAACCATGTTAACCACTTGAGGCCTGCGCTACCGTCGGATGACGGCAACAGCGCGGGCCTGAAAATCCAACATGCCGTCATTTGACGGCATGTCATTCTGGCTTTCCCAGCGCGCGCTGTACAGCGCGCTGCGGGGAAGCCCTGTGTTGTCCGTGTCCCTTGGACACGGCCAATCACAGATCGCGGCAAACGGCCAATCAGAGCGGCCGTTTGTGATGCGATCTGTGGGCGAATGAGAGATGATCTCTCATAGATCATCTCTCATTGCCGGCTCACACAGAGACAATGTCCTGTCTCTGGAAGGGAGGAGCCCGATCTGTGTTCCTTCCTACATAGGGACACAGATCGGTCACCCCCCCAGTCACCCCCCCCTCCTCCCACAGTTAGAACACACCTAGCATACACATTTAACCCCTTCCTCACCCCCTAGTGTTAACCCCTTCAATGCCAGTCACATTTATACTGTAATTAGTGCATATTTATAGCACTGATCGCAGAATAAATGTGAATGGCGCCAAAAATGTGTCAAAAGTGTCCGATGTGTCCGCCATAACGTCGCAGTACCAATAAAAATCGCAGATCGCCACCATTTCTAGTAAAAAAATAAAAATAAAAAATAATTCTCTCCCCTATTTTGTAAGCGCTATAACTTTTGCGCAAACCAGTCGCTTATTGCGATTTTTTTTTTTTTTTTTTACCAAAAATATGTAGAAGAATACATATCGCCCTAAACTGAGAAAAAAAATGTGTTTTTTTTTTAATTGGGATATTTATTATAGCAACAAGTAAAAAATATTGTATTTTTCTTCAAAATTGTCGCTCTTTTTTGTTTATAGCGCAAAAAAAAAAAAAAAACGCACAGGCGATCAAATACCACCAAAAGAAAGCTCTACTTGTGGGGAAAAAAGGACGTAAATTTTGTTTGGGAGCCACGTCGCACGACCGCGCAATTGTCAGTTAAAGCGACGCAGTGGCGGAAGCTGAAATTTTACCTGGGCAGGAGGGGGGTGTAAGTGCCCAGTAAGCAAGTGGTTAAATAGACTGCAGTGTAAATCTGCATAGGTGTGACACCTCCCCCCGCTGTTTGGTCTGGCACTTACCACATCTAGGTGGTTAGTGGGTGGCGGGCAGCATGCAGATGCTCCGTGTCCTCTCCTCCATGGGTGGCTTCTAGTGGGCGGCTATTCCCCTCCTCCTAGGCATCCAGTAGGATCGCCTGTCCTTTCAGCCAATCAGCTGACGGGTGTCAAAACCCGCTTCCTGATTAGCCGGGAGGAGGATCAGTGTTACAATAGCAAATATTTATTAGGTGTTGCAACACAACTGGGTTGGCTGTGAGCGCATTCACTGCGCCCCGAGCTCACCCTATTTTGAAACCTCTTAGAGCCTCTGGCTACAGGGGCGGACTGAGAACTCATGGGGCAATAGGAAATTATGGGGCCCCTGGGCAATATGAAATTATGGGGCCACTGGGCAATAGGAGATTATGGGGCCCCCAGGCAATAGATTATGGGGCCACACAGTATACACACATACACGCAGTATACACACACACAGTATACACACACATACAGTATACACACACATACAGTATACACACACATACAGTATACACACACGGTATACATACACACAGTATACACACACATACAGTATACACACACAGAATACACATACAGTATACACACACAGTATACATACACACACTGAAAAGGTACTGGAGCGGTGGGGCAGTTATCATTTTGGGATTGTAGACCAAAATGATGTCGGTAAGGGACATTTCAGGGACAGATGTAAAAAAATCACTGATTTTTTACGTACTGTCCCTGGTTTTACTGAGGCTGGCAACCCTGATGGTGCCCCCTAGTGGCATGGGGCCCTCGGATAGTGCCCGGGTGCCCTAATAGTCAGTCCGCCCCTGTCTGGCTCTAATCAGTGCTTCAAAAAAACACCCCCGTCCTATGGGATCCATGCACCCGGCATCATGAAAGGGGCATTGGATAGGGGGAGGCGGCGATGGATAGGGGGGCGTGCCCATACACCCTTAATGGACAGGCCTGTGATTTTTCACAGCAATAGACAATCTGCAGATGCTGGGCACTCAATGTCCGCTGCCATCCGCTGATCATCGGGCAGAGACTCAGAGAGGAGCTCTGCCTATGTAAACAAGTTCTGTTCTGACAGGGGGGAAGGGATGTATTCTGTGTTCCTGCAAAGCAGAGACTTAAATCCATCTCTTCCTCTAGTAACAGCAGAACACATTGTAAACACAAACACTGGCCAGGCACACAGTCAACCCTTTGATCGCCCTAGATGTTTAACCCCTTCCCAGCCAGAATCATTAGTACAGTGACAGTGCACATTTTTAGCACTGATCACTGCATTAGTGTCACTGGTTCCCGCAAAGTGTCACCTAGTGTCCGATCGACCATCAGTCCCGCTATAAGTCGCTGATCGCCGCCATTACTAGTAGAAAAAGAAATCCAGTATATATATCCCATAGTTTGTAAACCAATCAATATACGCTTATTGGGATTTTTTTTTTTTACCACAAATATGTAGCTGAATATATATTGGACTAAACTGACGATTTAAAAAAAAAAAAATATTGGATGTGTTTTATAGCAATCAAAAAATGTGTATTGAGATGAATCGCTGATTTTTAGATCACAACACTGTGCAGATTTTTTTCTTTGTTTATGTTTTATAGCAGAAAGTATAAAATGTTTGTTTTTTTCAAAATTGTCGCTCTTTTTTTGTTCGTGTCCCGTTCACCCCCGAGCATTTTAGTACACACATTGGAGCTCAAAGCAACTAATGTCTTATAGAAACGCGTTGCCCAGTGAGGCCATTGCACTGCGTTAAAAAAAAAAGAAACGACATGCCCATTTTTATGTGCCCATTCATGTGCCGTGAGGCCCCTAGAAGTGAATGGCAATGCATGAATATGCACATCCAAACGCTTTCATGCATCATCATTGACTTCTATGGGCCTCAAAAAACACACTAGAGCTACTTTGGAAAATACACTAATAGATGTGAACAGGTTCCAGCTATAGAAGGCGTCTTCAAACCTTCTAAACAAAGGGACAGTGAGAGTAAATATCGTCCCCATCTTTGGTATTAGGAGAATTATTTATGGCCCATCGCTGGTATCAGTGGGAGGAATAGTACCACATGTTTGGTGTCAGTGGGAGGAATAGTGCCCCATTGTTGGGGAGGAATAGTGTCCCGGCGTTGGTTTCAGTGGGAGGAATAGTGCCCCATTGTTGGGGAGAAAAAGTGTCCCATCGTTGGTTTCAGCGGGAGGAATAGTGTCCCAGCGTTGGGAAGGAATAGTGTCCCAGCGTTGTCAGTGGGAATAATAGTGCCCCATTGTTGGGGTGGAATAGTGTCCCAGCGTTGGGAAGGAATAGTGTCCCAGCATTGGGGAGGAATAGTGTCCCATCATTGTTAGTGGGAGGAATAGTGTCCCATCGTTGGGGAGGAATAGTGTCCCATCGTTGGGGAGGAATAGTGTCCCATCGTTGGGGAGGAATAGTGCCCCATTGTTGGTGAGGAATAGTGTCCCATCGTTGGTTTCAGTGGGAGGAATAGTGTCCCATCGTTGGGGAGGAATAGTGTCCCATCGTTGGGGAGGAATAGTGTCCCATCATTGGGGAGGAATAGTGTCCCATCATTGGGGAGGAATAGTGTCCCAGCGTTGTCAGTGGGAGGAATAGTGTCCCATCGTTGGGGAGGAATAGTGTCCCATCGTTGGGGAGGAATAGTGTCCCATCGTTGGGGAGGAATAGTGTCCCATCGTTGGGGAGGAATAGTGTCCCATCGTTGGGAATAGTGTCCCAGCGTTGTCAGTGGGAGGAATAGTGTCCCATCGTTGGGGAGGAATAGTGTTCCATCGTTGTCAGTGGGAGAAATAGTGTCCCATCATTGGGGAGGAATAGTGTCCCATCGTTGTCAGTGGGAGGAATAGTGTCCCATCGTTGTCAGTGGGAGAAATAGTGTCCCATCATTGGGGAGGAATAGTGTCCCATCGTTGTCAGTGGGAGGAATAGTGTCCCATCGTTGGGGAGGAATAGTGTCCCATCGTTGTCAGTGGGAGAAATAGTGTCCCATCGTTGGGGAGGAATAGTGTCCCATCGTTGTCAGTGGGAGGAATAGTGTCCCATCGTTGGGGAGGAATAGTGTCCCATCGTTGGGGAGGAATAGTGTCCCATCGTTGTCAGTGGGAGAAATAGTGTCCCATCGTTGGGGAGGAATAGTGTCCCATTGTTGTCAGTGGGAGAAATAGTGTCCCATCGTTGGGGAGGAATAGTGTCCCATCGTTGTCAGTGGGAGGAATAGTGTCCCATCGTTGGGGAGGAATAGTGTCCCATCGTTGTCAGTGGGAGAAATAGTGTCCCATCGTTGGGGAGGAATAGTGTCCCATCGTTGTCAGTGGGAGAAATAGTGTCCCATCGTTGGGGAGGAATAGTGTTCCATCGTTGTCAGTGGGAGAAATAGTGTCCCATCGTTGGGTAGGAATAGTGTCCCATCGTTGTCAGTGGGAGAAATAGTGTCCCATCGTTGGGGAGGAATAGTGTCCCATCGTTGTCAGTGGGAGAAATAGTGTCCCATCGTTGGGGAGGAATAGTGTTCCATCATTGTCAGTGGGAGAAATAGTGTCCCATCGTTGGGTAGGAATAGTGTCCCATCGTTGTCAGTGGGAGGAATAGTGTCCCATCGTTGGGGAGGAATAGTGTCCCATCGTTGTCAGTGGGAGGAATAGTGTCCCATCGTTGGGGAGGAATAGTGTTCCATCGTTGTCAGTGGGAGAACTAATGTCCCATCGTTGTCAGTGGGAGAAATAGTGTCCCAGCATTGTCAGTGGGAGAAATTGTGTCCCATCGTTGGGGAGGAATAGTGTCCCATCGTTGTCAGTGGGAGGAATAGTGTCCCATCGTTGGGAAGGAATAGTGTCCCATCGTTGGTGTCAGTGGGAGGAATAGTGCCCCATCATTGGTGTCAGTGGCAGGAATAGTGCCCCATCATTGGTGTCAGTGGCAGGAATAGTTCCCCATCATTGGTGTCAGTGGAAGGAACAGTACCCTCATTGGTGTCCGTAAAAGGAGTAGTGCCTCATTGTTGGTGTCAGTGGAAGGAATAGTGCTGCATCATTGGTGTCAGTGTGAGGAATAGTGTCCCATCATTGGTGTCAGTGGGAGGAACAGTACCCCATCCATTATTGGTGTCCATAAAAGGAGTAGTGCCCCATTGTTGGTGTCAGTGGAAGGAATAGTGCTGCATCATTGGTGTCAGTGGGAGAAATAGTATTCTATTGTTGGTGTCAGTGAAAGGAATAGTGCTGCATCATTGGTGTCAGAGGGAGAAACAGTACCCCATCGTTGGTGTCAGTAAAAGGACTGGTATCCCATTGTTGGTGTCAGTGGGAGGAATAGTGCCCCATCATTAGTGTCAGTGGGATAAATATAGTGTTCTATTGTTGGTGTCAGTGGGAGCAACAGTGCCCCAAGGCCAATACAAAGGCAATCAAAGGGCTGCATTTGGCCCCCGGGCCACAGTTTGGAGACCCCTGATTTATAATGTCGTATTGAATGCTACATTCATCCTAGTACGCTCAGACGCACGCGTTCTGAGAATGTGCAAAGGCAGATTTTGTTGAATCAGTAACGCGTTGTGATGAATTCTGCTGCACAATAAAATGTACCATTTTGTATTGGATGAGTCTTTGAGTGTGTGGTTGGTGGTTGATGGTGGGGGGATGGGGTAGCGATTGCAGCGCTTGCGGCGCTGGGCACATTGGCCGCTGAGAGCTGGCTCTGCATACCGATGGAAAGTACACACTGCAGGATGAAAACACTGACGTATGACACAGCCTACAAACTGCAAGGTGATAACATCACGGCTCAATCAATACTCTGCTCTCCGGACTCAGACACAATGGATGTGCGGGGACGCAGCCACAATTACGCGCTGCCGACTGACAGAGCGTCACACGCAGCTGGCGTTTGTGATAGACGAGCCACAGCTGCAAGGTGACACGTTAAATCTTGCCTCCGTATGTGATAACCCACACACACTACACCGCGATACGACCCTGATTGGTGACGGTCCGCTCTCCGCATTGCTATTCCGGGGCGCGCTGCTCTGCGCTGCCCCCTGCTGTGAACTATTGTCATGCCCTGAAAAGGGGTCACTGACCTCCCCCAGCTGTCCTCCCCCTTTACCACTCAACGTTGCGTGCCAGTTGGCAAAAATGTTAATTCCACCGTGCTGGGGAAAAAAAAGCCCATTTATCTTTAAACGTCAATTTGGATTGCGGATGGACCGCCGTGACAGTTTATTTGCAGATTGGTGGAGTGTCGCCGCTGCCCGGGCTGTCGCACGTGTGCGTGACATCCGGTGACAATTACACTGCAGCGTGTTGTGTTTGGCAGCGATAATGTGTTGGCAGTAACACGTTGGGGGTCGCAACGGGCTATCCTCTCCCTCCTAAGAGGAGGAGGGGGGGGCAGCGACACCCCGTGGATGCTTTAGGCACGACTCGCGAGCCGTGTGAGTCATTGATCCCTCCGCCGCTGTCAGCAAGGCTATAAATGAGAAATGGATCATAGTTTATCTTTACTGCCATGATGTTCCCTGGTGCATGGATTGTTATGCTGTGTAGCCGTGGCTGTGGGAGAACAGTGACACTTAGTGGCTGAGGGAGGTCAGAGCAGCCCATTGGCTTCATGGGAAAGATTGAGTATTAGCATAGCTACCAACTGTCCCTGATTTCGAGGGACTGTCCATGATTTGGATTAATGTCCCTCTTTCCTGCTCATTTGTCCCTCATTTTGGTCTGATCTATATATATATATGTATATAAATGCACCTTTTATCTTTCAAAAAGTGTTAAATCTTTCATCCAAATTCTAAATGGCTGCATGTTTCAATCTTAAAAGCCAATATAAAGGAATAGTAGTGGCAAAAAAAAGCACTTAAGAATTTAATTTAACCTTTTTTAATGGTATTTCCCCTTTAAGGGGGCGTGGCAGGGGGCGTGTCCTAAGCCTGCCTACGTTTGCAAGTAGGTGTCCCATCTCAAGATGTTGGGAGGTATGGTATTAGGGCTCATTTAGATCTGCACTGTATTGTCAAAAGTATTGAGACACGAGCCCGTTTGGGGTGACCTGGAGGGAGAGGAGACCAACTCAATTGCTTTGACCAAACTACATACCCTGCTGAGAACTTGTTCCTTACTACATTTGTACGTTTCAAGACGTCGCTACACGACGTACAATGTTTAACTTGTACTTTGTATTTGCAAAACTTAATAAATATTATTGAAAGAAAAAAAATAAGTATTGAGACACCTGCCTTTACACGCACATGAACTTTAATAGCATCCCAGTCTTAGTCCGTAGGGTTCAATATTGAGTTGGCCCACCCTTTGCAGCTATAACAGCTTCATATATTCTGGAAAGGCTGTCCACAAGGTTTAGGAGTGTGTCTAAGGGATTGTTTGACTATTCTTCCAGAAGCACATTTGTGTGGTCAGGTACTGATGTTGGATGAGAAGGCCTGGCTCGAAGACTCTGCTCTAATTCATCCCAAAGGTGTTCTATCGGGTGCAGGCCAGTTAAGTTCCTCCACCCCAAACTCGCTCATCCATGTCTTTATGGACCTTGCTTTGTGCAATGGTGTGAAGTCATGTTGGAACAGGAAGGGGCCACCCCCAAACTGTTCCCACAAAGTTGGGAGCATGAAATTGTCCAAAATGTCTTGGTATGCTGACGCCTTAGGGCTCTTTCACACGTCCGTTCAGTTCGTCCGTTTTTTGGACGTCCGTTAACGGACCTCAATGCTTCCCTATGGGTTAGCGTCCGTTAACATCCGTCTGCGGTAAGCTCCGTTTTTTTGGACAGAAGAAAACCCTATTTTTCTTCCGTCAAAAAAACGGAACGGACGAAAAACGGACGTTAGCGTCAGTTTTTCATCAAAATATGTAAAAAAAAAAAAGTTCTAAAAAAAAAAAACCGGATGAAAAAAACTGATGAAAAACGGACGGAAAACGGAACGGAAACGGATGTAAACGGACGGAAAACGGACGAAAAACGGATGAAAAAACGGATCAACTGAAGGGGGAAAAAACTGATCTAAAAAACTAAACGGACGTGTGAAAGAGCCCTAAAGTGTTTCCTTCACTGGAACTAAGAAGCCAACCCCAACCCCTGAAAAACAACCTCACACCATAATCCCCCCTCCACCAAATGCGAACCAGGCCTTCTCGTCCAACATCAGTGCCTGACCTCACAAGTTTGCTTAGGAGACACACTCCTAAACCTTGCGGATAGCCTTCCCAGAAGAGTTGAAGCTGTTATAGCTGCAAAGGGTGTGCCAACTCAATATTGAACCCTACAGACTAAGGCCCCTTTGTACACACGACCGGGTTTCTCGGCAAAAACCAGCAAGAAAACTGCTTCTTGCCAAGAAAGACGTTCGTGTGTACGAGGCGTTCAGGTTTCTTGTCTGGAAATCAGGCAAGAATCTCAACGAGAATGTAGCGGGGTCATCCTATCAGAGACTATTGATAGGCTTGAATCCCCACCGGAGCTCTGCCACACCTGTATATAGGTTAAGATGTCTTTAAGAAGCTATGCATTGTGGGTCCAGAAGTACCGGGAGATGTGGACTCCATTGACACTCAGTAGAAACAGACTACACTTCCCACAATGCCGTGCCCAATTGGAACATGTGACACCTCCGCACAGACTTATGGGGGAGGTTACTTAAGGACAGGGAGGGGCTGTTTCTCGCTTTCTCAGGACCTGCGTCTTCTCCTCTGCGGAGCTGTGTAGAGCGGCACAGCCAAGCTCTTAGGCCTGAAGCCTGGGGCCTGAATTCATCGGGAGGCCAACCATCCTAAGAGAAGCAATGCCGTTGTCCAGCCTGCTTCCAGAAGACCGGAGAAGCGCACTTTTTTCTCGTCAAGATTCTCGTTTGCCTGTTTCCAGACGAGAAACCCGAGAGTGTGTATACTTGCCTGTCGCCGTGGAAACCCGTGCATGCTCAAAATGACTTTGACGCATCCGTGGTAGCTTTCACGGCATAGGTAGGGTGAAGCAGTACGTCACCGCGTTCTTTCTTTTCAAGAGAAAATTTAATAGTGTGTATGGAAAGTTGGGGACTAACATACCTCCCAACCGTCCCGGATTTTGCGGGAATGTCCCGCGATTCGTGGTGAATCCTGCGGTCCCGCGATAAGGGCTGGAGTCCCGCGGTCCCGCGACCCCACCCTCCCCCCGCTCAACGACTGAGATCCGCGGAACCCCCCCCCCCCCCGCTCAACAAGGTGTCCCTCATTCCCATCTCAAAAAGTTGGGAGGTATAGACTAAGACTGGGATGCCATTAAAGTTCATGCGCGTGTAATGGCAGGTGTCCCAATACTTTTGACAATATAGTGTATGTGTGCATAGAGGTGCCTTTTTGTTGTGTGCTTTTCATTTGTGTGTTGGCATGCGTTAATTACCCGCGTTTTTAATGCAGTTTTTCATTTACAATTTGGAGTGGATAGGGTTGACACCCAGATAGAGTTGGTATTGATATATATATAGCTGATATAAAATGTATATTAATCTATAACTGTAATATATTTGATATTGATATATAATTGATAATGATATACATTATAACTGAGATATAATTGATTTATTATTATTGATTATTGCTTTAACTGATATACAGTGTATACAGTAATTGATATTCACCTATAACTGAGATATAGTTGGTATTGATATATCATTTATATATTTTTTTCCCATAATTGTTATTGTTTTCTGGAGTACTGCGTTGCATACTAGCTCATTGTGCCTTTTGCCTTACAGGTTTAACCACTTCAGCCCCTGACCATTTTGCGATTCGGCACTGCGTCGCTTTAACTGACAATTGCGCGGTCGTGCGACGTGTCTCCCAAACAAAATTGGCGTCCTTTATTTCCCACAAGTAGAGCTTTCTTTTGGTGGTATTTGATCACCTCTGCGGTTTTTATTTTTTGTGCTATAAACAAAAATAGAGCGACAATTTTGAAAAAAAAATGTTTTACTTTTTGCTATAATTAATATCCCCCAAAAATATATATATATAAAAAAAATCCTCAGTTTAGGCCGGTACGTATTCTTCTACATATTTTTTGCAATAAGCGTTTATTCATTGGTTTGCGCAAAAGTTATAGTGTCTACAAAATAGGGGATAGATTTATGGCATTTTTATTAATATATTTTTTTACTAGTAATGGCGGCGATCAGCAATTTTTATCGGTACTGCGACATTATGGAGGACACTTTGGATACATTTGACACATTTTTGGGACCATTGGCATTTTTATAGCGATCAGTGCTATAAAAAATGCATTGATTACTGTAAAAATGTCACTGGCAGTAAAGGGGTTAACACTAGGGGGCGATGAAGGGGTTAATTATGTTCCCTAAAGTGTGTTCTAACTGAAGGGGGTGGGACTGACTAGGGGAAATGACAGATCGCTATTCATACATTGTATGAACATACGATCAGTCATTTCTCCCCTTGAAAGAAGCGGGAGCTGTGTGTTTACACACACAGCTCCCGATTCTCACTCTGTCACAAGCGCCCCTAGTGGCCGCAGAGCAACATCACGTTATATTACATGACTTTCCGCAGCCGAGCCGATCTGCCACAGTACAACAGCGGTGGGTGGTCGGCAATCGGTTAAAGAAAAAAAATCTGCGGGTATACAACCACTTGTAATTGTTAAGCATGGATGAACAGTTGGACCATTTTACAGTTTAACATCTTAACAATTCTTGATTCCTTGTCAAAAACCCATTCTAACTGAGTATTTTAGAGTATGATAAAGTATAATACAATACAATTAAATAGGAATAAAATTTAAATATAAAAATAAAGAATAAACAACCACAAAAAAAAAAGATAAAAATAAAAAGGGAAGGAAAAGTAATGACTGAAATTGTTGTACCTATGTGTAAGAAAGTGTCATTTTAGTCCAGAGGCGATGTGGAGCAATAGGATCATAGCCAGAGGGATTTGCAGAGGGCTAAGGGCATGTTGTAGATCATTTATCTCAGTTCCAACCTTCCCAGTGAATTAGAGAGAAAGGCCTTATTATTAGGAATGAGCCGAACACCCCCCCCCCCCCCCCCCGTTCGGTTCGCACCAGAACCTTCGAACGGCGCGAACATTTAGATCCCCATTGACGTCTATGGGACTCGAACGTTGGAATTCAAAAGTGCTCATTTTAAAGCCTAATATGCAAGTCATTGTCGTAAAACTTCTTTGAGAACCCGGGTCTTGCCCCAGGGAAGATGTATCAATAGAAAAAAAGTTAAAAAATCGGTCGTTTTTAAAACTTTTTTTCCATCGATACATGTTCCCTGGGGCAAGACTTAAAGACGTTTTCACAGGCAAACTATAGACACCCAGCAGGTACAATATTTAAAGGAATTTTTCTTTTTTTTTTCTTTATTTAAGCATCATTAAAATCACGATTTTAATGATGCTTAAATAAAAAAATAAAAATAAAAATTCCTTTAAATATTGTACCTGCTGGGTGTCTGTACGTGTGATAGCGTCTTTAAAGCGGAGTTCCACCCAAAAATGGAACTTCTGCTTAACCCACCCCTCACCCCCTTACATGCCACATTTGGGGGGGAGTGGGGGCTTCAGGAGGAGTGGGACTTCTTGTCCCACTTCCTGCTTCCGCTGAGGGGCTGGTTAGGCGATTAAGCTTAATCGCCTACAGCAGCCCCTCCCTATAGGCGATCGCATGGGACACATGACAGGTCCCATGCGATCGCCAGTCCAATCAGCGGCGGGCCGCGCCGCTCGCGCATGTGCAGCGCCGCTCGCGCTTGCGCAGTGGGTGCCCGGCCGTGAAGCCGAAGGCTGTCATGGCCGGGTGCCCACAGTTGTGATGGGAGGGAGGGGGGAGAGGAGCGGAGCCCCGGTTGGCGCGTCGCTGGAACGCTGGAGCAGGTAAGTGTCTGTTTATTAAAAGCCAGCAGCTACACTTTTTGTAGCTGCTGACTTTTAATAAACACAATTTTTGGCTGGAACTCCCCTTTAAATAGCACAATCACCTGCCTGCCAGTAAATTGGGAAGACCTGATCTAGCTAAACTATACAGTGTATAAATATATGTACAACACCTGGGATGTATATACTGTATATCCTCTACACACTGTAAATTTAACTGACTAGCCTGCCTGCCTTCCCGCCTGCTCTATCTACCTGCAAAAAATGACACTCTCTCAGTCTCTCTCTGTTCTCTGTTAACTGCCGCAACACACTACACAAGGCCACCCTGCAGACGGCCTTTTATAGTGTGGGGCGTGTACTAAACCCCTTGAGCCATAATTGGCCAAAGCCACACAGTTTTTTGCGTTCTGTGATTGGCCAAGCATGTGGGTCATAGTGCATGCTTGGCCAATCATCAGCGCGCAATGCCGCAGTGAATTATGGGCCGTGGCGCGCCACTCGAATTTGGCGCCAAATGGCCCATAAAGTGCGAATTTTGACGAACGGTCGAACAGACGATGTTCGAGACGAACATACGTTTGAGTCGAACGCGGAGCTCATCCCTACTTATTATACCACGTTGTCATAATTTGTGTTATTTCTGTATTAGTCAGAGAACTTTCCATGAATGTTTGCCATCTTTTTAAAAAGCGGTTTATTTAGTTAAAATTAGTGGTTTGATATGTCCAATTTTTCAATATATAGAAGCATTTTCATATTTCTTATTGAGAGTGATGGTGGAGTAGGACCGTCCAGGATTTTTGGATGGCTTTACGTGCCGTCATCAGACATAGACATGTCCAGGTCCATATTTTGGGTTGTGACTGAGATTAGCGTATTCCGGAATGTCATTGTGACCAAAAAGACATAACATCGGATGTTTAGCTATCTGCGTTGAAGTGAAGCCAAAGATATAACTGAGGATTCGTCCCAGAATGTTGATATCTCTGGGCATTCCTAGAAACGATGTAAGAGAGAAGGATGGAAGGACTTGCACCACGAGCAAGTAGCAGTTGGAGGGTCTTGTTTATTAAACAGGAATGGAACGAAAGCTTTGTGTATAAATTTGAATTGGGTTTCCCTCCAATTTTCATTTATTATAAGATGACAAGTCTTGAGATGTCCTTTTACGATCTTTTCTCTGATGTTTTTGTCTTCAAAATCTTTTTGCCAGCTTTTTAAGATTTTAATTTTATATTGATATATAACTGATATATAACTGATATATAATTGATATTGATCTGTAACTGAGATATAGTTAGTATTGATATATAACTGATATATAGTTGATATTGATATATAACTGATATATATAGTTGATATGGATATATAACTGATATATATATAGTTGATATTGATATATATAGTTGGTATTGATATATAACTGATATATAGTTGGTATTGATATATAACTGATAAATAGTTGATATTGATATATAACTGATATATATAGTTGGTATTGATATATAACTGATATCTATAGTTGGTATTGGTATGTAATCAATATATATAGTTGGTATTGATATATAACTGATATATAACTGATAAATAGTTGGTATGTAATCGATATATAAAGTTGGTATTGATATATAACTGATAATTGGTATTGAAATATAACTAAGATATAATTGATATTGATGTATAATTGATATTGATATATAACAGATATAATTGATATTGATATAACTGATATACAGTATACAGTAACTGATATTAATATATAGCTGGTATTGATGTATAACTGATATATACTTGATACCGATCTATAACTTATAAATAGTTAATAAATAGTTAGTATCGATATATAACTGATATACAGTATTTGATATTAATCTATAATCAATTGTGCGGTCGTGCGATGTGGCTCCCAAACAACATTTTCGTCCTTTTTTCCGCACAAATAGAGCTTTCTTTTGGTGGTTTTGCGGTTTTTAACAAAAAAGAGCGACAATTTTGAAAAAAAAGTGACATTATTTACCTTTTGCTATAATATATATCCCCCCAAAAATATATTAAAAAAAAAAACGAATTTCTTTCTCAGTTTAGACCGATACATATTCTTCTACATATTTTTGGTAAAAAAATTTTACAATAAGAGTTTATTGATTGGTTTTCGCAAAAGTTATAGCGTCTACAAAATAGGGGATAATTTTATGGCATTTTTATTATTATTATTTTTTACTAGTAATGGGGCGATCAGCGATTTGTATCGTAACTGCGACATTATGGCGGGCACGTCGAACACTTTTGACACTATTTTGGGACCATTGTCATTTATACTGCGAACAGAGCTATAAAAATGCACTGATTACTGTGTAAATGACACTGGCAGAGAAAAGGTTTAAACACTAGGGGGCGATCAAGGGGTTAACTGTGCCCTAAGGGAGTGATTCTAACTGTGTGTGGGGGCTGGGCTACCAGTGACACAACATTGATCTCCGCTCCCGGTTACAGGGAGCAGTAGATTGTCCTGTCACAAGGCAGAACAGGGAGATGCCTTGTTTACATAGGCACCTCCCTGTTCTGCAGATCCGTGACACGATCGCGTGACACTGGCGAGTCCGCCGGTCCCACAGGCACGGTCATGGAGCTTGCAGGCGGGTGTGCACCTGACCGCACAGCGGCAAACCTGTACATTGCATTGCGCAGCCGTGCTATTCTGCCGAAGTATATCGGGGTTAGCCGGTCGGCAAGTGGTTAAGGTCCATTTGCATTTGTATGGCATTAATGCACTTCATCAACAAGTGTCATACTTTAGCAAACAAGAAACCCATGTGCTCCAGATACACCAAAACGGCCTAAAAATTAGACATGTTGCAAAATTTTGTCCGCAAGGTGCTTCAACATGCCATGATGCATTGCCTCAGTGTGTTGGAATGCTATTCAAAATGAATCAACTCATGGGGGTCTAATTATAGAAAAATTGAGGTGCAAATGCCTCAAGCATTCACACAGCCCCCATGATTACTTCCTGTATTTTGTAATATTTTTACTTTCTATAATCATCAGCTCCATCTAGTGGCCATAAACCGGTATTTTTCTCAAACACAATAATCAGGAAAATGCCACATTATGGCCACTAGAGGGAGCTCACGCATATGGAGTAAACAAAAATGCCCACAAAAAAGATAGTAAATACTAACCTTCTCTAAAAAAAACAAGGGAAGTCTGGTGGGAAACGTTCAGAAATGTTGATCTCATGGATCCCCTGCAATATTCATTGGCTTCACTCTCCAACCTCTAAAGTATTACTGTTTCTTTTAGTCATGTTGGGGTTGGTGGGAGGAACCAATGTGCAAAACGGGGGATCGGCACTCCCTGATATGTTGATTTTCCAGCAGACTTTGGAGGGTGGCTCCTCGTCAATGGCGGCATGGGCAGCGTATAGGGCTAGTATTTACACTCTTCCTTTCCTGGCAGATTTACAATTATTTTTGCTACAGGGCATCTGCATCAACAGCAAATGGAAATCCCTGACTTCAGGGCAGTTGCAGTGTTTCCTGTTCACCATCAATGGCTTACTGAGTGTAATTACTTAATTAGAGCGTGTCTTATTGTGGGAATTCTACTAATACACTACCAAGGAATCGATTTTCTTCAGTGCTCTGTGCATCGAACCCGTGTGACCCAAAAATATAGCTTTGATTTCATAGATTAAAATTCATATGATTTTCTAACTTGTGTAGAGCGATAGCTAGAGGTGTATTTATAAAAATGTCAGAGGCTTCATCCTGCGATACTGCATGTCCATTCATTATGTGTGAATGAGAGCATAATCAAGGGTTATTTTCTCTCCAAGCTGAATGTTATTAATTCATAAAATAATCTAGTGATTTGGGAAAATACCATAATATGGCCACTAGATGGAGCTGGCAGTCATAGTCAAAAAAGTATTTATTTTTTGTCTGTATTTGACTTAAAGGGGTTGTAAAGTTAATTTTTTTTCCCTAAATAGCTTCCTTTACCTTAGTGCAGTCCTCCTTCACTTACCTCATCCTTCCATTTTGTATTTAAATGTCCTTATTTCTTCTGAGAAATCCTCACTTCCTGTTCTTCTGTCTGTAACTCCACACAGTGATGCAAGTCTTTCTCCCTGGTGTGGAGTGTCATGCTCGCCCCCTCCATTGGACTATGGGAGAGTCAGTAAGCCCACTAACACACAGCTCCTTTCTCTATCTGCAACGTAGTGAGCATCCTGACTCTCCTGTAGTCCAAGGGAGGGGGTGAGCACGAGCACTGTTCTCCTCATAGAACAGAGCCTTGGGGCCACTCTGCACATGCTCAGTTTGGTGTGTTTTGCTAGAGAGGTTTTTTTCTTTTTTTTTTTGGGGCGGGTGTGATCAACACAGGGCCAATCAGCACTGTCCAGACAGAGAGTCAGGGGGTCCTGCAGCCTCATAGGACAGAAAGATTAGAATGAAAACTCCTCCTACAAGCTTTAACCAGTGCTCGGCCGGACACTGATAGAAGTCACAAGACTACTGCGGATGAGAAAATATATTTAGCTGTTTATATTAAAGCGGAGTTCCACCCTTAAAACCACTTGGTTTCATCCCATCCAGCATACTGGCGTCAGCGCCAGTATGCTGTTATTTTTTTTTTTTTTAATGCATGTACTTACTTTATAAATCATTTAATTTTGGGCGCACCACGGTATTTCGCCGCTATAAGGCGTCACGCCTTCCGGAAACAGCCGATTAGCGTTCGGCTCTACTCGGCGCCTGCGCACAGACCCAGAAGCTGACTGCGCAGGCGCCGTATATAGCCGTGTCACGGCCTCCGAAAAAACCTGAACTAGGACCGGCTATTTGCGCCCAAAATTAAATGATTTATTATAAAGTAAGTACATGCATTAAAAAAAAAACAAAAAAAAAAACAGCATACTGGCGCTGACGCCAGTATGCTGGATGGGATGAAACCAAGTGGTTTTAAGGGTGGAACTCCGCTTTAACTAAAATAATTGCATTTCCATGTTCTGTGTACTGTGGGAGACCAGATGTACTGAATGCAGGGTCCTGGGTTTAGTAACACTTTACATACAGGGATTTTCAGTGATCATGAACTCCATCTAGTGGCCATTATGCAGTATTTTTCTGGTTCACTCAATACCGTATGATTGAATAACATTTAATCTAGAAAGAAAATAGCTCAGTAAAATTAGATTTAGCCTTTGTGGGACTAATGTACATGCAGGGTGAATATCTCTGCACTTTTATTTTATTTTTTTATAACTACACCCCTTCTTCTGACATATATTCTTTTTTTACATCAGGTATATCAGTCATCTTACGACATATTCATTGCACTTGCTTCTATTCGTCTTTTTTTCTACTTTCTCTTTATCATATAATCTGCTATTCTATCAGATCTTCCTTATTCTGTCCTGCTTGTATTTTCCCTCTCTTGGTTCATTTTACACTTTAGTAGGATCTGAAGGAGTAAAAAAAATGAAGAGAGAGATAATATAAAGGGGGATAGAAAAGGAAGATCTGATAGAATAGTAGATTATAAAATAAAGAGAAGGTAGAAAAATAGGAATTTGTAAGATTATATATATAAAATAAAAACTATAAAAGTAGTGATTACATTATTTATTTCTATATACACACACACACACACACACATATATATAATATATATATGCAGTACAGACCAAAAGTTTGGACACGCCTTCTCATTCAAAGAGTTTTCTTTATTTTCATGACTATGAAAATTGTAGATTCACACTGAAGGCATCAAAACTATGGATTAACACATGTGGAATTATATACATAACAAAAAAGTGTGAAACAACTGAAAATATGTCATATTCTAGGTTCCCCAAAGTAGCCACCTTTTGCTTTGATTACTGCTTTGCACACTCTTGGCATTCTCTTGAAGAGCTTCAAGAGGTAGTCACCTGAAATGGTCTTCCAACAGTCTTGAAGAAGTTCCCAGAGATGCTTAGCACTTGTTGGCCCTTTTGCTTTCACTCTGCGGTCCAGCTCACCCCAAACCATTTCAATTGGGTTCAGGTCCGGTGACTGTGGAGGCCAGGTCATCTGGTGCAGCACCCCATCACTCTCCTTCTTGGTCAAATAGCCCTTACACAGCCTGGATGTGTGTTTGGGGTCATTGTCCTGTTGAAAAATAAATGATGGTCCAACTAAACGCAAACCGGATGGAATAGCGTGCCGCTGCAAGATGCTGTGGTAGCCATGCTGGTTCAGTATGCCTTCAATTTTGAATAAATCCCCAACAGTGTCACCAGCAAAGCACCCCCACACCATCACACCTCCTCCTCCATGCTTCACGGTGGGAACCAGGCATGTAGAGTCCATCCGTTCACCTTTTCTGCATCGCACAAAGACTGTGCGGTTGGAACCAAAGATCTCAAATTTGGACTCATCAGACCAAAGCACAGATTTCCACTGGTCTAATGTCCATTCCTTGTGTTCTTTAGCCCAGACAAGTCTCTTCTGCTTGTTGCCTTTCTTTAGCAGTGGTTTCCTAGCAGATATTCTACCATGAAGGCCTGATTCACACAGTCTCCTCTTAACAGTTGTTCTAGAGATGTGTCTGCTGCAAAAGGTGGCTACTTTGAAGAACCTAGAATATGACATATATTTTCAGTTGTTTCACACTTTTTTGTTATGTATAATTCCACATGTGTTAATTCATAGTTTTGATGCCTTCAGTGTGAATCTACAATTTTCATAGTCATGAAAATAAAGAAAACTCTTTGAATGAGAAGGTGTGTCCAAACTTTTGGTCTGTACTGTGTGTGTGTGTATATATATATATATATATATATATATATATATATATATACACACACAAAACACTATATTGTCAAAAGTATTGGGACACCTGACTTTACACACATGAACTTTAACCTCCTTAGCGGTAATCCCGAGTCAGGCTCAGGGTGAATTTTCACTGCCAAAAGCGGTATCCCCGAGCCAGACTACAGTTCACATCGCAGGATCCAGGCAAAGATTCTTACCTTGTCCCCTGGATTCTGTGATGTCTCCCCGCTGTGTGTGCGAATGTCTCCTCTGCTCAATTCACAGTGCCAAGTGCCGAGCTCCGTTCCCTGCGAGCGTTGCGACTTACGGGGACAGAGCCTGGTGCCAAAATGTAAAAAATTCAAAACTCAGTACACATACAGTACACTGTAATGTTACACATTCCATTACTGTAGAAAATCATTTTGCATCCCCTTTGTCCCTAGTGGTCTGTTCAGTGTCCTGCATGCACTTTTATATTACGAATACTGTTTTTTTTCTGCCTGGAAACGGTAGATTATCCATAGCAACCAAAAAGTGCCCCTTTATGTCAAAAGTGATTTTAGAGCAGCTAGAAAACAGCGATAATAAATTAGAATCACTTGCAGAATTGAACGATAGCGATTTGTGGGGAAATTCGTCATCAAACACTGACAGTAATGACAGCGACAATTCTGCAACTGAGCAAATTTCTGTGTTTTTGATTTGATTACATTATTGAATCTTTTCATTATTATTATTATATTATTGTTGTAATTATTTATAGTTATTTATTATAATATAATTTATGATTTTGTGTTTCAAACTTTATCATACCAGGGATGTCTATTAGACTCTTGTTTGGACCGATTTAATTACAATTGAATTACAGACCTACAGTATAAAACACCAAATTTCCATACAAAACGTACCGCTTTGAGCATCAAAAATTTGACTTAATCATATCGCCATTCGCCAGGGAGGTTAATGGCATCCCAGTCTTAGTCTGTAGGATTCAATATTGAGTTGGCCCACCCTTTGTAGCTATAACAGCTTATACTAGCCAGACACCCCTAAAAACAGCTGCAAAAATGTCCTGTGTGCATGAGCCTAAAAAGTGTGCATGATTTTTTTCCACTTTAATACCTTGATTTTCGTTGATTGTCAGCTCCATCTAGTGGCTATAATGTGGTATTTTTCCTGAAATACTTTAATCAGGGAGATACCACATTATGGTCACTAGATAGGGCTGATGATCATAGGAAATTACTAGGGCTGTTACTGATTAAAATTTTCGTGTTCGATTAATCAATTTTTTTTAAATCGCTTAATCGACTAATTCTGATTAATTATAACGCACATACAGATCCAACTACTTTTAGCTGATCTCCTTGCAGGCTGATTCGAAGTGCAGCTACCAACCACTGGAAAAATGGATAGCAGGACACAAAAAACACGCAAAGGCAGCACTCGATGGGAATAGCACTAAAACTTTTATAGTAGGTAACAAAATAAATATTGCACTGGAGATAAAATCGATGTAGCTACATAAACTGTAAACATGGTGCGAGTAATACCAAAATGTAGCAAAAGCAGTCTTAAAAACATGTAGCTAAGTATGATACCGGTATAAAAATGTGTACAACGATACCACTGCTGTATCCAGATGAGGAGGGGTTAACATCAGTCCGTCGGCATGTAGATGTCCCGTGAAGGGAACTATCACAACTCCCAGTGGATGGCTGTAGAATCCCAGATTGATAGAAGGAAGTGACAGAGGGAAGTGTAACAGCCCTTGCGTGTGGCAGATAGTAAGGTCCCGCCGACATGCAGATATGAAGGCGCAGCAAAGGAGCCCTTCAGATGGACACGGCAAGCCCTTTGGTGTCCGTGACGTTACCGGATCTCCGACGGAACTCCCTGAAGACCCGAAAGCAGACAGAGAGATGAGTGCCGATCAAAAGAATTCTGATCGACCAAAAAAAATTAACGAGGAATTAATAGTTAATTTTCACAGCCCTAGAAATTACCATATTAAGCAAAATGTATTCAGAATTCATGACATCTGGTTGAATGCTTGTGAGATTCGCCCAGTTATATATATGTATATACACATACTGTATGTATACAGAGTTTTTTTTCTCAGAAAATAGGTACAGGAACTCAACCACGACCCGTTCAGATTTCACAAACAGTAGAAGCGTCTTAAAGGGGCATTAAATACCAGAATTGCATTACATACAGAGTGCAGAGTTCAGGGGGTTACAAAGCTGTCACTTGTAAACACAGAAACCAGACTTCTGTGTTTACAAGTGATTGTGGTGAGCGGGCACCAAAGGGTCTGAGCCAAAGGTGGTGGAACTGAGTTCCCCCAAGTTCCCCCAGAAAAAAAGCCCTGTATGTATATATATATAAAAAAAAATTTTATGGACCCCTAAGTATAATATATATAATATAGGTCACATTTTAGTGTTGTGGGTAGTATCGAATCGTATCACTTAGCGTTGTACTTACTGGCAGTGGCTGGAAGGAAAGGAGCAGTGTTCCGTCACGCAGTGCATTGATTTAGGGAGGATAGAGGAGCATCGCCGTCCAAATGTTGCTGTGGACTGTGATTTATAGGTGTGACCCTGAGAGGATCTATAGGACATTTAATTGGATATGTTCTCAGGCTGGTCTGTACGCAGGAGCCCGATAACACCAATGTCAATAATCCATGATGGATGGTAGGGAAGGCGTGTAGAGTGAGGCAGAACCACTGATTATAGGAATACAAATAAATACATACAAATGCTGAGCATATCCATTGACGGGTTGAAACCTGGGATGTGGGCTGTCTAATCTGCCAAAGGATTTGTAATTCTGTCTGACCAGTTTGGACTTATTCACATTGGCACTTGGCAGCATTGTCTACCTGACTCTGAAAAGCGATCTGTAGTGGATTGCATTTCAGATGAGCAGCTGCCAAGCTTTCGGGAGGCCATCCTGTCACCTCCTGCATACAGTCTCTGGTTTATTTATTCTAATTTAAATCCACAAAGGGTCATTATATAAAAATACCTTACTGCAACCATGACCCATGCGTTTGGCATGCAACTGCGGCGCACTCCCATTGACTGCTGCAAACCAAGGTAAAATTGGCATGGCTGAGAAGCAAAGCATGTGTACAGCCCTGTCCCGCTGTGATAGTAGAATTCAATTGGGCAATACAACTGTGGCTTAACTGTTTCTATTGCCCTTTGGCTATCTGTGTGAAAGAGCCCTTAGGGCATGGGCGTAGCATAAGGGGTTGCAGGGGTCACAATTGCAACCCCGCCCCAGCTCCAGGGTGCCCCTGTAGCCCCACCAGATTAATTATACCTAATGATTCCTCCAAGTTTGACTAATCCCGTGCACATTCCAACAGTACAAATACAACACGTTTCAGGACTTTAAAGGGTTCCCCTTCATCAGGGGTATGAACTGTAGACTAAAGCATGTACTAAGAGGTTATTAGTCGGCTTAGGGGTAATGTACACTAGCGATCCGTGCTCAGATCACTCTTCAGAGAGCATTTGACAGGCCGTGAGGAGGTGTTGTATGGCATTCTCACCGCAGTAGTGAGTGGTACCTGCATGCATTGCAAGCAGTTGGGGGGGGGGGGGTGCCCTCTATTCAGTTGAATGGGTTGCATTTAGTGGGTGGTACTGCCTGCTGCATCGACAGCAGAGATAGTTTTTTTTCTGCACCGCAGTGCAAAGCATCGCCACCGTGGCTTGCAGTATGTAGTACATATACATACCAACCCTTTCCTTGCCTTTGCAGCTTAAAGGGGTGGGGGCGCTAAAAACATGCTCAGCCACATGTACTAACAAGGCCTTAAAGAATACAGTGGTGTCACAGCCCTGTCCACACCCTGTGGCGAAGGAGTGAAAAGTCAGCACATGTGCATGCATGCTCCAAATTTTTATTGGCTCCTAATGCCCCCCCACCCCCCCCCCCCACATAACCCCATAATATACAGTGCTAAAAAAAATCTACTTCTGTAGAACCAGCCTGCCGGTTCATGGGTCACAATTAGGCCAGTCCCTGCTGAACTGGCTGAGCTTTGATCCATGTTGGCTGGCTTAAGGGTGAATGGTACTATGGTGGCAGTCTGAGGCCATGCGGCAAACCCTGATGAATGGGATGAGAAGCTCATGAAACACGTTGTGTGCAATAAAGATGGATTGGACTCACGTTATATTGTTGGCGCTCTCACCCGTCTTTCTTTAGATCACTCCGGAGTCCCCTGAGGATCCAAATATTGGAGGAGCTGCCTCTGAACTCATATCCCTCATGTTTTGGGTCGAGCGCTCTACTAAGACATCTTTATAATGGAGCATCAATGACATCACTGACAGTGAACAGTTCAAAGATACTCTCTGCAGAGGTCTGAGACACCCCTTAGCTGAATCTGCAATCAGCAAAATCAGAGGCGGCTCTTTAATTAGGCAAATTAGATGGGCACCTAAGGCCTCACACTCACAGGGGCCTCGTGGCTGCCTAACTTACCCAATGCATTACTCCAGTTTTGAGGGACTTTAACGCTGCTGTGCTCAGACAGCGTTAAGAGCCCAGCATTCCTAACAACCAGTGAATATTGGTGACAACACCCCTTGTGATGTCAATGGCCCAGCATGCCCTCAGTCCATGATGTCACAAGGGGGTGGGTTCACCAGGTGACATCACCGGATGGCACCTGCCCCTTAGTTATTAAAGAGCAAGATCTGGGGGCTGCCTTGGTAAAGGGAGCTTCCAAATTCCGATAAGCCCCCCCCCCCCCCCCCCCAAACCACCAGCCAGGGTTGTGGGGAAGAGGCTCTTGTCCTTTAATTATTTTTCCCATCGTGGGTTTGAGTGGGGCCCCATGTCAAGTTTTGCCTAAGGCCTCACAAAGCCTAGAGCCGCCTCTAAGCAAAATGTATGCTTTTTGCTGCTTGGGGAGCTCCAGCTATGGATAATCAGGAGGCATGTTGGACCCAGGCAGAGAGACCACTGCTTTCCCACAGACAGCAATTGTCCTTCTCAGCAGCGTGCTGGCAGTGGACAGGCATTTATATTCAGGCTGTGGCTGCTTTTTAAAGAAAAGGAACTGTAAGACTTATTAAGATGCATTTATCTGATGTAAACTGAAGTTATAGTGGGTCTTTAAATATGACACATTTAATAAGGTCAGCAAGCGATGGTATTGTAGTGTTACTTTAATACTGAACCCTTTGCTCTCTCTGCAGGCGGCGATGGGGCGGCACTGGACTGGAAAGGGTTAAAGGACGCGGACCAAGGGACCATCGAGAACAGTTCGGTTCTGGGAAGCAGCACCCACAGACCATCTAATGAGGTACCGCTCTGTCTAGTACATCTCCAGCTGTGTCTTGAGTCCCTCAGAAGTCCTCTGGAGCCAGAGGTGTTAAGTCCTTGTCCCCCCCCCCTCCCCCCAGTCTGTATGTCTGTATGTCTCTTGTGCTGATGTCTGTCTCTCTCTCTCTCTCTCTTCTCTGTTTATTCTTACAAATAATTGTTGTGTATTTCCATGAATCACGTTTAATGATTTATACCCCGGGATCTGTGACAGTGAGTCATATAGAAATCGCACACTAATTTCCTCCCCGCCGCACACCTGGCAGCCCGGCAGTCATCGCAGTCTATCCCATGGCTCTGTCAGCACATTTTACAGTATTTTTACATTAAAAATAATTTGCAACACAGAATTCCTTCCCCGACGGATAATTCTACATGAACTGCACAATATAACGTTACACCGACTGCGACTTTCAGGAATATTACCAGAGAATTCTTCATTATAAACCAAACACAGAGCAGACTCCAGGCAGCAATATACGTGGCTTACAGGAAAACTCCAGAACAATTATCATTAAATAGACAGATAGATAGATAGATAGATAGATAGATAGATAGATAGATAGATAGATAGATAGATAGATAGATAGATAGATAGATAGATAGATAGATAGATAGATAGAATATTGGCTGGTGGATTGATACAGATTTAAAGATAGATGGTTAGATAGATAGATATAGATATAGATAGCTTGATACAGGTTGATAGATTGGTACAGATAGATGGATAAGATAATAGATAAATATATAGATAGATCGTTGATGTATAGCAAGGGTGCCCAACCTTTTGAAGAGCGAGGGCCACTTAAGCAACCTGGTAACCAGTCGTGGGCCACAATTAGTGGAGCAGGCGGATGACAATTCACGGCTATTCGATAGGCCCACCGATTTGATCCGCCCAGATGGAAGGGGACAAATTCCCTTCAGCTTTTTTTTTTTTTTGCGGATCGGATTGGAGGTAGGCGGGCATAAGCGGACAAATGTCTGTTTACATCTGCTGCTCTATAGAAGTGAATTGAGGGTCGGATTGGGTTGGGCTGATCATTGTAAGTAGTAAGCCCTTTTCACACAATGTGCTGCGGTTTACGCACACCGCAGGTTCAGCGTAGTGCACCTGTCTTTCTTGCCGGTTAGCTGAATATTGCCATGGACTTGCCTGTGGCAAAAGCCGGTGCTGTACAGGAAGCATCGGCTTATGGGGCTCTGCTCCGCAGCTGCTTTGTTCCTCTACCACCAGCTTCATTCACAACACTAATGCTGTGGTATGGCTGGTCGGGGTTTGCCAACCTGCCATTTCAGAGCAGGAGGTTGTGGGCCACATGAGAAGGCTCAGCGGGCCACATGTGGCCCCCGGGCCACTTGTTGGCCACCCCTGATCTATAGAGTACCCGGTTGCCTTTTGGACCATGCAGGATTTTCTTGCTGGGATCTATCTAGACAGATAGATAGATAGATAGATAGATAGATAGATAGATAGATAGATAGATAGATAGATATAAATAGATAGATAGATTCAGATAGATAGATAGATATTTAGATATATAGATTCAGATAGATAGATAGATATTTAGATATATAGATTCAGATAGATAGATAGATAGATAAATAGATAGATAGATAGATAGATAGATAGATAGATTCAGATAGATAGATAGATAGATAGATATTTAGATCTATAGATTCAGATAGATAGATAGATTGAATAGATACAGATAGATAGATACAGATAGATAGATACAAATAGATAGATACAGATAGATAGATACAAATAGATAGATACAAATAGATAGATACAAATAGATAGATACAAATAGATAGATACAGATAGATAGATACAAATAGATAGATGGGTCGGTGGATAGCTACAGATTTATAGATGGATAGATAGATTGAAAAATAGATGGAAAGATAGATAGACAATAGATACGTTGGTAGATAGATAGATAGATAGATAGATAGATAGATAGATAGATAGATAGTTGATCTATGGCGTATCCAGTTGCCTTTGGGACCGTGCAAGATTTTCTTGATGGTATCTATCAAGGCAGATAGATAGCTACAGATAAATTAATGGATAGAAACATAGATAATTGATGATCTATAGAATGTCCGGTTACCTTTGGGATCATGAAGGATTTTTTCCTCCGTATGTATCTATAAAGATAGAGAGATAGATAGATAGATAGATAGATAGATAGATAGATAGATAGATAGATAGATAGATAGATAGATAGATAGATAGATAGATAGATAGATGATCTATGGAGTATCCAGTTGCCTTTGGGATTATGCAGGATTATCTTGTTGGTATATATCTAGATAGATAGATAGATAGATAGATAGATAGAGATGAATGGATAAAAACATACATAGTTGATCTATAGAATATCCGGTTAGCTTTGGGATCATGAAGGTTTTTTCCCCAGTATCTAGCTATAATGATCAATCAAAATAAAGTGCACAGTCCATGCCATGTATTCAATGTGTTATTGCTGACATAGTGATCACAAGGCTTTGTTTATAAACACAGGGCTCAGGTCAGGATAGAGTTAAAGTGGGATTCCACCGATTCTGCTCCCTACACCTCCCCTCTCCTCACCTCCTCTCCACCCCTCCCCTCTCCTCCTCTCTCCTCTCCTCCCCTCCAGTCTCCTTTCCTTTCCCTTTCTCTCCTCTCCTCTCCTCTCCTCCCCTCTCCTCCTCTCTCCTCCTCTCTCCTCCCCTCTCCTCCTCTCTCCTCTCCTCCCCTCCAGTCTCCTTTCCTCTCCTCCTCTCTCCTCCCCTCTCCTCCTCTCTCCTCTCCTCCCATACAGTCTCCTTTCCTCTCCTTTCCTCTCCTCCTCTCTCCTCTCCTCCCCTCCAGTCTCTTTTCCTCTCCTCTCCTCCTCTCTCCTCCCCTCTCCTCTCCTCCTCTCTCCTCCTCCCCTCCCCTCCAGTCTCCTTTCCTCTCTTCCCCCTCTCCTCCCCTCTCCTCTCCTCTCCTCTCCTCTCCTCTCCTCCCCTCCTCTCTCCTCCTCTTTCCTCCCCTCTCTTCTCCTCCCCTCTCCTCTTCTGCCTGTGTAATTTTAATTCATGCAGCTGCTCCAGTGCTTGTAAAGTAAAGAAACATGTAGTAATTAATACTAAATACCTTCTTTGCAGAGCCCTGCTGTGCAGACACGTGACCTCCCTTCGCTAGCTCCCATTCATCATAGGGGAATCTTAGCCCCTCCCACTGCACTCACTTACTGGGAAGGAAAGCAGAGGGAGATCATGTGTGTGCATAGCAGGGCTCTGCAAAGAAGGTATTTAGTTTTATAACTTAAGGAAAACACACACACAGTACTGAACAGGGACCTAAAACAGAGGGGATCCAAAAAATAATACATGTGACTTTACAACCACTTTCACCTTCCACTTTGACTCATTCACATTGGAAGTCGCACGGTTTCAAAGCCAAATTCAATGTGAACGAGGGCTCATTTCTTTTGCCCAAATGGCAACATTTCTCCGACATGTTTTCTTTTTAAGCAAAGCCAATTTACTAAGAATTGTAACAACTATAGTTCCGTAAAGTTACAATGTATGGGCCACAGGGCAGATGGCGTCCATGCGATGATGTTTTGTTTGGAGTGGACTTTTCCTTTAAGCCATTAAACCATCTCCTTTTAGTTTTGGAAGGGGTGCGCTTTCGACTTTTCGACTTGACCTTTACAACATTTGTTACAATAACAAGATGACTATGAATTGTGCGAAGATTGTATTCTGCCAAACACAGAGCATTGCTGTCCTGTATCTTCTGCTCTCCTATTCCTGTACACGATTGGTATTTCATGGCAGGGTGACAACCCGTCCTATAAATTTGTCTTCTGTGACACTCTCCAGGCCCTACGTTTTACTGCTTCAGCTTCAAGCCAAAGGTGATTGTAGCCATATTAGTGCACTGGTGAAACCTTTGTCTATCTGTTCTGGTTGGACAGAAGATGGGACAGATGCAAGAATTTGAATATTCATCATCAGATGAAATAAACTATGCAGACCGATTTATTGTATGACAGTTGTATTTGCGCAGTGGTCTTTTAACCACTTAAGCCCCGGACCATTTTGCAGCTGAAGGACGAGGCTCCTTTTTGCGATTCGCCACTGAGTCGCTTTAACTGACAATTGCGCATTCGTGCAACGTGGCACCCAAACAAAATTGGCATCCTTTTTTTCCCACAAATAGAGCTTTCTTTTGGTGGCATTTGATCACCTCTGTGGTTTTTATTTTTTGCGCCATAAAACTTTTTTTTTTCCCAGTTTAGGCCGATAGTATTCTTCTACAAATTTTTGGTAAAAAACGCAATAAGCGTTAATTGATTGTTTTGCGCAAAAGTTATAGGCCCAGATTCACAGAGCAATTACGCCTGTCTAACTGGTGTTAGACAGGAGTAATTTCAAATTTCGCGCGCCGTATCACTAGTTTGAGTCCTCAAACCATGATACGGCGGCTTCGGGCTTCGATACGAGAGGCTTACGTCTTCGTAAGCCTTCGGATCTACGCTGCGATATTTTTGCGGCCGCTGGGAGGAGTCCGCGTCGTTTTCAGCGTCGGGATATGCAAATGACTTTTTACGGCGATCCACGAAGATACGAGCGGTCTTCGCAATCGCTTACGTCATTTTTTTGCTACGTACTGTTAGACCAGCTATTTGCTGGTCTAACGGTGCGTAGCCCATGTTAAGTATGGCCGTCGTTCATGCGTCGAATTTAATATTTTTTTTTTTCTTACGTAACTCGTTCGGGAATAGGAATGTCCGTAAACGACGCTACTCAAACAACGAATGACGTAATGACGTGATTTCGCGCAATGCACGGCGGGAAATTTGTGAAGGGAGCATGCGCAGTTCGATCGCCGCGGGAACGCGCCTATTTTAAATGCTTCACGCCCCCTACTCGCGTAGATGGCTTGCGCCGGGAGAAATACACTACGCCGCCGTAGTTTACAGGACAAAATCTACCGGGATTCCACGTAGAGCCAGGTAAAATACGGCGGCGTAGTGTATTTCTGATACTCTACGCTAATCTAATTGTATGTGAATCTGGGCCATAGTGTCTACAAAATAGGGGATAGATTTATGGCATTTTTATTAATATTTTTTTTTCACTAGTAATGGCCGCGATTTTTATCGTTACTGCGACATTATGGCGGACACTGGAGTAGGGGAACCACACCAATAGTCATAGAGTCCAAAATATTTTTTTACTCATCAATTAAAGAAGAAGTTCAGCCTGAGCTTTTTAGGCTGGGCTTCTCCTAAGTGTCACGGGAGTGCAATTCGTTTTGCACTCCTGTGACCCGTTGTCAGTAGAGAGCGGTCTGGAGTCCGCTCTCCACTGACGTCACCGTCATTAGTCAGGGCAGCGCGTCACCACGACTTCCAAGTCGGGATCGGCCAGCTGCCCTGATTGATGGCAGTCTCAGTGTCTCAGCGAGCCACTGAGACAGCTTCTCCCCGCCCCTCCGCGGCTCAGGGCTCCTGTGGGCATGGAGATGCAGAGAGGAAACACGCTGACTGACAGGATCTGTGAGAACCAAGACATCGACAGTGTTTCTCAGTGCAGAGACAGCGGGGGCAGATGGAGCATCCACCGAGGTAAGTATGAATCAAAAATAAAAATAAAACCCATACCTCTCTTTTAATGTAACAAAATATCCAACACGTTTCGGTGGTTCAGACACCCTCTCTTCGTCAGGGCTACAACACAAAATACTAGAGCAGCCTTTTTTAACCTCTTTACAATGGGAAGAATGATCCTTATATTTGTGGTCATTGGAAATAATCCCCATGTCCCCATAGCTAAAAAGATCAATGGTGTCAGTAAAAACTTAGGAGGCAGGAGGTGCCCTTTGTTCAAGGAACCTCTAGAAACTTCTCGAGGGAACCCTGGTTGGGAAAGGCCAGATTAGAGTAAAAAAGCTAATAAATTCATACAAAATAATAAAATTAACTTCTTGTTATAAAATAATAATAATACAAATAATAATGATAACAACAATAATACAAATAATCATAATAATGATTATTATTATTATAAATTCATATTGAAAATTATCTATTTTTGAAAAAATAAAGCAAAAGTCTCTTTTTAAAACAAAATATTGTGATCATTCTGTGTGAAAAATAATCTTTATGCTGTTACTGTATAACACACAATGAGGTTATTGCTAAAAGCATATTAAATAGTTTTAAAAAGGTAATAAAAAAGTAAAAAATACTTTTTCTTTCTTTTTTTTTATTTTATGGAAAAGATCTATTTGTTTTTTTACCTTTTAAATAATACTGAATATACTTTTGACAATAATCTAATTGTGTGTTCTAACAGCATGAAGATTTGTTTTCACATTCACTATTACAATAGTCACGTTTTATAAATAGTTATTTTTCTTTTTTCAAATAGATATTTTTCAATATACATTTTTTTGATTTTATTTATAACATAATTTTTATAGCTGTTTGCAGGAAAATGAAAAGTCAGCAGCTACAAATATTGTTCTCTGGTCTTCCTTCTGGATTCGCGGCTACATGAGTGGTCAGGCACACGATGATCTCAGTCCCGCAGATGCGTGCAGGAGCTGCCGTTTATGGCACGGTCTTTAAAGGTCCAGAACTGTAAGCCTGACCTTCAGAGCGCATGCACTCTGAATATCTCCTAAACTGTGCAATTTAGAAGATATTCACAATACCTACAGGTAAGCCTATATTTACCACTTAACACCCGTCAACTGTATATATACGTCCTATTTTTAAAGATGGATATCTCGGTAACAGCAGCAGCTGCTGCCACAACCGAGATATCCATCTCTTCAGTGGGCGGGCCTGTCTACGATAACGGCAGTCCCCGCGGCGGATTTGGCGCGAGATCGCCGCTATCGGTGGTGGAAGAGGGCCCCCCCGCTCTCCCGTGCCCTCCGCCGCTTACCGTAACCGTCGGCAGCGGCGGAGGCGATCGGGTCCACTCGGCTGCTGTGTGGGGATGCGAGTGAGGCCAACATGGCACCCACCCGTCCCCATAGCTCTGCTAGGCAGAAGTGACGTCAAAACGTCAGTCCCGCCCAGCGTCTTAAAGAGACAATTCTTTTGTTTACCTTTTTTCAAAAGACACATTTTTTTTTTTTTTCATTTAAGCTTAAATATGAGATCTGAGGTCTTTTTGACCCCAGATCTCATATTTAAGAGGACCTGTCATACTTTTTTCTATTACAAAGGGATGTTTACATTCCTTGTAATAGGAATAAAAGTGATCATTTTTAATTTTTTTATTTCAGTGTTAAAAATTGGAAAATAAAATAAATAAATCCGAAAACAAAAATGTTTTAAAGCGCCCCGTCCCGACGAGCTCGCGTGCAGAAGCGAGTAGCGCCCGCATATAAAAACGGTGTTTAAACCACACAAGTGAGGTATCGCCGCGATCGTTAGAGCGAGAGCAATAATTCTAGCCCTAGACCTTCTCTGTAACTCAAAAAATGCAACCTATAGAATTTTTTAAAAGTCGCCAATCGAGATTTTTAAGGGTAAAAGTTTGACGCCATGCCACGAGCGGGCGCAATTTTTAAGCGTGACATGTTGGGTATCATTTTACTCGGCGTAACATTATCTTTCACAATATGTAAAAAAATTGGGCCAAATTTATTGTTGTCTTATTTTTTAATTCAAAAAAGTGATTTTTTTCCAAAAAAAGTGCGCTTGTAAGACCGCTGCGCAAATACGGTGTGACAAAAAGTATTGCAATGACTGCAATTTTATTCTCTATGGTGTTAGAAAAAAATATATATAATGTTTGGGGGTTTTAAGTAATTTTATAGCAAAAAAAACTGTTTTACACCGAATCTGAAAAACAGGCTCGGGGCTAAGTGGTTAAGGAGAAATAGTGCCCTATTGTTGATGTCCGTAGCAGGAATTATGCCCCATTGTTGGTGTCAGTGGGAGAATAGTGTCTCATATCAGTGCCTCAAGGGCCAGATAAAGGCAAGCAAAGGGCCACTGACCTAGACCATGCCCCTCCAATGTGTTTCACCCACTCCTGGACACAGGCCTCGTACACATGACCGTTTTCCTCGAAAGAATTCATCAATAAAAATGCTGGCAGAGCTTTTTTGCTAAGAAAAACGGTCGTGTGTATGCTTTTCATCGAGGAACTCGACGAGGAAAAAAGAGAGCAAGTTTTCTTTTTCCTCGACGGGAGTCTCAATTTCCTCGTCGTGTTCCTCATTGGGCTGGTTTACGACGAGAAACACGTTCGTGTGTATGCTTAGACACCCGCGCATGCTCAGAATAAAGTATGAGACGGCAGCGCACTTTCGGTAAAAGTAGCGTTTGTAATGGAGATAGCACATTCGTCACGCTGTAACAGACTGAAAAGTCCCCTGCTGTCTATGTGTTGTACGTCACGGTGTTTGAGAACGAGGAGATTTGGTCTTGACAGTGTGTACGCAAAGACAGCTTGTCAAGTTTCTCGACAAGCCTAACAAGGAACTCGTCGAGGAAAACAATGTGTCTTTTCCAAAGAGTTCCTCGGTCGTGTGTACGAGGCCTCAGTCAACCAGAAAGGAAAATTGCTTGATTCCCTCATCAATACAAACAGTGTTAATGAGGAATCTCAGCTTGCGGAGCTACTGTGTTCATCTGACGGGGGGGGGGTGTTTGGGGTGCGCAAAGAGCCGGGGGAACGGTGCTTTTTGGGAGCTCTATACCTGGGGACCCTTGAGATGGTGTTACTTTGGATTCAGATACGTGTCAGGTCCATGTCCCCCAAAGACACACAGACTCTGGGAATCCTGTATATGCCATATTAGAAATAGTGACTGATTCATAATGTTGGGACACATACTGTTAGAGGATGCTGATGTCAACTCCAGCCACCTGTCTGTCCTGTTGTCTGCTATAATGTAAATGAGTCTAGTAGGGTTTGTCACAGCTTCTAAGTCTTTCACCCATTGTTATTTGTGCTAATTAACCCTGCAATTGTATGAAGGAGTTCTGTGTTGATGTGTATGATAATGTGTATAGTAGTTAGGGAGTCACATTGGCTGCTTTAAGGGATTAGTTAATTAGCTCATGTTAATTTATGTTCCTGGTTACAGGTGTATTGTTAGAGTAATATGAGCAGGAGGCAGGAACCTCCTCTTTAACTGTATATAAGACTTGTATTCTTGTTCTAATAAACTGTGTGATGTTTTACCCTACACTAAGCTACGACTAGTGAATGGGAAGGCTAAGGGGTCTTGGATTGTGTGGTACCGGACAGAGGAAGCATTTACGGCGGACAGTCTCATCTTGAGTACGGGGCTCCGTCACAGCTTCTAACTTCAGATTGTTCAATTAAGCTTTGACAAAAAAACTGGAAGCTGATGGTTTCCATGCAGAGCTGCATCAGATTTAGCTCTCTCCTGTTTTAGACTCCAATGCCTTTTTTTCATGATTTTTGCTTTTTTTTCAGAAATGCAGGACATTTTTTTTAACATGGGTTCCTATGGGACACGTTCGCATCAATACATTTTTGTGCCTCTTCATTTTTGGGAAGGATCAGGGACTGTGCTTTTTTTTTTAGTTCAATAGATTTCAACAGAAAGCTGCAGAAAAGCATGTAGTGTGTTTTTACCGCAATTTTTTACCAACAACAAACAAACAAAACAAAAAACATTAAAAAAAGCAAAACACAAATCATAAATCGTAGCAAAATCAAGGTATAAATGCGGTCAAAAAACTTGGAAAGCACAGCAAAAACAACATGCATAGATGTGAATTGAGCCTTATTAAATCAACCCCAATACCGAGAACATTGGCTGTAGCTTTGGCAAGCTTTTAGCAAGCTCTAACAGTCAACTAAACACACTCTGATAGATTACAGGGCTGAGCTCTGCATATTTGCACGTAATGCTTATTAGATTCCTGCCTAATTTAATACTCTTCCAGCTAGCATTTTCAAGCTAAGATCCAGTATTTGCCTCAGAAAAAAAAGAAAGCTATCTCAGCCGTACTTTATATTCCAACAACTGCGTGAAAACTAATGCGAAGATTTCTACGGCTAAACTTATCTTGAGAAAGCATATGGAATTTGTTTATATTTGGTTTTGTGTGAATTAAATGGGGTTTTCATGCTAAAAAGGGCTTTACAGATTGTTTCGTACTTTTTTTTTTTTTAAATCAAGATTTTCGGTTCTTTTTCTAGCACTGTTTGTGCATATTGGACAGCCGGTTAATTTTTCTTCTCGTTGTATCTGGGGCAGAGGGTACTGAACATCTGTGCTGCAAGCAAGGCTTTATCAAAGGAGCCTGATATTGTATACACGTGGCTGAAAGGAACAGGAATCTATAGGAAGAGCTACAGCAGAAGATACAGGACAGTATATAAAATAATATAAAATGGTATAATAGGAGCAAAATGATGAATAAAAACGGACAGAGCACTGGACGCCAATGACCTTCTGTTGCAAACTGCAGACGGAATAAGACTCTGATACAAACTGACGGCAGCTGACAGCAAAATTATCAGGCTACATACATTTGGTAAATATATACAGTACATATGATATATACACACTGCTGGGATAAGGTCATCCAGCACCCACAGCAAAGATGCCAAACTGCCCAGCATTGTAACAGAATGAAGGCCCCCATCCCTACAGTAAACAATTGTGCCCAGCAGGGCAGCTTTCCCTCCTGCCCACCCCTTGTCCTGGCCCTGTATATACATACATGCATACATACATTATATATATATATATATATATATATATATATATATATATATATATATATATATATATATATATATATATATAGCTATCTATATATATTGCAAGTTATCCAATTCCCAATACCAAAGGTTATATATCATTGCCTATCAGGTGTGTCGATATTTGCAACCCAGCAGCATGTGTGCATGCTCGAATGACATTGTTTGCAATGGCTAGTTGTGTTTCACAGCACACAGAAGCAGGACGGTGTCACAGAGAGGCTTTTGTTGCTATTACAGGCCCAAAGCTTTTGTGGAGCAGTACTTTTCCTGCCAAAAAGTGCAACCAAAAGCAAAAAGCAGGTAAATGGTTATTCTGATAGCTTATCTATAACTATTTTTTTTCTGGGGGGAGGGGGGGGGGGGTTTGAAGCTTCTCGTTTATAGGGTTAAACGTTTATTATCATTGAAGGTGGTTTACTGCAGAGCGGAGGGTTATGCATTGTGTGAGATCTTATCTGAAATCAGCAGGGCTGGGATTGAATGGTTGGTAAAGTTGGCGGTGCCATGGATATTTATGGTTCTCGATATGGATGAACCCTAAATAAGGAGTTCCTCATGGTGACAGATAAGGACTTAAAAATCATGTCATCAGGGTCAGACCATCCAGAAATGATGTTTGAACTTTTGGTAGATGCTAAGCTGACAGTTTCCTATGTTTCTAAGGAGGTATGGAGGAGAGGTCCCTCTGCTTGAGCTCCCAGGGCTGCCATCTTGCTTCCCCCCTTACTAATTGAATTTATAATTTATTTTAATATTATTGCTATTATTAATCCAGCAGAAGGAGTGATGACACCAAAGAAACTCCCAGGTGCTCTGGGATAGAGTTGGGAATTATAATAGGGAAATCTCAATGCTGGAGTTACAAAGCCAACGCTGTCCAAGGAGTGATGGTCATACAATGACCTATACCTCTAGCAGGCTGGTGTGTGGTGAGGAAAGCATATCACACAATTATGAAATGTATACAACATATAAAACAATTGTGTTGCGTTGTTCAACATAACACAAAACTAACTTTAAACAGTGCATAATAGAAATACTGTACATACTCGATTATAAGCTGAGTTTTTCAGCACATTTTTTGGTGCTAAAAATGCCCCCCTCGGCTTATCATCAAGTCACCTGTTTGCTCCTGATCTACCAATCTTGGCACACATGTAGCCCCAGTTCTCCTCTACAAGTGTGCAAAGTTTGCTGTCTGGGGGACCTGCGGCCAGGGAGCACCGATTTTTCAAAGCCGGGCACCCCTTCTATATACTCCCATGTTAAACGTTAGTCTAGTCATGGACACAGTGAGGCATGGACACAGTGAGGCACAGTGAGGCATGGGCACAGTGAGGCATGTACATGGACACAGTGAGGCATGGGCACAGTGAGGCACAGTAAGGCATGGACACAGTAAGGGTCCTTTCACAGGTCCGTTCCGTTCGTCCGTTTTTTGGATGTCCGGTAACGGACCTCAATGCTTCCCTATGGGAGCGGATCCGTTAGCGGATGATGCATCCGCTAACGTCCGCTAGATCCGCATCCGTTTTTGCGGACGGAAGAATGTCCTATTTTTCTTCCGTCCGCCCAAACGGAACGGATGAAGACGGACAGACGGTCCGTTTCCATCCGACTCCCCATAGGGGAGAGCGGAGGAGAGACAGGGCGGTCCCTGCACAGTGTGCGGGGAACGCCCCGTCCGCCGACAGCTGAGCGGAGACCCCCCCGCTGAGCTGACGGACACACGGAGTGGACCGAAAACCGGTCCGCTCCGTGTGAAAGGACCCTAAGGCATGCAGATGGACACAGTGAGGCAAAGTGAGGCACAGTGAGGCATGCAGATGGACACAGTGAGGCAAAGTGAGGCACAGTGAGGCATGCAGATGGACACAGTGAGGCAAAGTGAGGCACAGTGAGGCATGCAGATGGACACAGTGAGGCATGGGCACAGTGAGGCATGCACATGGACACAGTGAAGCATGGGCTCAGTGAGGCACAGTAAGGCATGGGCACAGTGAGGCATGCACATGGACACAGTGAGGCATGCAGATGGACACCCTAGGCTTATACTCAAGTCAATACTCAAAGTAATAGTGCAAAAGTCCACAACGTGTGTAAATGAAAAATGTTCCACCAAAGGATCTTGAATGGTGCTACAGCAAACCCGGAAACCAACACCAGATGGTCAAAAATGCAGGCTTACCAAATATATAGACCCTCTAATGATAGAGAAAGCCATAAATAGCATAAGGTGCAGGAATCCACATCAGCCATGTCTCCCCGTTCCTTCTCAGGGTCATATACTGGCTCAACCACACATATACAGTGCCTTTAAAAAGTATTCATACCCCCTTGAAATTTTCCAAATTTTGTCATGTTACAACCAAAAAGTAAATGTATTTTATTGGGATTTTATGTGATAGACCAACACAAAGTGGCACATAATTGTGAAGTGGAAGGAAAATGATAAATGGTTTTAATTTTTTTTACAAATAAATATGTGAAAAGTGTCGTGTACCTTTGTATTCAGCCCCTCTGAGTCAACACTTTGTAGAACCTTATTTCACTGCAATTACAGCTGCAAGTCTTTTTGGGGATGTCTCTACCAGCTTTGCTCATCTACAGATTGAGATGTTTGCCCATTCTTCTTTGCATAATAGCTCAAGCTCTGTCAGATTGGATGGATACACAACAAAAAATCACCAGCGCTAAAAGTGTGGAGACTTGTGGAAAAAAGGGAGAAATGGGGGAATGATCATCAGTATTGAAAACCATAACTGGAGGTTACGGATCAATACAATACTAACCCCAAACAATCCAGCACTCAATGGGTAGAGAAAGCAAATAGTCCTACAACAGGTGAAGGATCACAGAGTCAATTTATTAAATAAAGTAATAAAATCTAATCCTGTTGACAGCAAAGAAATGGAAGGGGAATAAATGAAAAGCTAACGGTGTCACCATGGGTCAGCTGAGCAACACGCAGCCGAAAATGTCCAGCATGAAACAATTCCCTCACAGCAGGGGGGGAGCGGCAGAGAGCGCCAATAGCCCTGCTGTACTGCTGTCAAAAGTGTAGCCTGTTCCTCGGCATGTAGATGGTATATGGCCATGTGGGGAGTGTACAAAAAGGCGGAAGTCTGCAATCTATAGCCTATTCCTCGGCGTGTAGATGGTATATGGCCATGTGGGGATTGTACACAGAGGTGGCAGTCTGGAGATGGAGATGCAGCTCTACGTGTGACGGTTATGTCAGACCAGCTGAGACACCGCCGCGGGAGGAGGAAAGAGCCACAATACTGTGTTCTAGCCCACCTACCCTCTATCCGAAAGGAAAGGGTTTTGCCCTTTTCAGCAATTTTTAAGTCTTGCCACAGATTCTCAATTGGATTTAGGTCTGGACTTTGACTGGGCCATTCTAACACATGAATATGCTTTAATCTAAACCATTCCATTGAAGCTCTGGCTGTATGTTTAGGGTCACTATCCTGCTGGAGGGTAAACCTCTGCCCCAGGCTCAAGTCTCTTGCAGACTCTAATGCCACATAAACAAGATTAGATTTTCTGTCGGAAAAACCTTGGATGGTTTTTCCGACGGAATTCCGCTCAAGCTTGGCTTGCATACACACGGTCACACAAAAGATCTCTGAACTTTCATCTGTCAAGAACGCGTGATGTACAACACTATGACGAGCTGAGAAAATTAAGTTCAATGCTTCTGAGCATGTGTCGAAATGGTTTCTGAGCATGCGTCGGAATTTTGGGTGTCGGAGTTGCTACAGATAATCGGATTTTCCAATAGGATTTTTTTCCATCTGAAAATTTGAGAACCAGCTCTCAATCTTTTGTTGGCAGAAATTCCGACAGCAAAAGTCCGATGGAGCATACACACGGCCGAAATTTCCGTTCAAAAGCTCACATCGGACTTTTGCTGTCAGAATTTCCGATCGTGTGTACGGGGCATAACAAAATTGTGGAGAGCACGACTAATAGTTGTCCTGTGGACAGATTCTTCCACCTGACCTGTGTATCTCTGCAACTCCTTTAGAGTTACCATGGGGCTCTTGGCTGCTTCTCTGATTAATGGTCTCCTTGCCCGGCCTGTCAGTTTAGGTGGACGGCCATGTCTTGGTAGGTTTGTAGTTGTACCATACTCTTTCCATTTTTGGATGATGGATTGAACAGTGCTTCGTGAGATGTTCAAAGCTTGAGATATTTTTTTTTAACCTAACCCTGCTTTATAGTTCTCCACAACTTTATCCCTGACCTGTCTAGTGTGTTCCTTGGACTTCATGGTGCTGTTATTTCACTAAGGTTCTCTAACAAACCTCTGAGGGCTTCACAGAACAGCTGTATTTATACTAAGATTAAATAACACACAGGTGGACGCTATTTACTAATTAAGTGACTCCTTGGTTCCATTAGATTTTAGTTAGGAGTATCAGAGTAATAGCCCGTACACACGATCCGAATATCGGACGAAAACGATCGTACGATGATGGATCGTACGATTTTCGGTTCGTGTGTACACTACTTTCGAGAGCCGATCACGACCATTCATCCGATATTTTTCGATCGGACAAGCGCGAAAATTTTCCTCGTACGATGTCAGATCGTACGATTTTCGTTTAGTCAGTACAGTTGTCGTCTGACAATACAATACAAATACATTACAACACGTGACATCACTTCCGATTTATTTTTTCTGTCGTACGAGAATTTTCATGACTTTAATAACCTATTTCATTTTACTTGCGACTTTTAACCACTTAAGACCCGGACACATATGCTGCTAAATGACCCAAGGTGTTTTTACAATTCGGCGCTGCGTCGCTTTAACAGACAATTGCGCGGTCGTGCGACGTGGCTCCCAAACAAAATTTGCGTCCTTTTCTTCCCACAAATAGAGCTTTCTTTTGGTGGTATTTGATCGCTTCTGCGATTTTTATTTTTTGCGCTATAAACTAAAATAGAGCGACAATTTTGAAAAAAATCACTATTTTTTTATTTTTGTTATAAAAAAAATCAAATAAACTAAATTTTAGTAAAACCTTTAGGCCAAAATTAATTTAGCCACATGTCTTTAGTAAAAAAAAAAATCGCAATAAAAAAAAAATAGCTACCTAGCGGGAACAGCGACACTAATACAGCGATCAGAAAAATGATCGCTTAGTGACGCTGGCAATAGGGAGTGAAAGGGTTAACTAGGGCAGTGATCAGGGGGTTAAAACTTTATTAGGGGGGTACGGGGGCTATCCTGAACCTAACACTAACTAACTTTCACACTGCCTGTCACACTGACACTAAATGCAGTGATTAGATCACTGCATTCAGTGACACTGTGACAGGGGGGTGGGGGGGTGATCACAAGGGGTTAATGTGCCTATGTGAGTGTGTGTCAGTGTTGTGTTGGTGCACACTTACTGTGGATGTCTTCTCTCATCAGCAGCGGTGGGAAACACTGCTGTGATGAGAGATTACATAATTTCCTCCTCCTGTGTAAACACAGGAGGAGGAAGTGACACGAAGGGGGAGCGCTCCCATTGGCTGGGAGCGATCGCGGGGGCGGAAAAAAACGGACATCCGCCCGCCCGTCCGCGATCGCTCCCAGAGCCAGGGGGACCGCCGCACGCCGTGGAGGGGCCCCGATCGGACCCCCGAACCACACAAAGGCGAGGCCGTATATATACGGCCTTGTGCCTGTACGAGCCATGTTGTGGACGTACCTAGGCGTGCGGGGGTCCTTAAGTGGTTAAGCGAAAAAAGTCGTACGATCCGTCGTACGATATTCGGATCGTGTGTACGGGCCATAAAGGGGGCTGAATACAAATGCACGCCACACCTTTTAGATATTTATTTGTAAAAAAAAAAATTGAAAATCATTTATAATTTTCCTTCCACTTCACAATTATGTGCCACTTTGTATTGGTCTATCACATAAAATCTCAACAAAATACATTTCCATTTTTGATTGCAACATGACAAAATGTTGAAAATATCAAGGGGTACGATTACTTTTTCAAGGCACTGTAGATCTTCCCTTCTAATCACCAGCCACAGGCATCTCAAGATGGTTGCACATTACAAAAAAAAAAATAACAGCCAGCACATAGAAGAACTTCCAGATCAGTTGCACGATGACGTCAGCATGTAGCTCCGACCTATGAGTTGCGTCACGTGATGTCTTCTTGGGCAGTTATGGAATGTCCAGAAATAAGATTATTTGAAGTAACATTCAAAATATCCAATCTTTTTAAATTATTAAATAATAATGATTATTTCATTATTAGAAGCAGCAGTAGTAATAACAGTAGTATTTGTATTATTGTAATAATAACAATGATAGTAATAAAAATAATAATTATTATTATTATTATTTCAGCAGAAGGAGTGGGAACAATGACTAAAACTTCCAAGTGTAGTGGAACAAAATTTGAGATAATGGCAGCGAAATATATCGATATTGAAATCCCAAAGACACATAGGAAATTGGCAAATGCCTCCACCAGACTCCAGCTGTAACAAAAATAGTTTTTTTTTTTTTTATATAAGTTTGTAAGCTGTAAATCATTGAAAAGCACGCTTTTTAACTATTGGATAGAGTTGAACTCCTGGGGAACCTGGTTCTGAGAATTACTGGGACATACTTTAGTCCCAGAGCAGTCCCTGATGAAGGATTTTTAGAAAAGTTGAAAAATTGTGAAAATGGGAATTTGTGCCGAACGTAGAAGTTTTGTATTTACTTTGTTACTAACTGGAATCCAAAAAATTAGATTTGTCTCTGCCTTGGGGTGTTTTGTCTTCTTTATGAAAGTTCTCATAAGATACTACAAAGTCTTAGGCCTCGTACACACGATCAAATCTGTCCGCTGGAAACGGTCTGCTGGACCGTTTCAGCAGACAGATTCGTCGTGTGTACGCCCGAGCGACGGATTTCGGCCAGCCGACAGATTTCAAAGCATGCTTTGAAATCTATCGGGTGGGAGCCGTCAGCCCGAAAGTCTGCTGGGTTAGTACACTTACCAGCAGACATGTCGTCCCGCACCACCGCCGAATGAATTCGGCGCATGCGCGGAAGTGTTTTACTTCCTGGTGCGGTGACGTGGCGGCGTCAACGTCACCGCCACGTCACCGACACGTCAGCGTGCCGTCTGCTGGCGGGGATTTTGGTTTGCTCGTGTGTACACGCGAGCAAACCAAAATCCCAGCAGACAGATTTGAACAAATCTGTCTGCTCGTGTGTACGAGGCCTGAGACCAAGACACCAAAGAATCTTTACATTTCGTAAATAAGACCTAGAATGTAATCTTTTCCAATCCTCTGACACCTCCTGCCCACACATACTAATACCACTGTGCTAAATTCAAGGCATGGCAATTTTTGCATAGTTACATTACACCAATGAAAGTACAGTATGTATGTGCCATGCCAGTGGAATATCCATGGGAGCTGGGAATCATTTTAGCAGATATCACTTTGCACAGGATCCAGATGACTAGAGTAGTCGTTTTCAGCTTCCACATGGATCACACAGGTATGGCACACTCATACATACATTGGTTCAAGTTGGACCAATATAGCTATTTAAAAATAGTCCTACTTGGAATTCAGATTTAAGCATCTTTCCTGAAGAAGCCCTATATTACCTGTCTGCAGTGTTGGCCATATGACCAAATACTATAGCATTGGTCATTGATTTAAGATGATTAGAGGTAGGGGTATGATAGAAGATCCAGTGGTGGAGTCACCAATGGACTCCATGCTAAATCAAGTATTGGCAAAGTAAAATACACACTAGTCTGTATCAGTGGCGGCTGGTGAAGTTTTAGGATGGGGAGGCGCAAGACCCCGCCCATCCACGATTGACTCCTCCCACTTCTTGTAAACCACACCCCTTATATAATCCACCTACTTTGTCCGCTGTATCTGTATTCTGCAACCTGTAAATAGCACATGTACATAGCACATATCTGCTAGCACCCTGTACATAGCACATATCTACAACCTGTAAATAGCACATATCTGCACCCTGTAAATAGCACATATCTGCACCCTGTAATTAGCACCTGTACACCCTGTACATAGCACATATCTACACCCTGTACATAGCACATATCTATACCCGGACATAGCACATATCTACACCCTGTACATAGCACATATCTACACCCTGTACATAGCACATATCTGCACCCTGTACATAGCACATATCTGCACCCTGTACATAGCACATATCTACACCCTGTACATAGCACATATCTGCATTCTGCAACCTGTACATAGCACATATCAGCAACCTGTACATAGCACATATCAGCATTCTGCACCCCCCCCCCCCAAATCAGGTCAGCTACAGTGCTACACTATACACATGTCAGGGGGGTGATGGACACAGCAATCAACCCCCCCCCCCCCAGACTAACACAGGGTGGCAGGGCAGACAGACACACTCCTCCAGGCTCCAGTACAACACTACTACAAGTCCCAGCATTAAAAAAACAAGGCATGACCACTCATCCTCCTTGTAGATCTCCATCTTCTCCTGGGGCTCAGGTGCATGCTATCCACCATCTTTGTCCAGTTTTTCTCACTGCTGGTAATTGTAGTCCCATAGATGGTGGATTGCATGCACCTGAGCCCCAGGAGAAGATGGAGAACTACAAGTCCCAACATGTTATAATATAAGGCTCCTAGGTGGATGGGTGTCCAATGCAACCAAGCACACATGTATGCAGTTCAAGGCAAATAAGCATATATCTATTACATGATCAGATTAGGTGACTCACCCTAATGAAGGGGAATCGGAGGACTTATATTGAATCTGTCATTTTACAAGGCCATGTGTGGATCAACATACCAGAAAGACAATTTTCCAAACAAGTGGGCAGATTCCCAAAAGATTGGTATACAGTGACCCCAGACAGTATGCTATCAAAATACATAGGATTAATTGTACGTAAAACAGATTGAAAAAAGGCAAAACCAGTCCATTTAAAACCTCCAAACACCACAAAAATCAATGTTGTCATTATGTAATTTTAAAATTTAACACATACAGAGCCCAAGCACAAACTCCTATGAGCGGGTGGGGGGGAGGATCAGATAACACCACATAAATACCCTTTTCCCTTCAGATTGATAATTCTTTAAGTGGGCGATCCACTGCCCATGTGTGGTGTTATCTGATCCTGCCCCCCCACCCCTGGGGATTGATAGGTGCATGCAATCCACACCCATCCACCTCAGAGCCTTATTGTATGTATAACCTGCTGGGACTTGTAGTTCTCCATCTTCTCCTGGGGCTCATGGAGAAGATTGAGATTGGAGAACTACAAGTCCCAGCAGGTTATACATACAATAACAGGCTCTGAGGTGGATGGGTGTAGATTGCATGCACCTACCAATCCGGGGGGGGGGGGCAGGATCAGATAGAGTTATCTGATCCGCCCCCCCCTCTGGATTGATAGGTGCATGCAATCCACACCCATCCACCTCAGAGCCTTATTGTATGTATAACATGCTGGGACTTGTAGTTCTCCATCTTCTCCTGGGGCTCATGGAGAAGATGGAGATTGGAGAACTACAAGTCCCAGCAGTCTAACTACAATAACAGGCTCCGAGGTGGATGGGTGTGGATTGCATGCACCTATCAATCCGGGGGGGGCAGGATCAGATAGTGTTATCTGATCCTGCCCCCCCCCCCTCCGGATTGATAGGTGCATGCAATCCACACCCATCCACCTCAGAGCCTTATTGTATGTATATCCTGCTGGGACTTGTAGTTCTCCAATCTCCATCTTCTCCATGAGCCCCAGGAGAAGATGGAGAACTACAAGTCCCAGCAGTCTAAATACAATGACAGGCTCTGAGGTGGATGGGTGGGGATCAGGCTGATGACCTAATGGGGCGATCAATCAAAGAAAATACAAAAAATAATCATGTGGCTTCACTTGGCTGGCTTACCTTACCAGCGCCAGCTCCGCTCGGGCAGTGTAAACTTCAGAAAGCCTGCAGCCTGACGTCACTTCCGGTTTGCGAAATGCCGCCGGAAGTCAAAGTAGTAATGCTCCTGGCACCCATAGAGAGGAACGGGAAGCATATCAGCGCTTTCCAATGCGCCCATAGGAAATCTAGAAGCCCGCAAATGAAGCGCCATGTCTAGATTGCAGTGACACGGCGCTTCATAGGGCAGTGGTGGCCGGCGCTCAATCAGAGTGCATTAAATAAATATATATATTTTTTTTTTTGTGTATTTCTTAAAGGGGCCAAAAAAAAAAAAAAAAAAAAAAGATTTTTTTTTTTTTTTTTTTCCTACAGGAGGGGAGGGGGGCGGCGCCCGGGCGCCCCTATGGGCGGGCCGCCACTGGTCTGTATACTGTAGATGAAGAACTAGATCCCAGAACCAATCTGACAAACAGTATAAATGGGCCCTTAAGTCTCAGGCCGCGTACACACGATCGGTCAAAACCGATTAAAACGGACTGAAGGACTGTTTCATCGGTCCAAACCGATCGTGTGGGCCCCATCGGTCACTTATCCTTAGGTCAAAAAAAGAGAACTTGCTATAAAATTTGACCGATGGACGCCTAACCGATGGGTCAAAACTGAACATTAGTATGCAAAATCATCGGTTAAAAGGCCACGCATGCTCAGAATCAAGTCGACGCATGCTTGGAAGCATTGAATTTCTTTTTTCAGCACGTCGTTGTGTTTAAACAAGTAAACGTCACCGCGTTCTTACACGATCGTTTTTTTACCGATGGTGTGTAGGCACATGAGACCATCAGTCTCAGTTAACCAATGAAAACGGTCCTTAGGACCTTTCTCATCGGATGGACTGATCACGTGTACGTGGCCTCAGAGGACCCTTGAGAGACTGCACAGATGATATGTCCGTCCATCCATCCCAGAGCAGAAATTACATTAAAGGTGTTGTAAAGGTTTTTTTTTTTTTTTTTCTAAATAGGTTACTTTAAGTTAGTGCATTGTTGGTTCACCTACCTTTTCCTTCGATTTCCTTTCTAAAAAAATGTTTTCTTTGTCTGAATTTCTCACTTCCTGTTCTGGCTGACTATCCCGCATGGATGATGGGGGAAAGCTTACTGAGGAGAAACAGGAAGTGAGAAATTCAGACAAAGAAAAAAAACATTTAGAAGGAAATCGAAGGAAAAGGTAAGTGAACCAACAATGCACTAGCTTAAAGGAACCTATTTAGAAAATGAAAAATTAACCTATGTGAGGTTGGTGGTGCTGGACCCGGGAATTAGGACCTGTGGATGCATGGAGACTCTCTGATGCATCGGCAAGTCAAGACACACACAGCAATATGGTGAATCAAACGAGACTTTATTTTTCGTGTGCATTGCACCTATTCAAAACATACAAGAAAAGGAACGCCCTTGGTACAGCCAATCGTATTTAAGTAATTAAGTTACACAAGTAATCCAGTACGTCACAATTATACAACGTGTGTAAAACATAGCAATCTATTCTCTGTGTGACCAACTAAACCTTGTTTCTACCTCACGCCTTATCTATGTTATTGTTCTCTGCTCGTACACAATAACATTTGGCAAGGCTGTTTCTATCTTCTGTGTAATTAATCCTAACGGCTCTGGGTTAAAGGATACATCTCTACATGCATTGATATTATGGGGGAACTCTAGCAAGCCTTCCAATGCATTGATATTATGGGGGAACTCTAGCAAGCCTTCCAATGCATTGATATTATGGGGGAACTCTAGCAAGCCTTCCAATGCATTGAAATTATGGGGGAACTCTAGCAAGCCTTACAACCTTTACAACCTCTTTAAGCTCACACAACCAGTGCCTTGGTGGTTGGTCATGTGATTGTCACTAGAAAAGACCATACAAACATATTTTACCCTCTACTAACTGGATAATACCAATTAGGATGGTGGGTGTCATTATAGTATGGCACCATTTTAAACCGGTTCTGAACAATCCCTACCCACTCAGGATAATTTTGGTGGTATTGAGTACTGATCTTCATATCTATTGTTACCCAGTCTATGCTGTCCAGTTTGGTGACACAAGCAGGCATGTTTGCAACAGGGTGTTTTATTAACCACTTGCTTACTGGGCACATAAACCCCCTTCGTGCCCAGGCGAAATTTCAGCTTCCGGCACTGCGTCGCTTTAACTGACATTTGCGCGGTCGTGCGACGTGGCTCCCAAACAAAATTGACGTCCTTTTTTCCCCACAAATAGAGCTTTATTTTGGTGGTATTTGATCGCCCGTGCGGTTTTTATTGTTATAAACAAAAAAAGAGCGACAATTTAAAAAAAAATATATATTTTTTACTTGTTGCTATAATAAATATCCCATTTTTTTTTAAAAAAACTTTTTTTTTTTTCTCAGTTAAGGCCGATACGTATTCTAGTAAAAAAAAAATCGCAATAAGCGACTGCTTTGCGCAAAAGTTATAGTGCCTACAAAATAGGGGACAGAATTATGATTTTTTTTTACTATTTTTTTTTACTAGTAATGGCGGCGATCTGCGATTTTTTATTGGGACTGCGACATTACGGCGGACACATCGGACACTTTTGACACATTTTTGGGACCATTCACATTTATACAGCGACCAGTGCTATAAATATGCACTAATTACTGTATAAATGTGACTGGCATTGAAGGGGTTAACACTAGGGGGTGAGGAAGAGGTTAAATGTGTATCCTGGGTGTGTTCTAACTGTGTGGGGGGAGGAGGGGTGACTGGGGGAGGTGACCGATACTGTGTCCCTATGTACATGGGAAACAGCATCTGTCTCCTCTCTCCCCGACAGCACGTGGAGCTCTGTGTTTACACACAGAGCTCCACGTCCCTGCTCTGTCACCGCCGATCGCATGTACCTGGCGGACACCGCGGCCGACGGGTACACGCATCGAATCCTCAGCGATGCGACGGCACTGTTTTTCCCCTATGCGCGCCACCCAGTGGCGCACGCGGGGAATTACAAAAACATGACGTCCATAGACGTGATCCCGTCACCTCAGGTCCACGCTGTTGACGTCTTTTGTCTATAGCGCGGATCTGTAGTGGTTAAAAGGAAATGTCTCATTATCTATAGGTGCACACCTGTTTGACCTCTCTATACCTTGCTTTATTTGGACAACTGCACAGTTCTACTTCTCATTGACTTATTGAGTTTTACAATTATTATTATTTAGGATGTATACAGTGCTAACAGTATAGCATATGTATTACTAATAATTCATTCTGAGTTTATCACAGTTTACTGTATTGATAGACCAGTAATGGCCAACCTTGGCACCCCAGATGTTTTGAAACTACATTTCCCATGATGCTCATCTACCCTGCAGAGAACATGAGCTTGATGGGAAATGTAGTTCCAAAACATCTGGGGTGCCAAGTTTCGCCATCACTGTGATACACAACATGTTTCCTGGACAGCTATTGTTTTCTAGTTATCAGAGTTTCTGTTTGTATTCTTCACATTCTATTGTTGTCTTGGTTAGTGACTGCACAGTACAACTTCTCCTTCATTGAATGTGTAATGCAATTAAGTCAAAGCGCAATATACAAAATGCATTAACTCAACAAACAATTCCAACCGACGGGATCTCGTCTTCAATTATTCACACTCTCTAGAGCAGCCTTTCTAAATCTTTTTACCACAGAGGAGCCCTCGAAATAATTTTCAGGTCTCAGGGCACTCCTGCTAAAACCAGTTCGTTGGGGAACAGGGTTAAAAAAAAAAAATCTTATGCCGCGTACAGACGATCGGAAATTCTGACAAAACAGTGGATTTTATTCCTGAAGGATTTTGGCTCAAACTTGTCTTGCATACACACAAATGTTGTTGAAATTCCGTACACCAAGAACGCGGTGACATACAAGACATACGACGGCACAATTAAAGGGAAGTTCGATACCAGTCGTGTTAGTAGAAGTTTGGTGAGAGACGATTTGCGTTTTTCAGCTTCATTCTTTTCAGTCCGTTACAGAGTGACAAATGTGCGATCTCCATTACGAACGCTAGTTTTACCAGACCGAGCGCTTCCGTCTCATACTTGATTCAGAGCGTGCGTGGAATTTTGTGCGTCGGAATTGTCTACACATGCTTCTGGAAACGGATTTTGTTTTCAGAAAATTTGAGAACCAGCTCTCCAATTTTTATTATCGGAAATTCCGACGGGGCCTACACACCGTCGGAATTTCCGACCAAAAGCTCCCATCTAACATTTGTTGTCGGAAATTCCGAGCATGTGTACGCGGCATTACAGTGGTGGGCTAGTGGAAAGAAGCCACCCTCCTTTACAGAGGTGTAGAATAACAGTTTTAGAGACAGCTTAAAAAAGATCACTGGTGTCATGTAGCTGGATGTGCCAAGTGGTGTTGGCTATGGAACAATGGAGGCATCATCAAATGGAAGGTCAACCACCCACAGCTCCAGGAACCCCCAGAAACCTCTGGAGGAATACTAATGTTCCATTGAGTCCTGCTCGAGAATAGCTTCCCTATAGTGTTGAAAGATGCTATAAATTATTACATTGTGCATGCTTTCTTTGTGTTATATTGTGCTTTATAAAATAAACCCCCGGCCTCTGTGCTCTCCTAGATATGAGGAATATCTGCTCAGTAACCATGCTTTTGTCCATGTTGGCAATTTCACAGGACCCAGCTGTTCTCCTATTTGAAGTGTTCTTGTTAAGATGACTATCTGTCATAGCCGAGGCTCCCGTCCAGTATAGTGGCCTGACATTACCCAGCTCCTGGCTCTGGGCACAGTACACCTCTACTGAATTATGCACTGTGACATGTCTGCCCTTCGGCTAGAACCGCTTACAGGAGTTGGGCAATGGCTGGCTTTTGGTGCTAGACATGAGCCGTGCCAACTATACTGATGACAGGCTCCCTTTAATGGTTTATTTCCTAAATTCGTGTCTGTAAAATATAGAACATTTGTGGTTTATCTGTGCACACTTTTCACATATTTATTTGTTAACCACTTTAATACCGGGCTTTTATACCACCTCCATACCGGGCCTATTCTGACACTTCTCTCCTACATGTAATAATCATCATTCTTTTGCTAGAAAATTACACAGTACCCCCAAACATTATATATGTTTTTTTAGCAGACACCCTAGGGAATAAAATGGCGGTCATTGCAATGTTTTATCTCGCACGGTATTTACGCAATCATTTTTCAAACGCCTTTTTTTTGTAAAAAAATTTTTTTAAGAATTAACAAAACAACAAAACAGTAAAGTTAGCCCAATTTTTTTGTATTATGTGAAAGATTATGTTACACCGAGTAAATAGATACCCAACATGTCACGCTTTTATTATGCGCACACTCATGGAATGGCGCCAAATTTCGGTACTTAAAAATCTCCATAGGCAATGCTTTATTTTTTTTTACAGGTTACCAGTTTGGATTTACAGAGGAGATCTAGTGCTAGATTCGTTGCTGGCACTCTAACGCACGCGGCGATACCTCACTTATGTGGTTTTAACGGCGTTTACATATGTCGGCGGGACTTACGTGTGCGTTCGCTTCTGCACGCGAGCTATTGGGGACAGGGGCGTTTTAATTTTTTTTTTTATCTTTTATTTATTTTTTTGACTTATTTTTTATTTGTTTTTACACTTTAAAAAACAAACAAATTTATTACACTTTTATTCCTATTACAAGGAATGTAAACATCCCTTGTAATAGAAAATGTGTGTGACAGGTCCTCTTTAAGGAGAGATGTGTGGTCAATAAGACCTCACATCTCTCCTCCAGGCTGGAAACCATAAGATCGGTGAATTTTTTTTCACCGATCTCATGACTGGTGGCTTACAGCCGCAATCGCGGCTATATTTACTTACGGGGACCCGGGCGTGACGTCATCACGCCTGGGTCCTCCGACGGTCATAGAGATGACTGGTGACCATCTGGTCACCAGTCATCTCTATGCTGCTGCCGACGCCGATGATTCATTCTCCGGGCCCCCGAAGGCACGGGAGAGCCCGGAGAAGCACCGGATGGAGGCGGGAGGGGGGGTGTCCCCTCCCGCAGCCTGTAAGAACGATCAAGCGGCGGAACCGCCGCTATGATCATTCTTACGTCGTGCAGAATCGCCGGCTGAAGAAGAGGATATCTGGATGATGCCTCTGGCTGCAGGCATCATTCAGATATCCACCCGCAAAGCCCAGGCGGTCAATTGACGGCCACTTAGGATGGTAGATCCCATCTCAGGCCGTCAATTGTCTATGGCTGGGTATTGAAGTGGTTAAAAAATGTGAAAACCACTTATCATTTTCCTTCCACTTTCACAATTATGTGGCACTTTGTGTTGGTCTATCACATAAAATCCCAATAAAATACATTTATGTTTTTGGTTGTAACATGACAAAATGTGGAAAATGTCAAGGGGTATGAATACCTTTTCAAGGCACTGTAACTGCATAGTACCACCCCCCTGAATATAATGGTCATAACTTTTTTTATTAATTTACATGGTTCTTTCAAATTTGACATGTTGGTAGGGTAACTTTTTCTCTATCATAACTCTTCATCTTAGTTTTTTTCATTGCAGGTAAATAATGGGCTCCAAGCAGAAGCAACGTGCTGTCATTGAGTTTTCGACAAAGCAGGGGTGCAAGTTGTCCTACATTTACAGAAGACTACAGAGGGCCAGATTCTCGTACATCAGCGTATCTTTCTTCTGGCGTCGCGTATCCCATTTACGCTACGCCTCCGCAGCTTTTACGGGCAAGTGCTGTATTCTCAAAGCACTTGCTCCGTAACTTGCGGCGGCGTAGCGTAAATGGGCCGGCGTAAGGCCGCGTAATTCAAAGTAGGAAGGAGGTGGGCGTCTTGTATTTAAATTAAGCGCCCCCGCCGAACTAACTGCGCATGCGCTGGCCGTAAACGTAGCCCAGCGCGCATGCTCCAAATCACGTCGCAAAAAATCAATGAAACCGACGTGAATGTCACTTACGCAAAGCCCTATTCGAGAACGAGTTACGCAAACAACGTAAACGACAGAAAAACACGACGCTGTCCCGACGTCCATACTTAACATTGCGTACGCCGAACCTACGCAAGGTTGCCCCTCATATAGCAGGGGTAACCTTACGCTTACGCAAACAACGTAAACTATGACGACGGGGCGCAAATACGTTCGGGAATACGCGTATCTAGCTCATTTGCATATTCGACGCAGAAATCGACGGAAACGCCACCTAGCGGCCAGCGTAAAATTGCCACTTAGATACGACGGTGTAAGTGACTTACGCCAGTCGGATCTACGCCAAATCTATGCGTAACTGATTCTAGGAATCAGTCGCATAGATACACCGCCTCAGAAACAGAGATACGACGGTGTATCTAGAGATACGCCGTCGTATCTCTTCTGAGAATCTGGCCCAGAATATTTATGAAGATGACATCATTGACTAGAGTGACCAATGACAAGACATTGCTCTAAACATTTTGTAGTCTTTTGTGGATGTCTGACAACTTGCACCCCACATTTGTCAAAAACTCATAGACAGCATGTTGGTTCTGCTTGGAGCCCATTATTTACCTGAAAAAGAATATACAATGAAACCTTGGATTACGAGCATAATTCGTTCCAGAAGAATGCTTGTAATCCAAAGCACTCGTATATCAAAGCGAGTTTCCCCATAGAAGTCAATGGAAACTCAGATAATTCGTTCCACATTGACTTCTATTGTATGCAGTACCGCATGTGACCAGAGGTGGGGGGGGGCGCCGGAGACTCTCGGAAACACTTGAAAACAGCTTGGAGCCCCTCGAATGCACACAGGACTACTCAGAGAGGCTCAGGAACCGAGTGTTTCCGAGTGCATCTGAGCGGCTCCGAATGTCACTGGCGCCCCCTGCACCTCTGACCAAATGCGGTACTGCACACTGCAGAGGTTTGAATCCTGCTCGATTCACAAAACAAGGCTCGCAACCAAGTAAGGATTTAAACAGAAAATAGCTCGTATTGTGAAATGCTCATTAACCATGTTACTCGCAGTCCGAGGTATTACTGTATAGAGGAAGAGTTACTCTACAAACATGTGACATTTCAACGACATATGCAAGTTAACAAAAAGTTATGCCCACTTTTGAATTGCTTTCAGTACAGCCCTTGCATGTCTAAGTTTGTTTTTCTACATATACATTTGTACAGTGATAGAAAAAAGTATTTAACCCCCTGCTGATTTTGTACGTTTGCCCTCTGACATGAAGGGGATCAAATTCTTATTTCACTTATTAAAACGCAAATCAATTTATAACTTTTTGGATTTGCGTTTTTCAGGATATTTTTGTTGTTATTCTGTCTCTCACTGTTGAAATAAACCTACCATTAAAATTAGATAATTTCTTTGTCAGTGGGGAAACGTACAAAATCAGCAGGGGGGCAAATACTTTTTCCCTCACTGTAGGCAGCTGTATTCTAGTTTCTCCACTGCAGCTGGTGCTCGTCCACAGCAGCCTTGTAGCTGGAGAGGAAGTCAAGAGGAATACAATTCTTCTATGGCTTCCTGGGTCACTGGGGAAGCAATCCAGTTGGGTGGTGCCGCCCTATGTGACTCTGGCAGCCATCTTGGGTCAGGCAGAGACTGTTTTGGGCCCTGGGTTTCAGCCATCTTGGGTCAGGCAGAGACTGTTTTGGGCCCTGGCTTTCAGCCATCTTGGGTCATGCAGAGACTGTTTTGGGCCCTGGCTTTCAGCCATCTTGGGTCAGGCAGAGACTGTTTTGGGCCCTGGCTTTCAGCCATCTTGGGTCAGGCAGAGACTGTTTTGGGCCCTGGCTTTCAGCCATCTTGGGTCAGGCAGAGACTGTTTTGGGCCCTGGCTTTCAGGCTTGGTGTGCATTTGCGAATTGGTAGAGTAGGGACGGGTACCTCCCCTGTTAAAGACAGCACTAGCGGTAGGGGAGGTTCCTGATGAGAAGGGAAAGCATAGGGGCGCAAAACCTTTGGGCATCATCCCACTTGGGCAGGAGATGGCCGGGCCTCATTCTGCTCTCCTAACAGACACTGTTAGTACGACTGATACCTGCTTTCTTCACATTACTGAAACTGTGAGTGTACTCGGTTGGACAGCCTTCCTACTGGGTTTGTACTGAACTGTTACTGATGTCAATATGTGTTTTCTGTTGCACCTGACTGTGTGAATTATTGCTGCCGTATGACGCTGTACACCACCTACACATTTATTTAGCTGATTCCTTTAGATGAGTGCACAGTTCTACTTCTCTTATAATGGCTTAGTATCTCACTGTTGGCTGTCATAAATATGCCCAGTGCTACTTGTCACTTTAATATTTAGCAAATGTGTCTCTGAATTTAAAGTGTCTGTAAAAAAAATTGTATAGAAGCCCCCCTAATTGAATGTATCAGTCTATATGCCCTTTGCTTTCTTCCATTGAGTTTCAGCAAGAATTAAAGGGGTTGTAAAGGTACAATTTTTCCCTAAATAGCTTCCTTTACCTTAGTGCAGTCCTCCTTCACTTACCTCATCCTTCCATTCTGCTTTTAAATGTCCTTATTTCTTCTGAGAAATCCTCACTTCCTGTTCTTTTGTAACTACACACAGTAATGCGAGGCTTTCTCCCTGGTGTGGTGTGTCATGCTCGCCCCCTCCCTTGGACTACGGAGAGTCAAGATGCCCACTAATACACAGCTCCTTTCTCTATCTGCAACTTAGGCCGCGTACACACGAGGAGACATGTCCGATGAGACAGGTCCGACGGACCGTTTTCATCGGACATGTCTGAAGGGATATTTTGGTCTGATATGTGTACACACCATCAGACCAAAATCCCCGCGGACCAGAACGCGGTGACGTAGAACACACCAACGTGCTGGAAACAGGACGTTCAATGCTTCCACGCATGCGTCGAATCAATTTGACGCATGCGTGGGATTTCGGTCCGATGGTTGGATGTACTAGCCATCAGACATGTCAAGTTTCTAGCCATGTCTAGAAACTTTTGTCCGCTGGAAACCTGTCCGCTAGGCCGTACACAGGATCGAACATGTCCGCTGAAACTGGTCTGCGGACCAGTTTCAGCGGACATGTCTCCTCGTGTATACGCGGCCTTAGAGAGTGTCCTGACTTTCTGTAGCCCAAGGGAGGGGGCGAGCATGACACTCCACACCAGGGAGAAAGCCTCACATTCCTGTGTGTAGTTACAGACAGAAGAACAGGAAGTGAGGATTTCTCAGAAAAATAAGGACATTTAAAAGCAAAATTGAAGGATGAGGTAAGTGAAGGGGGACTGCACTAAGGTAAAGGAAGCTATTTAGGAAAAAAAATTGTACCTTTACAACCCCTTTAAATACCTGTTAATTCTTGATTCTGTTGCTTCTTTATTTTGGTTGGCAATGATCTGCAGGATGATCGTGCCTGTGCAGTGTTGCCACCAGGAGACATGATGATCCCCTTCTTTCTAAACCCCCCCAAAAAAAATGTCTATGCACGCTGTTCTCTGTCTTTTCCTTCTCTTAGCTGCCTACATCACAGGCAGCAACACCTGCCACTGTGTCTTTAACTACATGATTAACAGCAGCTCCTCTAGGGATGCCCCATCTGTCATAATTGAGCACAGAAGAAATATATACCCAATGCACAAAAACACATTTTTGATAAAACAATCAATATGCAATGTAAAACCCCCTTACTCCCTAAAGGCTAATAGGGACTCCCAGAGGCTAGATGGGCTGACATTTCACCCCATTGTTGGTTTCTTGATTTGTAGTGAGGATGTGAACAGATGGACGCCAGTCACATTTTGACAGTGGATAGAGTTTAAGCAGGCCAATAAACTCCAGGAAGAGGGTGTTAGGGCAGACGCCAAAAACCTAATTACAGCTGATACAGAAAAAGGATCTTTGAGCCAGACTCTTTATTCTCTTGACTGTAAAACAGTAACAGCACTAAACTCACTGGATGACCCACCAGGCTTCCTGCCAGGTCCAAACTTGTACCCAACCGCGCCAGACACTGGAAAAAGCTGAAATACTTCTCTTATGCCCCATACACACAATTGGGTTTCCCATTAGAAAAAGTGAAAGGAGGGCTTTTGGTCGGGAATCCTGACCGTGTGTATGCTCCATCAGACTCTTTTTTCAGGTTCTCTTTTTTCCCATCAGGAAAAAATCCGATCGGAATTTCCAATTGTGTGTAGTAAAAAGGTCAAGTCTGAGCATGTAGGCCCTTTACAAAATAATCTAGAGTGGGTGACTGAGGACATAGAGAAGGCAAATTTATTAAATGCTTTCTTCAGCTCTGTGTATACAATGGAGAATGGGGGAGCTCATGTCGATATAGGGGGTGGGAGTGACACAGCCCCAAATCCACAATGGCTCAAAAGTGATATGGTCCAGAAATATTTAGACAGAATAAAGGTGGATAAAGCACCTGGACCAGATGGCATCCACCCACGGATCCTAAAAGAATTGAGCTCTGAAATTTCAAAGCCACTGTATCTAATATTTAGGGACTCATTAAGGACAGGAATAGTACCACTGGATTGGCATAAAGCCAATGTGGTGCCCATATTTAAAAAGGGAACAAAGTCTTTACCTAGTAACTATAGACCTGTTAGTTTAACTTCTATAGTTGGAAAGATACTGGAACGTTTAATAAAAGACCACATGGATGAGTTCTTGCTGGAAACAAACTATTTAAGCAGCAGACAGCATGGATTCATGAAGGACAGAAGTTGTCAGACAAACCTGATTTCCTTTTATGAAGAGGTAAGTAAAACCCTGGACAGAGGCGTGGCAGTGGACGGTGGTATACTTGGATTTTGCAAAAGCGTTCGATACAGTTCCCCACACACGGCTCATGTGTAAGGTAAGGTCTACAGGATTAGATATATCAGTTTGTAAATGGATAGAAAACTGGCTGAAAGACAGAATTCAGAGAGTTGTGGTTAATGATTCTTACTCTGAATGGTCCAAGGTTATCAGCGGTGTACCCCAAGGTTCAGTGTTGGGTCCCTTACTTTTCAATATATTTATAAATGATATTGGGTCTGAGATCAAAAGTAACATTTCTGTTTTTGCAGATGACACCAAGCTATGCAGTGGAATAATGTCCTTGCAGGATGTCTCCAATTTACAAGCCGACCTCAATGCTCTGTCTAATTGGGCGACTAAGTGGCAGATGAGGTTTAATGTTGATAAATGTAAAGTTATGCACTTGGGGGCTAAGAATATTCATGCATCATACATGCTAGGGGGAGTACAACTGGGGGGATCTGTAGTGGAGAAGGATCTGGGGGTTTTAGTTGATCATAAGCTCAATAATGGCATGCAATGCCAAGCTGCGGTTTCCAAAGCGAGCAAAGTCCTTTCTTGTATTAAGAGAGGTATGGACTCCAGAGATAGAGATATCATTTTGCCCCTGTACAAATCATTAGTAAGACCTCATCTGGAATATGCAGTCCAGTTTTGGGCACCAGTTCTCAAAAAGGATATCGGAGAACTGGAGAAAGTGCAGAGAAGGGCAACCAAACTGATAAGAGGCATGGAGGAGCTCAGCTATGAGGAAAGATTAGAAGAACTGAATTTATTCACTCTTGAGAAGAGGAGAATAAGGGGGGATATGATCAACATGTACAAATACATAAGAGGTCCATATAGTGAACTTGGTGTTGAGTTATTCACTTTAAGGTCAACACTGAGGACAAGGGGGCACTCTTTACGTCTGGAGGAAAAGAGATTTCACCTCCAAATACGGAAAGGTTTCTTCACAGTAAGAGCTGTGAAAATGTGGAACAGACTCCCTCCAGAGGTGGTTCTGGCCAGCTCAGTAGATTGCTTTAAGAGAGGCCTGGATTCTTTCCTAAATGCACATAATATAACTGAGTACTAAGTTTTGTAGGTAAAGTTGATCCGGGGTAAATCCGATTGCCTTTCGGGGGATCAGGAAGGAATTTTTTCCCCTCCGGTAGCAAATTGGATCATCGCTCTGCTGGTTTTTTTTGCCTTCCTCTGGATCAACTGTGGGTATGGAGTTGGGTGTATGGGAGGATGTACTGTGTTTTACTTTGTTTTATTTTTTTTTATGGTTGAACTGGATGGACTTGTGTCTTTTTTCAACCTGACTAACTATGTGTGTACAAATTCTGACGCGTAAAATTCTGACGCATGCGCGGAAACAAATCGATGCATGCTCAGAAGCATAGAACTTCATTTTCTCGGCTCGTCTGAGTCTTTTACATCACCACGTTCTTGTCAGTCAAAACTTCACTGAACTTTTGTGTGACCGTGTGTATGCAAGGCAGGCTTGAGTGGAATTCCATCGGAAAAAACACCCAACTTTTTTCAGACGGGAATTACACTCGTGTGTACAGGGCATCACTCTTCACTTCCACAGGCTTCCTCCTCTTCAGGGTCATCACACACAATACATGACTCTAAGGACCCACCAAAAACCCAAGAGAGTCTTAGAAAATTGTCTGTTGGGGGGGGGTTAATACAAGCATTTTACAGTTACAATTCCTGGTGGGGGGGGGGGGGGGGCACTACAAGGTGAAAATGTGCTTATTCTACCTGCTGATCTCTGCTATCTTGGTCTCCCTTTGTGACCTCTGGTTCTTCCCATTGGCATCTAGGTGACTGCTGTGTCCTGTAGTAACATGAGGGCAATTAAATGGTAGGAAAGGGCACAGAAGGGAATTAATCATATGGCACCCCTCTACTTGCTGTACTTCTGACCAATGGGAACATCACAGTTGTTGGTACCAGCTTTGTTATTGCCTATGAGGACCATGCTAAAGGGCTTCATCTAATGCCGCATGAAGATGGTGCCTTGCCACCCCAAAGAAGCACATTGGGTTTGAACACTCAGCAAACAATTACAGGTTCTCATTAGACAATAGCCCTGATTCAGATTTTCCCTTTTTCTGGCCACCCTTCCCATTTTACTAGGCTAGCATTTTTCTTGGTCCCAAAACAAGGCTCACCCAATTTAGAAGGAACAGCTAGGAGATTTCAGTAATTCGAGAGATATCAAGGTTCTAGTGCGAGGATGTTGGTAGGAAACTGTCAGGTATTGTATTCCACTATCACCAGCTTAACGGCTGCCAGGTTCTTCGGCGTAGTACAGCACAGGGCTCATACATCAAACTGTCAGAGGTATGAAAAGCCTGAAATTGAGAGCGTCAGAGAATGTCTGATACACATTCATAAGGTTGGAAATGTCATTTTAAACTCACAATTTTCAGGGATTTTACAAAACAGAGAAGATTCTCTATTCCTAACATTTCTTGTACCAAAATTCATAGCTTGTATATGGAAACAGCATGCCTCAGGGCCAGATCGCTGCCCTAGCCAACAAAGGCAGTAGCTTTACAGAGAGTCTTGGGATGCAGTACATACTGGAGTTGACAAACAACATTGGATACTCTGGGGTCACTGAGTGACACAGGAAGTTATGGGGTCACTGGATGACACAGGAATCTCTGGTGGCTGACATGGAAAAATCTGGAGTCATCGGTGGGAACAAGATGATCTGGGGTCACTGAGTGATGCACAAGAGACACAGGGGTTGCCGGTTACACAGGTCACTGAAGACACAGAGGTCGCTGCTGACCTAACGGTCTCAGGAGATACAGAGGTCATTGGAGACATGGCAAGTTCTGGGGTCACTGGCTAACACAGAAAGCTCTGGGGGTCACTGGTGACACAGGATGCTCTGAGGTCATTGGGTGACACAGGATGTACAAGAGAAGCAGGGGTTCCCAGAGACACAGGTCACTGAAGACACAGAGGTCGTTGGTGACATAACAGTCTCAGGGGATTCAAAAGTCACTGAAATTTCTAGGGTCATTGGGTAACAAAGGAATTTCGGGGATGATTGGGTGACACAGGATGTACAAGAGGAGCAAAGGTTCCTGGAGACACAGAGGTTGCTGGAGACATAAGGGTCTCAGGGGACACAAAGGTCACTGGTGACACAGAGGACACTGTAGACACAGATGTCATTGGAGACACAGAAAGCCTTGGGGCCACTAGGGGACATAGGGTGTACCGAAGACACAGGGATTTTTGGAGTACTTAGGATCACTGGGGTCAGGATATTGATAGATTTACACTTGAGACGCAGTAAGCCTCTGGGGTCACTGAAGGGACAGGATGCTCTAGACCCATTGGGTGACACAGGATGCTCTGGGGTCACTGGGTGACACAATACTGTATGTACAACAGAAGCAGGGATTCCCAGAAACCCAGATCTCTAGAGACACAGAGGTTGCAGGAGACATAAGTGTCTCAGGAGCCACAGAAGACACTGGAGACACAGAGGTTGTTGGAGACACAGGAGACCTTGGGGCCACTGAGTGACATAGGGTGCATAGGAGACACATGAAATGCTAGAGACACAGAGGTTGCTGGAGACACAGGACTACAAAGGAACCCCAGGGCTCAATAGGGACACTGGGGCCAGAAGATTCTCTGGTTGCTGGAGACATAAGAAGCTCTGGGGTCACTGGTGACACAGGATGCTTTGGGCCATTGGGTGAACAGGATGGTCTGGGGTCACTGGGTGACATTGGATGTACATCAGAAACAGGGGTTCTAAAAAAAAAGGTCTCTGAAGACACAGAGGTTGCTGGAGACATAAGGGTCCCAGGAGATGCAGAGGTCACTGGTGACACAGGGGACACTGGAGACACAGGAAGCTTTGGGCCACTTGTGACATATTGTGCACAGGAGACACTGGAAATGCTAGAGACACAGATGTAACTGAGCCACAGGGGTACATAGGATACTCCAGGCTCATTTGGGACACTGGGGTCACAGAAGTGCACATGAATGGCTGGAGACAAAGGAGTGCAGGGGTGACTGGAGGAATACAGTACATGACATATTGGAGACATAGGAGTACAGGGGTCACTATAGGCAGAGAGGATACTCAGTAGGCACACTCTGGAGGCATAGGAGGCTTGGTTAGGTTGTAGTGATGCTTTGGTTGAACACCAAGTAGAAAAGATGCTCTGGGATCACAGAGTCTCTGGAGACACAGGGGTGTGCAGGGAAGACTAGGAGGCAGAGGAGTGCAGGGGTCACTAGAGGCACAGTGGGTAGTCAGTAGCCAAACTCTGGAGGCACAGGGGGCTCAGTTAGGGCATAATGATGCTTTGCTTAAACGCCAAGTAATGCTTTGCCCAGCCCACCTGAGCACTGATTTACTGCAATGCTGGCTTAATCCAAAAGCTGGTGGCAACTCGCCACAAACCCCCTATCATCTTAAAAAAGAAAAAATATTTAATCTAAATGTTTCACAAATAATTTTATGACATCTAACCCTGGGTGCGCCCTGCAACATTTTCTGTAGATATTTTTTTACTTTTTTAACTGTCTGGATTGTTTTTCATGTCTCCTTTGAGATATTTTCTGTGCTGGTTGTCCCCTCGCTTCCCTCCTGACATTTATGGGGAGCACCGTGGCGTGTGTATGCAAATGTCAGAATAGAACACTGTCTTCCTTTTCAGACACAGATCTCAATATTATGTTTTATTGGATCTTGTAATATTATACTGTTATGTTACCGTCTGCTCTGCTCAGAGCTGGGCTACAGACAAGAAGCTAAAATAAGCAGATTAAAATCCATATATGTGTACTGTTTTACAGGGCCGTCTTTAAGGAGGGCCAAAGGGGCAGCTGCTCTGGGCCCTGTCATTGTTTTGAGGCCCAAAGTCGCTGCCTCATACTTGCCAACTATCCAAGTGTAAATTCCGTTGTCCCTTGAAGTTTTAGTCCTTTGCTGTGTTCTAATATCTCAGTGTGAAGTGCTGCTACTAATGCTGCCCAGCTCTGCCATATTGTTGTGTACAGATGACTCACCTGCAGACCCTGTGTTTACATGTAAATAATCGTCATTCATATGTAAATAACAGGAGCATTCATATGTAAAAAGTGGAAGCATTCATATGTAAATAGCCGAGTCTGGCGGCTTTCATATGTAAATAAAGATGATTATTCATATGTATATCATGCCCCTGTGCAGGAAGAGATGATGTGCTGTAACCTCTAGAAACCAATCAGTGAGCAGTATTACTGTACAGTAATCTCTAGCAACCAATCAACAAGAAGAAATCATGTGCTGTAACCTCTAGCGACTAATCAGTGAGTCATAATGTGTACTGTAACCTCTAGCAACCAGTCAGTAAGTGGTAATGATATGCTGTAACCTCTGGAAGCCAATCACAATCACTGCCTGATCTGATACAGTAAACTGATTTTAAGTCTAGCTGCTATTTATTGTATATCTCAGAGCAGGTGGCGAGCAAAATTTCATGGGGGGGGGGGGGCAAGAATGCCGAAGGAGTTATAAATCTGTTCAGCCAGCCTAGAGTTCCAAATAGACAGAAAAAGAGCACCACTAGGTGGTCTTTCTGCAGAGGTCTGACACAACCTCCACTCAGTCAGACATCTAGTTCACCTGAATCAGTAAGGGACATGAGCTCTGCTGATTGGAGGGCTCTAGCTTTGACTGAGCAGGGAGGTATGGCAAACCCTGCAGAGAGACCACTGCTTCCACATGGAGAGCAATGATTCATCTCTGCAGCATGCTAGCAGGTACAGGCTTTTCTACTCAGGATGTAGTTGCTTTCTAATGAAAAGCCAATTGTAAGACTTTACATCATTTTTATTTTATTTATTTTTTTGCACCTGTATGTATTTAGCTGATATAAAAATAAAAGTTGCATTGACTTAAAAGTGCTGAATAAGTTTATAGCATTCTTTGTACATGCCAATGCATTTCCGATGCCCTCTATTAGGACTTGAACATTTTAGATTGAGGGGAATCTGGATGCAAACAGACATTTTATAAGAGGGAGTTTTGCAGCGTGTTTGGGTTGTTGGTTAAGCAGTCACTGTTCACGGGCCTGGTTTTGTGATCGTGGTGCACTAGAGTTGCTGGCCATACATCCCACGAAAAATCGTCCGAAAGAACTTTCGAAAAACGAACGTTTGGTCATGAGCGCAAACTATAGCGCCATCATGTAATGACTGATAAATCGTTCAATGGACATAAATAAAAAAAAATTGGGTTCGTTTTTTTTTTTACATTTACCTAGTGCAGAAAGTTTGGACGGGAAACACATTAATCTTCCAAATTAATTGTTCGTTCAGCAGAAAATTTCCAAATGTGTCCTTCGTTTTTTCGGTTCAAAAACTGATGATTATTGATTTTGTGCCCATTGACTGTTTGAAAAACGAAGGAACTGTCTGAACGACCGAATTTCGGCCAAATTTTCGTATAGTGTATGGGCAGCATTACACATGTAATCATTAATACAGTACATCATCATTTTTTTTTTAAATGCTAACAATGTCAGTACCTGAATGTGACCTCTTTCACTCCCTGTATAGCAGAGCTTGAATCAGGGAGGAAGAAGCAGTACACGGAGCAAACCAATTCATATTCTGACAAAAAGCATGCTGATAAGATGAGAGAGCAGAGTGACAGAGAGATAAGGTCATCATTATGCTGCTTCTCTCTTTTACTGTCCATTTGTAGGCTGCAGCCAGGGTCCAGGGCGATCTGGGTTTAGAAGAAGTGGGTTTAGCGATGATGGCTATTAGAGTGACATCTAATGGCATTAAATGTAAATGATGTCACCACATCCCGTCCCCTTGTAAGTGATGTCACCACATCACGCCCCCTTGTAAGTGATGTCACGACATCCTGCCCCTTTGTAAGTGATGTCACCACAGCCCGTCCCCTTTTTAAGTGATATCACCACATCCTGCCGCTTTGTAAGTAATGTCACCACATTACGCCCCCTTGTAAGTGATGTCTCCACATCAGGCCCCCTTGTAAGTGATGTCTCCACATCCTGCCCCCTTGTAAGTGATGTCACCACATCCTCCCTTTGTAAGTGATGTCTCCACATCCTGCCCCCTTGTAAGTGATGTCACCACATCCTGCCCCTTTGTAAGTGATGTCACCACAGCCCGTCCCCTTTTTAAGTGATGTCACCACAGCCTGTCCCTTTGTAAGTGATGTCACTACATCACGTCCCCTTGTAAGTGATGTCACCACATCCTGCCCCTTTTTAAGTGATATCACCACATCCTGCCCCCTTTGTAAGTGATGTCACCACATCAGGCCCCCGTTTGTAAGTGATGTCACCACATCCTGCCCCTTTGTAAGTGATGTCACCACAGCCCATCCCCTTGTAAGTAATGTCACCACATCCTGCCCCTTTTTAAGTTATTTCACCACATCCTGCCCCTTTGTAAGTAATGTCACCACATTACGCCCCCTTGTAAGTGATGTCACCACATCCTGCCCCTTGTTAGTGATGTCACCACATGGCCCCTTATATGCGGGTGAAATCTCTGGATTAAAATTTGAATTTTGCAGCAAAATTTGTTTCAGTCCTTTTAATGAGCTCTTCATTTTGTCTTGTTATCCTTGATTGGAGTTTTGCTTTAATCGCCTCTTGTAGTTCTTGGAGTGGGGTGGATAAACATGGGCTCAGTCAGGCAGAGAACTAGATCAGAATTGGTCTGAGAGGGGAGAAGCAGGATCTGGAATGTAAATGTATTAATACACCTCTGTGAGCGGTCCTTAGACCTGTACAGGATAAATGGACTACAGGGCCAAATGATGGTGGACACTTGACCATTACACCTTTATGATCTTGTTGAATGTCCCTTCTATGCGGCACATTTGAGCTCCTTCATGCCAAACTTATCAAACCATGTCTTTATGGAGCTGGTGTATAATGTCATGTTCATTAGTGTTGGGATCAGGGCTCTGTGTAGGACAACTGAGTTCCTCCACACCAAACTAAAAAAAAAAAAACATGCCTTAACTGGCTTTCTGTATGTACAATATCTTGTTCAGTATGGTTGAGGTCAAGGCTCCAAGCAACACACTGAAGCCCTGTATACACGGCTGGGATTCTCGGCAGTATAAAGTCCGCTGGGAATCCCGGTGGGAAAACTGTGGGGGAGCTTAGGCCGGGAATCGTTCGTGTGTACAGGGCTTATGCTTCCTCGGCAATGCCTCGCAGAGTTTTCCATTGGCAGGTGTAGTAAATCTGGCAGAAAAAAAACGTCGGGAATACCAAGGGGAAAAAAGGGAGCAATCTCTCCCAGCAGTTTTCTTGCCTGGAAAACCGGTCGTGTGTACGAGGCTTTAGTTACATAGTAGATGAGGTCGAAAAAAGACACAAGTCCATCAATCCCAACCTATGTGTGTGATTATATGTCAGTATTACATTGTATATCCCTGTATGTTGTGGACCTTCAGGTGCTTATCTAATAGTTTTTTTAAACCCCTATGCAAAACTCATCAAACCATGTCTTTATAGGGCTAGAGTACAACGTCATGTTCATTATTGTTGGGCTCTGGGCTCTGTGTAGGACACTTGAGTTCCTCCATACCAAACTTGTTAAACCATGTCTCAATGGAGCTGGTATACAATGTCATGTTCAGTATGGTTGGGGTCAGGGCTCTATGCAGGACATTTGAATTGCTCCTTACCAAACTCATCAATCCATATCCCAATAGTGCTGAATTTGTGGGCAATGTCATGCTTGGTAGGGTTGAGGTCAGGACTCTATAGGAGACACTTGAGTTTCTCCACACCAAACTCATAAAACCATGTCTTTATAGAACTGACTTTGTTTAAAATGTCATGTTCGGTAGGGTTGAGGTTAGGACTCTATAGGAGACACTTGAGTTTCTCCACACAAAACTCATAAAACCATGTCTTTATAGAACTGACTGTTTAAAATGTCATGTTCGGTAGGGTTGAGGTCAGGACTCTATAGAAGACAGTTGAGTTTCTCCACACCAAACTCATCAAACCATGTCTTTATAGAGCTGGCTTTGAGAACCAGAACCCAATAATTTGGCAAGCTGCCATGTTCGGTAGGGTTGAGGTTAGGACCCTATAGGAGACACTTGAGTTTCTCCACACCAAACTCAATGAACCATGTCTTTGAAGAGCTGGCTTTGTGTAAAATGCCATGTTCGGTAGGGTTGAGGTCAGGACTCTATAGAAGACACTTGAGTTTCTCCACACCAAACTCATCGAAACATGACTTAATAGAGCTGGCTTTGTGTTAAATGCCATGTTCGGTAGGGTTGAGGTGAGGTCAGGACTCTATAGGAGACACTTAAGTTTCTTCACACCAAACTCATCGAATCATGTCTTTATAGAGCTGACTTTGTGGAAAAAGGTTATGTTCGGTAGGGTTGAGGTCAGGACTCTATAAAAGACAGTTGAGTTTCTCCACACCAAACTCATCAAACCATGTCTTTATAGAGCTGGCTTTGAGAACCTGAACCCAATAATTTGGCAAGCTGTCCACATACGTTTGGCCCTATAGAAGTTCTGGTACTCTGTTTCTTCATTTGAGCAAATAGTGCTCTGCAAGGCCACAGAACATCATTACATCTCTATATGAGCAGAGCATCTGGAAACCGGAGACAGGGCTGGAGAGTGATGAGATATATATAGGTATATATAGCTACTCTGCTCATTAAGTTGTGGGTCAGTGTACTCTGAATTATGGCTGTAGATGAGATTGATTTAATAAAACGCAATAATGCTGAACTAAGCTGTTAAAAGTATATCCTCTGGCAAAAAGTTGGCTCTTCAATCTATTTATGGAGAGGAGTTAACTAGGGATAGCGGAGTGCTGACTCCATGCTGGTGGGCTGGCAGCCACTATGGCCTTGAAAAGCTTCTTCCAGACACTTTAAAGCATAAAAAATAACACATAAAAGATAATTATATTTCCTCCTGGCTCTTGCTTATCTTTATAAAGTAAAAACCTTCTGATGTTATGTCACAGATGAACATGTGTTGTGTTAAAGCAGGCTACTGAAAATAATGGCCCATTAACGCACACAAAAGATGTAAAAAATAAAAAATGACCCAATTTTTTTAACATGGGTGCATTTGCAGTAGCGGTGTGTTGGGGTGGCATTCAAAATGAATGTTATCACTATGCATGTAACGCATGTTGGATGAAAAACACATGCGCAATAATGTTATCAGGCCCTTTACTACTAGAGGATCAGGCCTTTTCTGACAATTCTCTTTTACATGTAAAAATGTGTATTTTTTTTTTTTTTTTCCTAGAACATTACTTAGAACTCCCAAGCATTTCATATATTTTTTAAAGCAGAGGCCCTAGAGAATTAAATGGTGGGTAGTGCAATTTTTTTATTTACGCAGTGGTTTTTCAAACACACTTTTTCAAAAAAAAAAAAGACACTTTATTAAACTTTAATGCATAATACACAATATTATACCCAATTATTTGGTAAAATATAAAAGACGATGTTACTCCAAGTAAACAGATACCAAATATGTCATGCTTTAATTTTGAGCACACCTGTGGAACGGTGGAAAACTACACAAAGTATATCATTCATAGGTTGCACTTTAAAAGATTTACAAGGTAAAGGGGTTTTAAAGGTACATGTTTTTTCACCTTAATGCATTCTATGCATTAAGGTGAAAAAACATCCGATGATTAGCGCCCCCCCCCCCCTCATTTACTTCCCTGAGCCCTCTAAAGTCCCGTGAACCCAATGGCTTATTGGCTATTTTCAGCTCATTCATTGGATGATTGATAGCAGCAAAGCCATTTTCTACTGCTGCTGTCAATCAAGTCAATGTCGCGGCGTGCTGGGGGGCGGGACTGAGTGATATAGTCGGCGGCTATGGCCATCAACTATATCACGGGAGCGTGCCCGCAAGCTATCCCCCTTGGGAGAGCGCTTCCCATAAGGGGGTTAGCTGATGCGGAGGATGAGCCGAGACAGATTTTAGAGGCAAACTGGCCACAATTGAATGGGCACAGTGGCGACAATTGATGGACACAGTGTCTGAGTTTGGCATGGCACAGTGGTGACAATGGCATTGCACAGTGGCGACAATTGATGGGCACAGTGGCAACAATGGCATGGCAGAGTGGCTGCATTTGGCATGGCACAGTGGCAACAATTGATGGCACAGTGGCTACGTTTGGCTTGGCACAGTGGCGACAATTGATGGGCACAGTGGTGACAATGGCATGGCACAGTGGCGACAATTGATGGGCACAGTGGCGACAATGGCATGGCAGAGTGGCTGCATTTGGCATGGCACAGTGGCAACAAATAATGGCACAGTGGCTACGTTTGGCATGGCACAGTGGCCAAAATTGATGGGCACAGTGGTGAAAATGGCATGGCACAGTGGCTGCTATAATGGCATGGCACAGTGGCGACAATTGATAGGCACAGTGGTGACAACAGCATGGCACAGTGGTGACAATGGCATGGCACAGTGGCGACAATGGCATGGCAGAGTGGCTGCATTTGGCATGGCACAGTGGCAACAATTGATGGCACAGTGGCTACGTTTGGCATGGCACAGTGGTGACAGTTGATGGGCACAGTGGTGACAACGGCATGGCACAGTGGCGACAATTGATGGGCACAGTGGCTGCTATAATGGCATGGCACAGTGGCGACAATTGATGGGCACAGTGGTGACAACAGCATGGCACAGTGGTGACAATGGCATGGCACAGTGGCGACAATTGATGGGCACAGTGGCGACAATGGCATGGCAGAGTGGCTGCATTTGGCATGGCACAGTGGCAACAATTGATGGCACAGTGGCTACGTTTGGCATGGCACAGTGGCGACAATTGATGGGCACAGTGGTGACAACAGCATGGCACAGTGGCGACAATTGATGGGCACAGTGGCAACAATTGATGGCACAGTGGCTGTGTTTGATGGCATGGCACAGTGGTGACAATTGATGGGCACAGTGGTGACAACAGCATGGCACAGTGGCGACAATTGATGGGCACAGTGGCGACAATGGCATGGCAGAGTGGCTGCATTTGGCATGGCACAGTGGCAACAATTGATGGCACAGTGGCTACGTTTGGCATGGCACAGTGGCGACAATTGATGGGCACAATGGTGACAACAGCATGGCACAGTGGCGACAATTGATGGGCACGGTGGCAACAATTGATGGCACAGTGGCTGCATTTGACGGCATGGCACAGTGGTGACAATTTTATGGCAACGTGGCAACAATTTGATGGCACAGTGGTTGTGTTTGATGGGCACAGTGAGGCTGCAATTGAGGTTATTTTTTTTCGTTTGTTTGCCCCCCCAAAAAATATTTGAGCACCAGCCGCCATTGTCAATGACTGTTAACTATATCTACTCCAGATTCTAAACATAAAACATGCATGTCAACATGTTGAAAAACAATTTGCAAGGAAAATGCACATGAATGAAGCGAAATAGGCGTCTAAAACATTACTCATAATGAAACTCTGAATAGGAAATTGCCGACGTCAAGACTCTTACGTCAAGTTCTCTGATGCCGAAAGCAAAACTTGCCGCCCTTAGCTGCAAACTGCGGAATGCTCTGCGGACGCACAGACAGCTCTGAGTTATGGCCTAATGGAAATGCAGCGAGAGGGCTCGCCAATGCGTTTACAGCTCTGCAAAGTGAGCCGGCTGCAGGAGCGAGGTCTGCAGAGAGGAAACAAAGAGGGGTTCAATGGTATGGCCCCGGGGGGTCTCGGCTCCATCTGTCAGAGGATGTTGGCGCTCTGGAGATACGGCTTCTGTTGTGCCCCGCAGGATCGCAAACAACAAAATGTCTCTTCATCCCCTGGCAAAGCATCGGGTCCCGGGGTTAACTAGACGATAACAAACATAGCGGAGAAAAGATCACCTCATATCTCAGTGAGGAAGGAGGCGGCGGGCTATGACCTGGACAAATAAACATCTGCAATGTCAGTGTGTTACAGATGGGATGTGTAGTTCTACAACATCTGGAGGGCCGTAGTTTGAGGATCCCTGACCTGGACAAATAAACATATATATATATATATATAGAAAATATGTGCATCAACCACAACCCTGTTCAGATTTCACAAACAGTAGAAGGGTGTTAAAGTGGCATTAAATACCAGGATTGCATTAAATACAGAGTGCAGAGTTCAGGTGATTACACACAGAGTGCAGAGCTGTTACTTGTAAACACAGAAACCGGATTTCTGTGTTTACAAGTGCTTGTGGTGAGCAGGCATCAAAGGGACTGAGCCAAAGGTGGTGGAACTGAGTTCCCCCAAGTTCCCCCTGAAAAAAAGCCCTGTATATATATATATATATATATTAGGGCTGTGAATGATCAAAATTTTTGTGTTCGATTAATCGTTTTTTTTTTTAATCGATTAATCGACTAATTTCGATTAATTATAACGCACATACAGATCCAACTACTTTTAGCTGATCTCCTTGCAGGCTGATTCCCAGTGCAGCTACCAACCACTGGAAAAATGGATAGCAGGATACAAAAAACACACAGGCAGCGCTCGATGGGAAGAGCATTAAAACTTTATAGTCTTCAAGTAGGTAACAAAATAAATATTGCACTGGAGATAAAATCGATGTAGCTACATAAACTGTAAAAATGGTGCGAGTAATACCAAATGGTACCAAAAGCAGTCATAAAAACCTGTAGCTAAGTATGATACTGGTATAAAAATGCAACAATGCCACTGCTGAATCCAGATGATTAACATCAGTCCATCGGCACTGTAGATGTCCCATGAAGGGAACTATCACAACTCCCATTGGATGGTTGTAGAATCCCAGGTTGACAGAGAAGTAATAGAGGGAAGTGTAACAGCGCTTGCGTGGGCTGTCTTAATGAGAGGGCACACCTGGGCACTGCCCAGGGGCCCCAGCTGCATTGGGGCCCCTGCATTTGCCCAAAGCAGCTGGTCCTTGAGCCTACGCTGCCCCGAAATTGGGGGCCCCATGATGGCTCCTGAGAGTGATAGATACACAGGGAGGCAGTCTGCCTCTACCTACTTGATGTGGGCTGTTTACCTGCACTGTCATTATTGTAGGGGCCCCAGTTTCTTTGCCCAGGGGCCCAAGATTGCTATTAAAACGGCCCTGGATGCGTGTGGCAGATAGTAAGGTCCCGGGGCATGCAGATATGAAGGCACAGCAAAGGAGCCCCCCTTCAGATGGACACGGCAAGCCCCGCCGGTGTCCATGATGTCATCGGATCTCTGACAGAACTCCCTGAAGGCCCAGAAGCCGGCAGAGAGGCGAGTACCAGTCATAAGAATTTTTTAATCGATCAAAAAGATTTTGATCGATCAAAAAATTAAAGATTAATCGATCGATTAAAAGTTAATTCCTGCACAGCTCCTAATATATACTCTCTCGAGTTCACTGCAACATGTTAAAATACACTTCAAAAAAAAATCTGTAAAAAACCTGAAAAAAAAAAGTATTCATACCCCTTGAAATTTCCACATTTTGTCATGTTACAGCCAAAAACATAAATGTATTTTATCGGGATTTTATGTGATAGAGTCCATGGGTCTTCAAACTACGGCCCTCCAGTTGTTCAGGAACTACAATTCCCATCATGCCTAGTCATGTTTGTGAATGTCAGTGTGTCACAATGCCTCATGGGATGTGTAGTTCTACAACAGCTGGAGAGTCATAGTTTAAGGGTCCCTGTGATAGACCAACACAAAGTGGCACATAATTGTGAAGTGGAAGGAAAATGATAAATGGTTTTATTTTTTTATTATTTTTTTACAAATTAATATTTGAAAAGTGTGGCATGCATTTGTATTCACCCGCCTTTAATATGAGACCCCTCACTAAAATGTAGCGTAACCAATTGCCTCCAGAAGTCACCTAATTAGTAAAAAGTCTACCTGTGTGTAATCTAATCTCAGTATAAATACAGCTGTTCTGTGAAGCCCTCAGAGGTTTGTTAGAGAACCTTAGTAACAAACAGCATCATGAAGGACAAGAAACACACCAGACAGGTCAGGGATAAAGCAGGGTTAGGCTATAAAAAAAAATATCCCAAGCTTTGAACATCTCACAGAACACTGTTCAATCCATCATCTGAAAATGGAAAGAGTATGGCACAACTGCAAACCTAACAAGATATGGCCGTCCACCTAAACTGACAGGCCGGGCTAAGAGAGTATTAATCATAGAAGCAGCCAAGAGGCCCATAGTAACTCTGGAGGAGCTTCAGAGATCACAGCTCAGGAGGGAGAATCTGTCCACAGGACCAAAATAGTGTACACAAGTAGAAAGTCCAATTTAAAGATGAAAAATAAGTGTGAGACTGTCCATCATAGAAGAAAGCGTTTTAGTGATGTTAATTCAAATCCAATCTCCTTCACCACACCGCTTGTCACAATCCCCATAGGTAATCAACTTACCAGATAATACTGGGTTCTGCGCTTATCTATTGATAAATGTTGCCAGCTCACTGCATACACTCCATTTAAATGTTACTCATCAATTGTACATCTCTTCTATTCCTGAGGCACCAGCTGTGCTCCATGTCGGGAAGATCCTGGGAAAACTTCTGGTTCTGGAGCTCACGGGGCTCCGAGCAGAGAGAAGGGCCGTTCAATTGATGAGCAACATTTAGATGGAGTGTATACAGTGAGCTGGCAACATTTATCGATAGATAAGCGGGGACCCAGGGCTCGAGTCCTGCAGGAAAGTGTGCGAACGGCGTATCTGCATTTTTTTCGCAGCAGGAACGCCGTTCCCTTTGCAGGACTAGAGCAGCCAAGCCTTCACTAAGCGGCGATGCCCAGCATGAAGGACTGGACTCAAGTCACTGTCAGGGGCAGGCAAACTGAGCCAAGCAGACGCGGCGCTCCTCCTCCAGGCTACGCGGAGCTCCTCCACCAGGCTCCGACCTCGCCTGCCACCTGTCCTTCAGTACGCGGCCGTTGCATGTGACATCACGCGGAGGCGGAGTCACACAACAACGCTAGGGTGAGCCCGTGTCTCCTCTCCTCACACCGTCACACGCACTCTGCCCTGAAAGAAAAGCCCTTTTTGTACCCTGCTAATATATATTTATATATATAGATTGACCAGCCAGCCAGCACCCTGAGGCCAGCACTGAGACCAGCCAAGCCAGCACCGAGTACCCTGAGACCAGCCAGGCCAGCACTGAGACCAGCCAGGCCAGCACCAGTATTCTCTGTGAAATATATGTAGCGCCCCCTTTATTTCACAAGGGGCGCTACGCTAGAATTAGTGGGAGAGTGGGAGAGTTATGTTGCTCTCACTCCTAATTTTGCTAAATTGGGCTGCTGTCGGCCCTGGGTTGTCCTGTGGGTCATTCTGTGCTCCAGAGATGTAGTTCCGTCTCTGGGTTGGCAGGTGGCACCGGAGGGATTCGGGCAGAGCTGCTTTCCCCAGCAGCCAATTGGAGGAGTTTTCCCTCGCTGAGCATGCTGGGGAGGGGTATATCTGGGCTCTTCGCGGGTTCCGGTTTTCAGGTGCGGTACCCACATTCAGGGTGTGCGCACCCAACGGACCCCGGTGACATGGCCTACCAGGCCGGGGTCGCATGTTACGCGGAGTTCCCTGCTGATGCTGAAAGGGGCCCTAGCGACTTGCTGGGGGCCCATTCCTATTGTAGAGATCTTAAGCCGTATGCTGTTCGATGGGGGATCAGGCTTGAGGAGAACCAGGAGGCAGGTGATCCGAAAGGGCTTGAACGAACCACCGGGAATCGGGTCGCCAGGAACTGACAGATAACCATAGAGTGTCAGCTGGTGACCCCTATCGAAAAGAGAACTTTCTGGGAGGATTCGCTCTACAGTCCAACATTGGGCCTGTGTCAGAGGTCTTCATCTTGAAACTTTAAATCCAGCTAGAGCCAAGTCAGTGAGAGAGACTTGTTCCCCCCAGCAAACTTAAGTGACGTTCCGGCTGCCAGGCTTGTGGCAGAAGTCTGTCCGGAGGCACTTCACCCACTCTGGCTACAGTGGCGACGAAATGTACCATTGCAGAAAGCAGGACTTCTTTCTTTTCATCCAAGCCTGATACCGCAACGTTATCTCCTTTCATCAACCTTTTCTCTCTACCTCATGTTGATGTTGGTCGTGTTGGACCAGGAAATAAAGCATTCTGAAAACTTCAGCGGCAGGTTTGGACATTCTCTTATTGCTCTGCTCACTGCAATCACGCCTAGACAACACACAGGGGTGGCCTGATACGCCGATCCCAAATCAACCAGCGGCCCTTGAGGGGGTATCGCTACATATATATATGCATATGAGAGTATCATTTTTATTTATTTTTTTGGTGGGGGAGTGGATCTTGGGTGGGAGTTCCCACACTTTTTTCCCCAGGACTTGGCCCCTGTGCAGAACCCAGTATTATCTGGTAAGTTGATTACCTATGGGGATTGTGACACAAGCGGTGTGGTGAAGGAGATTGGATTTGAATTAAGATCACTAAAACACTTTCTTCTATGATGGCCAATATCACACTTATTTTTCATCTTTAAAGTGAACTTTTTACTTGTGTACACTATTTTGGTGGACTGTTTAGCAATCTTTAAATCAGTGGATTGCGCTAGCGCTACTAATGTTATAGTCAGGGCCGGATTTGCTCTCCCTGCCGCCCCAAGGCCAGGTTCTGCAATGCACCCCCTTCCCCACCAACCAAACCACCCCCCAAATCAACAGATAATGGCAACCAGATGGCAGGGGTGGCACGGTTAGTTAATTATTATTTTTTTTACTTTTTTTTTTATTTGTAGCTTGTCGTTTACTTTTTTTTTTTCTTGTATAACTTTCTTATTATTTTTAATATATTTTTTTTTTATTCTTTACTTTTTTTTATTTTTTTTATTTATTGCTATTACACAGGAGAAAATAATTCCCTGTGTAATAGCAATTGGAGGTGACAGGTTCTCTTTATTGACCCTGTCACCTCCAAAAACAGAAGTCCTAGCACTGTGCTAGAATTCCTATCACAGCTGAGATGGGAAGAGCACAGCTCACCCCTCTCACTATGTACATCGGCGGCAGGGACAGGAGACAGGGAACTCCATGCTGCTGCCGCCCCTCGCCGCCCTGCCGCCCCAAGGCCTGGTCTCGGTGGCCTTGTGGGAAATCTGGGCCTGGTTATAGTAATTTTTGCTGTGAAATATTTCTGGTTTAGTTGGGAGCTATGCACTGAGGGAGCATACATGTTTAAAGGGATGTCGGGAATGTGTTATTTCATATAATGCTAGGAAACAGTTACAGTGACAGCCCTCAAGATCACCCCCACACCCCAACTAAAAGATAAAATGGTTAATGGCAGAGAAAACAAATTGCTGTGAGAGGCAGGCCAGCTACAGTACAGATCATGCAATCTTCCATTTTATTTTGCTGCGGGTAGGTACCTACGCCCCCCCCCCCCCCCGTAATCCCAATCTCTCAACCATGGATGTCACCTTGTGTTGGCTGCCGACTGGGGAAGAATCTGACCAAGAAGCTAAGGCCATATTTTAAGTCCCTCGCAGCCGTGTCAGCAAACGTTCGATAAGCTGATCGGTGTTTAATGTCTCTCATTATTTCTGAATCTTTTTGTTTGGCCTGGTGCTGGCAGTGAACAGCGGCATAAATAAGTCACTCGCTGGCAGAGTTGTGATTGGGGATAAATCTCTATTACATTCCTTTGTCAATTAAATAGCCTTTTTTTTTCTTGCTGCGACCTGTAAAGGACACTGGTCTGATTAAAGGCTCCGTCCACCCTTTCTATGGCACTCAGCACCATCTAGTGGCCAAATGCGGTATATTTCATTTTAAATCAATGAACAAAAATATTCGTCCAGCAACGGAAATAATCTATAACATTTGTTTTTTGTCCCATTTGCACAAATGAACAAATGTACCATCACTTTCAATAGTTAAAGTGATTTATTTATTTATTTTTTATAGATACACTTAACCACGTAAGAACCGCCGCACGACGATATACGTAGGCAAAATGGCACGGCTGGGCACATGGATGTATGCTCGCGACCCATTCCGAAGCTCTGTGACCGCGGCCGCGAAACCCGCGGACCTGAGCATCGTCGGTGTCCAGCAATCGGGTCACAGGAGCTGAAGAACAGGGAGAGGTGTGTGTAAACAAACCTTTCCCGTTCTCTGTGACAATGTCAGTGATCGTCTGTTCCCTGATATAGGGAACGACGATCACTGACGTCACACATCCAGCCACGCCCCCCTACAGTAAGAAACACACACAAGGTCACACTTAACCCCTATAGCGCCCCCTAGTGGTTAACCCCTTCACTGCCATTGTCATTTTCACAGTAATCAGTGCATTTTGTATAGCACTTTTCGCTGTGAAAATGACAATGGTCCCACAAATGTGTCAAAAGTGTCCGATGTGTCCACCATAATGTCACAGCCATGAAAAAAAAATCATGGCCCATTAGTAGTAAAAATAAAATTATTAATAAAAATGCCATAAACAATCCTCTATTTTGTAAACGCTATAAATTTTGCGCAAACCAATCGATAAACGCTTATTGCGATTAGAAGAATACTTATCGGCCTAAACTGAGGAAAAAAAAAATTATATCTTTTTTTTAGGGGTATTTATTATAGCAAAAAGTAAAAAATATTGATTTTTTTTTCAAAATTGTCGCTCTATTTTTGTTTCTAGCTCAAAAAATAAAAAACGCAGAGGTCATCAAATACCACCAAAAGAAATCTCTATTTGTGGGAAAAAAAGGACGCCAATTTTGTTTGGGAGACACATCGCAGGACCGTGCAATTGTCAGTTAAAGCGACGCAGTGCCGAATCGCAAAAAGGGCAAGTTCCTTAACCTTCATATTGGTCCAGGTCTTAATCGGTTAAACTGCTTTTAAGGTGTTACACAAAACATGGTTGCATGCCATGAAGCATACGCAACAAACCTTCCCCTCCCCCCAGGGCTGGCCCAAGACATTGTGCTGCCTGGGTCCAAGAATGAAATGCTGCCCCCCCCAAAAAAATAAATCATGCCCCATGGGTAGTATATGGACAGGCTACGGTAGTATATAGAGAGGCTTGAGTAGTATATGGACAGGCTAGGGCAGTATATGGACAGGCTAGGGCAGTATATGGACAGGCTAGGGTAGTATATGGACAGGCTAGGGTAGTATATGGACAGGCTAGGGTAGTATATGGACGGGCTAGGGTAGTATATGGACAGGCTAAGGCAGTATATGGACATGCTAGGGTAGTATAGGGACAGGCTAGGGTAGTATATGGACAGGCTAGGGCAGTATATGGACAGGCTAGGGTAGTATATAGGCAGGCTAGGGTAGAATATGGACAGGCTAGGGTAGTATATAGAGAGGCTAGGGTAGTGTATAGAGAGGCTAGGGTAGTATATGGACAGGCTAGGGTAGTATATAGAGAGGTTAGGGTAGTGTATGAACAGGCTAGGGTAGTATATAGAGAGGCTAGGGTAGTATATAGGCAGGCTAGGGTAGTACATGGACAGGCTAGGGTAGTATATGAACAGGCTAGGGCAGTATATGAACAGGCTAGGGTAGTATATGGACAGGCTAGGGTAGTATATGGACAGGCTAAGGCAGTATATGGACAGGCTAGGGTAGTATTTGGACAGGCTAGGGCAGTATATGGACAGGCTAGGGTAGTGTATGGACAGGCTAGGACAGTATAGGGACAGGCTATGGCAGTATATGGACAGGCTAGGGTAGTATATGGACAGGCTAGGGCAGTATATGGACAGGCTAAGGTAGTATATGGACAGGCTAAGGCAGTATATGGACAGGCTAGGGCAATATATGGACAGGCTAAGGCAGTATATGGACAGGCTAAGGCAGTATATGGACAGGCTAAGGCAGTATATGGACAGGCTATGGTAGTTTATGGACAGGCTAGGGTAGTATATGGACAGGCTAGGGTAGTATATGGACAGGCTAGGGTAGTATATGGACAGGCTAGGGTAGTATATGGACAGGCTAGGGTAGTATATAGGCAGGCTAGGGTAGTATATGGACAGGCTAGGGTAGTATATGGACAGGCTTGTGTAGTTTATGGACAGGCTAGTGTAGTTTATGGACAGGCTAGGGTAGTATATGGACAGGCTAGGGTAGTATATGGACAGGCTAGGGTAGTATATGGACAGGCTAGGGTAGTATATGGACAGGCTAGGGTAGTATATGGACAGGCTAGGGTAGTATATGGACAGGCTAGGGTAGTATATAGAGAGGCTAAGGTAGTACATGGACAGGCTAGGGTAGTACATGGACAGGCTAGGGCAGTATATGGACAGGCTGGGGCAGTATAGGGACAGGCAAGGGCAGTATATGGACAGGCTAGGGCAGTATATGGACAGGCTAGGGTAGTATATGGACAGGCTAGGGTAGTATATGGACAGGCTAAGGCAGTATATGGACAGGCTAGGGTAGTATATGGACAGGCTAAGGCAGTATATGGACAGGCTAGGGTAGTATATGGACAGGCTAGGGTAGTATATGGACAGGCTAAGGCAGTATATGGACAGGCTAGGGTAGTATATGGACAGGCTAGGGTAGTTTATGGACAGGCTAGGGTAGTATATTGAGAGGCTATATGAATAAACCTGTGATATTTGAATAACTCCTCCCAAGAGGCAGCCCACTGCTTGCAACAGGGCTCTTGAGAGCGGTACCAAGGCAGGGTGCAGTGATGTTTTCAGGAAGCTATGTACAGTGCCCTGCAAGCCCCTCCCACAAGCCATCACCTGACTGCATTGCATAGAGAAGCGTAGAGAGCCAGTGATGACATCACTGAGTCTAAAATTAGGTATGTCATAAAAACAGATTTTATTAAAGTAGATGTAGGCCCAATTCATGAATTTTGACCTGGGCACATATCTCTCCAAAGCCCTGAGTCCCATGTGTTTCTGCTTCTCCGTTCCTCTGTTATCAGCCTGATAACTGCTGACAAGTTCTCTGACAACCAAGATAAAAACAGCCTGAAATGTGTGTCAGGGGTGGGTGCTATAAATAGATTAGCAGAGAGCTTGTCTTGTCACAGCAAAGCTCTGCACATTCCTTCCTTCCTCTGCCTATGTGGAGGAGGAGTGTGTACCTTTCCTCCAATCAGTTCTCACACAGTGTAAGCCAAGAATCCACTCCTACTGCTCAATGAGGAAGTAAAAATTCTAACACGATGTTACAATTCTAAAGAATATAGCAAGTTGAAGACAGCAGATAAACATGTAAAACTTTTTGAGGGAGATTTGTTTCATCCATGTGCATCATCTGAGGCTGTACACTTCGCTGGGTATATGTGAGGGTTTACATCCACTTTAAAGTGGACCATCAGGCATTTTTTCACCTTTCCATCTATTAAAACTTCTGCCCTTGTTGTTTTTACTTTGAATAGTGAATGAATGAATGAATGAATGAAGTAATTACCTTATATATCCCACTTTCTGTTTCTTGTCTGGTAAAAAGCCTAGGCTTATGGCATCATGCACAGCTCTCTCTCATTCACTCTCAGGAGAGTTTGTCAGGAAAGGGGGGGGGGTCATAGGGGGGCCAATGAGAGCTGCAGAGCTGGAGGTGTGCCTCTGTGTGTCTGTGTAAATCCAGGAAGTGAACAGGCAGCCGCTTCAGCTGCCCACAGTTAAAATGGCTGGAGCCAGACTCAGTGGAGGGAGATTTCTGCAGCATATTTGGGAAGTACAGAATCACAGTATATATAAAATAATATGCAAGTGGTTGGAGGGAAGCTTCAGAATGGCAAATATCTTTTTATTACAAATTATGTGAGCAGACTTCAGTTCCTCTTTAAGTAAGGTGACCAGATTTTTTAAATGGAATCCGGAGACATCTTTTCTTTTTTTTTTTTTTTACCACTTATGGCGGCAATCAGCGACTCTGCCCGTCGCCGCTGCCACCGCCCGCCTCACAACCTGTTAAGTCTTACTCTCTGAGCCCCGGCTACTACTGGGTGGGGAGCGGAGGAAGATCACTTTGCCAGGGAAGGAGATAAGCAGGCAGCCGGCTGGCCGGGACTTGAGCCAAGGGAGAAGAACATTCAAGCGGAGCTGAATGGGCGTGCGCCCGAAACTGAAGAAATATTTACTCTGCCCCGACCAGCACATGATCATCAGAAAGTGTCACAGATAATAGAAAAAAATACTCCCCCTAAGCTAGTAGGTGCGCCGGGGGTGTGTAATTCTGTTTATTTTTTTATTCTGCACTGACTGTCTTTTAAATTGCCCCAGCCGCTGTTCAAATCCAATCCGGGGACAAAACTGGGACAGACTTGGTCTGGGGACAGTGTCCTCGATCCGGGGACTGTCCCTGGCAACCGGGGATGTCTGGTCACCCTATATTTAAGGTTTCATTTAAAAATGTTAATGTCTATAATAGATTGGGTAAAGGGGTGGGGCAGTGGCACAGAGTCGGAAAAGCTGCAGACTGTGTCCATTGTGATCTCTTATAGATCCAGCACACAGTAGGACTTTGGCGGGGGGGGGGGGGGGGGGGGGGCTTACAATAGTGTGTATCACCTTACAAATTTTGTAACAAGTAACACCTCCTATAAATGTGTTTAATCGTTATATTGAGCTATTCATATGAAATGTATAAAATAAAAATACAGGAATGTTTTTTTCACTTTCCCCCCTCGCATGCTCTTTAACGCCAAATTAAAAATGCATGCTTTCCTTTTTCTGCTTGATTGATCTGGGGGGCGCTGTGCGTGTCGGCTCATCGAGTCCCCGCGGGAGTCGCTTGCTGATTCTAGGCATTTCTTCTTGGTTTGCAGCTCTGGATACTGAGACTTAGAGCCTCGGGGAGCAAATATCGGGGAGGCACTTTTATAATTACTTGTACGTACATATAGTGAGAATTAGACCGCCCAGAGCCCAATGAGGGCAGCCGCTGTTATCCCTGATCCGACCCCCTCAGGCATTGGGATAGGGTGATCCATCAACAGGAATTTTCTGCTCAGTGGAATGTTCTTCTTATGAAGAAGGGGGCCGGAGGGAGCATGGCAAAACAGATCTCAAAGAGGCGCACTGCTAATACGCTCTGTCTTCTTTCTTTATCTTTATATATTTTAGCTGGCTGAATTATTTTTTCAAACAAGTGGCCAGAAAGCAGAACTGGGGAACCCCCAAGTGTGACATTGGAATTGTTCTTGGCCAAAAATGGCAGGACAGAGAGAGAGGGGGGGAGAGAGAGGGGGGAGAGAGGAAGGAAGGTAGGTAGGAGAGAGAAAGGAAGAGAAGAAGGGGAGAGAGAGGGGGGAGAGAGGAAGGAAGGTAGGTAGGAGAGAGAAAAGAAAGAGAAGATGGGGAGAGAAGAAGGGGGAGAGAGGAAGGAAGAGAGGAAGGGAGAGAGAGAGAGGGAGAGAGAGGGAAAGGAAGGAAAGAGAGAGAGAAAGGAAGGGAGAGAGAGAGAGAGAGAGAGAGAGAGAGAGAGAGAGAGAGAGAAAGAAAGAAGGAAGGAAAAGGGAGGAGAGAGAGAAGAGAGGAAGGGAGAGAGAGGGGAATGAAGAAGAGAGAGAGAAAGGAAGGGAGAGAGGAAGGAAGGAAGGAAGGAGAGAGAGAGGGGGGAGGAGAGAGAGAGGAAGGAAGAGAGAGAGAGAGAGAGAGAGAGAGAGAGAGAGGGGAAGGGAGAGAGAGGAAGGAAGGAAGGTGAGAGAGAGGGGGTAGTAAGGGAGGAGAGAGAGAAAGTAGGGAAGGAGATAGAGAGAAAGAAAGGGAGGAGAGAGAGTGAAAGGAAGGGAGAAGGGAGAGGAAGGAATGTGGGAGAGACAGAAAGAGGGAGAGGAAGGAAGGAAGGAAGGAGAGAGAGAGGGGGGAAGAGAGAGAGAGAGAGGAAGGAAGAGAGAGAGAGAAGAAGGGAGAGAGAGAGAGGGAGGAAGGGAGAGAGGGAGAGAGAGAGAGGAAGGAAGGTTAGAGAGAGGGGGTAGAAAGGGAGGAGAGAGAGAAAGTAGGGAAGGAGATAGAGAGAAAGAAAGGTAGGAGAGAGAGAGGAATGGAAGGAGAGAGAAATGAAGGGAGGAGAGAGAGAGAGAGAGAGAGAGAGAGGAAAGGAGGAAGCAAAAAAGCAAGGGAGGAGAGAGAGAAAAGAAGGAAGGAAGGTGGGAGAGAGAGAGAGAGAGAGAGAGAGAAAGGAAGGGAGGAGAGAGAGAGAGAGAAAAGAAGGGAGGAGAGAGAGAGAGAGAGAGAGAAAGGAAGGGAGGAGAGAGAGAGAAAGGAAAGGGAGGAGAGAGAGAGAAAGGAAGGGAGGAGAGAGAGAGAGAAAGGAAGGGAGGAGAGAGAGAGAAAGGAAGGGAGGAGAGAGAGAGAGAAAGGAAGGGAGGGGAGAGAGAGAGAGAGAGAGAGAAAGGAAGGAAGGAAGGGAGGAGAGAGAGAGGAAGGAAGGAAGGAAGGAAGGAAGGAAGGAAGGAAGGAAGGAAGGAAGGAAAGAGAGGAGGAGAGAAAGAAAGGAAGGGAGGAGAGAGATAGGAAGGAAGGGAGAGAGAGAGAGAGAGAGAGAGAGAGAGGAAGGGAGGAGGGAGAGAGAGAGAGAGAAAGGAGGAGAGAGAGAGAGAGAGAAAAGAGGAGAGAGAGAGAGAGAAAGGAAGGAAGGGAGGAGAGAGAGAGAAATGAAGGAAGGGAGGATAGAGAGAAAGAAATGAAGGGAGGAGAGAGAGAGAAAGGATGGGAGGAGAGAGAGAGAGAGGAAAGAGAGAGAGGAAGGGAGGAGAGAGAGGAAGGGAGGAGAGAGAGGAAGGAAGGGAGGAGAGAGAGAGAGAGGAAGGGAGGAGAGAGAGAGAAAGGAAAGAAGGGAGGAGAGAGAGAGAAAGGAAGGGAGGAGATAGAGAAAGGAAGGGAGGAGAGAGAAAGGAAGGAAGGGAGGAGAGAAAGAGGAAGGGAGGAGAGAAAGAGGAAGGGAGGAGAGAGAGAGGAAGGGAGAGAGAGAGAGAGAGAGGAGAGGGAGGAGAGGAGAGGAGAGAGGAAGAGGAGAGTAGAGAGAAAGGAAGAGGAGAGAGAGAGAGAGAGAGAGAGAGATGAGAGGGAAGAAAGGGAGGAGAGAGAGAAAGGAATTGAGAGAGAGAGAGAGAGAGAGAGAGAGAGAGAGAGTGAGAGAAAGGAGAGAGAGAGAAAGGAAGGAAGGGAGGAGAGAGAGAGAGAGAAAGGAAGAAAGCTCTTCTAAATGCCTTTCTCCTGGAAGGTGAAAAGTAACGTAAAAAACACACCTAAAGCCATGTTTTTGCACGAATGTTCATAAAGGTGCATTTAGGCGAGACAAGCGCTTGTGCATTTGTTCATTTTACTGACAAGAATAATAATTTATTCTGGTCATTGAAATGAATGCCCAAATGCTTGCCATGCTAAGCACGTTTAGATGCGTTTACATACGTGTAGGCAAATCAGGTGTTTTTTCTGCCAAAATCCTTTTCTCTTAAACATGCAAGTAAAGTTTTTTTTTTTTTTTTTTTTCTGCCCTTTAATGCCTGTAAATACCTATCTGCATAGACATGTAGACTAACATTGAGGGGCATTTAAAATCCCCCCCAAAAAAACATAAGGTACCTCTAAAAGCCGCATTTAGAACACCCAGTGTGCATGAGGCCTAATGCCGCGCACACACGGTTTTTGTGATGAAATAAAACAACGTTTTAAAAAACGTCATTTAAAATGATCGTGTGTGGGCAAAACGTAGTTTTATGTCTTCTAAAAAAGGACCAAAAAAAAAATGTGCCATCGAACGTGGTGTACATAACTGCGCTTTGCAAGAGCATTTTCAGAAAACGATGGTGTGTAGGCAACGTCGTTTTTTAAAATCAGGCGCATCGATGCAAACATGTTTTGTGAACTATGCGCCTTGTATAAGAAACAAACAATAAACAATAATAATAAACAATAATAAAATTAAGTTTGAAAAACTTTGTTTTGTTTCCTGAGATAAAACAACATTTTTTTACATCACAAAAAGTGATCGTGTGTACGCGGCATTAGGGTTAGAGCAGTTACACTGTTGAATGCAGTACAGCATAAGGTGATAATGGCAGAATCAATAGCAGATTTTAAAAATAAGGACTATAAGGTTTCTTTACAAGTATTAGTATCTAGAGTGATAATGAGGAAAGGATTAGTCTGATCCTGTAAGCCGAGTTTTGTGGGGTCAGGAAGGATTTTCCTTCCACTGGGAGACAAAGTCTGCTATAGTTGCCCAGAGGGAGTTGTTCTGTAGTCCTTCAGACTAAAACCTATTGATTCTATGAATTATTAAAGAAAGGTACCCCAGCTAGTCAGCAAACAAAAAAAATACTACCTAAACTGCTTTTTGAGTAAAATTAAATAAAAATCTGCAACAAATAAAAGCTAACGGGAGAAGGGGAAGAAGGAGTATATTAGGACTGATTGGGTTAAAGTGGAATTGAAGTCTAACATTAACTGTTCGTAAAGTGTTCCCTCCCCATCCTCCTACCTATACTGGCTACTCTATGTAAAAAAAAGATGTGTATACTTACCTTTTTTGTCCAGTCATTTGATCCTGCAGCTCTATCCCCCCGGCATGAGTGAGCAGCTGCAGGGGAGAATAGGGAGACCCAACAACAGCTGAGTCATGGGAGACAATGGGTGATGTCACTGCACCCAGAATCCCTAGCTGTTATCAAATGTCCCATGACACTTGGGAGCTGCAGGACCATGTGACCCTACCAGCCTGGACTACAAAAAGGTAAGTATACAGGTCATGTTTTAGAGAGGATAGGTTTGAGGAGGGGAGAGGGAACATGTTTACCAATGGTCAGTGTTAGGCTTGAATTCCACTTTAAAGTGATTGTAAAGTCTAACTTTTTTTTTTTTTTTAATAACAAACAGGTTTATACTTACCTGCTCTTTGCAATGAAATTAGCACAGAGCGGCCCCGGAACTTACGCATTTAGGATCCCCTATTGGTGCTCTTGGCTCCTGCTCTTCTTGGTGTGCCATCATAGAAAGCCGCTTCCTATAGTGCATGCTTGCCCCCCGTGCCCCCGTGACTTTGTCTGTGGACACAGACAGCGAGGCTTAGCCCTGCCCCCCACAAGATCGGGCTCAGGTAAGTATTAGGGGGGATTGGGGAAGGGGGCAATACTTTAACCTAATAATTTTTTACTTTAATGTGAGGAATACATTATGGTAGGGGGCTTATAAGGGATAAAAAATACAAAAGAGAGATGCGCCAAACTAAGTGCAGTATGTCGTTTTAATCAGTAATAAATTTGTACAATAAAGTAACTACTCACAAACATGGAGTAATATAGGCATTGGTGTGGCTAAGAGGCCGGGGTCATCATACGAGGTTCCACCGAAAAAGGTTTCTTCGTCCCAGGCTTGTGAGCCGCAAGTGTGGTATAGTGGACACAGGAAACCAGGAAGAGCCGTCTGATGTGGCGTGCGTTCCACCGTGGAGCGCGGCGTATCGTCGTCGCCCCAGGGGGAGACGCGAGGGACCCGGCCAGCCAATCGGATTACGCGTTTCACAGCGTCAGCTGTTTCGTCAGATCCATGGCTTATAAGGGATACATTTTATTTATTTAATTTTTTTTTTTTATTGCAATGTTGATCTAACTGATATCATGGCAGGTCAAAGGTCACCCCTTTTGCTCCGCTGTGAACAAACCAGAAAAATTACAATGTAGCAATAAGACCCTTTTCACACTGGGGCCGTGGGCGCATTAGCGCTAAAGCGCCGCTCGTTTTAGCAGAGCTTTTCGGCCACTAGCGGTGCGCTTTTATTCCCAAAGAAGAGGTTAAAGACTCCTGTGTTGCGGCACTTTCGAAGCACTTTTCAGAAGCTTCTGAAGATTCCAATGGGCATTTTGGCTAAATACAGTGCTCCCAAACTGCCCCAAAGATGCTGCTTGCACCTCCCCAGTGTGAAAAGTCACATTTGAATGAATGGGAGGTGGTTTTCAGGCTCTTAGCAGAGGCTATTTCCAGCACTAAAGCAACTGAAAACTGCCCCGGTATGAAAGGGGTCTTAGGCGGCGTACACACGGCCGAGGTTCTCGCTGAAAATCAGCGAGAACCTCGCTGGAATGCACATTCCAGCGAGGAGCTCGGCCGTGTGTACGGTCTCAGCGAGCTTCCCGTCGGGAAGCTCGTCGAGCCGAAAAAGAGAGCACGCTCTCTATTTTCTCGACGGCCCGCCTGGAAGAATGGCTGGTTGCCATTCCCGACGGGCGGGTCGCCGAATTCGACGGCCGGGAGAGAACCTCGACGGGCGGAACGATGTGTTCTGCCCGTCGAGGTTCTGGGTCGTGTGTACGGCACCTAAGACCATCGTCATTTTTAATGACATTATACAAACACTGTTCTTGGGAGTGTCAATTTACAAGGTAGCAGCAAGAGCTGTTCCTGTGCTACAAAACAAGTCTCTGCTGTCAAAATGACAGCCAGGATTTGCCAGAGAATAAAGCCAGGGATCAGTGGAGGAAGAGCAGGGCGTACCACATATGCCCAAAGTATGTAGATAACAGGGTTTTTTTAGGGCATATGCGGTATGCCCAAAGTCTACAACAGGTTGATATGCAATATTTCAATTTTTTTTTTTTGTTTTCAGAAAAAAAATGTAAATTTATATATATCTTTTTACATCCTGAATTTAATAAAGAAAAGATATACGAAGACAATATCTGTTAACTCTATACGTGTTAATTATTTGTGTGCTTTTAAGTTGTACTGTGCAGTTGCAGTCGTCATGCATGTGTATAATGAGGCTTGCTTACATATGGAATTAACCACTTCCATACCAGGCACTTACGCACCTTCCCGCCCAAGCCAATTTTCAGCTTTCAGCACTGTCGCAATTTGAATGACAATTGCGCGGTCATGCTACACTGCACCCAAACAAAATTGGCGTCCTTTTTTCCCCACAAATAGAGCTTTCTTTTGGTGGTATTTGATCACCTCTGCGATTTTTTTTTTTGCGCAACAACTAAAAATAGAGCAAAGATTTTGAAAAAAAAATAAAGTTTTTATTTTTTTCTGTTAATTTTTTTGTAAATGAGTATGTTTTCTCTTTCAATTACGGGCACTGATATGGTGGCACTGATGGGCACCGATGAGGTAGTTCTGATGGGCACCGATTAGGTAGCACTGATGGGCACTGATAGGCGGCGCTGGTATGGGGCACTGATGGGCACTCATGGGCGGCACTGATGGGCACTCATGGGCGGCACTGATGGGCACTCATGGGCACTCATAGGCGGCACAGATGGGCACTCATAGGCGGCACAGATGGGCACTCATAGGCGGCACAGGTGGGCACTGTTAGGCGGCACAGGTGGGCACTGATAGGCGGCACAGGTGGGCACTGATAGGTGGTACAGGTGGGCACTGATAGGTGGCACAGGTGGGCACTGATAGGTGGGCACTGGGCATGGATTGGCACTGTGGGGTGGCACTGACAGACACTGGGGTGGCACTGATGATCACTGAGGGGTGGCACTGATGGATTAATGTTGTCAATCAGTGCCCATGTGTGGGCACTGATTGGCATCTTTTTTTTACTGCCCTTTTTTTTACTGCTGACTTTTTTTTTTTTGTCATTTTTTTTTTTTTTTACATTTTTTTGTCATTTTTTTATGTTCCCTGGTGGTCTAGTGTGGGCACTCCCTGGTGGTCCATGTGGCGATCCGAGGGGGGGCTGCGCTGATAAACAATCAGCGCGAACCCCCCCTGTCAGGAGAGCCGCTGATCGGCTCTCCTGTACTCGCGTCTGTCAGACGCGAGTGAGGAAGAGCCGTCGGCGGCTCTTCCTGTTTACATCGTGATCAGCCGTGATTGGACACGGCTGATCACGTGGTAACGAGGCTCCGCCGGAGACTAGTTACCGAGATCGGAGGTGCAGGGTGTCAGACTGACACCCCGCATCACCGATCGCCGCGCTGCGCGCCCCCACGGGCGCGCGCGGCATTGAAATCGTGCTAGACGTTTGAGAACGTCTAGTCACGATTTCATAACCACTTCCCTGCCGTAAATCGGCTATTGGCCGGGCGGGAAGTGGTTAAAGTTTATCTGACGCTTGCTTTTTGGATTGAATGGGGCAGATTCACAGAGAATTAGATTCTCGTAGAGTATCAGAAATACACTACGCCGCCGTTTTTTACCTGGCTCTACGTGGAATCCAGGTAGATTTTGTCCAGTAAACGACGGCGGCGTAGTGTATTTCTCCCGTCGCAATCCATCTGCGCGAGTAGGGGGCGTGAAGCATTTAAAATAGGCGCGTTCCCGCGGCGATCGAACTGCGCACGCTCCATTCGCAAATTTCCCGCCGTGCATTGCGCGAAAACACGTCGTCACGTCGTAGTAGCGTCGTTTACGTACATTCCTATTCCCGAACGAGTTACGTTAAAAAAAAAAAAAATTCAAATCGACGCGGGAACGACGGCCATACTTTACATGGGTTACGCACTGTTAGACCAGCAAAAAGCTCCTCTAACATTACGTTGCCAAAAAATGACGTAGGCGATTGCGAGGGACACTCGTACCTTTGTGGATCGCCGTAAAAACTCATTTGCATATCCCGACGCATGGAAACGACGCAAACTCCTCCCAGCGGCCGCAAAAATATCGCAGTGTAGATCCGAAGGCTTACGAGGACGTAAGCCTCTCGGATCGAAGCCCGAAGCCGCCGTATCATGGTTTGAGGATTCAAACTAGTGATACGGCGCGCAAAATTTGAAATTACTCCTGTCTAACACCAGTTAGACAGGCGTAATTGCTCTGTGAATCTGGGCCAATAACTTTTGGGAGGTTTAGAAACTCTGTAATGATCCTTTTTTTTCACTTGTCTGAATTGCCAGACAAGGCACTAAATTTAGTTGGGTACTACAGTGCCTTGGAAAGGTATTCATACCCCTTAAAATTCTCCACATTTTGTTACAACCAAAAACATAAATGTATTTGTATTATTGGGGTTTTCGTGTGATAAACCAACACAAAATAACACATAATTGTGAAGTTGAAGGAAAATGATAAATGTTTTTTTTTTTTTTTCAAATAAATATGTGAAAAGTGTGGCGTGCATTTGTATTCAGCCCCCTTTACTCTAATACCTCTAACTAAAATCCAGTACAACCAATTGCTTTCAGAAGTCACGTAATTATTAAATAGAGTCCACCTGCGTGTAATTTAATCTCAGTATAAATACAGCTGTTCTGTGAAGCCCTTAGAGGTTTGTTAGAGAACCTTAGACCCCTTTCACACTAAGGAGTTTTTCAGGCGTTACAGCGCTAAAAATAGCGCTGCTATACCGCCTAAAAAACTCCTGCCCAGCCTTCTCAATGTGAAGGCTCTGAGAGGGCTTTCACGCTGAGACGATGCGCTGGCGGGAGAGAAAAATATCTCATGCCAGCAGCATCTTTGGAGTGGTGAGAGGAGCGGTATGTATACCGCTCCCTCCCATTTAAAACAATGGGAAACCATGGTAATACCGCCCGCAATGCACCTCTTCAGAGGCGCATTGCGGGCGGTATTAACCCTTTATTGGCCGCTAGTGGTGGTTAACACCGCACCGCTAGTGGCCGAATCCTATGGCAATTCCAACGGTATAGCGCCGCTATTTTTAGCAGCACTATACCGCCACCGCGGCTCCTGCCCCAGTGTGAAAGGTGCCTTAGTGAGCAAACAGCATAATGAAGGCCAAGGAACACACCAGAAAGGTCAGGGATAAAGTTGTGGAGAAATTTAAAGCATGGTTAGGTTATAAAAAAATATCCCAAGCTTTGAACATCTCACAGAGCACTGTTCAATCTGCAAAAGACTTGAGACTGGGGTGAAGGTTCACCTTCCAGCAGGACAACGACCCTAAACATACAGCCAGAGCTACAATGGAATTTAGATCAAAGCATGTTCATGTATTAGAATGGCCCAGTCAAAGTCCAGACTTAAATCCAATAGAGAACCTGTGGGAAGACTTGAAAATTGCTGTTCACAGACGCTCTCCATCCAATCTGACAGAGCTTGAGATATTTTGCAAAGAAGAATGGGCAAAAATGTCACTCTCTAGATGTGCAAAGCTGGTAGAGACATCCCCAAAAAGACTTTCAGCTGTAATTGCAGAGAAATAAGGTTCTACAAAGTATTGACTGAAAACCATTTATCATTTTCCTTCCACTTCACAATTATGTGCCTCTTTGTGTTGGTCTATCACATAAAATCCCAATAAAATACCTTTACGTGTTTTGTTGTAACATGACCAAATGTGGTAAATTTCAAGGGGTACAAATAATTTTTGAAGGCACTGTAAGCATGGGCAGGAGGGTGGGGGCACTTCGGCAGCGGCGATAGTCGCATTTAACGCTTTCTTCAAACGCTAGCGGAGGTTAAAAGTGCCCCGCTAACGGTCAAATTGCGCAGCTAAAACGATGGTAAAATTCCGCTTTTTAGCAGCGTTTTACTGATAATGTGGCCAGCTGGCAGTGTGAAATAGCTCTTGAGAATTCAGCTTCACTCCATGCCCATATAAATATAGTCTAGAGATTGTACAGACCCCCTTCAGCACAGACCCCCCCATTCTGCACAGACCCCTCCATTCAGCACAGATGCACCCTCCTTTCAGCACAGACCCCCCATTATGCACAGACCCCTCCATTCAGCACAGATGGACCCCCATTCCGCACAGACCCTCCAATTCCGCACAGACCCCTCCATTCAACACAGACCCCCCCTTCAGCACAGATGGACCCCCTTTAAGCACAATCCCCCCTTCAGCACAGATGGACCCCCATCCCATTCAGTACCTCAGATCAGCCATCAGGACAGCACAGGCAGCAGGTTCCCTCCCCCTGTGTACACATAAACACTGGAGGGGGAGGCAGCTTCTCTCTGCACGCTGTGCCTGACATCCGGCCCGGAACTGTTCAGACAGCCCGTGGCTGCGAGACTCTTCAACACCTTCTTGATTTTCCGGGGGGGGGTCAATTGCCCCCCCCCCTGCCCTATGGAGCTGACGCCCATGACTGTAAGATCATAACAATGTTCCTGGGAGGACCTCTAATTTAAACCATTTGGTCCCCCAAATCCCAAGGCAAAGTAATAAGCTCCCCATCACTAACTAGATATCATACCATTAAGTGACAGTTTGCGCCTAAAACAATAAAATATAATCGTACAGTCCATGTAGCAGGAAATATTCTCCTAAACATGACTACCATTAAAACAAATAAGCAACACTAGTTTATTCAGAATATTCATGTAGTAAGGTTTTTAAGGGGTGGTAAGGTGTTTTCCCCCAAAAAAGGAATTATTACCAGTATTTCAATCCTAGAAAACCATAAAGTAATAAATGGAAATAAGTAAAATCTTTACAAAAAGGGGTGGATGATGAGGACTTATAATATATTAGCCGAGGTTCGGAAATGTTCCCATTACCTCCATGTCGTTGAAAAAATATTCTAACAATTTCTCCTCTGCCAAAATCCTCCATTCCAGCAATTACATCTTATTCATTTCACACACCCAATCTGCCATCGAGGGTCAGACCGTCTTACACCGATTTCACGCTATTACAGTCCACGCCGCAATAAGCATAAGACCTATAATGTCTTTCTTCATAGATTTTATAGATCCTGGGATGACTGAGAGTATAGTAATATGAATATCTGCTTGTAGAGTAGAATTTGTAATTTTCTGATAAATATGGAATATTTTTACCAGAATGGAGCAGACAATGGTAGCAAATATGAGGAATAAATTATAACGTAACAAATTATTCAAATTCAAAAATGGATTTGAAAATTAATTCAAAATGGAAACATATTGCAATAAATACAGTAAGGTACTGTATAAAAGTGAAATAAGATGAAAGAATAGAATAAAATAGAGTAGAAAATAATAGAATAGAACAAATATAGCCATCTTCCAAAATGCAACATTCAAAATTCTAATTTTATATATATTTCAAAATAACAAATATAGAAAAGCGAATCTTCTATCAACGAATCTGCCGGAAAAAAATATTAACTTAATGACGGAACTCGAGATGAAACAAGGCTGCCGATGGTCTCTGATTGGGTCTTTAACCACTTCCCGACGGCCGTACGAATATATGCGGCCGTCGGGCGCCCTGTGCTTTTAATGGCCACTAGAGGGCGCCCGCTGCATTCCTGAGATGCCTATGCGTGTGCCCGGCGGCCGCGATGTCCGCCAGACCCTCGCAATCGGCGGTTACAGGGACAAGACATGGATCTCTGTGTGTAAACACAGAGATCCATGTCCTGTCAGGGAGTGAGGTGACTGATCTGTGTCTCTTGTACATAGGGACACAGCATCGGTCACCTCCCCCAGTCACCCCCCCTCCCCCCACACAGTTAGAACACACCCAAAATACATTTAACCCCTTCCATGCCCCCCTAGTGTTAACCCCTTCACTGCCAGTCACATTTATACAGTAATCGGTGCATTTTTATAGCACTGATCTCAGTATAAATGTGAATGGCGCCAAAAATGTGTCAAAAGTGTCCGATGTGTCCACCATAACGTCGCAGTCCCAATAAAAATCGCAGATCGCCGCCATTACTAGTAAAAAAAAAATTATAAAAATTAATAATAATTCTGTCCCCTATTTTGTATGCGCTATAACTTTTGCGCAAACCAGTCGCTTATTGCGATTTTTTTTTTTTTTTTTTTAAATATGTAAAATAATACGTATTGGCCTAAACTGAGAATTTTTTTTATTTTATTTTTTAAAAAATGGGCTATTTATTATAGTAACAAGTAAAAAATATTGACTTTTTTTCAAAATTTTCGCTCTTTTTTTGTTTATAGCGCAAAAAATAAAAACCGCAGAGATGATCAAATACCACCAAAAGAAAGCTCTATTTGTGGGAAAAAAAGGACGCCAATTTTGTTTGGGAGCCACGTCGCACGACCGCGCAATTGTCAGTTAAAGCGACGCAGTGCCAGAAGCTGAAATTTCACCTGGTCAGGAAGGGTTATTAGTGCCCAGTAAGGAAGTGGTTAATGGAAGGGTGGACTCTGATAGGAACCCTGAATGAATCATGGAACTTCTAAGGTAGACTCTGATATAAGGAGAGCTCTGATGGGGATCCTTATGTAAGGGGAAATCTGATAGGGACCTTGATGTAAGGATTGGCACTAATGGGGACCCTGATGTGAGGGACAACTCTGATATGGACATTGATGGAAGAGTGGACTCTAAGGCCTTGTACACACGAGGGAATATATCCGCTGTAAACGGTCCCCGAACCGTTTACAGCGCATATTTACACCGGGCTGTTTGATCCGATGTACACACCATCGGATCAAATTCCCCGCCAGCGGACAGCGCGGTGACGCGGCGGTGACGTTGACGCCGCCACGTCACCGCCACGTCACCGCACCAGGAAGTAAACACTTCCGCGCGCATGCGTCGGATCCATTCACAGGATACGACGCATGTGCGGGCAGATATGTCCGCTGGTTTGCCGTACTAACCAGCGGACATATCCGACGGGCAGCTCTCCGGCGGAAAAATTTCAAAGCATGCTTTGAAACTTTTCCGCCGGAGGAATCCGGCCAAAACGGTCCGTTTGCCCCTACAGACGAGCGGATTTTTCGGCTGAAATGGTCCGTCGGACCATGTTCAGCGGAAAAATTCCCTTGTGTGTACAAGGCCTTATTGGAACCTTAAAGGAAGGATGGAAATCCTAAGGTAGACTCTGATGTAAGGAGGCCTCTAATGGGGACCTTGATGTTAGGAGGGAGTCTAATGGGGACCCTGCTATAAGGGGTCATTCTGATAGAGACCCTAATGGAAGGGAGGACTCTGATGGAAGGACGGACACTGATTGAACTCTGGATGAAAGGTAAAACTTCTCCTCCTAAGGTAGACTTTGATGTAAGGAGGCCTCTGATGGGGATCCTAATGTACAGGGGAATCTGATGGGGACCTTGATGTAAGGTGGTACACTAATGGTGACCCTAATGGAAGGGGGCACTCTGATAGGGACCTTGATGGAAGGGGGCACTCTGATAGGGACCCTGATGGAATGGCAGATTCTGATAGGGACTGTCAATGAAGGATGAAACTTCTTATCCTAAGGTAGACTCTGATTTAAGGAGGCCTCTGATGGGGATCCTAATATAAGGGGGGATCTGATAGGGACATTGATGGAAGGGGGCACTCTGATAGGGACCCTTATGGAAGGCGGACTCTTATGAGGACTGTGAATGAAGGATCAACCTGATGGAAGGGGGACTCCTAAGGCAAACTCTGATGTAAGGGGGTGGGCTCTGTTGGGGACCCTCAGGTTAGGGAGAACTCTGATAGAGACCGTTATGTAAGGTGGACTCTGATTTAAGGCAGGTCTCTGATAGGGACCCTGGTGTAAGACAGGACACTGATAGGGACCCAGGTGGGATTTTTTTTTCCGGCTGGTTCTCTGATAGGGCTTTGATAGGGACCATGCTGGGGATTTTTTTTCAGCCCATGATTATTTGTAAAATATACAATGTGGCCCTTGTACTTAAAAGTTTGGAGACCCCAGCCTTAGTGCATTGGTATGATGTTGAAAATGAATAGCACTGCAACGCATGTACTGCAACACAACAGTATCGTCCATTGCCACACATGAGCCTTTATGGACAACGGGAAACAAAGGCAACCCGTCTAAGGCAAGGCATGTTTAATTTTATCCTGCCCTCCTTTTTCTCTGCATGAAGCCTGAAGCGTCGTCGCTGGAAAACAAACAGCTTGTGGCCGCCCGCCAGCAAGGCTGGAAACAACTTGGAACAATGTTTCTTTTTCCACAAAGGGACGGCAGAGGAGATAATAACAATCATTTGCAAATCGCTTTATTGCAGTGGGGCATGAATTAGAACAAAAAAAAAAAACAATTTATAGATTTTGTTTTATTTCAAGGAACTAAATGTCTTCAGTATCTAAATCAGCGCTAAAAAAAAGTGTGAGAGGGATCAAATTTATATTTATATAGCTAAACATTCATTTTGCTATCGGCTAAGTGCGGTCTCGAAGGTGCAAGTTGTTAGCTCCAAAACTGATTGGGCCAGATTCAGGATGGCGAGTGGTTCTTTAAGGCGGCGTAACCTCATTTACATTACGCCGCTGCAACTTTACTCGCAAGTGCAGTATTCACAAAGCACTTGCGTGTAAAGTTGTAGCGGCGTAGCGTAAATTGACCAGCCTAATTCAAATTCGGCGGGTAGGGGGCGTCTCCTAATTAAATTAAGCGCTTTGTTTTGACGTTAACTTAATCTACATAAATCCCCATTCACGGACGAGTTACGCAAACGACATAAACATTTTCAAATTTCCAGCGGTCACGACGTCCATACTTAACATAGGATGCGCCTGATTTTGGCAGCTTTATCTTTACGCTGGAAAACCCCTTACAGAAACGGCGTAAAGTGACTGCGTCGGGTCGGCGTACGTTCGTGAATTGACGTATCTCGCTGATTTACATATTCTCGGCGTAAATCAGCGGGAACGCCCCCAGCGGCCATTTTAAACTTGCAGTTAAGATCCGACGGTGTAATACAATTACGCCTGTCAGATCTTTACTGCAAACCGGCGTATAACTCTTTCTGAATCTGGCCCATTGTGTTTTGCATGGATGATGGCAATTCAAATCACATGCTTTATAGGTCTCATTTAAAGTATTAGGTTAACAAACTTAAAAAAGTAAGAGCACTACAAGTATTTAAAATGCTTGCTTACAATTTTGTTTAATAAATGGTTTCTACTTACAATGTACCTTTGAGGCTCGGATCACATATGAGCGGCTCACAGCAGGGGTCCAATGCGTCCTGGTCCACCATTTTAGGTCTGATTTCAGCACAAATTTTGGGCTGAATTCAGACCTGAAACTGACCAAAAGACGCACAGCTTTTGTGCAAAACGCACTGGACCGGCTCCATAGAGAGCCAGTCAAAATCTTCTGCTATTGCGAATTGGAAACCGTCTCCAATTCGCAATGGCGTGAACCCAGCCTTAATGTTCTAGCAAGTTTTATTACTTCAGTAGGGGTCATTTCCCTAGCACAGACCTGGCCTTCCTTGCACGCCTAAGACCTGTCCTAATCTGAGCATGTCTGATTACTGTCTGTGTTGGCCAAGCTCCTCTGCTCTTTCCTTACCTCCCTACATATGTAGCTGCCAGGGAAGGCAAATAGTCAATTGAGTGACAGCTCTGAGTCTGCTGAGGCTGCTGACATCAAATGCAAGATGACGGTGCCCAGCTGCAGTGACAGGGGAGGCTTTCCCAGGTCAATAACATGCATAAAATCTGGTCTAGCAACAGGGCCTATTTAAGGGCTCAAACTTTAGTTTGACGGTAATTTCATGGAGTATGGCTAATTTTAAAGACCCATTTGCTTTTTTTGGTATGTTACTGCATGTGGGTTATTGTGCGTTATGTTGTGTGTTTAGCGATCGCTGTGTAAGTCAGCCCACTGAAAATAATGGACCGCCAATGCACCAAAATGTTCAGAGACTCAGCAATAAAAATTTTACCAGATGCGCTATGGTGCTTTGCCACACGTTGCCTCAATGTGTTGGAATGCCATAGAAAATTAAAAGCACCACAACACATAAGGCCGTGTACATACGACCGATTTCCTCGGCAGAATCCAGCAAGAACCTCGATGTATTCTGCCGAGAAAACCGGGTGTGTGTACACTTTTCGCCGAGAACCCCGTCGAAAAACTTGTCGAGCCAAAAAGAGAGCATGTTCTCTATTTCCTCGTTGTTCAATGGGAAAATTTGGCTCGACAAGCTTTTTGACTGCCGAACTAGGAACTCGACGGGGAGAACGATGAGTTTTGCCCGACGAGTTTCTCGGTCGTGTGTACGCGGCCTTACGTGCATTGCCACACATTGCGCAATGCAACAATGTAAATGGGTCCTGAAGGGCAGTGATTAAAGCTGGCTCTACACGCATTGTTTTTCAAAATGGGTGGCCCTGTTGGCAACACATGGATTGAAAAAAGTTTACATATCAATTTACTTTTTGTTTACTCTCTGGATCAAAAATTGTGCATTTAAGCAGGCACTGTTTGGGTTTTCTCACAGCTGGCCATAGGTGAGGAGGTGTAGATAAGAGGGGGGATAGGGGGGTCCAAATCCTCCCCGATTGTCTGAGGGGCCTACGCTACTGCTGACAGCAACTGCCGCTCCTGCCCTCTGTCAGAACTCCAGAGAGAGGTAGGAATGATTCAGAGGGAGGGAGGCTCTCATTAGGTCCTTCTCAGCATGGAACTATTAACAAGGGGAGAGCTGAATTGGGGTAAAGAAGCTTTGTACTGGGGGAGCTGTACTACTAGCAGGAGATATTATGATCTCTGCACTGGGGAAGATCTATACTGGTGGTGCAGGATCTGTAGGGGGGGAATCTGTACTGGGGGGGATCAGAACTAGTGGGGAGAGATCTATAATGGTGGGGCATGATCACTAAGGGGGGAAATCTGTACTGTACTGGGGGAATCTGCACTAGTAATATCTGTACTGGGGTGAGATCTACACTTTTGCGGGGGGATCTGTACTGTACTGGGGAGGGGGATCTGCACTAAGTGAGATAGATACTGTGGAAATGGGATCTGTACTGGGAGAGCGGTACTACTAGTAAGAGAGAGCTGTACTGGGGGGAGGAGGTCTGTACTGGAGGATATCTATACTGGGGGTCAGGATCTGTACTGGGAGGTGGGGATCTGCACTGGGGAAGATCTATGCTGAGAAGAGGAGTGGGATCTATACTGGGCAGGTAAGATCTGGACTGGGGGGAAATCTGTACTGGGGGAGATCTGCATTGGGGGAAATCTACACTTCCGGAGGGGGGATTGGTACTAGGAGAAATCTGTAATGTACTGGGGGAAGAGGAGGTCTGCACCAGAAGAAATCTCTACAGGGCAGGCAAGATCTGTACTGGGGGAGAGATCTGCACTGGGGAGATCTATACTGTGGGAGCGGGGATCTGTACAGGCAGGAAATCTGTACTGGGGGGTAGATCTGTACCTGCTGACTCCTCCCTATCTCTGTAAAAAAACGATCTGCGGCCCTGAATAGGTGTATGGCCAGATAAAGTGTTTTAAGGGTCAGTGATAGCTGAAAGGAAAGGGAGGGGAGGGGAAAGAGGCACCTAGCATTTGAACGCAAATTTTTTATTAAACAAAAGCTCTGCCAATGACACAGGCAACAAATACAAACTCTTGTGCGCAACTGAGCCAATTCATCAAGAGACAACATGCACCTGATTCCAGAGGCAACTTAACTGGGAGTCAAATAGAACTGTAACATGGCAGGCAACCCCTGTCTGCTGTACCCCATTTAATGATCATTATTTCTAGGAGATTATAATTATTATGTGTACTGATGATCAGGACGAAATAGGATACCTATACTTGTACATTGTTTTTCTATCCTACTCATAATGTGGATCTATATGTTTTAATATGGCTGTACTTTATGTGACTCCATGTTTGTGTATTAATGTCCTGCTGTCTTTGTGTGTGGCTTTTGTTGTCCCCTCTCATCTGACTGTTCTCCCCTCTCTCTCAGACCCGAACAGACTTTTCCTGGGATGGAATCAATGTGAGTGCGGTTATTCTCTGCCTTTCCTTCTCTCTCTCACTCTCCGTCTCTCTCCGGCACTCTCTTCCTCTTTCGCACTCCCTCAAATTGGTGCTACGGACGTTCATAATTTTTTTTCTGAAAAATCCAAAATCATTTTCATTTTGTTTTGCCCACATAAATTTGCTTAAAGAAAACATTTACTTTCTTTTATTTTATAACCACCACTATAAATCATTTAATAAGATCCTGGTCATTCACATACGCCTTGTTAAAGCCTCGTGAAAATGGAACTTCCTAATGAGTGGTGGAAGGTTAGGACCCCTGTGTGAAAGGTTAGGACCTCTGTGGTGAAAGGTTAGGACCTCTGTGGTGAAGGGTTAGGACCTCTGTGGTGGAAGGTTAGGAGCTCTGTGGTGAAGGGTTAGGACCTCTGTGGTGGAAGGTTAGGACCTCTGTGGTGAAGGGTTAGGACCTCTGTGGTGGAAGGTTAGGAGCTCTGTGGTGAAGGGTTAGGACCTCTGTGGTGGAAGGTTAGGACCCCTGTGTGAAAGGTTAGGAGCTCTGTGGTGGAAGGTTAGGATGTCTGTGTAAAAGGTAAGAAGCTCTGTGGTAAAAGGTTAGGACCTCTGTGGTGAAAGGTTAGGACCTCTGTGGTGGAAGGTTAGGAGCTCTGTGGTGAAGGGTTAGGACCTCTGTGGTGGAAGGTTAGGACCCCTGTGTGAAAGGTTAGGAGCTCTGTGGTGGAAGGTTAGGATGTCTGTGTAAAAGGTAAGAAGCTCTGTGGTAAAAGGTTAGGACCTCTGTGGTGAAAGGTTAGGACCTCTGTGGTGGAAGGTTAGGAGCTCTGTGGTGAAAGGTTAGGGGCTCTGTGGTGGAAGGTTAGGATGTCTGTGTAAAAGGTAAGAAGCTCTGTGGTAAAAGGTTAGGAGTTCTGTGGTGGAAGGTTAGGACCTCTGTGGTGGAAGAGTAGGTGCTCTGTGGTGGAAGGTTAGGAGCTCTGTCTTGAAAGTTTAGGAGCTCTGTGGTGAAAGGTTAGGAGCTCTGTGGTGAAAGGTTAGTAGCTCTGTGATGGAAGGTTAGGACCTCTGACAAGGCTTATTCACAGCTCTGCAGACCAAAAAAAAGTTTTCCAATGCAGTGCCTTAGTTTTTGTCTAGGGGATTGGAGAACGGAGATATACTTGCCTAATTCTCCCTGCACAAGACCCTTTTGCTCCTGCCCCCTTGTGGTCTGGCAGTCTTGGGCGATAGACTGTTCTTGACATTCTCATGCCCATAGACCTGCTTTGGATGTGAGGACGTGAGGAACAGTCCATCACTGAGTTGTGGGGGAAAGCGGTTTTCAGGTGGAGGGAGGATCAGGTGTGTATAAGCGTTCTCCTGTCCCCTAGACAAAAACGAGTAGTTGACCCATGCAGCCCCACTGCACAGGAAAACAAATTTGGCCTTGAGTTGGGATTCAATGCAATGTATCCAGACAAAAGAGCGTAAATGAGTCCTTTAAGTGGCTTTATAATAGACTTATAGGGCCAGATTCTCAAAAGAGATAAGACAGTGTATCGCAGGAAACACTGGGCCAGATTCAGGTAGATGAGAGCATCTTTGCTCTGGAGTAACGCTTCTCATTTAAGTTACTCTGCCGAAATTTTAGGAGCAAGTGCTGTTATTCATGAAGCACTTGCTCCTAAAGTTGTGGCAGCGCATCGCAAATGAGCCGGCGGAATTCAAATTGGGCGGGTACGGGGCATGTATTATTTAAACTATGCGCGATCCCTCGGCGAACGTCGAGTGTCAATGCATCCCAGTGCGCATGCTCCAAATTCTGTCAGTGAACGTCAATGACGTCACATCCCCATTCATGAACGTTTTACGCAAGCGACGCGATTTTTATTTTTTCCGATGCGATGACGACGCCTATACTTAACATAGGATACTCCACTAGGGGGCTGCTTTATCTTTACGTCGCGTATCGCTTCCGGAAACGTCGTAAAGTCACTGCATCGTGCCCGAAAAAGATCGTGAATTTTCGACTCCCGCTGATTAACATATTTTTTCAGCGTTAATCAGCGGGAACGCCCCCGGCGCCATTTTTAAGTTGAAGTAATGATGCGATGGCGAAATTCAATTACGCCGATCGCATCGGAACTCCAACCCGGCGTTTCTTGTTTTCTGGTTACAGAAAACAAAAACGCCGGCTTAAAGTGACAGTTAGGCTGGCGGATCAATGGATACTCCAGCCTAACTCTACCTGAATCTGGCCCACTGTGTTTTTTTCCCCGGGTATCTATGCGTCTGATTCATAGAATCACTTACGCATAGATACAGCGAAGATCCAACAGGTGTAAAACACTTACACCGTCGGATCGTAGATGTAATTACTTCGCTGGCCGCTAGGTGGCCTTTACGTTGATTTCTCATTTGCCTATGCAAATGAACATAATACGCCGATTCCCGAACGTTTTTACGCCACCTCGTCGTCGTTTACGTTGTTTCTGTAAGCGTAAGCGTAAACCTACCCCGTCGTATGCCATGTTAAGTATGGCGTTGGGTCAGCGTCGTCTTTTTCCGTCGGTTACGTCGTTTTACTAAGTCGTTCGCGAATAGGGCATTGCGTAAGTGACGATCACGTAGTTTTCACGTCGGTTTCAACAACGTTTTCCGACGTGAGCTGGAGCATGTGCACTGGGCTTTTTACCCAGCCGGCGCATGCGCAGTTCGATCGACGTGGGGGGGTGCGCTTTGAATTATGCGGGGATACGCCGGGCCATTTACACTACGCCGCCGCAAACTATGGAGCAAGTGCTTGGAGAATACGGCACTTGCTCCAGTAAGGTGCGGCGGCGTAGTGTAAATGGCTTACGCTACGCTGCCGCGGATTCTACCAGAATCTGGCCCATACAGTCTATAATAAAATTATTTTTAAATGTACACGTTTCAGGTGGTACAAGCACAAGGGCTATGAACAAAGGGGTGTCTGGTCTACAACAATATTTTAGAAATACTCACAGGTTTGTAAATCTATATATTAAAAAAAATTAAACCTAAAAAATGACTAATAAGTCAATAATAATAAAAAATCCATATTAATACCAAAAGGTCTATGAAAAAATTGTTTTATAATTATAAAAATATTCTAAAACAATTTTAAAAATACAATAAAAATGACTGCAATACAACCATTAAAGCTGAAGATAATAATGTAGGAGATAATCATATTACAAAAATAAGGTGACCATTCATTGTGCCTGTGCAAATGCTTATAACATACTCTCCTGCTAATTTTTACCCCTGAGTGTATTTATAAATTTTTGTTTTCTTCACATAATATAATATGTATTTTAAATATTGTTTTATTTTAGGTTTTCTTGTAGTATCTTAACATCTGGATGTAGACCAGATACCAATTTGTTAAAAAATAAATAAATTAGGATTCTGCAATAAAAAGCAAAAAAAAAAATACAAAACGAGTGAATAAAAGTGTGAAAAAATAAACAACTAAAACATAAAAGCTATTTTTTTGTTTTTCATTTGGAATTCTATAAATTATGGCCCAGATTCACAAAGCACTTACACCGACGTAAGTGCAAATGTGCGCCCGTAAGTGCAAATTTTGCGCCGGCGTATCTGTGCACCAGACCCACAAACCAACATACGCTTAAAAACTGGCCACCCTACGCCGACGTACTTTTCGTCTGGACGCATGTTGCTGCTCTCATTGATTAGGCATTAAAATATGCAAATGAGGGAGATACGGCGATTTAACGGCACATGCGCAGTTCGTGTTACGCCGGGCGTAAAACACTGCACCATGCTCGGACTATAATTTGCATGGGGTCACGCCCACTTCCACTTAGGCTGGCCTGCGCCTTCGAAAATACGGTACGCTGGCGTATCTTGGTGAGCAATAGCTTGCTGAATACAGTGCATGCCTCTCCGCACTGCGCCAGCGTAGCGTACTGTGTGTGCGCTACGCCGGTGTAAATGTGCGCCCACTCTCTATGAATCTGGGCCTTCATATATATATATATATATATACAGTGCGGAAAATAAGTATTTGAACACCCTGCTATTTTGCAAGTTCTCCCACTTGGAAATCATGGAGGGCTCTGAAATTGTCATAGTAGGTGCATGTCCACTGTGAGAGACATAATAAAAAAAAAATTCCAGAAATCACAATTTATTTGTCTCTAGTGTCTTTGGACAGCTCTTTGGTCTTGGCCATGTTAGTAGTTGGATTCTTACTGATTGTATGGGGTGGACAGGTGTCACTCTTTATGCAGCTAATGACCTCAAACAGGTGCATCTAATTTAGGATAATAAATGGAGTGGAGGTGGACATTTTAAAGGCAGACTAACAGGTCTTTGAGGGTCAGAATTCTAGCTGATAGACAGGTGTTCATATACTTCTTTGCAGCTGTATCATACAAATAAATAGTTAAAAATTCATAAATTGTGATTTCTGGAATTTTTTTTTTGATTATGTCTCTCACAGTGGACATGCACCTACGATGACAATTTCAGACCCCTCCATGATTTCCAAGTGGGAGAACTTGCAAAATAGCAGGGTGTTCAAATACTTATTTTCCGCACTGTATATATATATATATATATATATATATATATATATATATATACTGTGTGTGTGTGTGTATATATATATATATATATATATATATATATATAGCGCTGCACAAATTTTTTAAACCCATGTTCTTACTCCCCCCCTCCCTGGTCCCTATGTTTTTCTAATCTCACCTCCACATCTTCCCTGTAGGCTGCCGCTGTAGCCTGGCCGAGCTCCTCTTCCTCCTGTCAGTCCGATGTTCTATTATTATGGGTCCCCAGCCCCCTATCAGATAGTGCCTGGGCCGAGCCGGGTACTGTATGGCAATGTATGGAAGACAAGATCTCCAGCAACCAAACTTTAAAATTCAAGACAGTCCATAGAGACCATAGCCGGTTCCTTATTGCATATCAAACACCCCAAAAATGAGAGCTGCAGTTTGATTGGATTAGAAATAAACCACGCTCATTTATTTATTTTTGTTAGTTTTCTGTTTGTTTTGTTTTTGTGTTTCCTTTTCTGTCTGCATGTTTTTTCACTTTTCTTTCCACAGATTTTGATTTTGTCTCTCGATTTTCTTTCACCATGACAGCAGGATCTATCAGGCACACAGCGGCCTTTGTCTTTATGCTCCGCCCCTCTGTACTCCGCAGCTGACGCTGTTGCCTGTCTGTCTGTCCCCTTTGCTCTGTTTGTCTATATTATCCCCCCCTTCCAACTCTGCGCTCTTTCCGTCCTTCTCTCTTCTCTCCCTGAGCGTTCACTTCCTTTCTCTTTGGGTCTGTCTGTCAGCTATCGATGGAAGACACAACATCGATCCTTCCTCGGTTGAAGAGAAACTCTAATGCTTACGGAATTGGTGCTCTTGCCAAATCTTCTGTCAAAGGTACTGGACGCTCCGCCATAAAGCCCAGCGACGACGGCACAGGTTACCCAGAGTACCAATAACCAACCTTTTCCTTTTCTTTCTGTAGGTGTCTCTCGAACGATGAAGGATCACGTCACCAAGCCCACGGCTCTTGGCTCAGGACGAGTTGCTCACATGTTAGAATGGCAGAGCTGGGGTCAACCGCCACCTCCGAGCAATGAAAGTGTCAGATTTGATAGTGACGCCTATTCTGACTTAAGCGATGGAGAAAAGGAGGCGCGGTTCCTAGCTGGTGAGTATGGAGGGCCACGTAGTCATTCTGTCATGGTCATAAAAAATCAGGTTTAATGTTATATTTACAGTGCGGGTGCTTAGAAAGAAACATTTAAAAGGGTATGCAATTAGTGTTGCCAACCTACCAGATTGAAATTTACTGGCACAGCCACGTTTTTTACTGGCATTTCACAAATGTTACTAAATTAAATGAGAGGCCCCCCTTCACATCAGAAGCCTACTTTCATATCAGAAGCATCCGTTTACATCAGGACCCCCCATCACATCAGAGACCCACCAAAAGACATAGGCCCCCCATCACATCAGTGTCCCCCATACACCAGAGGCTTCCCCATCACATAGGAGTTCCCCCATCTAATAAGCAGCCTCATTCACATCAGGGTCACTCTCCCTTCACATCAGGGTCACCCAGAGGCCCCTCCACCAAATCCGATCTCCTCCTTCATTCCAGAGCCTCACCTTCACATCAGAGACTTACCTTCACATCAGAGATCCTCAATTACATCAGAATCCCCCAGAGGCCCCCAATACATAGAAGCACCATCACATAAGAGTTGTACATGAGTACCCCGATCATATCATAGTCCACCCACTAAATCAGGCCTTTTCATCACATCAGAGCCCCCCATTACATCATAGTCTCCCTATAGCAGAGCCCTCTAATCACACAGTCCCTCATCACAGAGCCCCCAATCGCATTGGCCTACCCACCCCCAATAAAACAGTCCCCTCTTCTCACCTGAGCCCTACCTTTTGGCACCAGCAGCTAAGCAGAGGAAGGGTGGTGGAGGAAGTCTGGAGGAGGTGGACTTCTATCATCTCCTTAATTCTGAAGGCAGCTTTGCATGCCATCTTTCCTGGATAGCTTCATGCATTGCCATGTTACAGGCGAGCCTGCCACCATCACCATGGCAACAAATGATGCCATGCATCCGGCCCTAGAGCATTATTAGATGTTATGGTGCTGGTGGCCAGCCTACCCTCATCATAGCAACTCATGGTGCTGATTGGGGAATATTGTGTTCCATGCTCACCCTGGGGGAACCCAGATGGCTCTAAGCCCTATACTAACTACCCTGTAGAGCAGTAATTCTCAAACTTCCTAGTGCCGTGACCCCTTGATAAAATTTCCCAAGTCGTGGGGACCCCTAACAGTAAAATAATTTTCATATCATGGGTTGTCGGCACCCAAGCCAAGACAAGTAATTTGCGCCCCTAACCCACAGACATTTAGCGCTCCCTGACTTCCACTCGTACAGTATTAAAACCCCTTATAGTACATTTTAGGATGTACCACATTTTCTCTTTGTTCTCCTTTCTTTCCCTTTTATCTCTCTCTATCCTAATTTATTTTTTCCCCCCTCCCTCGTTCCCTGGCCCATACCTTTGCATTAGCAGCACCTCATATAGCAGGTGTAATTTTACGCCGGACTTAAGCCTTACGCAAAGCGTGTATATGAAGCGGCCGGGCGCATTTACGTTCGTGAATCGGCGTATCTTGCTCATTTGCATATTTATAATGAGAACGCCGAATGCGTCCAGCGTAACTATGTGCCCACGATACGCAGGACGGCTGAAGTTACGTTGGACGGCTGAAGCCATGTTTTTTGGCGTATCTCGCTTTGTGAATCGGCGCAAAGATGCGACGGTGCAAATTTGAAATTAAGGCGGCGTATCTAGAGATACACCGGCGTAAATGCTTCCATGAATCTGGCCCAAAATGTAGCAAATGAAAAATAAAGAAACAAACATTCATCTTCCTTTAAATTATGTAAAAAAATTCAATATATTGCGCCTACCAGTCCTTAGATGCATACCTACCTTAAGAAAACACCGACCCCCCCCCATTTTTCAGGTGGCCACTTCAAGTCCACTGCTACTTTCTGATGTGGCCCCACCTATAAAAATGCAGGGACAACCCACTTTTAGTTAATACCACTTTGTGAGTTACTGTTCATGCTCAGTAATTTAAACAAATGTGATGTTGTGATTCTGGGACACAGCCAGGGCACAGCATCTTTGTACACAATGTGGGACTGTCCCCATATCCAGGACAGTTGGCATTTATGAAACAGAAGACTACAATGCAGACAGTTGGCAACTATGTTGGACTAGCTTACCTTAGGAACACAAAAATGTGCTGACCTCTTGTTAAAGGGTACTTCCAGATGCCGATAAACCTCTTGCCCGCAGACCCCTACAACCACTGCCGAGGGTTGTGGGGAAGAGGCCCTTGTCCTCATCAACATGGGGACAAGGTGCTTTGGAGTGGGGGGGGGGCAAGTCATGTGTTCTGGTATGGTTTAGGAGGGTGCTCGCTCATCTCCCCCTTTCCTGACCTGCCGGGCTTCATGCTTATATGGATTTTGGAGTGGACCCCACGCCGTTTTTTTTTTTCCCAAAAAATTGCATTACTAACACTGCACACACCACAACACACAACAGGAGGGGCTGCAGAAGCAGGGGGTCTTCTGGGAAATTTGACTGGATCCTAACCATCAGTTAAAGGGTTTTCAAAGCCTTGTTTGTTTTTTAAATAACAAACATATCATACTTGCCTCCATAGGTGTGCGCAGCCTATTGGATTAGGGTGTGCACCCCAAAGCTCAAACACACGATCACTCAGTGTGTTCACTCAGAAAGGGAATGAGCCAGTAAATCACATATTTACCAACCCCTTACCCAATCATCCTAAAACATCCCCGTGTGTCCCCGCAGCAGCAGCCAGTGGGAGAAGAGAGGAGGGAAGCCAGAAGCACTGTGGGGGGAAGAGGGCTGGGCAGTAGTGAAAATCTGTGCTGTACAGGATGATTAGGGTGGGACTGGGCACACCTGGCACACCCTGTGCGCACACCTATGCTTACCTCCACTGTGCAGTTCATTTTGCACAGAGTGGCCCCAAGCCTTGTCTTCTGGGATCCCCCGGCGGTGCTCGGGGCTCCTTCCGCATTGGTAAACCCCCTAGGAGAAGCTCTCTCCCTGGGGGTTACCTTGCGGGCACGCTCCGGAGTCCATAGACACAGAATGCTGGACTCGACCCCGCCCCCGGGTCATTGGACTTGATTGACAGCAGCGGGAGCCAATGGCTGCACTGCTATCAATTTATCCAATCAAGAGATGCGAACCCCGGACCTGAGAGGTAGAGCAGGTCTACGGCGGACGAAGCAAGGCGAGTAAAACGGGAGGCTGGGGGGCTGCTCAGTGGCAGAAGTTTTTTCACCTAAATGCATCCTATAAAAAACACGAGGGTTTACAACCCCTTAATGGTTATCTGACTTGGATGCGACTTCTATTATAGTCTCTGGAAAATCGCACTCAAGTCGGACCAAAGTATTGTAGAAACCTTTTCAAAAATCAGACCGACTTGTGTTGGATCAGTTAAGACGGCTCTCATAGGGAAACATTGAACTACTAGCAGTGATACCCGGAAGTCACTCCGGGGGAGATGGCAGCGACCGAGGAGGTGATCGAGGACCACTGCGGGGGCTTCGATCTCAGGTAATAATCATGCGACATGAGCGCTCACAGTCAGAGCGTGTGTCGCACTGGTGAATAAAAGCCGTGCAAGTTTCAATAATTATCTGTAAAATATATTTTGCTAGATGTTTTCCTCAAACAACGAGTGTATAAGTGGCCCAGAACAGCTCTATAAAAAAACAAGGCCTGTAATAAAGAACACGCTGTCTGGCGCTCACCCTCTTCCCTCTGTAGCGCGATCATAAATCACATATAAGCAGCTAATTGCATGGGCAGGACAGGAGGGCATGGGCAGTGACTGATATCTCAGCGTGCAGCAGATGTGCTTCTGCAGGGAATGTTTTGTGCTGCAGTTTATTCGCGGCGTTCAGGGTAATTTAATATCCTGCAGAGAGATGGGGAGACGGGAACCTGCCCCACCCTCCAGCGCCAGAAAGTCAGACTCAGCAGTCCCATTCTTAGAAAGCTCCCGCTTCTCGCATAGCACTCCATAAATCACAGATACGGGCTGCTAAGTGAACCGCCATCGTAAAGAGTGGCTCCATGTGCGAAACACAGCATCACCTTCCTACAGACGTCATCACATTAAACAAAAAAAGAAAGAGGTCTGTTAGAGAAAGTACCAACAGTCAACAGATGGGAAAATACGGTTGTAACAAAAAATGTACGACGAACGCACAGGATAAACATGCATCTTCAACTCCACCACCGAGGTGTCTTTATTTTAGGGTAACGTAGAAAAAAAGAATGATGGCAGAAAAGAAACAAGTGATTCACTGAGTCTGCCTATTTTTTGCCTCTGTGCGGGTGAGGCAAATCATACGTTCACCAGGTGCATTCTCTGCAATTTAAATGTGTGAATTTGGAAAATACCATATAATGACCACTGAATGGCACTGAGGAGCATACTTAGTTCCTATAATAGTCAGCGTCGTCTAGTAGCTTTATTGCATTATGGCCACTAGGTGGTGCTGACTATTATGGGAACTCTGCATGCTCCTCGTCGCCACCTAGTGGCCATACATATGTATTTTCTGCATTCACACATTTGTGAATACAGCCTGAGAACATTTGGTTTTGCCCTATTTTCTCAGAACATGCCGTTTTGACAGATAAACAGCTGTGCCATTTTTTATTTATTTATAGTTATAGCCCTCAATATTGATTGACTGGCTACCTTTGCTAGATGTCTGTGAGACCAAGATGTAAAGGAACCACCCTCTGGGGCAACAGAAAACATGCCACAGAGTGGTGCCATGCTATTACATAATACCCATTTCTGCAGAATTCAGGAGCTTCTATACTGACCATACACAAAGAAAAATAACACAGTTCTCTATACCAGTTCAGGTGCAATTCATTGAAAGCAGGTCCGATTGACATAATATGAATAGGGTGGGGAAATTAAAAAAACACTGTGCCATATAGTGTAATAAAAATATATATATATATATGTTATTTAAAATTGGAACGATACAGAGAAGATTAGCATGGCCCCTGAGCAAGGATGGCACGCAAATTCAAAAAAGTGTTCTATATTTAACCACCTCCCACCGTGCTATAGCCGAATGACAGCTACAGCACTGGCCTTAATTGGCAGGAGGGCATCAATAGACATCCTCACGTGCATGAGCTGCCTGCGTGCCCCTCTGTGGCGTGGCGTGCTCTGTGATCACCGAGTCAATGGGACTCGGCTGATCACAGATCGGATCCCGGCCCCTTACCACGTGATCAGCTGTCAGCCAATGACAGCTGATCATGTGATGTAAACAGAAGATCGGTAATCAGCTTTTTTTCCCCCCTCATGCTAACAATGTGAGGGGAAAAAAGCCATTCACTGGTTTCTGACAGAGGGACTTTGATCCTGAACAGGGAGAGGCACTGCTGCTATGCAGTGCCCTCCAGTTCCACCTGCCAGTGCCCACCAATGCCACCTACAGGTGCATATCCATGCCGCCTACCAGTACCACCTACCAGTGCCCACCGAGACCAACTATCAATGCCCACCAGTGCAACCTATCAGTGCTGCCAATCAGTGCTCATCAGTGCCTCATTATCAGTGCCACCTATCAGTGCTGCCTATCAATGCCCACCAGTGCCACCTATCAGTGCCCAACAGTGCTCATTAGTGCCACCTATCAGTGCTGGCTATTAGTGTCAACTACCAGTGCCCATCTGTGCCTATCAGTACTACCTATCAGTTCCTATCAGTACCACCCTTCAGTGCCACCTATCAGTGCTCATCAGTGCAACCCATCAGTGCCCACCAGTGCCACCTCATCAGTGCCCACCTGTGCCACCTATCAGTGCAGCCTTATCAGTGCGTATCTGTACAGCCTATCCGTGCCACATCAATGAAGGAGGAAAATTACCTGTTTTCTAAATTTTATAACAAACTATGAAACGTTTTTTTTTTTCAAAATTTTCTGTCTTTTTACTTTTTTTTTGCCAAAAAATAAAAAACCCAGCAGTGATTATATGCCACCAAAATAAAGCTCTATTTGTGTGGAAAAAAATTAATTTAAGTATAGTGTTGCATGAACTGCGCAATTGTCATTCAAAATGCGACAGCTCTGAAAGCTGAAAATCAGCCTGGGCAGGAAAGGGGTTTAAGTGGCAAGTAAGCAAGTGGTTAAAAAAAAACAATTGGGTACATGGCCTATAGGGTTATGGCCAAAGTACCCACATAACCTGCATATGGCAATGCTATATATAGTCTGGACATCTACGTATATGGCTTTTTCATTTTGAGTGTATAGCCAGAGTATGGATATTTTTGCATAGTTACATTGATCCACCTTGGTCCAATGTAACTTTTCATATACCTTACCTGTGAGATCCCTCTAGACACTGGAAATCCCTGTAGTAGGCACAGCTATTCTGGTGATCTCTACTAGCTGATGGGTCATGTGCCAAGCAGCTGCCCTACTGCATTGTGAACACAGGAGGTCAATGACTGGGCATGGGAGCAATTCAGACAATGCTTTTTTTTTTCTCACTGATTACAAATCATTCTCATTACTGGACGAGGTAGAGAGTGTGACGTCACCACCCCACCTCTCCACCTCATCCAATCAGAGATTGATTTGCATTCATTTACAACATCCAGGACAGCACGTAGTAAGGCAGCCTCTCAGCACAAAACCCAGAAGCTAGTGGAGATCACTGGAGTAGTGGGGCCAGATTCAGATACAAAAGTGTATCTATCTGGCGGCGTAGCGTATGCTGTTTACGCTACGCCTCCCCAAATTTTATGGGCAAGTGCCTTATTCAGAAAGCACTTGCTCCATAAGTTGCGGCGGCGTAGTGTAAAGTGTCCGGCATAAGGGCGCATAATTCAAATTACTAATGTGGGGGCGTGATTCATGTAAATTAATCGTGACCCCACGCAATTTACGTATTTCATGAACGGCGCATGCGCCGTCCGTGGACATATCCCAGTGCGCATGCGTGAAATCACGTTGCAACTAGTCAATGTAAACGACGTGTACGTAAATTACGTCCAGCCCCATTCCCGAACGATTTACGCAAACGACGTAAACGACGTACAATTCGACGCTGTCCCGACGTCCATACTTAACATTGGCTGCGTTTCATATAGCAGGGGTAAATTTTACGCCGGAATAACGCTTACGCAAACGACGTAAACTACGACGCCCGGCCGCAAGTACGTTTGGGAATCGGTGTAACTCCCTAATTTACATATTCAACGCGTAAAACGACGGAAGCGCCACCTAGCGCCAGCGTAAAACAGTGTAACAGACTTACCCAGACCACACAGATGTGGGAGTGTGTCTCTGAACCAAAATATAAATAGTGATATATGATATATTGTGGAACATAAACATATGGTGAAGAATGTGATAGATGCACATCAAAAAAACAATCCAACCAGGGACCGTATGTGGGGAAGATGGGGCCCCTTAAAGCCTAAGGAAACTCAAGGTAAGTCCAGGTAGTATTGATAATGCAATACTAAGAAAAAGTCCGGTGGGGGTAATCACGATGGAAGCTGACAGTCCAATGGAGGAAAACAGAGGATCAAACATACATTCCAGGGTAATCAGGAGAATTAGACACTCTTACCGGATTCGGTGGACACACTAACCGGTGGTAGTATGTCGAGTGGGCAAAGAATTGATCCTCAGTCAGGTGTGATTCATGTAAGACACATTCGATGACATCTCCAGGACTCTCCAAATTTCTTAAGTCTCACCCTTCCAGGATAGCAGGGAAGTTCCTCATGAAGTTTGAAATCATATGGAAGCACATGAAAAAAATAGAAGGAGGCTCCACATAGTGCGGTTAAAACCCAAATGATAGGGTATGGCGGCTTTAATCATAAAAGCAGGTATGTAACAATACCATAAAAAATAAAAATAATAAAATACAAAGTACAAGCCAGGTGAAAGAGCAGGTACAGGTGATCACAAAAATAAAGCGCGGTGAATGGATAAGTGGCTGCAGGCCGTGTACCCTACATGTTTCGAGCTATAGGGCTCTTCAACTGGGGCATAAACCTGCTGATCCACACCACGCCAATATATACTAAGTGTCATCAGCATAATGGAACCCAAACTCCAAATGTCACCACAGATGCGCCGAAATGACACTCCCTCTGAGCCGGATATAGGCCAAGGAATGTGCTGCTAGGGGTTGGGTCTGAGAGACACGGAAGTGTCCTCAGACAATCCACTGTATGCAATGGAGGTTTTTTGTGAATTCATCAGCTGTTTGGAGTTTGGGTTCCATTATGCTGATGACACTTAGTATATATTGGCGTGGTGTGGATCAGCAGGTTTATGCCCCAGTTGAAGAGCCCTATAGCTCGAAACATGTAGGGTACATGGCCTGCAGCCACTTATCCATTCACCGCGCTTTATTTTTGTGATCACCTGTACCTGCTCTTTCACCTGGCTTGTACTTTGTATTTTATTATTTTTATTTTGTATGGTATTGTTACATACCTGCTTTTATGATTAAAGCCGCCATAACCCTATCATTTGGGTTTTAACCGCACTATGTGGAGCCTCCTTCTATTTTTTTCATGTGCTTCCATATGATTTCAAACTTCATGAGGAACTTCCCTGCTATCCTGGAAGGGTGAGACTTAAGAAATTTGGAGAGTCCTGGAGATGTCATCGAATGTGTCTTACATGAATCACACCTGACTGAGGATCAATTCTTTGCCCACTCGACATACTACCACCGGTTAGTGTGTCCACCGAATCCGGTAAGAGTGTCTAATTCTCCTGATTACCCTGGAATGTATGTTTGATCCTCTGTTTTCCTCCATTGGACTGTCAGCTTCCATCGTGATTACCCCCACCGGACTTTTTCTTAGTATTGCATTATCAATACTACCTGGACTTACCTTGAGTTTCCTTAGGCTTTAAGGGGCCCCATCTTCCCCACATACGGTCCCTGGTTGGATTGTTTTTTTGATGTGCATCTATCACATTCTTCACCATATGTTTATGTTCCACAATATATCATATATCACTATTTATATTTTGGTTCAGAGACACACTCCCACATCTGCGTGGTCTGGGTGCGTCTTTTTAGCGCCACATTTTTTATTTTTTATATGTTTATTTCGATTTGTTCTATCGTTGATGTAGGCTGCTTCTACACTTATAATTTATTGTTCTAGTAGCGCAACTTTTTTTACTTTTTCACAGTGTAACAGACTTGCGCCGCTCATATATTAGCAGAATTCCGGCGTATCTTCTTTTCTAAATACAGAAAAAAGATACGCCGGCTATTCTTAATATTTACGCGGCGTATCTCTAGATACGCCGACGTAAATACTTTCTGAATCTGGACCGTGATGTCTACAGAGGTTTTTTTTTTCCATGTTCCAGAAAGATACTACAGGTACTGTATGGTACATGCATGGAGCAATATAGCTATGTAAAAATGTCCATACCTGAAATTCTTCTTTAAAGTGGAGCTCCGCTGGAAAAAATATTAAAAGCCAGCAGCTACAAATACTGCAGCTGCTGACTTTTAATATATGGACACTTACCTGTCCAGGAGTCCAGAGACGTCTGGAGCAGAAGATGAGCAATTGCTCGTCTATCTGTTGCCCCCACCGCCACCCTCATTGAGGGAACCAGGAAGTGAAACGTTCCAGCATCACTGCCGATCCCCTACGGCACATGCGCGAATTGCGCTGCGCCGTGCTCACTGGTCCCAGTTGTGTTTCCCCGAGTGTTTCCCAGAACACAATGGGTGAGTGCGGGAAGTGACAAACTACCCGCAGAATACCCGCAGGAGGACTCCCGGAAGTGGGTGCAAATATATGTCTTAGACAGGTATCTGTACCCCCCCCCCCCCCCGAAAGGTGTCAAATGTGACACCGGAGGGGGAAGGGTTCCGATGAGCGGAAGTTCCACTTTAGCGTGGAGCTCCGCTTTAAGGTGTTAGAACAAGTAAATGTTATGTTTAGAAGAGCTAATCCTTGCATAGGGGTGACACATTGGGCACCAATTGGTGAGACATTGGGCACCAATGGATGTGAGTGTAGAGGGGAATTCAACATTATAGGTGCGAAAATATTGTTAGGCAGACATGGATGGAACAGCATGAACTCAAACTCACATATTGCTCTGGGGATCTGCTGCTTCAACCTATGCATCTGCTGGTCACGTAGTCCATGGAGCTCTCTTCTTTTTGATGCCCACTATCCACCTCAGTCCACTACTTGTTCTTTCTTACATCTTTTCCTCTGTTTTCCATCCTTCAAGGTGTCATGCAGCAATTTGCTATTTCTGAGGCAACGCTAATGGCCTGGTCATCGATGGATGGAGAAGAGGAGAGCGTGAATTCTAACCAGGAAAGGCAAAGTGAAACTTACCAGGAGCTACTGGAAAACCAGGGTGAGACCTACAATGCACAGTCCGGCAGCATTTTTCCGTAAGGTAGTCAGGACAAGAAAGGGGCAGTAAGACATAGAAATCAAAGATAAGTTCTTATTGGTTGATGGGGGTAGAAATGAACAAAACTACTTGTCGGGACTAGGGATGAGCCGAACACCCCTGGGTTCGGTTCGCACCAGAACCTGCGAACAGACCAAACGTTCGTGTGAACTTTAGAACCCGGTTAAAGTATATGGGACTTGAACGTTTGAAATCTAAAGCACTAATTTTAAAGGCTAATATGCAAGTTATTGTCCTAAAAAGTGTTTGGGGACCCGGGTCCTGCCCAGGGGACATGTATCAATGCAAAAAAAAGTTTTAAAAACTGCATTTTTTTGGCAGCAGTGATTTTAATAATGCTTAAAGTGAAACAATAAAATTGAAATATTCCTTTAAATTTCGTACCTAGGGGGGTGTATAGTATGCCTGTAAAGTAGCGCTTGTTTCCTGTGCTTAGAACTGTCCCTGCACAAAATGTAATTTCTGAAGGAAAAAGGTCATTTAAAATCACTCATCTTGGGGTCTGGTATGGATATTAAGGGGAACCCTGTGTCAAATTAAAAAAAAAATATGTGGGATTCCCCCCAAATATTCATTCCAGACCTTCAGGTCTGGTATGGATTTTAAGGGGAACTCCACCCCAAATTTATAATTTTTTTTTTATGAATGACTTTTCTCTGTATTGCCGGGAGCCGACAATTCATTATAGCCGCGAGTGATTTTAAATTACTTTTTTTTCTTCAGAAATGACACTTTGTGCAGGGACAGGTCTAAACATGGGAAACAAGCGCTACTTTACAGGCATACTATACTACCCCCCCCCCCCCCCCCCAGGTACGAAATTTAAAGGAATATTTCACTTTTATTTTTCCACTTAAAGGAATTATTAAAATCACTGCTGCCAAAAAAATGCAGTTTTTAAAACTTTTTTTGCATTGATACATGTCCTCTGGGGCAGGACCCGGGTCCCCAAACACTTTTTATTACAATAACTTGCATATTAGCCTTTAAAATTAGCACTTCAGATTTCAAACGTTCGAGTCCCATAGACTTTAACAGGGTTCTAAAATTCACACGAACTTGCCGCGAACACCCCAAATAGTTCGCTGTTCGGCGAACAGGCAATGTTCGAGTCGAACATGAGTTCTACTCGAACTCGAAGCTCATCCCTAGTCGGGACTGAGATTACACAACATATGTGCCTGAATCTTCCAAAATATTATCTTCAAGAAAAGCAATTTGTAATATTTCTTTGCTAGATAGTGATGACATTTAACCAATAAAGATGCAAATTGGAGTTATTGTCATCTGTGTCCCATTTTTACATGAGTTTGCTCCCCAACTGACTTCAATGCATTTTGACAATCTTTTTACCAAAGGAATAACAATCTTAAAGGGTTTTTTCTAAATAGGTTCCTTTAAAGGGATTGTAAAGGATTTTTTTCCCCTAAACAGCTTCCTTTACCTTAGTGCAGTCCTCCTTCACTTATCTCGTCCTTCCATTTAGCTTTTAAATGTTCTTATTTCTTCTTAGAAATCCTCACTTCCTGTTCTTTTGTCTGTAACTACTGTACACACCATAATGCAAGGCTTTTTTCCTGGTGTGGAGAAAGCCTCTTGAGGGGGAGGGGCGAGCAGGCAAGTCAGAACACTCTCTTCTTTGCAGATAGAGAAAGGAGTTGTGTGTTAGTGGACGTCCTGGCACTCCTGCTCGCCCCCTACCCCCTCAAGAGGCTTTCTCCACACCAGGGAGAAAGCCTTGCATTACGTGTTGAGCATACCTCCCAACTTTTTGAGATGGGAATGAGGCACATCTTGTTGAGCGGGGGGGGGGGGTTGTTCTGCAGATCTGAGTTGTTGAGCAGGGGAGGGGTTTCCCGGGATCTGAGTTGAGCGGGGGGGGTCCGCGGATCGGGGTTGTTGAGCAGGTGGGTTCCACAGATCGGAGTTGTTGAGCAGGGGGGGTTTGGCAGATCAAAGTAGTTCAGCGGGGGGGGTCGCGGGACCGCTGGATTTATCACGAATCGCGGGGGGCTGCAGGGAATCGCGGGACTACAGCCCTAATTGCAGGACCATGGGATTTACCGTGAATAGCGGGACATTCCCGCAAAATCCGGAACGGTTGGGAGGTATGTGTTGAGTTACAGGAAGAAGAACAGGAAGTGAGGATTTCTCAGAAGAAATAAGGACATTTAAAATCAAAATGGAAGGATGAGGTAAGTGAAGGAGGACTGCACTAAGGTAAAGGAAGCTATATAGGGGAAAAAATGTTTTTCTTTACAACCCCTTTAAGCTAGACCAGTGTTGGTTCACTTACCTTTTCCTTCAATTTCCCTTCTAAATGTTTTTTTTTCTTTGTCTGAATTTCTCACTTCCTGTTTCTCCTCAGTAAGCTTGCGCCCCTCATCCGAGCCGCTCTGGCTGGGGGTTAGTTAGCGTGCTCGCCCCCTCCCTTGGGACTACATCCCTGCGGGGAGACCTTGTGATGCAAGGATGTAGTCCCAAGGGAGAGGGCGAGCACGATTACTAACCCCCAGCCAGAACGGCTCGGATGATGGGGGCAAGCGTACTGAGGAGAAACAGGAAGTGAGAAATTCAGACAAAGAAAAAAAAACATTTAAAAGGGAAATCGAAGGAAAAGGTAAGTGAACCAACAATGCACTAGCTTAAATTAATCTATTTAGAAAATAAACAACACACCTTTACAACCCCTTTAATTTCAGGGAAAATCATGTTTTACCTTCAAAGAAATTCCAAGAAATTACTAATTGCTTTTTGGTCAAAAGCAATTAGTCATTTGCAGGACAATTTTGCCCTCAGGATTATAGTAGAACAGAAGGCACAACTTTTTCTTTTATTTTGGATAGAGTAAGGGAGGGTTAAACCCCTTTCAGGTTTTTGTTTTTGCCATCTGTGTTCTATTGGGGAGATTTTCCTTTACATTTTGCTTCACATCCTGTCCCAGAGCCAAACAGGAAGCAAGAGAAAATCCCTCCAAAGAGAGGGAAATCTCTGGTGTTCGCCAGGGACACCAGAACTAGTGTCCCCTCTGTAAGATTACCCCCTATTCCTAAACGGTGACCAACATTTTAGATTTTTGATGGGGTAAATCCATCTAACGGCGGCACAGTCAGCCATAAACTTGACAGGTATTCTAATCCCTCTCCACTCTATCCAAAACTTTACTTGCCGACTAGCCCATTGTAAAAATACATCATTACTTTGATGTTAATTAAATACAGGTGTTATAGCAGCAGCTGGCTGCCGTAACCTTAATATCATTTTTTACAATGGGCAATTCTGTGTCAGGATCACTTTTAGAGGCGGCGGGAAAAGTGCACCCCATCGTAGCTTCCTGGTTATTTCTGGGTTTACCAGAGACGTTTGCTGGGCAGGAAGACGAGTGAGGTCAAGATAGCCCTCACTTGTCTCTATGCCCTTGGAGGACCGGAGAGACCTCACTTCCGGTACTCGGGTCAAAACAAATAATTGTATTTATAATTTTTTTGGGCAAGATGCTAAAAAATATATATTTTTTCTTTTCTTTTGCTTTAAAAGTTAAATGAGAGATCTGGGCTTTTTTTTTTAAAGAGGACCTGTCATCCTTATTTATATTACAAGGGATGTTTACATTCCTTGTAATAGGAATAAAAGTGATACAAAATAAAAATAAAACTAATGGGACAGTGTAAAAATAAAAAGTTAAATAAATAAGAAACAAAAACAAATTTAAGGCGCCCCATCCCTCCAAACTCGCTTGTTCATGTCTTTATTGACCTTGCTTTGTGCACTGGTGCGCAGTCATGTTTGAACAGAAACGGGCCGTCCCCAAACTGTTCCCACAAAGTTGGGAGCATGAAATTGATCAAAATGTCTTGATATGCTGACACCTTAGGAGTTCACTTCACTGGAACTAAGGGGCCAAGCCCAACCCCTGAAAAGCAACCCCATACCATAATACCCCCTTCACCATAAAGACATGGATGAGCGAGTTTGGGGTGAAGGAACTCGACTGTCCTGACCCCAATAGAACATCTTTGGGATGAATTAAAGTGGAGATCGTGAGCCAGACCTTTACATCCACATCAGTGCCTGACCTCACAAATGCGCTTCTGGAAGAATGATCAAACATTCCCATAGACACACTCCTAAACCTTGAGGACAGCCTTCCCAGAAGAGTTGAAGCTGTTATAGCTGCAAAGGGTGGGCCAACTCAGTATTAAACCCTACGGACTAAGACTGGGATGTCGTTAAGCTTTATGTGTGTGTAAAGGCAGGTGTCCAATCCTTTCGACAATATAGTGTATTTTGTCTGTTACTTTTTGGGAAAAAAGTAGAGTTAGATATTAACATTCCTTTATTTTTTTCCTTTCTGTCTTTGTCTTGTCCTCCCCCGTGCTTTCCCTTTTCCCATTCCTCTATCTGTGTATAGATAACCTTGCACAGGCACATTCGGAATGTTGGCCACACTCTTACGTGTCCCAAGGACTTTACTGCCTCGGCTCCTCGGAGGCGTGGGCTAGCAGCGAGCAGTCTCTCACAGTGTCCCCGGCGCCCCCAGGAGGAGTCGGCATTACAAACCCCGGACCTGAGCTGGAAGAGAGACCGTATGAGAATATCTGTGAGATTGCCCCTCAGTTGCTGCACTCTAAAATATCCCCCTTAGAAGAAGATGACGTCGTGTGTCACGATCTGCAGTCCCTGTCTCCACCTCGGGAGGAATTTGACAGCCCCCCACACAGCCGGAAGGTGTCGGATGTGGCAACGTCTGGGGTGCAGTCTGGCGAGGAGGAGGAAGAACGGGAAATGGAGAACTAAGGGGGAACCAGAGGATGGAGAAATGCTAGAGGATTAGGCGAATGTGTCGCTGCACGATGTGAGCTGGGGGTCATTTATCAAACTCTTCCATGCAACAAACTTTTTTTCAAATATTTTTTTTTAAAAAATAGGAAAAAACATTACAGCTCTCTGCAAAAAAAAAAAATAATAATCATGAAAGTGCTTACAAAATATATTTCTCTGCTGAACCCAATTTTAAAGAAACACTCTTTAAATGTAAAATATACAAGACAAGCCTACAATCTAAATCTTTACCCCTTTCTGTGAAAAGATTAAGGTGTCTGCATGCTGCTAACTGACGGGTACTTGTGTTGTGACATTTTAAGTTACTGCTATGGCCACTCTTCCTAACTACTATGTCATAGCTGACCGGGTCTGAACCAGGGGAGAAAACTCAACTACTATGATGCAATGCGAGAGTTCCTGTTTTGCCCTTGCAAGGACTGTGCTTTAATCAATAGTATTTACTGAAGGGTGCATGCACCCATAGGAGCCTATATGTAAATCATTGAAATTGGATTTTCCAAAAACTGTGAACTCACACTGAATATTTTAGAGACATTTATTTCCTTTCAAATTTCTTTTCATGCTATTTCACTTTACCAAGTTTAAAATGTAAAAAAGGTAACAATTCCAGAGAAATTTAATAAGATAATCCTTACGGTAATTTTGCTTAATTTTATTAAATACATTTTTCAATACGATCCTTTTAATTAGTGGACATTTTGGTGACATTGGCATCAACTGACTATATTGGTTATTTTAAAAGCATTCAATATTTTACTTAATGATACCTGTCTCATCCAAATGTCTCTTACATATCACATAGCAGTGGTCCTTCTTTGGAAACAATTACCGTAATTAATATGAGAGTTACCACAATCTACAAATTATTTATTGTTATGAATCAATTTTTTCCAATTTTTTTCTCATCAGTTTTGAATACAAAATATAAATTTTTCATTGGAAAAACTCAATTTTCCAAATGCATTATTGCTTAGTGAATTGTTGACATTCTGTTTACATATGGCATAGCTATGGTCCTTCATTGGCAACAATTAACTATCATGACAATTACTGCAAACTAAAAAAAAAATCTTCTTAGGAACCTGTTTTATAATATAAAATATTATTTTTTATTGAAAAAAAAAACAGTTTACCAAATTTTCCAACTGAGTTAATGTTTAGTGAGTTGGCGCCATTCTGTTTTCATATGGCATTGCTGTGGTCCATCACTGACAACAATTAAGTATAAAAAAAATGACTGCAAACTATACATTTTCCTCCAAATTTTCATTGAATCTGTATTTTTTCAAAAAAAAATTCTCATCAATTGTAAATACCGGTCATTAAATGTATAATTTTTGATTGAAACCAAACTTTCCAAATGCGTTATTGTTTAGTGAATTGGTGCCATTCTGTTTTTATTTTTGGTGCCTGGTAGACTTAATAGCGCTCCAATGTTACCCCCAATCTCTACTTCCCTCTGATTGGCTTTATCGGGTGCGTTCCCCCCATTTTACATGTAAGCATGCACTTTAAAATCTCTGAGAGGGCTTGTCAACTTGTTTGTACTCCATAATATGAATTTGATTGTATATTTTCTTCATAGAGATCATAAAAGAGGCAAGAGCAAGATAACAGCACCATAGCAATCAAAGGAAAAACTCCAACTGCTTTCAACGGGATCCCTTTTCTCTCTTGATGCTGTTATGTTGCTCCATTGTTTGGAAGCATCACATGATAGGACATGGTGGAATCCTTCCACAGAAGAAATTTTCTATCTCCAAAAAGATTTATTGAAGGACAAGGATAACATATGGATAAAGCCTCTTTTTTCATAACTACCATCGATACGTTTTTTTTAGAGATACATTTAAAACTTTCCAAAAAAAAATCAGTCTACGAATGTTTTACATTTTTTTTTTTAATGTCTGTGAAGTTAAATTTGATAAATGACCCCCGTCCACCCACCCCCAAAGTGTGAGAGAGTTGGCGTCAAGAGTAGGACCATTACCATCTTCGATGCCAAAACGGATCCAAGTCTGCCTGTCTGTCCTGCCACCAATGCCGAAAAGTCTTCCCTTGTCCTAGGAGAGAAGTAACTACCACCATTCATCTCCCTGGCATCTGTAAGAAGAATCCATGACACTAAGCTCCAATCTTGCCCTCTCTCTGGGTCTTGCAATGTTGACCAGAGACAGGCTCGGTGTCGGAAGCACAGACTGCTCCATTTGTGTGGGAGGTCTCGCATGCCTTAAAGTGATCTCCCTAAAATCTCCCAACTATCATTTGCCAAACTTCCCATCCCACCCTCAAACCTCCCCAAAAAAAGAAAAAAAACTTTAATCTGCATTCCTGCCAAAGACCACAGAGCATCATCCTTCATTAACTTGTTGCCTGCCAAAGGTCTAATGGGCATTGTGCTTCATTCGCTTACCAACTGTTCCCCATCTCATACGATTGCAGGGCATTTAAACAACGCTGTTGTTTTTTTTTTTGTTTTGTTTTTTGTTTTTTTATAAATACAATTCATTCTCATGATTTGGCCTGCTGGTGAAATTTATTTGCAACAAATGCTCCATTAACCTTTATTAATGCTGGTGCCCTCACAGCATTGCTCTTGCAACAATGTTTTGTGCAAAGCGTTTACGGTATGTCTATTTTGTGTTTTTAGTCTTGCCAAAGACCTGCAGAGCATCACGTTGCTAGCCTTTCTTCCGGCCTTTTGGTCCACAAAATGTACAGGGACAGGGGTAAGTCTATATAAGCATAGGAGTCTAGGGAAGATAATTTTTTGGGGGCGATTGGACAACTGCCCCTTGTGTAATAATTTTGTACTTTTTTTTCTTGGAGACTTTTTGGTGAATTAACATCTTGACATTTGTAGAATATTTTAATATGTACCTATTATTTCCTGTGTACAGAACCGGTTGCCCACATAGATTTGAGGTCATGAGGTTGACATGATGGCTTAGAGGACCTTATAGGTGAAATCAAGCCTTGGACGAGAGTGACAATTTCCAAAAGTCAGTCCAATTTAGTAGATTTTTTTAGGAACCTGTAATTTCACTGCCAAAAATATAGTTTTTTAGGTGCATTGGTAACTAGGCTTCTGAGATGAGTCTAGGCCCTTTCATGTTTTTTCTTATCTCTATGAGACACAATTGTGATACTGGCATTGTGAGTTATCCAGCCTGGTGTGTATATATAATATAAAATACTGTATGTACTTTTACATTTTATGCGTCTGGATATCCGCTTTTAAATTGAATGTACAGTGCTTTTTTATTATTTTTATTTCAAAAAAGATAATTTTTGATATCTAGTTTAAATTAGGTAGACATAAAATATTTCTATGTATATTTATGTTCACCATTTGCAGATGGCAAGTTACAAAAAAAAAAATAAAAATTATCTGCAATCTTCTAAAAAAAAAAAAAACTGGGGCAACTGTGAAAGAACAGGAGAGATCAGGTTGCAAAGAATGCTGAATAACTCAAAGGAGGAAAACACCCCTCCTTCGCTTTAAGCAAAGATGGGATCACGTCAATTAGACACAAGTGGGCAGGTAGTGCTGGGCTTTCTTCTAGGAAAACCTAACTAATTGTCTTTAGTGAATCCCTAATTATGTAAAATCTAAGGAAGGGATCTATGGGGTCCTAAAAACTTGTCTCTTTAATAACTGTAGTTAGCCAGTAAAAAGTATGATTTCAACTTTTTGCATCAATCATTGGGCTAACGTAGTGCAAGATTCTGGGACCACGTTACTTAGTCATAACTCACAAGTGTGCATGCAGTGCTGGGCTTTCTTCTAGGAAAACCCAACTGAATGTTCTTAGGACAGGCTGTGAGTTAAGATTATACACAGCCTGAAGAAGGGATCTATGTGGTCCAAAAAGCTTGCAACTTTAATAACTATAGTTACCCAATAAAGGGTACGGTTTAAACCTTTTGTATCAATCACTGGCTAACACAGTATAAGATCCTGCTGCCATTAAGTTTTATTAGTTTAATAAATCTAATAAAAAAATAATAATTGGGCAAACTTCCAAACAAAAATGAAACGTAAACTGATCTAAACTATTATCATTTCCTTTAACTAATAGAATAACAGTTGATTTGTTGTATTGGGTTTCTGCACATTATTAGGTGTTGAGTCCAGGATTTCATTACATTTTTTAATCTGCATTTCCATAATCCTGTTCTCATTGGGAACTCAAGGCGCTTAGAAGTTGGGGCAGCCATCTTGGGCGCACTCAAATGATCATTACATGATGTCTCCCGCTCTGACTTTTTTTTTACAGGATTGGGTGACATTCCATTGTCTATGGCATGGGTTCTCAACTTTTTTGAGACCAGGGCCTGGTAAATTCTTCTAAAACTTTTAATTTCCCAAGAGCAAAAATAAAACCTATGCATACACAGTAAAAGTATGGAAATGTAAATGGTGCATTGAAATGCTCTGGATGGGGCTGCGTGCCACTTTGAGGGAGAGTTGTGGAGTGGGTTAGGGGATTCTGTAGCAGTAGCAGACTTGATAGCACTGTAGGACACAAGGTTTCTGAAGGTGTCTGGGAAGTACCATGGGCAAACTGGAGGGGGGGGTGTTTATTTGATCAGGAGAATCTGTAGTAGACCTGGTAGCCCTGTAGGGCACAAGGTTTCTAGAGGGGGGCTGGGTGTCAATGTGGGAGTGATGGGGAATGTTGAGCTGGTTCGAGGACTCTGCAGCAGACCTGGTGGACCTGTAGAGGTCCCATCACTGGTCTAGGGACCAGTTATTGTTTTATTTAGCACTGGGACATTTGTGCATAGCTCTACCTACCTCCTGCATTGCATTACACAATAATGCATCCGAAGCACTGCTCTTTAGAGGGTGCACTGACCAAGAAAGGTATTGTGAGAAGGTTGGATTGTGAATCTGCGTCCACCTGTTTTTTAATGTCTGGCCCACAAATCTGAAACCAATTTTAAAACTGTAATCAAGGACACTTTATCAACAGTGGATACAATGGTTCATGGGCACCCAGACAGGTGATGTATCAGATCTCTAGATCCAGTCATATAACTGTTCCTATCATTATCACACCACATGTATCATACCCAACAAGAATGCTTCTGTAAACCATTTAAAACCTGTCTCCTATCTAAGGCCAAATGGTCTTTGATTAATTAAATGAAAGAAGGTAGGGAGAATGAAAAGGCTAAACCACCAGAAAGTATTATTTAGTGTTTGGTTGATGATGAAGAGTTAAACGACTTGGCAGTTCCATTTATCTGAGTTCCCAGGTCTGTATACCTGCTGTGCCCATTATGAGGGGTTCCCACCAATCCTCAGCTGAGTTCCCAGATCCATACACCTACTGTGCCCACTATGAGGGGCCCCTATCAACCCTGAGCTGAATCTACCCGGTCTGTATACCCGCTGTGCCCAATATTAGGGGTTCCCACCAACCCTGAGCTGAGTTCCCAGATCTGTACACCTACTGTGACCATTATGAGGGGTTTCCACCATCCTCGCTGGATTGATTGAAACACCCTATATATGTGGGCAAAAGATGCACCACTCCCATGGAGAATTCTTACAGATTTTTTGTTTGTTCCTTTATACTAGCGTATGAAAAGAAAAATGCAATAATGTTAATGTTTTAATAAACAATGTCACACTTTTGAATTACATTTTGGTTAATAGAGGTCCAGACTAAAAGGGGGGGGGGGGGCGTTGCTAAAAACAACGGCACAATCGGGAGATATGAATTCCAGATTTGAAAGGTCAACTGGAAGATGTCTTTAGGGGGCCTATGATACGCCAGTGAAGGTAAAATGAGTTGTTGAGCCGTGGGATTTACCACCCCCAGGCCACCCTCCTGAACTCTCACACAGCACACTGCACTCACATGTGCTGTTTACCTTAATATGAGTCTGCTGGGGTGAATGAGCCCTCTTAGTTTTAAAGTGGTTGTAAAGGTTTGGTTTTTATTTTCTAAATAGGTTCCTTTAAGCTAGTGCATTGTTGCCCATAAAGCAATGGGATAGGGGTTAAGGATTCTTAATGGTGTATCAGGGATAAATAGTAAATATATCTATGAGTCTGATCAGGTCTCAAAAAATATTGGTTCTTAGACACATTCAGTGTTTTTGAAAAAATAACAAAGATTTATTCATACAAGAAATACAAAAACATTGTACAAAATTATTTTTAAAAACATTCATATTAGAAGAGAGAGTATATTAAAACTGCAGAAAAACTGCAAACCATCTTCTGAAGTCCAAACGTGTTTCGGGTTCGACTAGTTTCGCCCAGAAGAGGGCTTCGTCGGGAACCCACGATTGAATATACTTTCTATGTAAATACAAAAAGGTACAATGAGCTAACATATCAAAGTAATAGAGAAAATATTACATATTGCAAAGTATAAATCATTACTGGCCTCTTAACAAAACACATAAAGGATGATACATTTGATCTTTAAAGGAGTTATTGTGTTATGCTGAGGTCCAAGCGCAATTGTGTGGAGCGGGAGAGGGCACATACCTGGGACAGATGAGAAGATAATCTCAGGAAGGGGCGTCCGCAAAGGCGTAATCTCTACAATTAGAGAAGAAGCCACCAAACGGGCGGGATGGATAATAGTAGCCCTGATGGGGATCACAGAGGCAGCTGTGTTGCTAAATGCTGATGATCTAATGGAGAGAGAGTATGATAAATCAAAGACTGATAATAAAAATAAATGGTTCCCCAGACGCTTCTGATAAGTCAGATATAGATTCTCACTTACTAGTGCCTGGTGGTAAAGGAACATACTTTAACTGGATAAATGCTAAATCCAAAAAAAGAGAGAAGATAAGCTGATGCTGGCCAATTGAAGTGGCTGCTAAATTGCTATCATGGAATCCTATATAAGAAACAAGATTAATAAGAACTAGTTAGTGGCCGTAAGGCAGCACCAAAATAGAAAAGTAGAAAATAAATAAAATGAAGAATGTTCACAAATAGATAGATAAATAATTAAAGCAAAGCTGTCCATGCATAGCGATGCTCAGCCTTCTGATGCAAAGGCATGGACGTAAAGCCTCACAATTGCTAATTACCAACCTTGCTAATAGGTAGCCAAAGGTGCCTTTAAGGGCAGGTCCATGTGTAGCTATTGCTGCAACTGGTTAGGTCAGGTCTGCCCAATATATAAAGAAAGGAAAAAAGGAAAAGAGAAATGAAAATAAGAGAAAAATAATAAAGTTCTATTGGGTTCCTATGTGCAATAGATTAGCATAAATCTATGGCAAAATAAAGAAATATACATAAAGAGTATCTCTAAATATACCTGTAGAGAATGATGTTGTCAGCGATGGAATAAACAGCCTGTCTCTTCCTGAGCGCTACACTGAATGATGGCAGCTTGCAGGGCTATTTGTATGACTCTCTCCATTAGATCAAACTCGCCTCAGCTGGTAGCATGGGGCGGAGATCTAATCAGTAGTGGGCGGAGGAGTGACCCGATGCACACTGCCGTAGCATCGAATCCGAGCGGAGGCTCTGATGCTGGCCAGGTCCGTATTTAGACAAATCCCATTGGCCGAGCGGCGTGTCCGCCCCGCCCATGGGATGTCCACGGCTTCCTCCGCTATTGTGAGCCGAGCAACTCGCTCTGCGTGCTATCACACACGAGCGGCTTTATGCTTCTCACAGGGGGAATCCCCGGGACATGTCACTCCTCCGCCCACTACTGATTAGATCTCCGCCCCATGCTACCAGCTGAGGCGAGTTTGATCTAATGGAGAGAGTCATATAAATAGCCCTGCAAGCTGCCATCATTCAGTGTAGCGCTCAGGAAGAGACAGGCTGTTTATTCCATCGCTGACAACATCATTCTCTACAGGTATATTTAGAGATACTCTTTATGTATATTTCTTTATTTTGCCATAGATTTATGCTAATCTATTGCACATAGGAACCCAATAGAACTTTATTATTTTTCTCTTATTTTCATTTCTCTTTTCCTTTTTTCCTTTCTTTATATATTGGGCAGACCTGACCTAACCAGTTGCAGCAATAGCTACACATGGACCTGCCCTTAAAGGCACCTTTGGCTACCTATTAGCAAGGTTGGTAATTAGCAATTGTGAGGCTTTACGTCCATGCCTTTGCATCAGAAGGCTGAGCATCGCTATGCATGGACAGCTTTGCTTTAATTATTTATCTATCTATTTGTGAACATTCTTCATTTTATTTATTTTCTACTTTTCTATTTTGGTGCTGCCTTACGGCCACTAACTAGTTCTTATTAATCTTGTTTCTTATATAGGATTCCATGATAGCAATTTAGCAGCCACTTCAATTGGCCAGCATCAGCTTATCTTCTCTCTTTTTTTGGATTTAGCATTTATCCAGTTAAAGTATGTTCCTTTACCACCAGGCACTAGTAAGTGAGAATCTATATCTGACTTATCAGAAGCGTCTGGGGAACCATTTATTTTTATTATCAGTCTTTGATTTATCATACTCTCTCTCCATTAGATCATCAGCATTTAGCAACACAGCTGCCTCTGTGATCCCCATCAGGGCTACTATTATCCATCCCGCCCGTTTGGTGGCTTCTTCTCTAATTGTAGAGATTACGCCTTTGCGGACGCCCCTTCCTGAGATTATCTTCTCATCTGTCCCAGGTATGTGCCCTCTCCCGCTCCACACAATTGCGCTTGGACCTCAGCATAACACAATAACTCCTTTAAAGATCAAATGTATCATCCTTTATGTGTTTTGTTAAGAGGCCAGTAATGATTTATACTTTGCAATATGTAATATTTTCTCTATTACTTTGATATGTTAGCTCATTGTACCTTTTTGTATTTACATAGAAAGTATATTCAATCGTGGGTTCCCGACGAAGCCCTCTTCTGGGCGAAACTAGTCGAACCCGAAACACGTTTGGACTTCAGAAGATGGTTTGCAGTTTTTCTGCAGTTTTAATATACTCTCTCTTCTAATATGAATGTTTTTAAAAATAATTTTGTACAATGTTTTTGTATTTCTTGTATGAATAAATCTTTGTTATTTTTTCAAAAACACTGAATGTGTCTAAGAACCAATATTTTTTGAGACCTGATCAGACTCATAGATATATTTACTATTTATCCCTGATACACCATTAAGAATCCTTAACCCCTATCCCATTGCTTTATGGGTAACCTTTCTAATTCAATACTTTTGAAGGATTCAGGTGTACTCGGATTTATTTAAATTGTACTACATTTTGATGTCTGCCCTATAACAAACCTTCTATACTAGTGCATTGTTGGTTCACTTACTTTTCCTTCGATTTCCCTTCTAAATGTTTTTTTTTCTTTTGTTTTCTTTGTGTGAATTTCTCACTTCCTGTTCCTCCTCAGTAAGCTGTTCTGGCTGACAAACCCCCATGGATGATGGGGGCAAGTTTACTGAGGAGAAACAGGAAGTGAGGCATCCAGACTATGGAATGCTTTACCAACCAGTATTCGGTTGGAGGAGAATCACTTAGCGTTCAGGAGAAAGATCAAGACTCATCTCTTTTGATACCAAAGGAGACAGGAACAACAAGCGCCCAGAGGCGATTAAGTTTGCATGTGCCGCGCTATATAAGTTTCCATTCATTCATTCAGACAAAGAGAAAAAACATTTAGAAGGGAAATCAAAGGGAAAGGTAAGTGGACCAACAATGTATTAGCTTAAAGGACATATATAGAAGATAAAAAACAAACCTTTACAAACCCTTTAAGCAAAACAACCAAATACTTGTGATAGGTAATGTGAGAATTACTGTCAGTATGGTGCAGATTATGTCTGTCAAGTAGATTTGTAGGTTCTTGTTGTAGTTTGTCCTAATCAATATTTTCATGATGAGGTGAATGTTGTTGATTATTCATATTTTTTTTTTAACATTTTTGATATTTTAGATCAATTAAAGCAGGCTTCCAGGCAAAGGTCTAATTACACAGCTGAAACTCATATGTACAGATTTGTTATCAGGTTCAGCCTGACATATGTTTTCAGCTTGGTCAGTTTACTGTTCTCAACTGCAGAACCCCATCACCAGTCTGCTGACTGGACAGTGGAGAGACATTGCCTTTCTGATAGGGCTATAATTCTGCTCTTTCCCTTCTATTCTCTTCCTTGCCTTTTTCTTTTGTGCTGTGCAGGAGATAATAGGGAGCTAATACAAAATCAGACTCAAGTACTTATATGATCTATGCATAAAAATACATTGACGGCCCTTTCACACTAAAGCGATACATTGCAGTACATCAATCCTCTTTCTTTCTTTCTTTCTTTCTTTCTTTCTTTCTTTCTTTCTTTCTTTCTTTCTTTCTTTCTTTCTTTCTTTCTTTCTTTCTTTCTTTCTTTCTTTCTTTCTTCCTTCCTTCCTTTCTTTCTTTCCTTCTTTCCTTTCTATCTTTCTTTCCTTTCTATCTTTCTTTCCTTTCTATCTTTCTTTCCTTTCTATCTTTCTTTCTTTCTTTCTTTCATTCATTCATTCATTCATTCCTTTCCCTTTTCCTTCTTTTACTTTTCCCTTTAATTTTCCTTTCTTTTTCCCTTCCTTCTCCTTTCATTTATTTCCCTTTTTCCTTTCCCTTTTCTGTTTCCATTTTTCTTTCCCTATTCCTTTTCCCATTTATTTTCCCTTTTTCATTTATTTTCCATTTCCTTTTTCCTTTTCTATTATTTTCCTTTTCCCTTTCCTTTCTTTTCCTTTTTTCCTTTTCCCTTTCCATTTTTATTCCCCTCTCTTTTCTTTTTCCCTTTCCTTTCTTTTACTTTTCCCTTTCCTTTTACTCTTTTCCCTTTCCATTTTTATTTCCCTTTCTTTTTTCCCCCTTTTTTTTCTTTTTTCCCTTTTGCTTTATTTTCTATTACCCTTCCCTTTTCTTTATTTTACATTTCCCTTTATTTTCCTTTCCTTTTTCCTTTTTCCTTTTTCCTTTTTCCTTTTTCCTTTTTCCTTTCATGGCTCATAGTGCTTACCTTCTCTTACCCGCTCTGCTGTAGTATATATGGCTCAAGTTCTAGCTATCTATCAAGAAAAGAAACAAAAGAGGGTCTATTAACACATTTAAGGCCCACACAAGCCGCATGTTACAGAATGCATTAAGATGCATTGCATTAAAGGAGTCTATTCATAATGAATGGGCTGCCAATGCACCACAATATATGCGTTGTGGTGCCTTGGGCTAGTCTGTACAATGCATACAATGCACAATGTATGTGGGCTGTACTATACAATGCACAATGTATGTGGGCTGTACTGTACAATGCATTTACAATTACACACATAGCTGGTGTGGTGCCATGCATTGTGGCAACACGTGTTAATGCATGCTTGTTAGCGTGTGTTGCCACGATGCACAGGGTGAATGGGCCCTCAATGATTTTTAATGGAAGGTGATGTTTTGCATATGCCTGGAGTTCTACTTTAGTGTAATAAGAATGCTTATTTTACAGGCCTATATACAAACACGCACACGCACTTTATACTGGGAATTGTTAGGCCTCGTACACACGAGCGGACAGATTTGTTCAAATCTGTCCGTCCGACAGATTTGAACAAATCTGTCTGCTGGGATTTTGGTTTGCTCGCGTGTACACACGAGCAAACCAAAATCCCCGCCAGCAGACGGCGCGCTGACGTGTCGGTGACGTGGCGGTGACGTTGACGCCGCCACGTCACCGCACCAGGAAGTAAAACACTTCCGCGCATGCGCCGAATCCATTCGGCGGCGGTGTGGCGGCGGTGCGGGACGACATGTCTGCTGGTAAGTGTACTAACCAGCAGACATGTCGGGCGGACAGATTCCCACCCAATAGCATGCTTTGAAATCTGTCGGGTGGACAAATCTGTCTGCTCGGCCGTACACACGATCGGAGATGTCTGCTGAAACGGTCCATCGGACCGTTTTCAGCGGACAAATTCGATCGTGTGTACGCGGCCTTAGAGATTCTCCTCTGCTGTGAAGATTTGTATAGAGTATCTCATAGGAGGGTTCAGGGTAGTTACATTGTCAGTGTTTTCTAAAATAGACGTTTGCAGCATTTTATTGGTGACAGAACCCTAATGCCGCGTACACACGATAGGAAATTCCGACAGAATGTTGGCTCAAACTTGTATTGCATACACACCGTCACACAAATCTTGATGGAAATTCCGACTGCCAAGAACGTGGTGACGTACATGACGTACAACGAGCCGAGATCAATGAAGTTCAATAAGCAGTTTGGCTCTTCTGCTTGATTCTGAGCATGCATGTTTTTTTTGTGCGTCGGAATTGAATAGAGACGAGCGGATTTTCCGAGAGGAACTTTTTCCGTTGGAAAAATAGAGCACCTGCTCTCAATCTTTTATTGGCGGAAATTCCAACAGCAAAAGTCAGATGGAGCATACACACGGTCGGAATTTCCGACCAAAAGCTCACATCAGACTTTTCTTGTCGGAATTTACGATCGTGTGTACGCGTCATAAGGGGAGTATTTATAAAAAACAAATATGCAGAGCTATTCATCCTGCAAAACTGCATGTACAGTCTTTCTGTGCTAATGGGGGCAAAATAGAATGTTATTAGTCTATTTTCTTTCTAGGTCAAAAATTATTAATTTATAAATAAAGTGATTTAGAAAAAATACCACTAGATGAAGCAGGTGATTCTAGTAAATAAGTATTTATTTCCTATGACCATCATCTCCATAACGTCCTGTGTCCTGAACCAATATCAGAAACAATGGGAGGAGTTTTCCCATCTATCGACTGTGAACTTTAAAAGACCTCATCCCTATGCAATATTGATGAGCAGAAGGGGAGGTGTTTGTAGTCTAAATCAGGAGAGCTGCCTAGGGTGACAACACAGCTCCTCCATACAGTACTATGAGTGAGCGTTGTCACCTTAGTGAAAGGGGTCTTACATTCCTTGTCATAGGAATAAAAGTGATCCAAAAAAAAAAAAAAAGAATAGTATAAAAATAAAAAGTAAAATAATAAAAAAAAAAAAAAATTGAAAGAGCCCCATCCCTCCGTGTTTGAGCGCAGTAGGGAATGTAAAGGGAAGGTAAAGTACGCCCGCATCTGTAAACATTTGGGGTATCACCGCAAATGTTAGAGCTAGAGCAATATTTCTAGTGCTAGACCTCCTCTGTAACTCTAAACAGGTATCCTGTAGGAATTTTAAAAAGCATCGCCTATGGAGATTTTTAAGTACCATAGTTGTCGCCGTTCCATTAAAGCATGACAAGTTAGGTACCTATTTACGTGGTATAACATAATTTTTTACATTATAAACAAAATTGGGGTAAATATTGTGCTGTTTGTTTGTTTTTTTTATTATTCATTTTTTCCCCAAAAACTGTGTTTGAAAGACCGCTGCCTAAATTCTGTGCGACATAAAATATTGTCATTTTATTCTCTAGGGTCTCTGCTGAAAAAAAATCTATCAATGTTTCTAAGTAATTTTCAAGCAAAAAATAAAATGTTTAATTTTTAAACATAAAGTTCCAGAAAAGGCCTGGACTTCAATTAAGAGATATGAGAAGAATTATTTCCTTGTTGGGTTATAGTGTCTTTGTTGGTGTGATGTGGAAACGTTACATTGTATCAATTTCATTGTAAATCTAGTGTCTGACTGACAGCTCCGGGGTAACGCACTGCAAGGATAATGTGCAAAGGGCAGTATCCTGCAGCAACCAATCAATTTGCAGATACATAATAAAGATTAATTTTGATTGGCTTCAGGCTACTGCTCCTTGCACAGTTATCTTTATGTAGCCCCAAGATGCGTCATTGGCAATATTTAATACGTCTTGTGTAATATAATATAATGATATTTAAGGTGTGTACGATACAACAATAACCTAAGTGTCTTATAATACTCGTCTTGTGAGATATCAGCGATATATAAGGCTTTGTAAACATATGCGCATTATGTTAACGTGTGCAAAATTGCGTGCTTTCTTGCAATGCACTTCTGCAGACGTGCAGTCATACCATTAAATCTATATTCATTGCAGGAACATGCCCCCCTCTTTTTTGCACATTTTTCACACGTTAACACATCGCGCCTGGCGCAGCCCATTCGCTTGAAGTAGCCAAAGTAGCTCCAGATTCTTTTCCAGTCAGGCGCTTTTTTTTTTCAGTGCACGTGGCAAAAGGCCTGTCTGCTGCCTGCACTTTGGATGCCATTACCATTAATGCCGCTGAAAACGCGACCCGCATTTTCAGCGCATTTCCGAAACGCACTGCAAAACACTCATTTTTGGCACACGTTTAGAAAACGCACAGGTGTGAATGCAGCCTTAATTGCACACTGCACATCTGCGCCGCAGCGTCATTCACTTTGGTGCAGAGGGATTTTTTTCGTTTAAAAGATTTTATTGGTATTTCAGAATAAATAACATAGTAAACATATAATTAAATGTAGATAAAATAAAGTATCATAGGTAGTAGAATTGTAATATCAAATAAGAGAAAACAAGAATAGCAACAACATCAGTACATATTTTTGTTTAAAATTAAAGTAAATGTTAACTTATACATCAGTAGTTTTCGAACTTTGAGGCAACAAAACAAGAGAATAAAAATTGGAAATCATGGAATGAATCTAAAATAACAATATTAAATTAGAAATTTAATAAACAAAGGGTAAGAGGGGGAGGAAGTAGGGGAAGATAAAAAAAAAAAAAAGAATTATCACCTCAAGTTTGATTCGAGGAAGGCTGAAGAGACATTGCCTTAAATTCATCAGTTTTAGTAAAGAGTGTCCAGCAAGCCCATTTTTCGTAAAACTCTCTGGGGGAGTCTTTAGCCTGTAGAATTAGGTCTTCCATTTCAGCTATTCTGTAAATCCGTTGGAACCATTCAGACAAGCTAGGAGGAGATGTGTCTTTCCAATGGGTAGGGATACACAGTTTGGCTGCATTTATTAAATGTATTAATATAGTGTTTTTGTAAGTAGAATGAGGTAAGGCGGTATGATGAAGTAGGTATTGTGCTGCCGTAAACTCCAGGGAAAAAGTGGTGATAAGGGAGATAATACGGTGTACTTCTTTCCAAAATGCTTGTATAAGGGGACAATCCCACCAGATGTGTAGGAGAGTTCCTATCGAGTTTTTACAGCGCCAGCATATAGGTGGGGTTGAAGGGTGGAATTTGTGGATTATGTAAGGTGTCCTATACCACCTTGAGTAAAGCTTATATCCATTTTCTTGAGCTAAGACATTCATTGAGCCTTTATGTATGCATCTAAATATGTGGGTCCAGTCACTAAGTGAGAGATCCAGATCAAGTTCCCTCATCCAGTGTTTGGCAGCATTATCTTCCCTAGGGTCAACACCAGAAAATAATAGAGAGTGTGTTTTTTATATTAAATGTCTCTGAGGACCAAGATTGACACACAGCATCTCAAAGGGGGTTTTGTGTCTGTGCCATAATGAGGGTGATTTAGAGTTGAGTAAAGAATTTTTAATTACTTCGTAATCCATGTTAGAGATTCAGAAGTCAGGGTATTTAAGACAGAATGTGGTATAGGGGATAAAATTACCATTATCAAAAAACAATTCTGCTCTTAATGAGGGGATTGTGGAAGGAACACAGGGGATCGGATCTAAAGTATCAGGAAAAATATTTGAGTGTATAGGGATCGGTGACATGGGGCCTGTAGAAGAAGAAATATCAAATTTGGAATTCATTGACCTGAATATTCGTAGAGTTGGGCCCGTGAGGGGGTGAATGTTATTTTCGCGAGGTATTTTTCGAGGGTTAGTCCAAGGAAGTTGGTGAAACGGGAATTTAGAGGATAATTTTTCGAGATTTACCCAGTCTTTAGAATTTTCGGGAGCATGCCAGTCAATAATGCGGGATAGGTGACAAGACCAGTAATATTTTTGTATGTCCGGTAGACCAACACCTCCTAACAGTTTAGGGTTGATCAGTTTGGTCCATTTTATTCTAGGTTGTTTGGAGTTCCAAATGAATTTCATGCATAATTTCTTATATGAGGTAAAAAAAGAACCGGGTAGTCTAATAGGAACGGTTTGCAAGAGATAAAGAATTCTAGGGAGGACATTCATTTTTATTATAGCTATTCTTCCAAACCAGGAAAATATATCCTTGTCCCATTTTAAGAGGTCGTCCTGTATAGATTTAAGAAGGGTCAGAAAATTATAAGAATATAAATCTTTTAAATCATGGGGGATTTGTATGCCGAGATACGTAAGAGTATGGTCTTCCCACTTGAATGGAAAATTTTGTTTGCAGAGGGAAACCAAATCGTTTTTCAAAGATATATTCAAGGCTCTGGATTTGTTAAAATTAATTTGTAAATTAGAAATCAAAGAAAAAGATGAAAAATCTTTTAATAAATTAGGAATTGTAATAAGAGGTTCTGCCAAAAAGAGTAGAATGTCGTCGGCATATGCAGCCACTTTATACGTTTTTTTGTTGATTTCAATACCCTTGATGTCTGGGTTTGATCTGATTTTTCTGAGAATGGGTTCCAGAGATATTATAAATATAATGGGAGAAAGGGGACAACCCTGGCGAGTTCCGTTCGACACGGAGAAGGCATCCGACAAATGACCATTGATCTTTATTCTTGCAGTAGGAGTAGAGTAGAGTGCAAGTATAAATTTCAATATGCGTTCACCAAAACCAACTGCTTTTAGTGTTTCTGACATATAGTCCCAAGCAATCCTGTCAAATGCCTTCTCCGCGTCGAGGGAAAGGAAAAAAACAGGCTTAGAAGTGTCTGTCAACCAGTGATGGATGTTTATGGCCTTTTGAGTATTGTCCCTGGATTCTCGTCCAGAGACGAAGCCCACCTGGTCTAAGGATATTAAATTAGGGATCAAGGGTAGTAAACGATTCGAAATAATTTTGGCGTAGAGTTTTAGATCAACATTAAGTAGGGAAATGGGCCTATAATTAGATACTAGTAGTCTGTCTTTGTCAGGTTTCGGAATCATTGTAATGTGGGCTTCTAGGAGGTCCCTATTGTTAGGGAGGGGGTGGTCTGAAATTGAGTTAAAAGCTTATAAAAAATGTTGAAGAATAGTATCTGTGAAAGATTTATAGTATCCGACCGTTAGGCCAAACCCGGGCCGGGACATTTCCCCGTTTTAAGTTGTTTGAGGGCCAATTTAGATTCATCCCATTCAATTGAATCTAAAAATTCTGCCTCCAGTTTAGAGATAGGTTTGGGACTATAAAGTGATAAAAATTCAGTAATTAATTTTCTCCTACGAGCTGTTTGACCAGATGTTGGACTCTCAGAAATGTTATAAAGTTTAGAGTAGAAGTTTTTAAATTGTGTAGCAATGTCTGGGGAAGAAATTTTTTTTTTGCAGAGGGATTTTTTTAAACAGGTCAGGGACTTATTCAAGGGGTTCTCACACATTGAGCAGTCCATTGAAATGAATGAACTGTCCCATGCACAATGTGTTGAGTACGCTTCGATGGAACCTAGAACCAATCAATAACATCAATGGATACATAATACTGCATTAATAATGTATATGACAACATCAGTGAGATTCCATATAATACAGGTGACATGTACATATCGTAGAGTCCAGGAAACTTTTTAATTAAAGTAGAGTTAAAAAATGCTGAGAGGTAGGATTTCTATGACAGAAGAGACCCTATTGGTTCTCCCTGCACGTCAGCATTATTGTACATTGGGCCACGCATGCACAGCTTGATGTACATTTATGGCATGGCTCTGTGGCGTGATGACGTCACTCCTGTGCGCATGCATATGAGCGACGTCATTACAGCCTGGCCAGCAAAGAGTCTGAACATGAAAGCAAGACGTGGAGCAGATGGAAGCACCCATGATAACGGAGTGTACTCATGCCACGTTACTAGAAGGGATCATTTGGCATGTAAGTCTGCCACAATGTACTAATATGTAGTACATGTTAGTACAATATGGCATAAAGTTCCCAGGGGCCAATTTATTTAATATATTTTTTTTCTCTTTTTACATAGGGTTTAATTTCGCTTCCATTGGTATAGAAATAGATCTGAAGTGTTTCGGTAGTTCCCCTCTTCATCAGGGCTGCAATAAAGTATAACAGTTAATAGACATGTGCACTGCCAACAAAATTGTTCATTTTCGTTTAATTCCTTTTTTGTTTGTTTTTTTGTTTTCTGTGTCATTCGTGATCAAAATTCGTTATTTTGAATAAATTTGAAAATTTGGAAATTCGAAATCTGAAAATTTGGGAATTCGAAAATTCAAAAAATTGCTAGTTCCAAAATTTGAAAAATCCAAAAATCTATTTAATTATAGGTATTGGAATTTTTCTTTCAAATTTGTCTGTTAGTGAGCGTAACGAATACAAATTTTTTCAAAGTTATAAATTATCCGAAATAACGAATGCAGCATCTAAATGAATGGAACATAACAAATTAGTAATAATAAATAATAACACGTTTTTATTATTATTATTTATTATTACTAATTAGTTATGTTCCATTTGTTTGGATGCTGCATTTGTTATTTTGTATAATTCGTAACTTCAGATAAATTTGTATTCATTACATTTACTAACGGACAAATTTGAAAGGAAATTTCAATACCTATAATTTAATAGATTGTAATATTTATTATTATTATTATCAGACTTTAGGGTTTTCTAATTTTCGGATTTTTCTTCTTATTTTCGTTCTTTTGAATTTTCGGATTTTAGAATTTTGGATTTTCAGATTTGTTAATTTTAGTCGAAAAACCAATTTGGAACAAAATGCAAATGTCTAACAATTAATGAGTTCATATTAAAGAGAAACATACATGTTGCAGATTCATAATATAACAAATATCATTTTAAAAAGGGAACACAAAGAGACATTTTTTTTTAACAATACATTTTTTATTCCCTTTTCTAAATATTATCCCATCTATTATGAATCTGCAACATGTATTTTGTCATTTTAGGTGAACTCATTAATTGTTATACTTTTATTACAGGCCTAATCATTTTTATACTTTTAGGGGTCTATTTATTAAAAAAAAAATGCTGTGTCAATGTCTCACAGCTGTCACAAATAATCCCCTTAAAGTGGATGTAAACCTGATTTTTGCTGTCACAATGTAGAGTAAAAGATTGCCTATCATCTGTGCCCAGTCTTGCCACAAAGGGTTAATCCAGCTCTGAGCAATCCTCTTTTCTTTTTTCAATGAGATAAACAGACAAACAGGAGAAAACTTTTGTCCGTTCTTCCCCCTTGCTGTGAATGACAGGTTATTTTCATATCTCATGCACTAACCTGAGACAGGCATTATTTTTTAATTCCCACCCCACTACTTTTCTGAAGTCACCAGCTTACTTTTCTGGATTTTGACTGAATGTTAGTGATCATAGCAGAATTTAGTGTAAGAAATACACAGGACAAAATGCATGTTGACAAGGGGAGTGTAGAGGTGGGCGGGGAGTCTACTGACATCACGACTCCACCCACCGAGCTCCAAACAACAGATCTGCCCACAGAATCTGCATTTTTTTCAGTTCTTATAACAGACAGAAGGGAGACTTTTGACAGGTGAGGATACATGCAGGAGGCATCTATATCCTTATAGATCAGCACCATGGCAGTAGTTTAGAAAGGATGAGAGTGGGTTTACATCCACTTTAAGTGTGTATTATGTGTGAAATATTATCTCCTATGATTGTCGGCTCCATCTAGTGGCCACAATGCAATATTTTACTATTTGCAGTATTTCAGGAAAATCCTGCATTATGGCCACTAGATGGAGTTGATAGTTATTGAAAATAACATTTCACTTATTTGAAACACATTATAAGGATTATTCAAAATGGCGGTGTGAATGGTGAGACATTTGCACAATTATCTTTTTTATAAATAGATATTATTACACAGGATTTGGATAGTACCAATAGTTTGTGCAGCACTTTACAACATGTATTATTGTATTATTGTTTTTTTAGTAGCCCTGATGAAGGGGGGGGGGGTCAGAACCCCCTCTTTTTTTCTACCAATGATTTCATGAAAAACTTTTCTGGACTCTGTGATCTTTGGTGTGGCACCATTAATGCCTTCTCCAAATTTAGTTTGTTTTATTGGCCCCTCAGAGTCTCCCCTCTGAGAAGATTAACCCCTTGATCTGTCTTGGTGGTCATTGTCCCATTGATGGGAAATACAACATTTTACAGTTGTCACCAGAACAAGAAGTGAGGGCAAATCTTCCAATGAAGACACCAATTCCAGTGACAACTTTCTAAGTGGGGAACTTTGTAGGGATTTCTTTGCCGTTCCTGTTGTATCCCCATGTGAACAAATCAATTAAAATCTCTGCAACAAGACAGAGAGCAAAATAAATTTCTGATAGGGGTTTTTCCATTTGTTTCTCCAAAACATATTTAAAGAAAATATTTTGGGGTGTACATACTAATTATTAATATTTTATATGAGTAATATATAATGTATATACTATCTTTGCATAATATCTGTGAATATAATGCTTTTACAGTTTTCAGTATATAATATAGTTGTGTATATTTAAAGTAAAACAGGCTGTCAGTGATATATATACTGTATGATATATAACATATGTACATAAACGATAACTTAAAACAGAACTCAAGCCAAAAATTAAAAGATAAAAATGAGTAGTCCAATAAAAGATAGAAGAACAAAACCAACCTTCGCTGCAAAATTCACCTTCAGTTCAGAGATTTCCCCTGCAGTACTTTTTTCATCCACTAGATGGCCTCAGTCTAAAGCCCAGCCGGCATCATACAACCCACTTCCTCTGAGCTCAGGTTGTCCTGGACACATGTGGCATCAACAAAATTTTTTTTTGCTCTTATGTGTCCTGTTGGAAGACCATCGCTGGGACAGGAAGTCAAGAGAAATCCCCCCCCCCCCAACAAGGATACAGAAAAACAAACTAAGTTATACCCTATTGTATCCACAACACGAAAAAAGGAAGTGGAGGGTGTAATTCCAAATTAGGATTTGTCTAGGGACACAGTTTGGTTAACTGCTCTTTTCCCCAGGTTTTATATTTCCTTAATATTCTAGAGCAGTGGTCTACAAACTGTGGCACTACGGCCCTTTTCTTGCTTTTATCTAGCACTTGGCACTATTTCATTCACTAATACCATGGGGCATAATTCTCCCACTAACACCAATAAAGGGGGCACATTTCCTGCCACTAACACCAATGATGGGTCACAATTCCCCTCAAAGACACCAATAATGGGGCCCAATGACACCAATGATTAGGCACAATTCTTATCAATGACACCAACGATTGGGCACAAGTACACCAATGGTGGGGCTCAATGACATCATTGATGGGGCACAATTCCTCTCAATGACACCAATGGTGGGGCTCAATGACATCCTTGATGGGGCACAATTCCTCTTAATTATACCAACGATAGGGCCCAATGATATCAGGGATGTGGCACATTTCCTCTCAATTACACTAATGATGGGGCTCAATGACATCCTCAATTGGGCACAATTCCTTTTATTGACACCAATGGTGGGGCCCAATGACATCAATGATGGGGCACAATTCCTCTCAATCACATCAATGATGGGGCACCATTCCTCTCAATCACATCAATGATGGGACCCAATGACATCAAAGATGGGGCACAACTCCTCTCAATTACACCAACAATTGGGCCCAATGACATCAATGATGGGGCACATTTCTTCCCACTGACACCAATAATGGGGAGCAATTACTCCCACGGAACCAAACAATGGGGCATTTATTTTTTCCACTGACATAGGGACCTATTCTACCCCCACTGGCCATAGTCCACCCCCCCCCCCAAAAGTCTAAACTGGCCCTTTGTTTAAAATTTAGAGACTGAGGTGTTGGTGGGGCACTGGACACTACACTAATAATTTGTAGTCATAAAGTTATTTTTTTTTAGGGGGTGGCAATCAACCATCCCCCCAGGTGGTTGGTTGGTTGGTCGGTCGGTTGGCTGCAGCCCCCTCTATCTCTAAAGGTTCCAGGCAGGTAGGCGGGCTCCTATGGGTGGCGGGCAGCGGCTGGGTTGTGGGCTCCTATGGGCTCAGTGTTACAACAGCGAATATTGATTGGCTGTTCTAACACATCTGGGTGGACTCAGAGCGCACTCTCTGCAACCCGAGCCCACCCTATATTGAAATGACACAAGCCCACTCTATATTGAAGAGACCCGAGCCCACCCTATATTGAAATGACCCAAGCCCACTCTATATTGAAGAGACCCAAGCCCACCCTATATTGAAGAGACCCAAGCCCGCCCTATATTGAAGAGACCAAAGCCCACCCTATATTGAAGAGACCAAAGCCCACCCTATATTGAAGCATATTAGAGCCTCTGCCTCTAATCGGTGCTTCAAAAAAACAGCCCCTGGCTGGCGGCATTTGTGCGCATGCACGGAAATCCACCAAACATGAGCAGATGCCCTGCCAATCTCAAAAAGTTCCCAAATTCCTGGAAAAGACCAGTGGAGCATCTGGGCACTTGTGGATCCTTTAAAAGTGATAGCCTGGAAGAGTGTGTGTGTGTGTGTGGTTGGGGGGGGGGGGGGTTATTCAGGAGCTGTTTAGTTGTTTTCCTGTAGTGTATATCAGGAATCATCAGAAGGATGGCCAAATGTGCATAGATACATTTAGAAAGCTGAGACCAGACCACATATATTTAAAGTAAGATTTATTTACAATAAATAATAATAATAATCCATCCAAACCAAAACTAGGATAAGGAACAAGACAGCAGCATACAGGGCAGGAGCAAGATCAGGATCAACACTGGAGAAAGCAGCACTAGTAGGGGGGATCTAAATACCCTCCCAGCAGCCAGCATCAGGGCGGAAACTAACTATTGGAATCTGTTAGCTGTTGGGAGACACCCGCTGGTGGACATCAGAACTACAACGTTGCACACTGGGAAGAACTATGCCACCAGCAGGTGATCAAGGTCCTGACAATATGATGTCAGTGGGGTATATTAACCACTTAAGACCCGGACCAATACGCTGGTAAATGACCCAAGGTGTTTTTGCGATTCGGCACTGCGTCGCTTTAACAGACAATTGCGCGGTCGTGCGACGTGGCTCCCAAACAAAATTTGCGTCCTTTTCTTCCCACAAATAGAGCTTTCTTTTGGTGGTATTTGATCACCTCTGCAATTTTTATTTTTTGCGCTATATACAAAAATAGAGCGACATTTTTGAAAAAAAAACACTATTTTTTACTTTTTGTTAAAAAAAAATCAAATAAACTAAATTTTAGTCAAACATTTAGGCCAAAATTTATTTAGCCACATGTCTTTAGTAAAAAAAAAAATCGCAATAAAAAAAAATAGCTACCTAGCGGGAACAGCGACACTAATACAGCGATCAGAAAAATGATCGCTTAGTGACGCTGGCAATAGGGAGTGAAAGGGTTAACTAGGGCGGTGATCAGGGGGTTAAAACTTTATTAGGGGGGGTGGGGGGGGCTATCCTGAACCTAACACTAACTGTTTTTTACACTGCCTGTCACACTGACACTAAATGCAGTGATTAGATCACTGCATTCAGTGACACTGTGACAGGGGGGTGGGGGGGGGAGCGATCACAAGGGGTTAATATGCCTATGTGAGTGTGTGTCAGTGTTGTGTTGGTGCACACTTGCTTGTGATGTCTTCTCTCATCAGCAGCGCTGGGAAACAGCGCAGCGATGAGAGGTGACATCATTTCCTCCTTCCTGTGTAAACACAGGAGGAGGAACTGACAGGATGGGAGCGCGCTCCCATTGGCTGGGAGCGATCGCGGGGGGGCGGGTAAGCGCCGACATCCGCCCGCTGATCCCGGATCGCTCCCGGAGCCAGGGGGACCCCCGCACGCCGCGGAGGGGGTCCCGATGGGACCCCCGAACCGCACTTAGGCGGGGACGTAAATTTTTAAGCCCTTGTGCCTGTACGTGCCATTCTGTGGCCGTATATGTGCGTGCGGAGGGTCCTTAAGTGGTTAAGGAATAAAATATTAGTCTGTCATTATTGATTAGCAAATCAGTCCTAAGCCAGATATGCTACGACCTGGACTGATTCACTGGAGCTCATACCAGTCCATGTGTGTGTCAATTTAAAGCTGAATGCTTGAAAGAAAGAAAAGTCACTCCCTGTCGTTTTAAGAGAATGCCATTGGTCCCATCCAATATAAATGGACATTTTTTTATTAACCACTTAAGACCCGGACCTTTAGTCAGCTAAAGGACCCGGCCAGGTTTTGCGATTCGGCACTGCGTCGCTTTAACAGACAATTGCGCGGTTGTGCGACGTGGCTCCCAAACAAGATTGGCGTCCTTTTTTTGCCACAAATAGAGCTTTCTTTTGGTGGTATTTGATTGCCTCTGCGGTTTTTATTTGTTGCGCTATAAACAAAAATAGAGCTTTTGCTATAGTAAATATCCCCCAAAAATATATAAAAAAATATTTTTGTTCCTTGGTTTAGGCCGATACATATTCTTCTACATATTTTTGGTAAAAAAAATCGCAATAAGCGTTTATCGGTTGGTTTGCGCAAAACCTATAGCGTTTACAAAATAGGGGATAGTTTTATTGCATTTTTATAAAAAAAAATTTTGCTACTAATGGCGGCGATCAGCGTTTTTTTTAGTGACTGCAACATTATGGCGGACACTTCGGACAATTCTGGCACATTTTTGGGACAATTGTCATTTTCACAGCAAAAAATGCATTTAAAATGCATTGTTTATTGTGAAAATGACATTTGCAGTTTGGGAGTTAACCACAAGGGGGTGCTGATGGGGTTATGTGTTCCCTAATGTGTGTTTACAACTGTAGGGGGGTGTGGCTGTAGGTGTGACATCATCGATTGTGTATCCCTATAAAAGGGATCACGCGATCGATGACGCCGCCACAGTGAAGAGCGGGGAAGCCGTGTTTACACACGGCTCTCCCCGTTCTTCAGCTCCGGGGACCGATCGCCGCACTCCGCGAATCCCACGGTCCCAGTCCTGGAGCTTTGGACCGGGTTGCGGGAGCATGCCGCAGGCACGCCCACGGCTGAGTACTAGCACAGCACATACCTGTACGTGCATGTGCCGAGCCGTGCCATTCTGCCGACGTATATGTGCAGGAGGTGGTCCTTAAGTGGTTAATGGGCTTGATGTCCATTCATTAGAATCTGAATAAGAAGGTGAACTGAGGACATGGATGACTCACCTTCGATTTCCTCACTTCACCCAGAGTGCTAAATTAAAAAATCCTTGTTGCGATAACAGGGATACATTCATGGCCGTAATAAAAAATTTAACAAAAAAAGGAAATGAAAAAGTTTAAAGAGAAAATAAAAGTGGCTGTAAACCTTTAGACATTAAATATGAACAAAACATATCCCTCTATAGTGTTTCTCAATCCAGAGCACTAAGTGTCATTTCTATCTGCTGCTTCCTTCCTCTGCTATCAACATAATATTTTTTTCCTGACACCAAGAGAAAAATGGTGACAGGGAAGGGGCCTGTGATTGACAGCCTTAGCTCTGTTCCTGTGTGAAGGAAGGTTGTGTCCCTTTCCTCCAATCAGCTCTCACTGAGCTCTGAAAAGTGTCACTTCAGCTCTCCGCCCCGTTTTTGACAAACTTTATAAATTCTGGAATTTGAATGACTGTAGAGGAGCGAAGACTGCAGATGCAGTTTTATCTCAGTGTATTACCTGAGGATAGTAATAGGATAGTACCTGAGGAGAGACTGGCAACTTATGGGGCTCCCGGGCAATAAGAGATTATGGGGCCCGTGGGCAATAGGAGATTACGGGGCCCCCAGGCAATATGACATTATGGGGCCCCTAGACAATAGATTATGGGACCACACATTATACACACACATACAGTACACACACAGACACACAATACACACACAGTATACATACACACACACAGTATACATACACACACACAGTATACATACACACACACAGTATACATACAACACACCGAGAAGGTACTGGAGAGGCGGGGCATCTCTAATCTTGGGATTTTTAGACCAAAAGGATGACGGTAAGGGACATTTCAGTGACAGATGTGAAAAAAACCCACAGATTTTTACATATTGTCCCTGGTTTTCCTGAGGCTGGCCACCCTGATGGGGCCCTCTAGTGGCATGGGGCCTTCGGGCAGTACCCAAGTGCCCGAATGGTCAGTCAACCCCTGGCTTACAACCAATTTAAATAAAATCCTCACTCTTTTTCATTTTAAGTTTTTTTTGTTATTTGAGCTTTTTTTAGGCTATGGGGGTTATTTACGAAAGGCAAAGTGCACTTGAAATCGCTGTAAATCCAAAGGGGACATGCAAGGAAAATAAAAATCAGCATTTTAGCTTGCACATGATTGGATGATAAAATCAGCAGAGCTTCCCCTCATTTCAGATCTTCCCCTCAGATTTACAGCGACTGCACTTCCAAGTGCACTTTGCACTTGCAGGGCCAGATTCAGATACATTTTCGTATCTTTACAGCGGCGTAGCGTATCTCATTTACACTACGCCGCCGTAACTTAGAGCGGCAGGTACGGCATTCAGAAAGAACATGCGCCCTAAGTTACGGCGGCGTAGTGTAAATGTGCCGGCGTAACCGCGCGTAATTCAAAGTAGGCTGGTAGTGGGCGTGTTGTATGTTAATAAATCGTGACCCCACGTAAATGACGCGCCAAACGAACGGCGCATGCGCTGGCCATGGACGTATCCCAGTGCGTATGCTCCAAAATCAAGTCACAAATAGTCAATGCTTTCGACGTGAACGTAACCTATGCCCAGCCCCATTCTGAATCGGCTTACGCAAACGACGTGAGTGACGTGAAATTCGATGGCTGTTCCGAAGTCCATACTTAACATTGCTTGCGCCATCTTTTTGGTGGTTTATCTTTACGCCTGAAAAATGCCTTACGTAAACGGCGTAGCTTACTGCGACGGGCGTACGTACGTGAATCGGCGTATCTTGCTCATTTGCATATTTAACATGGGAACGCCAAATGCGTCCAGCGTAACTATGCGCCCACGATACGCCGGCGTAGGCAAGTTACGTCGGACGGCTGAAGCCATGTTTTTTGGCGTATCTTGCTTTCTGAATCGGCGTAAAGATGCGACGGCGCACATTTGTACTTACGTCAGCGTTGTTATATCATATTCTTTGGATTTTGTATGGATTTTGTATGATACTGTATTGCTTTATTATATTATAATGACATTAGGATGCAATCTATTATATTACATAATATTATTAGTATTATTATATGTATATTATAAAGTCTATATGGTGGTCTATGTACTATATAATATATAATTACAGTGTTAGGATCATGGCACTTTTAGGCCATTACCAGATATTTGAGGCACAAGCATCCAATGGGAATTAGCCACCTCCCCCTACTATCACCTATTTCTCACCCTAACACTTAAAGGATCAGTAAAGGCAATTTTTTTTAATGCTAAATAGCTTGCTTTACCTTATAGCAGTCCTGCTTTCATGTCCTCTGTGTCCGTTTTTGCTTAGAAGTTGCTGTAATCCCTTGCTGAACTCCACACTTCCTGCTTGTCTGGCTCCTTATGAAAAAACTCATGACAGCTTTTCATTGTGGTCCATGATCAAGAAGATGTGATTACTATGGGCCAGATTCTCAAAAGAGATACGACGGTGTATAGCAGGAAACACCGTCGTATCTCTGTTTTTTTTACTGGGTATCTATGCGTGTGATTCCTAGAATCACTTACGCATAGATACAGTGAAGATCCGACAGGTGTAAAACACTTACACCGTCGGATCGTAGATGAAATTACTTTTCTGGCCGCTAGGTGGCCTTTACGTTGTTTTCTCATTTGCCTATGCAAATGAGCCTAATACGCCGATTCCCAAACGTTTTTACGCCGCCCCGTCGTCGTTTATGTAGTTTCCGTAAGCGTAAACCTACCCCTGCTATATGAGGGGTTTACGGAGTTCCGTCGTTGCCATGTTAAGTATGGCGTCGGGTCAGCGTCGTCTTTTTCTGTCGGTTACGTCGTTTTACTAAGTCCTTCACGAATAGGGCATTGCGTTTTCAACGACGCTTTCTGACGTGAGCTGGAGCATGCGCACTGGGCTTTTTTTCCCGGCCGGCGCATGCGCAGTTCGATCGACGCGGGGGCGCGCTTAATTTAAATACAAGCCGCCCCCTTTGAATTACGCGGGGATACGCAGGGCCATTTACACTACGCCGCCGCAAACTACGGAGCAAGTGCTTTGGGAATACGGCACTTGCTACATTACGCCGCCGCAGATTCTATGTGAATCTGGCCCTATGTGTCTAAAACTCCTCAGAACCAATCAGATTCATTTTAAAAACAAACACTGCCCTGGGTTTGTTTGTTTTTGTTCTGTGTGTCTCTGTACACACAGAACAAACTGAAACTAGTCTAAAAACTAAACTAAACTGCAGGCACATTATATGATTGATTTTTATCTATTTTTAATCATTTTGAAAAGGAATCAGTTAACTATTATGTCTCTATACCCTGTAAACAGTCATTTCAGCAAAAAAAAAAATTCTTTTACTACTCCTTTAATCCTAATCTTAACACTTAACCTACCCCCTATAATTAACCATCATCATCACTGAGATTTGCCCCTACGCCAGTGTTTCTCAACTCCAGTCCTCAAGCCCCCCCAACAGGTCATGTTTTTAGGATTTCCCTCAGATGAAAAGGCTGTGGGAATTACTAATGGCCCATACACACGATCCGAATATCGGACGAAAACGATCGTCCGATGATGGATCGTACGATTTTCGGATCGTGTGTACACTACTTTCGACAGCCGATCACGACCGTTCATCCGATTAAATTCGATCGGACAAGCGCGAAAATTTTTCTCGTCCGATGTCCGATCGTCCGATTTTCGTTTAGTCAGTACAGCCGTCGTCCGACAATACAATACAAATACATTACAACACGTGACATCACTTCCGATCGTTTTTTTCTATCGTACGAGAATTTTCGTGAGTTTAAAAACCTATTTTATTTTACTCGCAATTATTAAGCGAAAAAAGTCGTACGATCCGTCGGCCGATATTCGGGTCGTGTGTATGGGCCATTAGGCAGTGAAATTGATCAAATCACCTGTGCGAAATAATGGAAATCCTGAAAACCTGACCTGTTGGGGGGGCGTGAGGACTGGAGTTGAAAAACACTGCCCTACGCCAACCCTTTAATGATCCTGTAAAATAATTTGGATGGCATTCCTTCCCCTAACCCATTAACATCTGGTCCTAAGGCCACTATAACTCTACCCCAAAAACTAAACTGTAAACATAGTGGTTATAAACCTCAGACATGAAATATGAACACAGCACATCCCTCTATAGTGTGTACGTGGCTCAATCCAGAGCACTGAGTGTAATTTCTGTCTGCTGCCTCCTTCCTCTGCTATCAGCATGAGTCCCTTCTGACAAGTTTTAACACCAAGAGAATAATAGTGACAGGGGAGGGGCCTCTAGCACTCAGCCTGTGGTTGACAGCCTGAGCTGTGTTCCCTCTAATCAGCTCTCAGAGCTCTCCTCACTGAGCTCTGCATAGATTAACTTCAGTTCTCTGCCCCCTGTTTTCTGAAATCTCAGACAAGCTGTATAAGCTCTGGGCTTTGAAGGGATGTAGAGAAGAGAAGCAGCAGATAAACACGTACAACTTATGTAGGAGGATTTGGTAAATCTCTGTGTATCACCTGAGGCAGGTAATTTCAGTGGGTATATGTGAGGGTTTACAACCAGTTTAAAATAGATCTCTAGGCATATTACAATAATATAGTTTAACACTCCCAAGGGAAAGGAATAAGTCATTTAGCTGTGCATCTAAACCCACCACTCCCATATCGCTTTTCAGAGGCGATTGACAGGTAGTGAGGAAGTGATGTGACGCCGGCACCTCATCACCACCACCATCTTTATACCTCCCAACATTTTGAGATGTGAATGAGGGACACCTACTAACAAAGGTATGTAGGCATAGGACACACCTCCTGCCACACCCCCAAAAAAAGGTTAATCAAATCTACAAGTTTTTTTTTTTAACCACTACCTTTCCTTTTTATTGGCTTTTAACCACTTAACCCCCGGACCATATTACTGCCCAATGACCAGAGCACTTTTTGCGATTCGGCACTGTGTCGCTTTAACTGACAATTGCGCGGTCGTGCTCCCAAACAAAATTGCCGTCCTTTTTTTCCCACAAATAGAGCTTTCTTTGGTGGTATTTGATCATCTCTGCGGTTTTTATTTTTTGCGCTATAAACAAAAATAGAGCGACAATTTTGAAAAAAAATCAATATTTTTTACTTTTTTCTGTAATAAATATCCCCCAAAAATATATAAAAAAACATATTTTTTCCTCAGTTTAGGCCGATACGTATTCTTCTACATATTTTTCGCAATTAGCGTTTATTGATTGGTTTGCGCAAAAGTTATAGCGTTTACATAATAGGGGGTAGTTTTATGGCATTTTTTTTTTTTTTTTTTTACTAGTAATGGCCGCGATCAGCGTTTTTTTTTAGTACTGCGACCTTATGGCGGACACTTCGGACACTTTTGACACATTTTTGGGACCATTGGCATTTTTTTAGCGATCAGAGCTATAAAAATGCATTGGATTACTATAAAAATGCCATTGGCAGTGAAGGGGTTAACACTAGGGGGCGGGGAAAGGGTTAAGTGTGTTTCTGGGTGTGTTATAACTGTATGGGGGGGGGGGGGACTCACTAGGGGAAATCACTGATCTTCTGTTCATACATTGTATGAACAGAAGGTCAGCGTTTCCCCCGCTGACAGGACCGGGAGCTGTGTGTTTACACACATAGCTCCCGGTCCTCGCTCTGTAACGAGCGATCGCGTGTGCCTGGCGGCGAGCGCACAGGACTCGGGGGCGAGCGGGGGGGACGCACACGCCCCCTAGCGGCCGCAGAAGTGCCGACATAGAACTCTGGGCTCTCGCCCAGGAGAGCCGACCTGCCGCCGTATAACTGCGGCGGCTGGTCGGCAAGCAGTTAAAAATGTACAAATGCAGCAATTTAGAAATTGGAGGAAAGCTTTAGCACTAGGAAACACTTTTTGCCAGATAAAAAGTGAATTTCATATATAACTATACAGATCAGACTAAAATGAGGGACACATGAGGGGACAGAGGGACAGAGGGACATAGCTCCAAATCAGGGACAGTCCCTCGAAATCAGGGACAGTTGGGAGCTATGGCATCTTTGCCAATAATGGGAAATTGGGCATTGCTTCTGGTTGTGGTGCATTGGCTGTGCTTCTCTATTCGAATGAATGGGTCACATTTAGCCTGCTGATTGCAACATGTTGGATAGTTTTCGCTGCGGGTGCAAAGCAAAACACTCCAGTCTGCAGGCATTGCAGCTTAAGAAGACAACGTTGGGGGGGTGCGCTAACATGCATATCAGCATCCCATTTTTACTGCCCCCCAGCAACACGTATAGACTTAGCCTAACGGTTGCCTCTCTGTTCATAAATGTGCCCTTTTCCATTGCAGAAACAGAGCCGGAATATCTCATCATCTTAGTGCAAGGCACAAGTTGCACATAGAATACATTGCCAAGCTTTCTTGCGTCTAATGAAAATAAGGTGTATCTGATTGGGTGCTGGGGGCTTGCGTTTCATCAGCAAAAAAAGACAGGAGTGGGCGGGGCTAAGACAAAGATGTAGTGAGAGTGACAACACTGCCATTAAACACTAAAAGGCAGCCTAGCGTTGTCACCCTCTGAAAGGAATTTATATAAAGCAGAGAGGTCTAGTAGAATTAGTGGGAATTTAGTGGAGTTTATTAGAAGGGTAAAACATAGGACATATAAAGTCCATACTATGAAAAAAAAAGATGCATAAAGACCATAATACCCCATGCCAACTCATACCACCTCCATTTTAACACTAAATTCTCCTTCGTTGCATTTACAGCCTACAGCATTCACAAGAGGTGTAACTAGAACCTTCAGGGCCGTTGTGTAAAACACCATGAAGGGCCCCCCTGACCACCCATTCCATCAGTCTGGGGCCCTTTCCTCTGGTCACAGGGTCCTTTTCTCCCACTTGGGCACTTTCCGTTGGTCCTGGGGCCCTTTCCTCTAGCCCCAGGGCCTTTCCCTCCGGGCCCGAGACCCTTCCCATTGATCCTGAGGGCTTTTACTCCAGTTGCATGGCCCTATAAGCCTCAGTTCACACTGCGACACACAACGTTGCATGTTAAAACACATTCATTTGAACGGGTGCCCTCATAATCAATGAAACTCAAGTCGCAGCCACCAAAAATGGTTTCTGCTCTACTTTTCTGCGACTTTGTTGCAATCTGACTGCAATGTTTAATCACAAGAGTCGCTAGGAAGTTGCAAAGAAGCGCGCACACGTTGCAGGACTTTGGGGTTGCAGCAGTGTGAACTGAGCCTTATGCCGCGTACACACGGTCGTTTTTTGCGATGAAAAAAAACGTTGTTTTTTAAAACGTCATTTAAATTGATCGTGTGTGGGCAAAACGTCGTTTTTTGTCTTAAAAAAAACGACCAAAAAAAAATTCCAACATGCTTGAATTTTTTGTGTCGTTTTTCAAAACGTCGTTTTTTGTTTCACAAAAAGTCACTGTGTGTAGCAAAAACGTCGTTCAAAACGAAGTTTTTCAACCCGCGCATGCCCAGAAGCTAGTTATGAAGCGAGCTTCAATGGAAAAGAGTGGTGAACGTAACCTCGCTTTTTCTGAAAAAACGATGGTGTGTATGCAAAATTGTCTTTGAAAAGTGACGTTTCAAAAACGTCGTTTTTTACTTCACAGAAAACGTCGTTTTTTTTCATCGCAAAAAATGATCGTGTGTACGCGGCATTAGAGTCCAGCACCGTGGCGTAATGCCAGGGCCCAGTCCTTTGCAACCCTGGTAGTTCTGCCACCAGCTCAATATCTATATTATTGGATTTTGCTAAATGTTGTAAAATAACAGTTATTTACTATAGCAATTCTATAATATGTAAATAACATGTTACCTATTCTACAAATGATACCATGTATACTATGTAATATAGGCACTTAAGTCAATGTATATGCTGTGTTAATGCAATTCTGTATTTATATATGATTGCTTGTCTATTAGGTGTTGTATATGACGCATACATATGTACATCAGTATTAGATGTTAGGTATGTCTGTGCATTATTTTATTACTTTTCCTGTCATTTGTAAGCTGAATGTGCTTATATGTGAGGGTGCCATAGTACTTATAATGTACATTGCAATATTGTGCTTAAAGCAGTATTATCAGTGTTGTGTAATGTGCACAGTACTGCTTTGGATATACATCATCACATTGTAGTATATTAATCACAGCTGTATAGTATGGGACCATATTACATCATTGGCATATAATGTCAGATATTACAAAGATATAATAGTGTCGTCTTTAAATTTAACATACAATTTGTGTGTAATGGTACTGTATACTGTACAGTGTATGTATGTGTCTTTGTATTAAATAGTGGCAGGGCCGGGACAAGAGGTGGGTATAAGGAACAGCTGCCCTGGGCGCAGCATGTATTGTAGGAATAGGGGGCGCCTGAAGTTACTTCTACTATAAGGCTGAAAGGTCTAGTCATAACGGCATCACTACTTCTGTCAGCCCAGCGCTGGAACTAGCAAGGAGAGTAGGAGGGAGCCGGGAGGAGGTGCGGGTTGTGCTCTCTCTCTCTCCTTCTCATAAGCTTGCACATATTGGGTGGGGTGGCAATTTGGATTCTTTGCCCTGGGCACTGGATGATCTCATCCCATCACTGCATATTGGTGTATGTTGCTTTCAGTGACATGCAATTGTTTGGATGCAATATCATATATTGTATTATACTTTTTATATGCTTTTTAAATATATTATTTAATATTGGTGCAATGCATTTGCTACATTACTGTATAATAGTGCTTATTTTTTTTATCTCCAGTGATGTACTGTATATGGGATTGTATTTCTTTTTCTTTTTTTGGTTGAACTAGATGGACTCTTTTTTCGACCTAACTATGTAACTATGTATAGTATTACAATGTAATAAGTCAACTTTTTGCAATATATGTACAATGAGATCACTTTTTAAACTAACTAGTATAGATAAAAGAAGAAAGAATTTAAGTACCTTATATACGCGAGTATAAGCCGACCCGAATATAAGCCGAGGCACTTAATTTTACCACAAAAAAAAGGGAAAACTTATTGACTCAAGTATAAGCCTAGGGTGTACATCTGCATGCCTCACCGTGCCTCACTGTGTCCGTGTGAATGCCTCATTGTGCCCATGCCTCACTGTGCCCATGCCTCACTGTGCCCATGCCTCACTGTGTCCATGCCTCACTGTGTCCATGCCTCACTGTGTCCATGACTAGACTGATGTTTAACATGGGAGTCTATGGAAGGGGTGCCTGGCTTTGAAAAATGTGTGCTCCCCGGTCGTAGGTCCCCCAGACAACAACCTTTACATTCTTGTAGAGGAGACCTGGAGCTACATGTGTGCCAAGTTCCGGATCTGGGGGATTTACGACCGGCAGGTACCAGGACCCCAAAATCACCGGAGAAATTACCATTTAACATGGAAGTCTATGGAAGGGGTGCCTGGTTTGAAAAATCGGCGCTCCCCGGCCTTAGGTCCCCCGGACAACAAACTTTGCACACTTGTAGAAAAAGAGTGGGGATACATGTGTGCCAAGTTTGGTACCAGGTCCCCAAGGTCCAGGAGATCAGGCATGACTCGAGTATAAGCCATGGGGGGCATTTTCGGCACAAAAAAATGTGCTGAAAAACTCGGCTTATACTCAAGTATATACAGTAGCAATATAAAGTAGCAATATTTTATTATATTTATTGATCTGCTGTGTAACATTGTGTGTGATGTGCTTAAAGGCAACCTGTTGTGAGAAACATGGATCTATTAAGAACAAAAACGGGGCGCCACACCAATTATTGAGAGTCCAAACAGAGTGCTCATTTCCTTATACATTATTACCAACGCATTTTGGACCAGCTGAGGAAATCTGTTGTAACAATTAGTCCTTAAGGAATTTTTATTTTATTTTAATTTTGTATTTATTTTTTATGCTAAGCTGTTTACTAATTACAAAGAGTCCATTTGTGCTCTTTTACTCCAACCAACATCAGCGCCCTGATGAAGGTTCACGTAGAGAAACACGAAACATGTTGGTTTTCAGTATATGGGGAAATAGATCCTGTTTGGACTCAATAACTGGTGGGATGTTCCAATCTTCTTGCTTTTGGATCTTGAACCTAGTTGCCTCCCAATGGCCCCTTTTGTGTTATTTGGAGCTGCCAAGCCAGAGATATTACACCCTCCACCCCAAAACCCTATTTTTAAATCCTCTTTATGTGCTTGGAAAGTTCTCAAATATTGCTTGAAGTTCCGGACTTTGGCTCTGATTTGGAGCTTTACCACCCCCTGACCCCATCATCCTTCAATTCAAGGCATGTGCTTCAGCAACCAATAGGGAGGCTCCTGCATTAGACAGAAGCACTGCAGAGGTGTGGCAAAGCTATTTCTACTATTATATACTATTTGGACCAACTGTAGAGACCTGATGTAACAGTCCTTATGGAGAAATGTTATACTAAGCTGTTCACTAATTACAAAGATTCCATTTGTGCTCTTTTAGCCCAACCAACATTAAAGCCCTAAAAAAGGTTCATGTGGAGGAACCCGAAATGTGTTGAATTACGAGTATATGAGGAAATAGACATCCTGTTTGGACTTTCAATAATTAGGGGGTGCTCCAGTTTTCTTCTTTGTGGATTTTGATCCGAATTGCCCCCCAACGCCTCTTTGTGTTATTTAGAGCTGCCAAGAAACACAAATCTACTGAGAAGAAAAATGGGGCACCACACCAATTATTGAGAGTCCAAACAAAGTGTTAATTTCCTTATATACTATTACCAGCTGCGAAAATCTGATGTAATGATTAGTCCTTATAGATTTTTTTTATTTCACTAATTACAAGGAGCCCATTAGTGCACTTTTACCCCAACCAACATCATGCCCTGATGAAGGTTCACTTGAAGAAACCTGAAACACGTTGGTTTACAGTATGTGGGGAAATAGACATCCTGTTTGGACTCTCAATAACTGGTGGGATGTTCAATTTTTTTTTTCTTTTTGGATCTTGATCCTAATTGCCTCCTAATGGTGCCTTTGTGTGGATTTGGAGCTGCCAAGCCAGAGATGTTACATCCCCAACCCCTAAAAACCCCAATTTAGTGTTGGATCCAGGACCTCCCAACTGAACAGTTAGTGTGAGAAATATAGAGGCTATCCATTTTGACCGCCTTCTCAAAATGGTACTCAAGATCAAAATAAGACTTTGTCTATGTATTACATGTATTATATACATATACATCCCGCACCCCCAAAAACACAATTCATTGTTGTATCCATGCAACTCTTAACTGCAATTTTAGTGTGAGTCAGCAGAGGCTACCATTATTGACCTGCGTCTCAAAATGCTTTTCAAAATCAAAATAAGATTTCATCTATATATTGTGAACATCCTCTTTCTTAAATCCTCTTTGTGTCCTTGGGAAGTTCTCAAACATTCCTTGAAGTCCCAAACTTTGGATCTAATATGGAGCTCTACTACACCTTGACCTCATCAATGCCTGTGCTTCAGCAGTCAAAGGGAAGGCTCCTGCATTGAAAGAAGTACTGCAGGCGTGTGGTAAAGCTTTAGGTTAGAGACAATGTTGAGGATTTCTCAAACCTTTCTTGAAATCCCAGACTTTTGACTCTGATTTGGTTCTCTACCACACCCCAACTCCATCATCCTTCAATTCAATACTTGTGCTTCAGCAGCCAAAGGAGAGGCTCCTGCATTGAAAAAAAGCACTGCAGGGGTGTGGCAAAGCTTTAGGTTAGAGCCAATGTTGAGGATTTCTCAAACATTTCTTAAAGTCCCGGACTTTTTATGAATCCGATTTGGAGCGCCACCACGCCCCAACCCCATCATACTTTATTCCAATACCTATGCTTCAGCAGCCAATAAGGAGGCTCCTGCATTGGAAAGCAGCACTGCAGGGGTGTGGTAAAGCTTTTACGTTAGAGCCACTGTTGGCTTTTTGTTTTCAAACACTCTTTGAAGTCTTGGACTTTGGCTCTGATTTGAAGCTGTACCACGCCCCAACCCCATCATCCTTCAATTCAATACCTGTGCTTCACCAGCCAATAGGGAGGCACCTGCATTGCACAGAAGCACTGATGGGGCGTGGCAAAGCGTTACGTCAGAGCCAATTTTGAGGGTTTCTCAAACGTTCCTTAAAGTCCCATACTTTGACTCTGATTTGGTTCTCTACCACACCCCAGCCCCATCATCCTTCAATTCAATACCTGTGCTTCACCAGACAATAGGGAGGCTCCTGCATTGCACAGAAGCATTGCAGGGGCAAGGCAAAGCTTTAAGCTAGCATCAATGTTGGGGATTTCCATTGGTGAACTCAGGGCTCGGGATTACTCCACAAACACAGAACAAGCTCTCTGGGAAGATGTAACATTGTGAAAGGGCTCCCTTGGTTGCTTTTTTCTTAAGATTGGTTTCAAATATGCCTAAGTGACAGGTTCACTATAAATGCAAGATTTCAAGGCATCTTAATCAGGCACACTATATTCCCAAAAGCTGGCAGTATCAATGTAAATCTGAAAATTCTACATTTTAGGCTAAAATAATCTTATATTCCTCCCACTGTCCTTTGAATGGATGCAGCTGCTGAATTTTTTAAAAAGGAGGTAAGATATTTAGGATAATCCTGAAGATGTATGAAATATTGCAGAAGCAGAATGCCTTTATATGTCAGGAATCTGCAAAAAGTGTCTCCTGAGCCTTTTGAGGAACTTCTCCTTCTAAAAGGTCAGAGGGAGCATTAGGGAACCTGGTTTACCAAAATGTTTTCATTTCACCTGTGAAAGCATGCCATACCTCTTATAGAAGGCTGAATATAATTTGACCCTAGGAATTAAACATTGTACAGGAAGCTCGATCCTCTTGATTACTAGTGTTATGCTGCATACACACGATCGGACATTCCGACAACCAAACCGTGGATTTTTTTTCTCGACGAATGTTGGCTCAAACTTGTTACACACGGTCACACAAATGTTGTCGGAAATTGCAAACATCAAGAACGCAGGGATGTACAACACTATTGCCGTGTACACACGATCGGTCCATCCAATGAGAACGGTCTGATGGACCGTTTTCATCGGTTAACCGATGAAGCTGACTGATGGTCCATTGCGCCTACACACCATCGGTTAAAAAAACGATCGTGTCAGAACGCAGTGACGTAAAACACTACGACGTGCTGAAAAAAATTAAGTTCATTGCTTCCAAGCATGCGTCAATTTGATTCTGAGCATGCGTGGATTTTTAACCGATGGTCGTGCCTACAAACGATTGTTTTTTTGCTATCGGTTAGGTATCCATCAGTTAAATTTAAAACAAGTTGGCTTTTGGATCGGTTTGGACCGATGAAAACGGTCCATCAGACCGTTCTCGTCGGTTTAATCGATCGTGTGTACGCGACATTAGACCAGCCAAGAAAAATTAAGTTCAATGATTCCGAGCATGCGTTAAAATTGATTCTGAGAATGCGTAGAATTTTTGTGCGTTGAATTTCGGTCGGAATTTCCGACAACAATTTTTGACAAAATTTTTGTTGACGGAAGTTCCAACAGCAAATGTCCGATGGAGCATACACCCCGTCGGATTTTCCGACAACAAGCTCACATCAAAACACTTGTAGTTGGAAATTCCAATCGTGTGTACGCAGCATTAGTCTCCTTAAAACCACCTGTTGGGTTGAGTTCCCTGAGGCTCCCTGTTTCTTGGGGACTTCAATGATCCCTACCTTTGTTCTTGTCTCCTTTTTTGCCATGTTTTCCAGCTTTAGACATATCCTTTTTGGATGGGTTCACCCTTTATCATTATTTAAAAATAAAATATGTGTATTTGGCAGGCATGGGGAGCTATGTATCGGTCTTGTGCATCCTATAAGCAACAACAATGTTTGATGTTTAGGTAAAATGTTACAGGGCTTAATCGGTCCTTTTATTTCTGAAGAGCATTTCTGTTTTAAAAAAAAAATGCCTTTGTAAATGGACAGATTGTAACGTGTGCCTCATTCTATCTTTGATAATTCATCATTTATCCTGGTGCAAAGTAACAATTCCGATGTGACTTACATAAGCTGAACAATATTGGACAATGTATGAGAACATTTTTGCTGTATAGTAATGCAATAAAAGCCCTGTGCCATAGGGTGATGCATCACGTCTATGTAATATCCGTGTAATGACAGAGCTCCTTTGTACCACTTAAATGTCATCAGTCGACTCTCCATTGTATACAGCAATCATTTTCTGCTCAGTCTGTCCTATGTCTAACTGCGGTTTCATATTTTACGATGAAAAGGATTGGAGAAGTGGCAATGACTCATTGCCCTCTGTAATATCCTGTTTTCTCAAGAATATAACATTGATTTATTGCAATACTAAAGAAAAAAGATGTCTGTATAAGAGGAATCCATCTCTCATCTCAACTTTTCTCCCTATTACATTTAAAGAGGACTTGTACTGTGGAAGCTTTGCCCATAAAAAGCAATCAAAGGACAAATGGCTAGTCGCCAGTAAGGCCTGTGGTCTCTCTGCAGCAGATCTTTTTCCACTTGATAACTCACCTTGTCTTGTTCTATATCGTGTCTCTGTGTGGAAGCAGCCATCTTGGCAGAGGAGCAGGGCTTTGCTTCCTCATGTCAGAGCTGCCTATCCGATGTCTTGTAATCTCATGACTGATGGGAGGATAGTCAAGAAGTAGTAGGAGAGGTGAAGGAAGCATAGGTCCACAGAACTGATAAAGCAGAAGCAGGGAGATAATTGTGCTGCAGATCCTTAGGTACATATTTCTCTCCAGCAAGGAGAACAGTGAGCAGCATAGTAGTTACATCAAAAAAATTCTCACTCCAAATCTTATTCCAAATTTGGTAAGATTTACAATCAGAGGCAACAGTGCCTTAAATGATCTCACATTGGTGATATAAAGCTATGAGGCTCAAGACACACCCGCGCCTAGGCACAGAAAGTGTACAACCTCTATAATATAGCAGGTCCACTGGAATCCCTCAATTTTTGTTCTTCCTTACTCTCTTTTCCTCTCTTGCTCAGGGGCGTATCTACCGCAAGACAAACAAGGCGTTTGCCTTGGGTGGAATTTTTCAGGGGGATGGATAGGGAAGCCTCCTGGTTTAGTATGTGGGGATAGGGAGCCCCCTTCTCTCTCACCCCCTCCCTCTCTCACCCCATTCTCTTTCTCACCTCCCTCTTTCTTTTTTACCCCCTCTCTCTTTCTCTCAACCCCCCTCTCTCTCTCTCTCAACCCCCCTCTCTCTCCTCTTCCCTACCTCTCCACCTCCCTCCTGTACCTCTTTCCCCCTTCCCCTCTTTCTCACCCCCTCTCTCTCATTCCCCTCTCTCTTTTACCCCATCTTTCTCACCCCCTCTCTCTCACCCACTCTCTCTCTCTCATCCCCTCTCTCTCTCCCTTTCTCATCCCCTCTCTCTCACCCACTCTCTCTCTCTCATCCCCTCTCTCTGACCCACCCACTCTCTCTCTCATCCCCCTCTCTCTCACCCCTTTTCTCCCTCTCTCACCTCCTCTCTTTCACCCTCTCTCTCTCACCCACTCTCTCTTTCCTCCTCCTCACTTTCACCCCCTCTCTCTCTTTCACCCCTCTCTCTTTCTTCCCACCTCTCAAGAGGTGGAGCTCCAATAGGAAGAGGTGGAGTCTAAAGAGGAAGGGATAGTGTTTGCAGATGAAGGAGTAGCTCTTAAACAGGAAGGAGTGGGACAAATTTAGATGGGGCACCCAATTATAATCTTGCCTGGGGCAGCACAAAATCAAATACACCACTGCTCATGCTTCCTGTCCTCCCCCTCTCTTGGTATAAAGAAAAAGTCCAGGAATAATGATGGGACAAGTGATTATAGTTATCTCATTTTATAACACTAGTATCTGCCCATAAGAGAACTTTAGCACCACTTTTTCAAACACGTGTCTGTTTAGAGGTTTCATGGGACCTGAATGCAATTCTATATCCTGTGTCCATGTATATGTCATGTATATATTGCCAAGTCTTTTCCCTGCAATATTTATCTGATACTAATATATGCTATCTGAAGCAGACAGGCAAAATGGGTTTAGGGTGTTTGTGGACCCAGGAAATTAGGGGTCCCCACCATAATTGCCCCTATCTCTTTTACACCAATTGTTCATTTAATGGCTTTTTTATCACATAAATTATGAGGCCTTTTTTTGTAGAATACTCAAACTTTTTACACATAAATTTTTCCTCTTAAACAAGGATTCAACACCCAATTGGCATGCAAACAGATAGTCGAGGCCCATTGAGATCCTAGTATATGTAACTTTTAGTCACTACATCTCTCGGCAGAAAAATAAGGAAAAACCAGTGTCCTCATTATCCACTTTAATAGAGAAAAGGGATCCCATTGAAAGCATAAGGAGTTTTTCCTTTGTGCACTGGTTTCTTCCCAGTTCTATTGCTGGTAGATAAAAAAATAAAAATAAAGTGACTCTTATTATATGGGCTTTGATGACCTGTTGGGGGTCTACAGTAAATGTTCTCTACAGTGTTCTGAATGATTTCTTTAAGAAGTGATTAAATAAAAAAAATTGACTTCTTGTGAAAGAAGATATGTATGAAAGTTTGAATAGCTCTACAAAAAAATTGACTTTTTCTATAGTCTACTCTAACTGCCACTTCTACAGAAGATTGTCAGTTGGCCTTAGGAAACAGAAAGTGAACATTGTGCAGAAAAAAATATTGTTCTCAGCTATACCATCTCCATTTTTAATGTGCAAAATGCAGATAAGATTTGAGAATTTTTACATCTGCGTACATAATACCTTCTGTAACGGTCACCACCGCTTACGATCTTCCATCCAACCACGACAAGCTTATCTGACACACTCCGACAATCCTGCATACACGATCCATATCCTTTCCCAGAATAAGACGAGACAGAGCTCCGTACTTGCTTCCAAAGATATGACAATTTATTGGTATTTTCTCAGCTTCTTATACAGTCTCAAGCATAATGCAGTTAATCACAGGACAATGTAGTCTCCACCCCCCTTCACACCATGGGGGGCTTCAATCACACTCTAAAAGGCATTCAGGTAAGCTAACCATCTAGACTTGTCGGCACCGCATTTTCAATAGTGTTCAATTAACCTTGAATAATACACAGACATCTAGTTGAATAAGTTATCTAGACAGCTTTATCACACAATGGCAGAGTCTTGTGAGAGTGGGTGCAATCAACACCTTCAACGGAATGTCTTTACAGTGAATAGCCAACACCTTAAGATATTTCAATAGCATATTATACAAAGGTATGACTCACTCTGGTCTTGTAGACCTGAATTAACACCTTTCCAAATCATGTGTGCCCAGATTGAATAGCTAACAGCTTTTGATATTTGAAGACATCCTGCAAACATGAATTATTATTAATGTCCCTTATTAATGTCTTCTGTAATATATGAATTATGATTCTTTGTCACCCTATGGCCCTAGTGGACATAAGGTGACCCTAGACATAGGAATATCTCAGTCTGTCACGGGCCATTCCGTTACACCTTCTTTAATTGACAATAATAAGGATTGCAGTAGGCACAAAGCAGCTGTTGAGATTACATGTCTGTAGTAGCAAGGCCCATTAGACACCAACGGCCTGGGGGGGGGGGGGGGGCTTTTATAGAGAAGCATTGCTTTCAAAGATATTTAATTGGGCATGAAGCCCACCCACTGTGTCATAACATTTTTTTCCCCTTTAAGAATGATAAGCCAATACTGAGTCTTGAAGTAGTGTAGAGTATCGAACTGACCAGTTATGTTCACTAGCTGTTGGGTTAAGGCCAATTGGGGTTCTGGGCAATATAAGAACGTTACCACCACATTCACCTTATCCAATTCTTTTCGATTGACAGTAATAAGGATGGCAAGTGGCACAAAAAAGTGCTCAGATTACATTGTTTGTACTGGCATGGCTCATCGAACACCAAGTGTTTTCATAATTTCAGGGACAGGCAGATGGACAGCTTTGACCTGATTTGGCAATCTCTGTGTTTTTTGGCAAACATGAAGACCGTTCTTACGGTTCGTGGACATTCACCAGGTCTTAGGTTCCTGCTTATGTTGCCTTGTAGATGAGCCGTCTCTGGGATGCTTCGATGACCATCTTCTCTAAAAAAAAAAAAAAATCCACTAACTGTAAAAGGCACCAAAAAAGCAGAAGCCCTCCTTGCGTTCAGATTTACTAGTTGTAGGCTTAAAGTCCCCCATTTTTTAATCCTCAAAGGCTGAGAGATAGGCTAAAGCACCGGCTGTCAGTAAATTTGTCTTGTCAGTTCCAATGTTTGTAAAAAGTGAAAGAGGCGGAAGAGTGGAGTCTTTCCATGGTGGCTTTGGGTCCTAAAGTAATCTGCCTCATTCACTTAGTAATACCTGTGTTGAATTGTGCCTTGAACCCCCCCCCCCATGTTTCTAATGAACGTGATGCTCTGCAGGCGTGTTCGTAGGTTCGACCATCTGCAGATGTCTTCATGGCTACGACGCTCTGCAGGATTTTGTGTCAGAGACAGTTATTTTGTTCCCTGTTTTTCACAGGCTTTATTTATTCATTTATTTTTAGTTCTTCATTTTATTTTATTTCTTTCTTTCTATTGCATTGTGCTTCTTTGGGCTCCCGATTTTTAAATCTCTATATATGATATGTATGGATATACATATATAACTATATGTATATATACAAGCACGCAGGAGTACCTATATACTGGGTGAGTCTCGGTCAGACAGCATGTGGGAGGGTGCACGGAATAAAGCTGGAGAAGTGAGAACCACTGTGTCCATTCTTGTTATTTCTCTTACTAAAAGGGTCATAGTCCACCTTAAACTGATATTATAGCTTTGTGTGTATAGCAGTAGCTAAAGTCATCCACTGACATTGTGTGGAAAGACATGTGCAGTTTGTGTCCTTCTGAATTGAAATTCAGACACATTTTTCATTATAATATTATATATAATTATAATAGTAACTAATTTAAACAAATCCTAAAATAACGAAATAAAATTTGAATCAGAAAAGTTTTCGAGTTGAAATTGAATTTCCGAAGAGAATAAAATAGAAAATAAAAATAAAGGAATAGAATACAATAGAAAGTAAAATAATAGAATGTAATAAAGTAAAAGAGAACAGAATAGAAAATAAAATACAAGAACGGTGTAAAACAGAACAAAATAGAAAATAAAATAAAATAACAGAATAAAATAGAATAGAAAAATAAAGGAAAGAAGAGAATAGAATAAAAAATAGAATAGAAAGAATATAGCCATCTTCAGAAATTCAAATTTCAAATAGAATACATTCAATTTTGAATAGAATAGAATAGAAAGAACATTTCCCAAAATTTGAATAGAAACCATTTACATTGGAATAGAAAAGAATAGGTCAGAATAGAAAATAATAGAATAGATGAGACTAGAATAGAAAATAATAGAATAGAATAAAAAAAAAAACAATACAATAGAAAATAAAGAATTTATTGTCTTGAATTCAAATTTTGGAATAGAATAAATTTGATTTAGATTTGCAATGTAATTCGAATGGCATTCAAACGGAATGCAATCCAAATTCAAATGTAATTGAAATTGAATTTGATTCAGATTTTCCAAATTATCGCAAATTGAGTTTGATTTGACCGAATTGGGAAATGTCGAACCGATTTGAATAAACTAAACGAATCCCGAAAACAAATAAACAAATTTAACTAAACAAATTTATGTAAATAACCAACTGAAACAAAACCATTTTTTTTTCGTTCTGCACGCGTCTAATCTTAGGGGCTTAGCAATTAGAATGTTGCATCTGTGTTCCCAGCTCCACCCACTTGCTACTTACAAATGCATTATGCCAGATTATTTCCTTAATGTTACTTTACAGAGATCTCAAATGGAGAAATAAAAAAAAGTGCATGGTGGTGGGGGGGGGGGGGGGGAGGTAGGGGTGGAGCTAGGAACTCCTAGAGGGAGATCAGTTGTGAGTGGACTGACCCTTTAAATTAATGTTGTTTCTAATGATGTTTTATGATGTATTGACAAACCACCAATGAATGATAGGGTTAAGATACAGACATTGAGAAATTCTTAGCACAACATGAACAGGAGGAGAAATGGGCCCTACTCAGAGCTGAACTACCGGGGTCACAAAGGTTGCACTTGTACCCGGGCCCTGGCATTGTGCCACTGTGGGGGGGCCCAAGGCAGCAGGAAGGCGGCCTGCTGAAGAACATGTAAAAGGGCCCTGCAACAGGAGTAAAGGGCCCCGGGATCAGTGGGAAGGGCCCTGGGCTTGAAGGTTAAGGGTGCCTTGGACAGACGGAAAGGGCCATGGTCGGGGGGCCTTTCATGGTTTCTTGTACTGGGCCGCAGAAGGTCAAGACATTTTCTGTGTAACATAGCCAATCCTAGTAGAGGGGTGTTACATAGGGTGTCAAAATGTGTTTGCCTATAGGCTCCATTGATGAAAACACAGCCTTAATTATGGCTTCATTCAGGTAGGGCCTACTTGTCCAAAAGTAAACATTATATTGCAGATTACCAATTCTTAGATGTGATGGCTGAATTTTTTTTTTTAGGCTTCCTTTTTTCTTTTTATCTGGTGATCCAGTATGTTGTTTTTCCAAAAGATCAAGCTCTTTTACAAATTGTATCAGTTACAGGTAGGGATGCACCAATACCAAAACCAGTATCGTTATCCGTGGCGATACCAAGCATTTGCAGGAGTATCAGTACTTGCACAAATGCTCCCGATACCGAAACCGTATGCAGTGCGATTTGCATCAATACAAAATGAATGGGTGCAAATAACACTGTATGCGATATTCCCCACCGCTCATGTGCCTGAATAGAAAGGGAAAAGCGCCATCTAGTGGGCAGTTTGTTTAAAATGTTAGAACTCAGTATATATCTGGCCAAATGCAAAATCTGCATAGGTGTCCCGGTCCCGCTGATGATAGCAAATCAAGACCGCTGGAGGGGCTTACAGGGCTGGAGGAGATGTAGGGGCGGTCTGCCCCTAATCTGACATCACTTCCACCCTCCAGCCGTGTGAGCACCTCCAGCAGCCATGATTTGCTATTGTCAGCGGGACCGGGACACCTAAGCAGCTTTTGCATTTGGCCAGATCTGTGAGTTCTAACATTTGCTTTTCCCCTCCTATACACACACAGGAGCAGTGCAGGAAATCACGAGCAATGCAATGTTTTGCAGTGCGATTAGCGGCAATTTTTGAAGTAAATCGTGCCACAAAGTATTAGTACTCGGCATCGGTGAGTACTTGACCAAAAGAATTGGTAAAACAGTATCGGTGCAACCCTAGTTACAGAGATGCAAAAAGCCATTATACACTGACACGGGTGCTTATAATGATCAGCTATTTACTTATTTATGTAAAACTTTTATCCCCAAAGTTAACTGATTATAAAGTGTTAGCTGGAGTTTAGCTTCAATTTGTTAGCGTATTGAAATCTGCTAGTCCATCTAACACTCCCCTCCCCCCAGACGACTGACAATGTGTGCTCATTTATCTAGAATGGGAGCACTCCAATACATGAGTGTATTACTGGCCAGATCACTAGGTGAAAATAGAGGGAGAAAAGCCTAAAAAGAGAAAACGAATGCAGACAACACATCTAATGATTGGTAAGCTGCAATATAATACATTTTTGGTTTTAGGTTTAATTTTTAGGCTGGGCTCACATTATTGCGAATTGGAATGCAGGTTTTTTCCGCATCCAATTCCCATGTCCGGAGATTGTGACTGGCTCTCTATGGAGCCGGTTTACACATCTCCTGTGCATCTTCTGGTCTGTTTCAGGTCCAAATTCAGGCAAAAATGTAGGCTTAAATTGGACCTGAACGGGGCCTCACCGGACCCCTGCTGTGAGTCTTGACTATTTTTTTGGGCCTTTGGCCAATCCCCAGGTTAGGGGCCTGGCAGGGAACCAAAGAAGCTCTTAAATAGACATAAGCCATGCCAGCAGGAAGTTTGAAAGGAAGATGGAGAAGCAGTGCTGAGGGAGGTTGTCATGGCCCGTGAGGGACCCCACCTGGGAGGGGGATTTACCTCTGGCTGAAACTCTGGAGGCTGTTAGAGGGATTCAAGGCGAAGATGCAGTGGGAGAGAGCAAGCAGAGACAGTAAGTAGATCAGCATGGTGCAGGGACAGACAAGGGAGAGACTGCCAGCTCTAGCAGTGCTCTCTGGAAGCCAAGTCTTAATCCAACCTTGCCCTGGGGAATCTTTATGAGTATGTCAGTCAGGAGGACTGGGAAGAGAAAAGGAGCCAGGTGCGGATGGTGGGAGCCAGGCAGGCAGGCATGCCTGTACTGGCCACAGGGCACACCTGGGATTTGCCCGGTGGGCCGGGGCCACATTCCCTAACAAGGGGGCATGTTGATGACTGGGCCAAACAGTGGGAGATAACCGCGGTCACCACTTGTCCTTCTGCTATGAGGCCATGCCTGTGTCTCCTCTCCCGCCCAAGATGACCTCCTCGGTCAGTGATAACAGAGCTTGAGGACAGTGGGTACGGGACCGGTAGGAATGCGAGTGTCTGCCAAATGTACGGAGAGGCGAGGAAGGGGACACACATGGTCATCCAATCGTCTGGCTAGCTTTGTGCAATTTACTTTCAGCCTGACCTCTGATACCCTGCTGACAGAACTCTGAGGATCTATAGTGTCTGACCACCAGTGTTAGGGGTAAGCATTACAGTATGCATTGTAATTCCATCGGTCCCTAGTCACACAGGTATTTTGCTTCACGGCAGGGTAATGATGTGGAATACTCTGAAACCTTCCAAACAGGACTCCAGACAGCATACAGTCCTCTTCAAAATGACAGGTGCACTTAAGTGGAGAAAAGTTCATTAAGGTTATCCCAATTTATTCTGTATAGCTTGGCAAAGAACATTTTACAACAGTCCCTTGCTCAAGGGAGCTTACAATCTAATGTTTCTACCTGAGTCATTCCCCCAGGACAATTTGATCAGAAGCCAGAGAACCTACCATGTGTTCAAATTGTTGATGGTAACCCGAGGAAACATGTGCAACCCTATGAGAAAACAAAGACAGAGCATGATGGAAGCTAAAACCAGGATCCCAGCGCTGAAAGCATAAAGAATTTCTTATATACTTCTCTTTAGTAGGGCGTTTAATATCACACTGATCATCAGCGATATGTGTAGAGAGCTCTAATTAAACCCAGGTACCATCCATGAGAGTGATGAATAATGTAGGAGTACAGATAGCGAGTGCCATACTAATATTAGCATACAGCAGAGACAATGCGGCTTACAGGAGGGAAGAATGATTAATCCCAGATAATGAAGGTGTACAGAACAAGCAGGAGTCTGCTGACGGGATTCAGGAATAATGTGACGCAGCCCTTACAGTCACCTGAACATTGCTTTTCAGTGATGATACCAAGTCAGTACTGGAAATCTACCAAAGTTGGACATTCTAGTACCTTTACCTTTCTTTTTTTTTCTAGTATTTTCATCCTCTTTATTCCCCTTTCCCTTCACTTTTTACCTCTCTTCCACTTTCCCCTCTTTTGTTTCCCATTTCTTTGTCTTCCTTTTTCTTCTTCCTGTTTACATTCCTTCTTTCTTTTTCCCCCCAACCATCTTCCTTTGCTCTGTTTTTTGAATTTCTCCTTTCTACCCCCTTTCTCCTCCATTCCCTTCTCCTCTTTTCTTTCCCTCCACCCCCCCCCCCTATCTTTAACCCCTTCCCACACTTCCCTTCCTCTCCTTTCCTCTGTTTTACCCTTTCATCCCCACCTTCCTTTTTTCTCTTATCTCTTCCTACCCCCTTCTACCCTTCTATATATTCCTCGGTTTTTCATCCCTTCCTCCATCCCCCATTTTTTCAGCATCACCCCTTTTCCCCCCATCTCTCTCTCCTTCCTTCTTCCACCCATTCCTCTTCTCACTCCCCTTCCTCTTTTCCATCATTACCCTTTCCCTCTCTTCCTCCTTCCCTTCCTTATTTCCCACCACTTGTTCTTCTCTTCCCATTCCTCTTCTCCCTCCCTTTCCATCTACCCTCCTTTCCCCCTCCCTTCCTATGCTTTCTCGCTCCCGCCCGCTACCTCCTCTATCTTTCTACCATTCCTCTTGGCCCTTCACCTTCCTCCTTTCCACATACCCCCTTCCCTCCTTTCCCATTTCGTTCCCTTTCTTTTCTCTGCCCCCCTTCCTCTTTCCTTTCCCATGCTTCCACTTTTTCCTTACTCCTTCAAGCCCCCCTTTCATTCTTTTCCTCTGGTTTTCCTCCACCCCCCTCCCTCCCCCTTTTTCCTTTCCCTTAATCCCCCCTCCCCTGTTTCTGCCCTTTTTTGCTAATCCTCTTTCCTTACCCTCCTTTCCTTTAACCTGTTTGGGCCCCCCCCCCCCCCCCGCTTCTCTTTCTGTCTCACTTACTTCCTTACCTTGTTTCATCCCACCCTCAATTTTCCTATTTTTTCCTGCTTCCCCCCCTACTTCCTTTTCCCTTCACCTTATCCATTCTTCCTTTTTCATCCCCACACCCCCCGTCCCCCCCTCAGTAGAGGTGCTGGTTTGGAATGTTCTCTGATACCCAACCCTGGCCATTCTTAGATGTATAATGCCTCATTCACATACTGTAAGTGCTGAAAACAAGTGATTTTTACCGGCCACTGAAAGCCTATCAAGGCTGCGGCAAATTTTATTTGGCTAGAGGAGCTTGACAGGTGGCATTGCCTGGCAAACTCAACCATTAAAGTCAATCTGGAATGAAACAGCAACGGTAAACCAAACGCTAAGCTTGTGGTTGTGGCACGGTAAAACCGCAGTTCGGCAAAAAAAAAAAAAAAAACACATGGTGGAGCAATGGCTTTCAGATGTCAATAATGCTGCCTCCTGAATGTCTGGAAGCCATTGTTCCACCATCCTCAGAAAAGCAATTAAGGAGGACAAGATATTGGGGTTGTTGAGCCTCAACCCCGTTCCCTTCTAAAGGGAATCTTTTGTTCAGTTTTTAAAACTAAGTTCACACTTAACCCAGTGTATCAGGATAAAAAGACTTACCTGACTCTACACCCCCCCCCCCCCCAGAACTGCCCCTAAATTCTCATTCCTTCACTGCTCACTGGGATGCACAAGTGCCTGGTACACCTACCAGCCCTGATCTATAAACACAGGGACAGCTATGGGGGAATTCATTTACTAAGCTCCGGAGCACCTGTACTTGCAAAGTGCATAGTTTATTTGCCTTTAGTAAATCAACCCGTCAGTGTTTTCTGCCGCGGCACCACGCTGCACCTCCCCACACAATGGACTTTTCAAAACACTTAAAGGAAAATACAAGAGGATATATTCTTTTATTTGAGGTTTCCTGATTTGTTTCAAATTCAGTAAGACACATGCCATATAAAGTCTATGAATCAGATGATTTCACAAAATGAACAACACAAAATGAACAATGAATGCACGATTCTAAAAAAGCTCAGATCTTAGTAGAAAATAAATAAAATAAGACTATATAGAGGATTGAAAGACATCAACGTAGATTTGTGGCGCTCTGCAACAGCAGCAGCCTAAAAGGGGACCCATACCATCATTGAAACATTGTTCATGATACTGAGATCCACAGACAAGACCGCCAGGATGAACTCTCTCTTCTCCTGTACAGTAATTCAGAGAATTCACATAACGCATAAATACAGCGGCAAAGTAGGATGAACTTTAACAGCAATATATGTCAATGGACATGCAAGGTTTCTATGTTGCGTGCGCTCACTGCGCTATCCCAGCACAGAGACCAAGCTGTCAGACAGCTCCCAGTCCCTAGTAATAATTGGAAGCCGGCGGGCCTGGTTCCTGATCATGTGACCACCTGATTCGGCAGACCTTCACCCCACCAACCCTTTCCTTCCTGGGCGTAATAGTCCTGTTAAAAGAATGCTGGGGCTGGGCAGGAAGGGATTAAAGCGGACCTCCCAGTAACAGACAAATTTGCATGAATAAATTCCTAACATGTAACAATATACAACAACAGTATCCTTTTTTGGAAAATTCTCTACCTTGAACCATCATTGAGCACCAATCTAGGCTGAGATGATGCTGCAAACGGGAGGAGGCAACATGTCAGCCTTCTCAGCGCTAACCGGGGTCAGGCTGCGGGAGCTTTGTTCACAATCATAAGGTAAGTATTTCATAATATTCTAGTATGCGATGCATACTAGCACATAATGCCATTATCTTGCAGTTTTTGTTTTTTTCAGCGGTTTACTACCGCTTTAAACAAGATAGCTAGAGGGCAAGAACCATTTGAAGAGTCCACTGGCTTGGGTTAGGCTGCTCACAACAGGGAAGGCTACCCTACTGTGGGTACGCCAGCAGGTTACCAGGAAAAGATGTGCATATATGGAAAGAGTGCCAGACCAAGTAATAAGAGTGAAAATTAATTTATTGATGTTGTGTTAAAAGAAAGTCAACGTGTTTCGTTAGGGTTACAATAAAACATAATATAAATGTAAAAATAATTGTAATCGATAAAATCATGAGCCTAACAATCCTAAAACATCATGGATAACGGGAACATTTTGTTTTATTGTATTGTGTTTTATTGTAGCCCTGATAAGGGGGTGTTCTTTTAACACAACATTAGTAAATTTATTTTGTCTGGGGATCTGTGTGTTTCTACTGTACTGTACACAGTGTAGGGATACACAACTCTAGTTCCTGCATGCAAGGTTGGCTCCACAGGATGCTGCAAGAGAAAGGGGGCCATCCTGAAACAGAAAACCTTTGGCAGCGGTCAAGGCACCAGCTTAAATGAAACATAGGAACAGGTTAAAGGATAAAGATGCTACATACTCAGTAAGTGTTTACACCAGTGTAAAAACAGAGGCCCAGATTCAGAGAGAATTTCATTCTCGTAACGTATCAGAAATACACTACGCCGCCGTTTTTTACCTGGCTCTACGTGGAATACAGGTAGATTTTGTCCAGTAAACGACGGCGGCGTAGTGTATTTCTCCCGTCGCAATCCATCTATGCGAGTAGGGGGCGTGAAGGATTTAAAATAGGCGCGTTCCCGCGGCGATCGAACTGCGCATGCTCCGTTCGCAAATTTCCCGCCGTGCATTGCGCGAAATCACGTCGTTACGTCATTCGTTGTTTGAGTAGCGTCGTTTACGGACATTTCTATTCCCGAACGAGTTACGCAACAAAAAAAAAAAAAAATTAAATTCGACGCGGGAATGACGGCCATACTTAACATGGGCTACGCACCGTTAGACCAGCAAACAGCTGGTTTAACCGTACGTAAAAAAAAACAGACGTAAGCGATTGCGAAGACCGCTCGTATCTTCGTGGATCACCGTAAAAACACATTTGCATATCCCGACGCATGAAAACGACGCAAACTCCTCCCAGCGGCCGCAAAAATATCGCAGCGTAGATCCGAAGGCTTACGAAGACGTAAGCCTCTCGGATCGAAGCCCGAAGCCGCCGTATCATGGTTTGAGGATTCAAACTAGTTATACGGCGCGCAAAATTTGAAATTACTCCTGTCTAACACCAGTTAGACAGGCGTAATTGCTTTATGAATCTGGGCCAGAGATTTTAATGTCACTTTAAGACTTGAAGGTGTATTAAATAAGGCGTAAACAATAAATAATAAAATGATAAGCACCCAATAGTAATTCTCGATTCAAACAAAAACGTGAATATTGCAGTTCTGGAACCTCCACCATAAATTTGCACCCGGTGAGATCAATAGAAATGGCTCCTTACCAATAATAGTAGACTCTTTTAATTAAAAAAGAAGTCATAAACCGCTTGTGTCAATAGGATGACTCAGAATAATCCAGATAGGCACGTTCAGATGATCCAGCATTCATATAAATAGGAACAGAAGAGCAATCATAGTGAAGTACTGTTTATTAAAATAAATTTAAAAAGTAACATGCCAAATGGCTGCTTACTCAGATTGTGCCCTGATCCCGGCACTGAGGCTTTAGGGCGTTATTCGATATCCAATCGAACCCGCAGATTGCGATGTGGTACGGTGCTCCGTCGCGCTGGTAGTCTCACTGGCCGGCGTACGTTCTACCGTCGAAATAACGTTGAATTCGGAGATGGATCGAAAATCCGTCGCACTGCTGGTTTCGATAGCCGGCGTGCGTTCCACCGTCGGAAACCAACGGACCCGGAAATCGGAAGTGGTAGGGAAAAAGCGTAACTGGTTAGCGCCTCGACGTACGTTTCGTTGGTTTACGTCATCAGGAAGCCTCCTGATGACGTAAACCAACGAAACGTACGTCGAGGCGCTAACCAGTTACGCTTTTTCCCTACCACTTCCGATTTCCGGGTCCGTTGGTTTCCGACGGTGGAACGCACGCCGGCTATCGAAACCAGCAGTGCGACGGATTTTCGATCCATCTCCGAATTCAACGTTATTTCGACGGTAGAACGTACGCCGGCCAGTGAGACTACCAGCGCGACGGAGCACCGTACCACATCGCAATCTGCGGGTTCGATTGGATAGCGAATAACGCCCTAAAGCCTCAGTGCCGGGATCAGGGCACAATCTGAGTAAGCAGCCATTTGGCATGTTACTTTTTAAATTTATTTTAATAAACAGTACTTCACTATGATTGCTCTTCTGTTCCTATTTATATGAATGCTGGATCATCTGAACGTGCCTATCTGGATTATTCTGAGTCATCCTATTGACACAAGCGGTTTATGACTTCTTTTTTAATTAAAAGAGTCTACTATTATTGGTAAGGAGCCATTTCTATTGATCTCACCGGGTGCAAATTTATGGTGGAGGTTCCAGAACTGCGATATTCACGTTTTTGTTTGAATCGAGAATTACTATTGGGTGCTTATTATTTAGCACTATTTGGACTCATTTTATTATTTATTGTTTATGGTTTATTTCATCGTATGGACACTTTACTACTAATATAGGTTTTTCTTAAAGATCGCACATTTTTATGTATATATATACACATAATTTTTTGATTTTGTGTTATTAGCGCCCCTTCACTTCCGATTCTACTTGTATTTTCACACACTGAAAATTTTTAGGTGGCAGCTCTTAAACTGGTATATTTAATTTATTTAGGTTTAATTGTATTTAATTCTACCCTCTTGTTGGGAGAACTAACATTGTTTTTCTGTGGCGCAAACTATACACATTTTTTCCACATATTAAATAAGGCACTGAAAAGACTTCATGCAAAGTGCAATGACTAGTGGTAAAACATCAAAATTCCACTTTATTGTTATGCACTGATCTTTTAGTACCGGTTACTGCACTTTGTATAGTTTGGTATTTTAAAGTAAAATTCCAGGCATGGATATTTTTACTAACTTCCTGTCCTGGTAACACTAAAAGAAAAAACAAGAGGGAGAGTAAGAGGTAGCCTGAAAGAGTATATACACTGCTCAAAAAATTAAAGGAACACTTTTTAATCAGAGTATAGCATCACGTCAATTAAACTCCTGGGATATTGAGGTGGTCAGTTAAGTAGCAGAGGGGGTTGTTTATCAGTTTCAGCTGATTTGGTGAAATTAACAACAGGTGCACTAGATGGGCAATAAGGAGATGACCTCCAAAACAGGAATGGTTTTACAGGTGGAGGCCACTGACATTTTATTTCCCACTCATCTTTTCTGACTGCTTTTCACTCGTTTTTCATTTGGCTAGGGTCAGTGTCACTACTGGTAGCACAAGGCAATACTTGGACCCTAGAGAGGTTTCACAGGCAGTCCAACTCCTCCAAATGGCACATCAATATGTGCCATTGACAGAAGGTTTGCTGTGTCTCCCAGCACAGTTTCAAGAGCATGGAGGAGATTCCAGGAGACAGCCAGTTACTGTAGGAGAGCTGGACAGGACCATAGAAGGTCCTTAACACATCAGCAGGACCGGTATCTGCTCCTTTCTGCAAGGAGGTATAGGATGAGAACTGCTAAAGCCCTACAAAATGACCTCCAGCAGACCACTGGTGTGAAGGTTTCTGCCCAATCAATCAGAAACAGACTTCATGAAGGTGGCCAGAGGGCCTGACATCCTCTAGTGGGCCCTGTGCTCACTGCCTGGCACCATGGCGCTCTATTGGCTATTGCCATTGAACACCAGAATTGGCAGGTCCTCCACTGGTACTCTGTGCTTTTCAGGATGAACTTGCTCTCATCTGTGACCACATGTGACAGACGTGAAAGGGCCTGGAGAAGCCGTGGAGAATGTTATGCTGCCTGTAACATTGTTCAACATGACTGGTTTGGTGGTGGGTCAGTAATGGTCTGGAGAGACATATTCATGGAGGAATGCACAGACCTCTACAGGCTACACAATGGCACTCTGACTGCCATTAGGTTTCGGGATGAAATCCTTGGATCCATTCTCAGATAGTACACTGGTACTGTGGGTCCTGGGTTCCTCCTGGTGTACGATAATGCCAAGCCTTATGTGGCTAGAGCATGCAGCCAGTTCCTGGAGGATGAAAGAATTGATACTATTGTATGGCCCCACGCTCGCCTGACCTAAATTCAATAGAACACCTCTGGGACATTATGTTTCGGTCCATCCAACGCCGCCAGGTTGCACCTCAGTCTGTTCAGGAGCTCAGTGATGCCCAGCTCCATATCTGGAAGAAAATACATTTGTCGTCTCATTAAGAGCATGTCCCGATGTTGTCAGGCATGCATACAAGCATGTGAGGGCCATACAAACTACTGAGGACCATTTTGAGTTGCTGCGATGAAATTTCAGTAAAATGGACTAGCCAGCTGCATAATTGTTTCACTTAAATTTTGTGATTCAGCCCTCTGTAGGTTGATCATTTTCATTTCCATCAAACAATGTGGCATCCTGTCATTACTAACACATTACCCCGTCTATATGATATATATAGATATCCAGCATGCTATTTTCCCCCATTGAGATCTGATGTGTTTTTAAATTGTTCCTTTCATTTTTTTGAGCAGTATATAAGGGTTAAAGTGCCACAGGTCTAAAGCACAATCAACGCTTATTTAGGTAACAAGAAAAGGGCCAACGTGTTTCGGCTGATTAACAAAACACTTCATGAGGGCTGAGAAAACAAGTCCACATGCCTTATCATAAATCAGGGAATGTAAAACAATGATTACAACCCTTTAGAATCAATGAATACATATGTATGTAGAATATATATATACACACACACACACATACATACATACAGTTTCTATGACATATACTTTGTTCCTATAGGCTTTTAGTAATTATTTTATATCTCTTGATTTATTTAAAGGTATGTTGCCTTGTTTTCCTAGCTTTGATGAAGAGGGATTTTAAAGCCCCTGAAACGTGTTGGTTATTTCTTACTAACGCTTGTTGTGAGCAATAAACTTTTAATGAACCTTCTCTAGACTTGTGGGGCTTTCATCTTTGTATATGCTCTTCAGAGAGCTTAATGGATCCCTAGAAACATCCTGGCCATCTTCAAAAAGTTGGATTTATAGCTGAACATTACATATCTTTGGGTCCAGCATCCTATCAACTTGTTTTGAGCAGCTTATGTGTATCTATATTAGAATAAAATGTAATCGCATCCCACTGATTAATGAATAAGAACTATCAAACCAACACACTCTGACCAATCCTTTGGATAAATCAACAACTTCCTTTCCTTCCGAATTAACTGAGCTTTCCAAGGAAAATTTAATAAGACCGGGTCTTGTATCACCTAAACATTCATCGGTAAAGGTCCAAGGGGAGAAAAAAAAATTCCAGTGGCATTGACTGCAAAGTGACCATCTAGAGCTGGGGACCATTCCCCGGTGCCATCCTTCTCTACGAGATCACAGGACTCCGGTAGATGTTGGTCAAGGTATGTAGCTTGGGCACCAGATATTTTGGCTGGGAATGCAGAGCTTTGGCTAGTTAAACGCCTTTGAGGTTGTTGCTTGGTACAAATTTTCAAAGGAGATGTGGATATTAGTGCCAAAGGGCCACCAGTATCAAGCCTAAAGTTTTGTATAAAGCTATTCCTAAGCAGTTTCCATAAACATTGGCACGTACTTAATGTAAGTATTTAAAGCGTTTCTGAGGCCTCTCCAAAGGGCCTTTTTTTTAATTCGTCACAGAAAGCATCTAGCGTTCAAAACCTTTGTCACATCTTCTGCTTCCCAAAACACATGATAGCCATGCTACCCCTGAAGAAGATCATGGATGGGATACCCTGCCCCATGGAATTATGGGTCTGAGCTACAGTGGCACCTCATCTTCATTGTGTTCTGCAGACACCTGGAAGTCCCTTAGGATCTGAGACACGTTTTCTGATCCTTGACCGGACAGATCATCCAACTCAGAGTCCGGGGTCACTTCAGGGACTGTCGAGGTTGGTGCATCATCAGGGACCATGGAAAGGTCAGGGGAAGGTGGTGCCTTTGGAACAGCTCTAAGGGATTTTCTCTGGGACATGGATCGGCTGGCATCCCTGAAGCTGGCGAACGGGGGTCGTAGTCGGACTCCGGACTGCGCAGTACCTTCTATGGCTTTTTGTAACTAACGGAGAAGAAATAAAATTAAACATTTTTAAAATTAGTATTATTATTAGATTTATTCATTTTCTTGTAAATATTATTGTTATTATTTATATTATTATTAGATTTATGTATTTATTGGATAAATGTTCTCATTTAGTATTATTATTAGAATGATTTATTTATTCTAGTAATTGTTCTCTTTATTGTTATTATTAAATGTATGAACAGTATTTGTTTTATATATGTTCTCTTTAGTATTATTATTATAAGTAATATTAATATTACAGTTTATTCTAGTAAGTGTTCTCTTTATTGTTATTATTAAATGTACAGTATGTACAGTATTTGTTTTATATATGTTCTCTTTAGTATTATTATTATAAGTAATATTAATATTACAGTTTATTCTAGTAAGTGTTCTCTTTATTGTTATTATGATTATTAAATGTATATACTAGATGTATATGCAGTATTTGTTTTATATATGTTCTCTTTAGTATTATTATTATTATAATATTACAGTTTACTCTAGTAAGTGTTCTCTTTTTTATTATTATTTTTTGCAAATGTTCTTTATATATATATATATATATATATATATATTACATATATATATATATATATGTATATATATAATATATATATATATATATATATATATATATATATATATATATATATACATACACACAGTGGGCCAGATTCTCATAGAATGGCCGCTGGCATAGCGTAAGCCATTTACACTACGCCGCCGCAAATTAATGGAGCAAGTGCCGTATTCTCCAAGCACTTGCTCCGTAGTTTGCGGTGGCGTAGTGTAAATGGCCCTGCGTCCCCGCGTAATTCAAAGGGGGCGGCTTGTATTTAAATTAAGCGCGCCCCCGCGTCGATCGAACTGCGCATGCGCCGGCCGGGGGAAAAGCCCAGTGCGCATGCTCCAGCTCACGTCGGAAAGCGTCGTTGAAACCAACATCAAAACGACGTGATCGTCATTTACGCAATGCCCTATTCGCGAACGACTTAGTAAAACGACCTAACCGATGGAAAAAGATGACGCTGACCCGACGCCATACTTAACATGGCAAGACGGAACTTCGTAAACCTACCCCTCAGGTTTACGCTTACGGAAACTACATGAACGACGACGGGGCGGTATCTGAGATACACCGTCGTATCTCAGCTGAGAATCTGGCCCAGTATCTCACAAAAGTGAGTACACTCCTCCCATTATTGTAAATATTTTATTCTATCTGTTCATGTGACAACTCTGAAGAAATTACACTTTGCTACAATGTAAAGTAGTAAATGTACAGCTTGTATAACAGTGTAAATGTCCCCTCAAAATAACTCAACACACAGCCATTAATGTCTAAACCGCTGGTAACAAAAGTGAGTACATCCCTAAGTGAAAATGTCCAAATTGGGCCCATCACGGAGCTGGTGGATTTTGGAGACCTTGCGCTCCTCCACCTTCTATTTGAAGATGCCCCACAGATGCTCATTGGGGTTTAGGTCTGGGGACATGCTTGGCCAGTCCATCACCTTTACCCTCAGCTTATTTAGCAAGGCAGTGATCATCTTGGAGATGTGTTTGGGGTTATTATCATGTTGGAATACTGCCCTGCAGTTGATAACTATGGTTTCCTCAATGAACTGTAGCTCTGCACTCATGCAGCCCCAGTCACAGCATTCCCCCCACAGTTAGATAGCACATTTAACCCCTTTTTTATACCATAGTTGGTAGATGCTATAACTTTTGCGCAAACCAATCGATATACGCTGATTGGGATTTTTTTTAACAAAAACATGTTGGCCTAAATTGATGAAGAAATAAAAAAAATAAAAAAAATGTATTGGGTGTGCTTTGTAGCAAAAAGTAAACGATATATATATATATATATATATATATATATATATATATATATATATTTTCAAAATTGTAAGTCTTTTTTGTTTATAGCCCAAAAAATTTAAAAACACAGAGGTGATCAAATACCACCAAAAGGAAGCTCTATTTGTGGGTAAAAAAAAAGGACATCAATTTTATTTGTGTACAGTGTCGCACGACCGCACAATTGTCAGTTGAAGTAACGAGGTGCCGTATGTCAAAAAAAAATACTTGGGCTGGGGATGAAACCTTCTGGGACTAAAGTGGTTAAAGACACAGGAAGCATCCTGATTGGTTGCTTTGGTTAACCACACTTTCTCATTTGTCTTATGAAATAAGCTTAATATGCTTCATTAATATACTGTATGTCTAAGTATATGGTTTCTTTGTCTCATATCTTTTCGGTGGTCTAATTGTTAGTGTTAATTATTAAAGCTGTACATACCTCCTTTAGAGCGATGACTCCTCTGAGCTTCCCTCCACTGGTGATAAAAGCCTGGCTAAGGCCGAGTAGTGAAAATAGTGTATGTGTCTGCAGGGGAGAAACAATGGGAATGAGACCTCATGGAGCACCCTTCACAATAAATAAATATAGTTACTGGTACATAGTTAGATTTAAGGGTAACCCTACTTTCAAGGTAAAACATTTTTGCAAATAATAAATTAATAAAGCATACACACTGATCAGACATAACATTATCACCACTTCAATTTCATTATTCCATTACAATGGCATCTGAAAGTGGGTGGGATATATTAGGCAGCAAGTGAACGTGTTGTCCCTGAAGTTGATGTGTTGAAACAAATGGGAAAGCATAAGAATTTGAGTCACTTTGACAAGGAACAAATTGTAATGGCTGGACCACTGGGTCAGAGCAACTCTAGAACTGCAGCTCTTGTGAGATGTTCCTCGTCTGCAGTGGTCAGGACTGACCAAAAGTGGTACAAGGAGGGAACACTGGCAAACTGGAGATAGGATCATGGTCAGCCAAGATGAACATGGGAGCGAATATCCCAAGTTTTGAACATCTCACAGAGCACCGTTCAATCCATTATCCAAAAATGGCACACCTGCAAACCTACCAAGACATGGACAGCCACCTAAACTGACAGGCTGGACAAGGAGAGCATTAATCAGAGAAGCAGCCAAGAGGCCCATGGTAATTCTGGAGGAGCTGCAGAGATCCACACGAGGAGACATATCCGATGAAAACGGTCCAACAGACCGATTTCATTGGATATGTCTCCTGGAGATTTTGGTCTAATGTGTGTACACACGAACAAACCAAAATCCCCGCGGACGGACATCGCGGTGACGTGGCGGTGACGTTGACGCCGCCACGTCACCGAACCAGGAAGTAAAATCCATTCGGCGCATGCGGGGGATTTATGTTCGTTGGTTAGGCGTACTAACCAGCGGACATGTCGGACAGACGGGTTTCCAGCAGACAAGTTTTGTCCGCTAGCCCGTACACACAATCGAATCTGTCCGCTGAAACTGGTCTGCGGCCTTAGTGTTGCATTCCACAAATCTGGCCTTTATGGAAGAGTGGCAAGAAGGAAGACATTGTTGAAAGAAACCATAATAAGTCCCATTTGCAGTTTGCAAGAAGCCATGTGAGGGACACAGCAATCATGTGGATGAGACCTAAATGTAACTTTGTCCTAAAAGCAAAATGCTATGTGTGGCAGAAAACTAATACTGCACATCACCCTGAACACACTATCCTCACTGTGAAACATGGTGGTGACAGCATCATGTTGTGGGGATGCTTTTCTGCAGCAGGGACAGGGAAGCTGGTCAGTGTTGATGGGAAGATGGATGGAGCCAAATACAGAAGAAAACCTGTTATGCCACGTACACACGATCAGACTTTCCAATGGAAAAAGTCAGATGGGAGGTTTTCATTGGATATTCTGATAGTCCGATACACTAGAACTAGGATTGCTACTAGAACTCAAATTGCTGAAAAGGGTACTGCTGGTTCTAATAGAAAGGTGTCAGAACTCACAGAGCATTTCAGTTTGTTTATGGGGCTGTGTAGCTACAGGCCAATCAGGGTCCTCATGCTGACTCGTGTCCACAGGCAAAAAGCACCTACAGTAGACATGTGAGCGTCAGAACTGGACCACGGAGCAGTAGAAGAAGATGGTCTGGTCTGATGAATTTAAGAATGGTTTGAGGAACATAACAACAAGTTTGTTGGCTTGGCCTCTAAATTCTTCAGATCTCAGTCCATCGAGCATCTGTGAAATGTGCTGGAAAAAAATTCCCATCTCACAACTTTCAGAACTTAAAGGATCTGCTACTGATGACTTGGTGCCAGATACCACAGCATACCTTTAGAGGTCTAGTGAGTCCATGTCTCGAGGAGTTGTTGTCTAGGGTTGTTTTAGCGGCAAATGGGGACCTACTGAATAATATGTGGGTGATTACAAAGTTATGGCTGATCAATGTACAATGGCTACAAAGGCCATATTGTAATTTCATTTTAACAAAAAAATATCTTTCCTTTAGAGTCTGCAGCCACTGTTTTTCTATAAAACATTCAATGCAATATGGCAACCTAGGGGCCTTCTGTACACTGCTGGTGTACAGAACGTCATAAAAAAAAGTAATTTCCTTATTGATAAACGATACAAGTCAGGTTTTAGAAAAACAAAAAGCATCCTCTGCAACAAAAATGTAATTTTTGGTGAGCTACTCCCTAAAAGGTAATCACTTCTAAAAGGATGCAGACACTAACTTTTCATCAAAACACTGAGCACCAGGTGAATATAATGAATTAGAGTCTTCTATTCAGAATCACTCTGCATAGGATCTAAAGAGATATTCCTTCAGAGCAGAAACAGGTAGGAATCTGCAACAACGTTTGTTAAAAACCCTTCAATTGTACATTGATCACCCAGAGGGGAAAAGTCAAAAATCAAGTTACCCTTTTAAGGCCCCGTACACACAATCAGAAAATCGTTACTTAAAATATTGTTTTTGAAGCGATCGTTTGATAATCTGATCGTTAGTACACAGCTTTCCAGAGCCAATCAGGACAGCATTTTTGTAACTTTAGTAGCCTCTTCATTTTTGATATGAGACTAGCATGCAAAAAAAAAAATGGGCAATCATTCGTCCGATAATCTCATTGTGTGTACCAGGCTTACGTTTATTTCTATTTTTAAATCAGCACAAGGGACAGTACTTACATTCAATGAGAAATGTCCCAGGTGCTACTCACTTTGGTTTTAATTGACAATTTTAAGTCCTCCCCCCCCCCCCCCACACCCTTAGCAGTAATCTTTGGATGTTGCGGGGGTTATCACAAGCCACTGGATCTGTCACAGACAGTCATCAAGAGTACCAAATATGCCTACCCTTTACAAGAAGGCATAGTTGGCACGCTTGATGAATGCTTGCTGTGACACACCCAACCGGGACAGGGGCTTTTGAAGGGGACTGCAGGGTAGCTTCTTGCCTCTTGTTTATGTTGGCTGTTCCTTACATGTGCTAACTGTTAAGGATAACGTGATCAGGCCCTTACATGATCTTGTGCACTATATATACTGTGTTGAGTTTACAATAAATTGAGTTCCAGTTTGCACCTAAGCTACTGTTGTTTGGTTATTTGGTGCTCAGCTATAATGCCTGGTTCCTGGTTCCAGACTAGAGGAAGCTGTATATAAGACCTTTTGGACACTTTCATGCTCCCAACTTTGTGGGAACAGTTTGGGGATGGCCCCTTCCTGTTCCAACATTACTGCGCACCAGTGGACAAAGCAAGGTACATAAAGACATGGATGAGCGAGTTTGGGGTGAAGGAACTCGACTGGCCTGCACAGAGTCCTGACCTCAACCCAACAGAACACATTTGGGTTGAATTATAGCTGAGACTGTGAGTCAAACCTCTCGTCCAAAATCAGTGTCTGACCTCACAAATGCGCTTCTGGAAGAATGGTCAAACATTCTCCTAGACACACTCCTAAACCTTGTGGACAGCCTTCCCAGAAGAGTTGAAGCTGTTATAGCTGCAAAAATATTCCAACTCAATATTGAACCCTACGAACTAAGACTGGGATGCCATTAAAGTTCATGTGTGTGTAAAGACAGGTGTCCCAATAGTTTTGACAATATTGTGTATTTTACATTTTCAGAGCTCTTACTGTAAAAAATCCTTTCTAGCAAACAAGTGTCCGATTTGTTTCAAGGTATTATTGGGTCAGGTTCTCGCTGGTTGACCAGACTTGTAAAAGGCAACCAGTCAAGCAAGTTAGAAAACAACCCACTGCTAATGTTCACCCCCATGATAAGTGGCATACAAAATGGCCACCACCCTGTCTCTCCCAGCATCCTGCAAGGTCAGGGCTGTGTGACGCACCTTATGAAGGGAAGTCCTCTCCACCAGCTGGAACGGCGACGGGTCTATTAAACAGCTGTCAAACGACACGGTCTTACTGAGCTCCTGCTGTTCCCAAACTGCAATCTAAAAATATTGCATTTTTAGTCAATGACAATCCTGCAGTGGTTCCTGCTTCCCATATTCATGCACAAATGTAGAAAAAGACAATCCACAAGAATGTAATTTCTATTTTCAATGTGTATTTTATTGTTAAAAAAAGGACAAATACCAATACCATACACAAAAAAATAAAAGATTGTTGTATACTGCATGTCTACATTTTAAGTTATTATTTTTGAGCCCTTTGTCTTTTTACAATACACAAAAAGATTTATTTTTTATTTTTTATGTATTTTATTGCTTAAAACAGTAATTCAAAAATATAGAAAATACAATAATATAATTGTGTTTTTTTCATTTTTTTGGGTATTTTATTTGTGTATGTTAAACAAATCAAATGTCATACACAAAAAAAATGATATAGAGCTGTGTATTTTAATTTTAACAGCTTGCAATACCCAGCCATAGACCATTGCGGCCTGGGATGGGATTTACCGCCTAGTGGCCGTCAATTGACGGCCTGGGTATTGCAGGCGAATATCGGCACTGATGCCTGCAGCGAGAGCATCATCGTAGATATCTCTACGTCGCCACTTTCGACAATGTAAGAACGGCCACTAGGGGGCGAGTGCCCGCCGCTTGATCGTTCTTACAGCCCCCCCGCTCGCCCCCGAGTGCTTCGTGCGGGCTTACCTGTGCCTTCGGCGGGCACGATCGCCGCCGGGCACACGCGATCGCTCGTTACAGAGCGGGGCAGGAACGCATAGAGATGACTGTGTGACCAGATGTAAACACACAGCATCTCGTTGACCTGTCGGAGGACCCGGGGGAAACGCTGATTTTCTGTTCATACGTCACGCCCGGGTCCCCGTATGTATGAACGGAAAGCCGCATCAGTGATTCCGGCTAGTAAGTCCACCCCCCCATACATGAGATCGGTAGAATTTTTTTTCACCGATCTCATGGTTTCCAGCCTGAGGTGACATGTGAGGTCTTACTTAACCCCACATCTCCCCGCCCCCTAGTGTTAAAGAGGACCCTTCACTGCCAATGGCATTTTTATAGTAATCCAAGGGATGTTTACATTCCTTTATAGCATTGATCGCTAAAAAAATGGAAAATGGTCCCAAAAAAAATGTTCAAAAGTGTCCGAAGTGTCCGCCATAAGGTCGCAGTACTGAAAAAAAACGCTGATCGCCGCCATTACTAGTAAAAAAAATAATAATAATAAAAATGCCATAAAACTACCCCCTATTTTGTAAACGCTATAACTTTTGCGCAAACCAATCAATAAACGCTAATTGCGATTTTTTTTACGAAAAATATGTAGAAGAATACGTATCGGCCTACACTGAGGAAAAACATTTTTTTTTGGCGCCATATATTGCGCATTTGGGACATGGATCTCTATTTACTCGGTGTACAGAATCTTTCAAAATACAAAAAAATTGGGCTAACTTTAGTGTTTTGCATTTTTTTAATTCAAAAACAATAGTCGCTCTGTGTTTGTTTACAGCGCAAAAAATAAAAACCGCAGAGATGATCAAATACCACCAAAAGAAAGCTCTATTTGTGGGAAAAAAAGGAAGCCAATTTTGTTTGGGAGCCATGCCGCATGACCGCGCAATTGTCAGTTAAAGCGACGCAGTGCCGAATCGCAAAAAGTGCTCTGGTCTTTGGACAGCAATATGGTTCCGGGGCTAAAGTGGTTAAATTACTATTTGCATGTTTTTTGTTTTTACTGAAATAAAAACATCAATTACTGAAAAACACATAATAAATAATCAAAAAAAGTCTGAACACAAAAGAACTAAAATCACATTGCAACTTTTTAAGCCAATGTAAACCACTGTGCCATAATTCCACTTTCCCTTGTGACTTCAATGTATTTTGCCAAAATGGTAAAATTTGGCAAATTATCGTAATTTCATGATCCACTGATGAAGCCCAATCAGAGGGTGACACACGCATAGAGGGGAGGAGCCAAGCCTGTGACATCACGCAGTCACCGTTTATGTCAGTGGTGAACGAGTGGACGTATATACATAAGCTGTTTTTATCTTTGGATCTTGTAAGTCTTGCCTAATTAGGGTCTGTTTTATTAAAGTAACAAGCAGAGAGCACTATGGAGTTTATGTTTGTTATTCCCCGTGCCCCTGGATGAAGTCTGCTATTGGACGAAACGGCGTAGGGAGGAACGGCGTGCTGACGACACCATTGTTTTTATCCTCACGACCATCCGGAAGGATTGTGAGAGCCGGCCGGCTTACTATTTATATGCTTCCAAAGGATTCGTTTTTTGTAAGTGCAATCGAATTTCTTTTATTAAACTTTTAAAACGTTACTACTCTATGTTGGCTTCCTTTCTCTTCCCTTGGCTACACTCTGGGAGTGATTGTTTTTCCGGGATCCAGCCGCATTGAGACCAAGCTTGGAGATACACACAGGATTCCACTTTTATACCCGTTAAGGCAATCCAGCCTGCTGTGCTGTTGATGCTCACGATTATTATCTATCTGGTAAGCAGATTTACTATAAGAGGTGGAGGTGGAGGTTCTCTTCTGTCCTGCATATCTCAATCCCCTACTTGGGATATTTCTCTGACTCATGAACTTTGATTTTTCCCTGGACTTTTTAGAACTTTGTCAATTCAGTTTGTTTTCTTATATGTTTGTTACATTGGAACACTTGGTGTTGGTTTTTTATATACAATTTTTTTGATCAATGCACATTTTGTTATCACTTCACTATTGATGTATTAATTTTAGCAGCGCAGCACACCCTTTTACTGTTTATATTTTGTTCCTGACATTTGTGCTGCAGCAGCATTACGTTTATCTTTATGTAAAATCGTTTGGTTTTGCCACCAATCCAATTTTTATTTTCATTAGACCTGCGCAGTATTTTCCACTGTTTTTCACTTGTTATTACATGTTAATGATTGATTTGTGAGAGAATCGGAGCTGAGCTGTAAGCAGTGAGAGAAGGAGAGGGTCTTTGTTTGTTTTTTACAGTTTTATGCACATTGCACTTTAGAAAGTTTTTTTGTTTGTTTTTTGGCAATGATTGTCACTATATACTTTAAACCTTATTATCGCTTGCTTCCTGCCCAGGCCAATTTTCAGCTTTCAGCGCTGTTGCACTTTAAATGGCAATTGTGTGGTTATAAAACACTGTACCCAAAATACAGTTTTTATAATTTTTTAGAGACAGATAGAGTTTTCTTTTGGTGGTTTTTAATCACCACTGGGCTTTTTATTTGTTGCTAAACAAACAAAACAAAACAGAGAATGTTTAAAAAAATTATAAAAAATTCTAGTTAACTGATGTGCGCTAATGAGGCTGCACTGATGGGCACTGATAGGCTGCACAGATGGGTGCACAAAGGGGCAATGATAGCCAGCACTGATAGGTGGCACTGATGAGGAGGCACTGATTGGCAGCACTAATGGGTGTCACTGATGAGGATGCACTGATCATCATGTACATGTCGCCTGTCAGGATTGCCGGTCACTGGTTCGCCTCATGCTGTAACAGTGCATGAGGAAAGGAATGTCGATACCTGGCAAGTCTGCTTATACTGTGATCAGCTATGATTGGACACAACTGATCACATGGTAATGGTAAAAGGCCGTTGTGATTGGCCATGATCTGTGATTGTCTGTGTCTGACTTCGGCCTCCCACTAGAGGCAGAAAAAGGGTTAAAAACCCTTGGAGCATTCACACTGGAGACACAGCAGTTGTTTAGGGTCGGTTTGCAGGCGCTATTTTTAGCGCAATAGAGCCTGCAAACCGCTTCAAGGGTTTTTGTGAAAGGGGTCTAATAGTCTCTTCTATTGCTCTCATCCACCTCCAAACCACCAAATTTATGTATCCATTTATTTTTTGCTGTTGTGGTCTGACTTTTTGTTAGAGGGTGGCTACATCCATTCTCCATGGTCCCACTGCATGTAGAGATGTAGCCACCCTCTCTTCCTAGCTCCCAAGATGGACTATGGGATTTGTAGTGTGTATGCAGTAAAGCAGTGCATATGACTGCAAGTCACGTGCACTGCTCATTCTAAACAACAGGAAGTGGAGGGGATGAGGGAAGGAGAGGTTCTGGAGCTCACAGAGGTCAATACCAGGAGGTGGAAAAACATAGATAAGAAAACATTTCATAGAAGTTAGATTACAGGGCCATTAAGTAATGGATATGTATGGGTTATTTTTGGAAAATAGGGGTACTGTTTAATAGCACTATGAGCAGTTGTACAGCAAAGATCTGAGGTTTTCTGTGTCTCACCTCCTCTGGTGTCATGGGGTCTTCAGGCTCAGTTTCCTGTCAAATACAAAAAAAATGAGACTTTCATGACAAGTTTTTATTAAGTAACGTAGCAATTCTTCCATGTTCCCTGTGTTAGTACTTTGCAGAGACCTAGCTTAGGGAAGTCATTGTCTTCTTACACTAAAGACTACTGGAAAAACATCCTCTGAAGTGCAATTATGTGAAGATTAATTATGTTGGATTCAGCTTCTGTGTTTTAGTGAAGAGTTAAGCTGTCTGTGCATGGTGACAAGTCAGTGGGTGACCATACTGTCTGCACAGACTGGGTCCAAGGAGGTATATCAATGCATAAAGTGGCATTTGAAACCGAACAGCTATATAGTGTCCACCAAAAAAATCTATTTGATTTCATACAATCAAACTGCATGGCTATATATAGACTAGTGCAAGATTTGGGGCTTCAAGAAGAGACAGTAAAAGACTTTGGCCCAGATTCACAGAGCAATTACGCCTGTCTAACTGGTGTTAGACAGGAGTAATTTCAAATTTCGCGCGCCGTATCACTAGTTTGAATCCTCAAACCATGATACGGCGGCTTCGGGCTTCGATCCGAGAGGCTTACGTCTTTGTAAGCCTTCGGATCTACGCTGCGATATGTTTGCGGCGCTGGGAGGAGTTCGCGTTGTTTTCATGCGTCGGGGTATACAAATCAGTTTTTACGGCGATCCACGAAGGTACGAGTGTCCCTCGCAATCGCCTACGTCATTTTTTGGCTACGTAATGTTAGGGGAGCTTTTTGCTGGTTTAACAGTGCGTAACCCATGTAAAGTATGGCCGTCGTTCCCACGTCGATTTGAATTTTTTTTTTTTTTTAACGTAACTCGTTCGGGAATAGGAATGTACGTAAACGACGCTACTACGACGTGACGACGTGTTTTCGCGCAATGCACGGCGGGAAATTTGCGAACGGAGCATGCGCAGTTCGATCGCCGCGAGAACGCGCCTATTTTAAATGCTTCACGCCCCCTACTCGCGCAGATGGATTGCGACGGGAGAACTACGCCGCCGTCGTTTACTGGACAAAATCTACCTGAATAAAAAACGGCGGCGTAGTGTATTTCTGATACTCTACGAGAATCTAATTCTCTGTGAATCTGCCCCCTTGTTTTGTTTCGTATTCCTTTGTTAAGTTAATAATTTTGTTCTGTCATATTCATTATGTTAGACTGATTCTTTTTCGGAATTAGTTTCATATATTCAGATTCATTTCATATATTTGTATTCGTTAAGTATATTCATTATTTTCTAATCAATTAAAATTTTAAAAAAGCGGCTTTATTTTTTCCAATTCGATTTTATTCTATACTATTCTAATTTTTTTTTTTTACTTTTCTATTCTTATTTCACTTTTATACCTTACTGTATTTATTGCAATATGTTTCCATTTTGAATTAGAAAATGTCATTGAATTTGAAAATGAATTTCAATTCGAAATGGAAACATTGTAATAAATACAGTAAGCTATAGAAGTAAAATGATGATAAAATTAGAAAACAATAGATTTTAATTCAAATTCATTTTCTGATTTTTTAGAGTTTTAATGAATTTTTTAATTTTCAAATTCAAATTTATTTTCGAATTTCTCAAATTCTTTATTTAATTATGTTATTTTGTTTTGCTATAATTTATTTTGAATTCGTTACTATACATCCGAAATTCTGAATAACAAAAAGTTTGTCTGAATTTCGATTTGTAAGCAAACAATTTGTATATGTCTACTACAAACCTCAGGTGGGTCTTCTACTTTGATTTCCTCAGAACTGGAACGGCAGCAGACCCTCTGCAGGGAAGAGCGTAGTCTCTGACAGCAAGTGGCTGGGAAAAGACAAAGTCATACATCCTTACATATCAATTTTTTTCTTATTTCCACCAGACAAACCAATTGTATCTTCCTTTGAAATTAATCAGTGAAGGCATTCTTATTTTAAGTCTCCATGAGCACATGCACCTTCAGTCGGACAATGGAACACTTTCAATTCTAAACCACAAGATCACGAGTTCCTTGTCCTTACTCACTGACATTTGGTCAGATAATGGGGCACCCCCTAAAAAAGGCCTTTCTCAAGCTTTGCAACACAGAGGAACACTTGAAATAACTTTCTGGTCTCAGGGAACCCGTTGTAAAAAATTACTATATATACACACACACACACACACACAGAACTCATGATACATGATGGTCAGTGGGAAGAATGCTCCTTACACTTCATTGGGAAGAATTAACCTAGCGTCAGAGCTGAGCTCCTGCTGAGCTCCTGCTTCCTAACAAGCAGCCCTTTTCTCTCAGGACTCAGAAGATGCTCAGCTGTCAGTAAATTACCAGCCACTCATTGTTACCACAGTGACTAGTCCAGCCTTCAGCCAGCCCCTTTTTGCTATTTGACCAGCTTAGCTCATTTCCTCCTTGCCCTTGCATGGTCTATGATCGCTATGTGCTATCTTACCGTGCTCCCAAGAATAACTTGGCCTGGCTGACTTCCCCTCAATTCCTGTTCCTGATTTTTGCTCTTGATTACGCTGACTTCTGGTTTCCTGAACCCAGCTCGTCTGAGGGGGCAGGTCCACTATCATTCATAATAATGTTCTGTAACTTATAGGAATTAATATAACATACTTTCTATTTATTGTGTAGTTTAGGAATTGAAAATAAGTGGCGCCAAACTATATAAAGTGCAGTAAATTGTGAGTCGATTAAATCACCATTCAAACAATTCAAAATATATAAAAGATTGGTGCTAAACCCAAATACACATACAAATACATTTAGTGCATGTTGAAAGTCCTCAAATTTAGGAGTTCAAACACCATAAGTAAAAGTCTTAGTTAGCCGTGCTCCACCATCACTCGTGTATTAGGAGAAATACAAACTCACCAGATAACTAGATATTAGGAGATATCGTAGAATCAGAACCTTTAGAAGGTATATTGCCATCCATTGATTTGTCCGTGTGCTCAAAGGACAATATAGCTTGGTATTAACAAAATGATTCATATAGCGCAATATGCTTTGATGCACACAAATGCCAAATAGTGATAAAAATGCACACTTACATTGTGGGGTGCTAATGTGCTAGCACCAACATGTACAGCTATATCACTAAGACAAGAACACCGTTCAGCCACGTCTTGGTGTGTGTTTCACCACAGCAAGGATCGGGGACCAACCGTAAATTAATGTCAGTAAGAGCGAGCACGCATTTTGTGATCAACACGTCAGATCATTTTGCTTATACCGAGCTATATTGTCCTATAAGCACAAGGACACATCAAAGGATGCAATACACCATCTAATGATCTGAGCCTACGATATCTCCTAATATCTAGTTATCTGGTGAGTTTGTATTTCTCCTAATACACGAGTGATGGTGAAGCACGGATAACTAAGGCCGTGAACACACGATAGGTTAAACCGATGAGAACGGTCTGACAAATCGTTTTCATCGGACCAAACTGATCGTGTGTGTACGCCATCGGTTAGTTATCCATCGGTTAAAAAAAAAGCCAACTTGTTTTGAATTTAACTGATGGATTCCTAACCGATAGGTCAAAACCGATCGTTAGTAGGCACGACCATCGGTTAAAAATCCACGCATGCTCAGAATCAAGTCGACGCATGCTTGGAAGCATTGAACTTTTTTCAACACGTCGATCGTTTTTTTAACCGATGGTGTGTAGGCGCCACGAACCATCAGTCAGCTTCATCGGTTAACCGATGGAAACGGTCCATCAGACCGTTCTCATCGGATGGACTGATCGTGTGTACGCGGCTTAAAAGCACCTGTCAATACACAGACTTTTTACTTGTGGTGTTTGGACTTAATTTGAGGACTTCCTCTTATTTTGTTTTTGGTTTTTGGTTTGTATGGTTATTCAACATGCACTAAATGTATTTGTGAGTGTGTTTGAGTTACCGCCAACCTTTTATATATTTTGAATTACTTTCTATTTGACAGTGGTGGAATCTTCTGCAATCTTCACGTTGTTATTCATTTACATAAGAAATCCTTGTGAAGAAAACTCTTCCAAAAATTGAGCAAGGTGTCAATAATTTATATATTATATTTCTGTTGGTTTAATTGCTGTTTGGAAGAAGGTCAGAAAGCACCTTTGAATGTGGGAACCTGCACTTCAGGAGGTCCACAGGTGACCTGGGAAGGGGTCTAAATCGGTTTTTCTCAACCTTGTTGACACCAGGGCCGCATTCTTTCAAAATCCCAACATGATAATAATCAACGGGTAGATCCTGCATTGTAGTCCTATTGCTGACCCTCTATTCTAAAACTTCCCGACTCCATCCATAAAAAGCAAATTAAAGTTTGGGCTATAGATACTCGCAGTGGCAGAACTTTCAGTGTCGCTGCAGTCGCAGTTGCGACTGGGCCCTGCCGTTCTGCCTCTGTGGGGGGGGCCCTAGTTCCCGGGTGCCTTCATTGCACAATACAGTCATGTCATGATTAATTCAGTGGAGGAGTCGTCTAAGCCGCGGTAGCGCTGGCTCCTGCTCGCAGAACCACCTCCACCTTCTGTCCACTGGTTGCTAGAGCCGCTTGGCGTGTAGCAACCAGTGACATCACGGCTGCAGTGCACTCCGCGTTCAAAGCTGAAAGCGCGGGAGGATTTCACTTCCTCCTCCGACCTCCGCGCTACTGCTCTGCCTCTGTCTCCAGGGGTCCAACACAGCTTAGCTCCGAGGCTGCCCCTTGACATATCAGAGAGGCACAGGCAGGTTCACAGCATCTGAGGGGGAGAGCAGCAGCAGCAGCATCTGAAAACAACAGAGAGTGGGGGCCCCGTGAGCAGCAGGAGGCTGACTGGAAGGAACAGCGCGAGAGAGAGTGAGAGAGAAGACCTGACCAGCAGTGACATCCTCCCAGTCCCAGAGCCTGCACACCTTCCCCCAACGTCTGCTCCAGCTGTGCCTGTCATCAAGAACAAGAAGAAACATAGGCTGACAGAGGACAAGGATGGTCTGGAGGTAGGTGCAACACACACACCTACCCACAGACAGGGGCTGGGACAGGGGGTACAGGAAGGACTGCAGGCCAGCTTAGGGGGTCAATTTCACTCACCTCTCTCTCTCTCTCTCTCCCCCCATCCCCCTCTTTCATCCATCTCTTTCTTTCATCCATCTCCTTTCTTTCTTTCTTTCTTTCTTTCATCCATTTCTTTCTTTCTTTCATCCATCTCTTTCTTTCTTTCTTTCTTTCTTTCTCTCCTTCTTTCTCTCTTTCTTTCTTTCTTTCTTTCTTTCTTTCTTTCTTTCTTTCTTTCTTTCTT